>OX336378.1:11899902-13109901 GCA_946902895.1 Fragum fragum
TTCCTAACTATAGTTTACGACAATTCGGTCACTCACCGGTGAACTGATTTTAAAATATGTAAAAAGCTTGGCAGATCCGGAGAAAAGGTGTGTTTTGATTGGTGAATAGATTTTTAATTGACAGTTGTAATTCGCCATTTGAAGAAATTCGTGTACTATCAGAAACTCGTTTATTTTCGTAGACAGACTAAACAAACGGCTAAGGAATAATCAAACGAAGAATTTCATACATTCGGTCAAAGATAAGATATTAACACAAATGGCTGCCTTATTTCAAATCGTATGTAAATTGTCTTTATCTATTTTTATTGTTACATGTCCATTCAATATTTCTGTGAATCGCTTTCTTTTTGTAATATTTAGTGTTTGGCTTTCTTTAGACAGATCAGAGTTAAGTCATGATATAATCGCTATTTCGAATTCCTTTAACCCTTTCCTGTTTAATCCCTGATTTGTACGTCCCTGTGCTTTTATACTTGAAAAAATATTGTGGAAAAAAGAAGAAATTGCTTGTAACAAGCAATTTCTTCCTTTTCAACAATATTTTCTGCTCTAGTGAATGATTATTTTTTCAAATAAGTTCGACTTTTAATTGTCGTCTGCAAAACGTTTAAATTTGGATGACTCTAAAAGTTAAAAAAAAACGGGTAAGGGTTAAACCTTGCCTTGCTGAACCTTAAGCATTCCTGATTTTTAGCAGGATGTATGGACAAGTATCAGACTGCACATATGTTTAGTCGGACCTTTGTGTATCCATCCTCTTTAACCACATTTATGCTAGAATTTTTTTATCGGGTAAATTTGAAGCAGTAGGTATTAATCCATTATTAGTAGTTATATTGGTTTCACCATTTGAAGCATAACAAGGGACAGAACATTTATTATACCAATTTTCCTTTTCTAGAATCCATTCTTTTTGTGCCAGACGCTTTTCATATACATGTAAGAATGGGATTATAACTTTCCTTGTCAATTTCAAAAGCATTTGAATTCAAGAATTTTAACAGCTTATGAAAATATAATTTGTAAATTATGATATTTAATATGTGTTGCAGCTTTTACATTTTACGGGAACGGGTGTTTTTACAAGGTAATTAGTTTCCGTCACAGCAGATATTTGATAAATCCGAATACGGAACCAGCGTTCTTGTAAAATATCCATTTCCGTAAAAGATAGCAGCTGCGTAACCATTCGACACAACTCGGCCAATTCCGTACCGACATCTCGGAGACTTCGGAGATCGTCCGAGGATTGCCGAATGCTGCGTAACCTTATACATTTATTGTATAGTGACAAAATCAAAAGTTGTGAATTCAAGTACCTAAGACCAAATAATGTCAAATAACGAATTTCAAAAGCTCTCTTTACCTACCCCGCCCACCAACTCCGACTTCGACTTGAAAATTAAACGGCTTTATTTTGTAAACTTTATTGTCAGTAGAATGCACCAAAAAGGTAAAATAGTTCTTTGGCGACCTAAACGTCGTAACTACACATTGAATACGTAAGGACGTTTTGATGCCAAAACCAACTAAAAAACTCAACATATATGTCGGAGGTCAACGTTTATTTCCGGGCTTAATGAATAATTTAATTGGTCGATCGAAATTTAAATTTTCAACTGCGATACATCAATTGTCAATTAACTCCTTTGTTCGAGCCAACTGGATCCGACAGGAAGCCCCGCTTCGATTTTAATTGGCGTTACATAAAAAAAAAAATATTGCCAGCAGCATGTATAAATAAAATGTAGAATGGTTGGTTGGCGACCTGAACGTCGTAAATACAGCTTGAATAAGCTATAGTTACGACATTCAAGTCGCCAAACCAACAAAAATGTTTCCCACAAATGGCGACCAATGTCTGAGTTCAAATCTCAATTCCGGACAGAATGAATGATTTGATTGGTCGATATAGTCATTTATTGATAGCCGCGATTGGTCATTTACGACATTTCAGTCGCCCATTTAATTCAAACCTCATATTTATTTATTCTTATCTGTGCACCAACTCTTATCTTTATTCTTATCTTTATTAGACAAACATTTTACCATACAACATACTTATCTGTGTTATGAAAAATAATTGGCCCTTTTTTAACATTAAAGTCCCAGTTACATTTAGACAATGCAATCTAAAAAATCAGCAAGAGATTATTTACCTGAGCAGTAAGTTCTTATTTTTTTTAGTTTTTAACCCAATTTTATCAAACTTCTTTACTAAGGGCTCTTCCCGAAGACTAACTGCGTATTCATTATTCGAGCCTAGATCACGTGAATTTCTGTCTCTGTTTTATTATTATCATTTTTTCTTTTCTTTTAATTATTTATTTTGTTTTAGTCTGACCAACACCCCCCCCCCACACACACACACACGCACTAACACACTTTTTTTTTATACATTTTGATTAATTATTGTCGATACGAGGTAAAAATATAAGTTATAAGTTTTAGAGCTTGGTATCTTGCGAATTATTGTGTTGGAGAAAAAGCGTAAAATGTATTGAAACTTTAACCTATCCTAAAACGACAGAAAATTTGACTTTTCAGAACTGAAAGAAGTTGCAGACGACATAACAAAGTTGTTTTAGATTACAAATTAAGGACCATATGAGCGAGAAAACATTATTAGAAAAGAATAAATTGATTGTTAAGAGCGATTTCTTCTTTTCCCGAAATGTTTTAATACAATTCTTCAGTGAGTAAAGATGCGAGATTGTGTGGTGATTGGTTTACCGATTCCCACACAGTGACGCTTTTTCATGCTCATAAAGTAACAAGCGAATTCTTCATTGTATACAATATTTTCTACCCAGATAGTTAAAAAACTATAATTTCATAAGGTTTTTAGGTGTTGCCTGTTAACAGATTTAGTGATGAGAAGATTACAACACGCAGGTTGTCTGAGATTTGAGACGACATAGTGACTTATCTTGGAAACCCTGCTCAGACAATCAAGAAAAGGTTAAAACAAGTATCTAGCCACGCCGATTGACCTCCGACAGGAAGCTAGAATCAGAAAGAAAACGGCGTTATTTTGCAAAATTTGCGGATAGTAACACGTAACAAATATAAAATGGTTACTTAGTGACCCAAACGTCGTTAATAGGCTTGAAAAAAAGCTGAAGGTCTTTAAGACATTTAAGTTGCAAAACCAACAAAACATGCCGGAGATCAGGTCTATATGAATGATTTGATTGGTCAAATGACTTTTTGAATAGCATACGCGATTCATCAATTATTTTGTCGTCTTGAATTGAGGCCCATTTAACCAATCGCGGCAGTAAATCAAGGAATCAACCGACCAATCAAATCATTTATTCAGCCCGTACCTGATCTTTCAACTCCAACATTGGTCGCCATTTTTGCGAAACATTTTTGTTGGTTGGCCACCCAAACGTTGTTCAAGCTGTAGTTACGACGTCTAGGTCACCAACCAACTATTTTATTTTCTTTGTACATGCTACTGGCCATAGATTTTGAAGAATAATGCCGTTAAAATCGAAGCCGGACTTCCTGATGGAGTCAGTGGGCATGGCCAAAGGAGTAAATGGGCGGGGCTAGTTACAAGCGATTTCTTCATTTTACACAATTTTTTCCCAACTGTCTTACTTAAGCGTCAATCAGCGCCATCGTGTGGGAATTGGTGAAATCTAATTAAAACATGCACAATCATGGAGAGTCTTACGTCCCTGTGATATTATAATTAAAGACCATTTTGGAAATAAAAGAAGAAAGTGCTTTTGACAAGCAATTTCTTCATTTCCACAATATTTTCTATCAAATAGGATGGCCACTTTCTTAATTATACTTACAATGTCGTCTATCACTCTTTTGAATTTAGAAAAGTCTTAAATTATGAGGAAAGTATATCTAGGGTTTAAACGGCCTGTACGATCACGTGTTTGGTTTGTTTCACACGTTGAATTCACTTCCGATATTCGTCTTCCACCAGTGAGTGGTAGAGAAATGTTGGACGGAAATTACGTAAACCTATGAAGGATGAGCGAGCAGCTGGAGGCTCGAAAAGGTTGTAGTGGGAGTACTTGTGTGAGAAATACCAGGAATCCACAGTTAGATGTTTTAGCGGTCCAGATATGACGAAATACTGTTAAAAGAGGCTTTGAACCCCAATCAATCAATCATTCAATCAATTATTGAACCAATCATTCAATCAATCATTCAACCAATCATTCAACCAATCAATCAATCAACGCTCTGTCTTTTATCTTCTGTCCATGTGTAATATATATCTCATTAATTGATCTTCTGCTTCCAGAAGAATCAAATCGCACTGCCTTTATTTGTAGATCTATCCAAACAGAGAAAGAATTAAGCTGCTCTACCTGACTATGCATTTGTTATACGCCATCCTACCAGTCATAACCTACGCTCTAACCAACGATGCGTCAACTCATGTCTTGGATCTGAAGTTACCCTGGGTTCGAATTCCAAAGACAGAAACATATTATGTCTGCCAACAGTTTGAGGTAAATCTTGTTTGATTGACTCTTCGCAGGCAATTGGCCAGCCTCGACTGAGAAACTTTGAATGAAATAAACGATGCTACAGTATATATATACACATAACTGAAATTTTTATTAGATGCAGATAAGAGTTTTTAGCAGACCACAAACAAGACCAGGCGTGTGAAAATACAGTTGTTCCCGGCCTAGCAAGACATCATTTTCTACTTGTCCAAAATTACCCCATTCCCAAACAGTGACGCTTTAAGACGCCCCAAGAAAAACAATTGGAACAACATTGTGTTAAATGAACAAAATGCTTGTAACAAGTAATTTCCTATTTCTATGCAATGCTTTCAACCCAAAAAGTTGACAAAATCTAAAATTTCATAAACTTTAAATGGTCATCTGTAACTCCTTTCAATTTCGACCAGTCTAAAATTTTGCCGTCTGGTAATGGGTTAAAACAAACTTTTACGCATAAAAGTGAAGAGATACATTTGAGAAAAACATTCTTGGTAAAGAAGAAATGCTGGAAGCCAGCATTTTCTTCATTGACAACAATAGTTTCTACCCTTCATTACAAACACTATGTTAATTTCCAAAATATAATGAATAATCATTGGTATCTGTTTTGTACCATTCAATATTTCCCCTGGCATTAACTTATCCCTGGGTAGTGACCTTGAACAACGTACTTGTCCGAAAGTAGAAAACCATATCGCATAAATCGAATACTGGAATTCTATGCCGATGAAAGAGAAAATGAAAAAATTAAATATTGACTTAACGCATTAAAAGACGACAAAATGTTAGCCTGGTCCAAATTGACAGGAGTTGCAGATATAAAACATAACTTTAAATTGTCGTCTGCAACTCCTGTCAATTTGGACCAGGCTAACATATATATATATACAACTTTCTGGGTAGAAAACATTGTCTTCATGATTACCAAGTTTTTTTCTAAAGTCACATTAAAAAGCGTTACAGTATAGGAATGGGTTAATAATATACAGCATGTATTCGATGAAAAGATTCGTGCATGCATTCACAAATTTGGCCAAATTAATCACTTCCAAATTAAACACTTCCAGATTCAGAAGATCTTTTGAAATTTTTGAATGATTTAATGAAAATCGACGAAGCATTGGAAAAATCATTGGATCTTCTTCAATGACTTGTTTCAAATGAGTGAATTGAATAACGATTGTGCAATGTTCAATGAATTTGAGCGGGATGAGCATAAACTTCGTGATGTTCTTAAGTGTACAAACCTTAATTTGTATGCTGCAATCGACTTTCAATACATTGGAAATCTCGACTGGTATTATAAAAATAAATAAATACACCTTAATTGGTTAATATTTGCACAATGTTTTCAGATGACCTATTATGTTTTTAATCTCATCTTGACAGAAATGCGACGGAAAGGGTAGTTTTAAGTAATCAAATACAATGCAGTCGCAGGTTAAAAAATTATTTAACGTATATCATCGTTGGCGTGCAAAATGTCGTAAATACAGCTTTATTCAAGCTTTATTTTCGGTATTTTTCACTCGCACCAAACGACGATATATGAATTACGTACAAATGAATGTACATATAGGTATTTCTGACATCCATTGACCAATCGCGGCTTTTTTTAATCAAATAAGCAGTCGACCAATGAAATCATCCATTGAGACAAGAAATAAAATTTATCTATGGCGACATACACGTCGTAACTAGAGCTTTTCAATCTGTAGCTACGGTATTTACGTCGCCAACCAGCTATTCTATCTTTTTGTTACAAGCTACTGGCCATAAACTTTGCAAAAAAAAAAAAAAATAAAATAAATAAACGTCGTTTAGAATTGAAGTTTGACTTCCTGTTGGAGTCGATGGGCGTGGCAAATGTAGTATGTGGGTTGGACGTACGATTGGTCAATTACCAAATCAAGACTGTTTGTGTTTCAGGTTCCACTTGACAAAGAGTACCACGTGATCAAATTCGACTACATGATAAACAATAAGAATATGATTCACCATCTACTGCTCTTTGGATGTGACTTCGAAATGGATGAAAAGGTAAGTACACACCGTCGGTGCGTGACCATAATGTCGTAATTGAAGCTGCAGTTATGACATTTTGGGGTTTGAACGAACCATAAACATGTAGTTGATAGTTTTTGTGACAGTGTGCATGTTTAAGTTTCATTTAAGAACTCTAGTTAAATAAACAAAACAAAAAAAGCTATATTTTTACTAGTGACAGAACAACATATAAAAATCCATCTTCTGTTGTTCACAACATGAAAACTATTTTAATTATATAAAAAACAAACAAACACTTACTCTATAACTCTATTTAAAAATTACGTTTTGTTCGCAGAAATTCTGTGGAAGCCGGAATTTTCGCACATGATTCATATGGCAACCTGATGACGTCATAAATTTCGCTGGTCCCTCTGAGTTAATACCAAGTAGCTTGAAATGAGCTAGAAAGCACAGGCATAATCGGTCTACACAAAGGTTTTATCATTTTGATAATTTCACTGTTACTTCGGTGAATGTATAAAGAGATAATTCTACGAGAAATCTAGATAAACAAACGGAAAGGACGCATAGAAAAAAAAAGAAAAAAACACACACACACACAACAAAACAAAAAAAAAAAAAAAAAAAAAAAAAAAAACTAAAAACACACATACACAGTAATTCAATCTTGGTGTGACATTTACAATCTTCAACTACAGCACCGAGTAAAGACCCAGATCAGCCAGATCCGCACATGCAAATCAGAGTATTTACTCTGCGCTCTACACTCAGATAAAGACTCAAAGCTTCTAAACTTGACCATCGAATGTTCTAAATATCCCGTGCAACTGTCGAGGCTGCTCAGTGGCGGCACTTCGTGCATTTCGATGGTTCAGCACGAAACAGTTGTAATTGTCTATATGTTTATAGGCAGTTACAACAGTTTCGCGCTGAACCATCGATATGTGAAATGGTTGGAAATCTCATTCAAGGGTTCTTATCAATTGAACAATCGCGGCTTTAAATCAAAGAATCAATCGACCAATCGAAATAATCATTTAGACCCAAAATGACCTTTGAATTCCTACATTGGCCGATATTTATATGAATCTTTTCTTAGTTTGGCAACTTAAACGTTCCATGCAATATCTCACTTCCCACAAAGTGATAATATTTCTTCAGGGCGTAAGAAAGCGTCATTTTGAGGTAATGTAATACCTGTTAAGTCGCCTATGAATGAAAATTGATTACGTACAAGACAGAGGCCAACATTTCACAGCTTAATGTAAATGAAGTGGCATCCTTAATTCATACTCGAGTCATCAATTCAGTTTTAAAATGGCGCCTTTTTTAGCTCACTTGAGCACACCTGAGCAGAGTAAGCTTTTTTTGGTTGATGGAAGTCGTCCGTCTTTACCATTACCTCTTAGACACTGTGGATGACACAATCTTTGCTCTATCAACCTTAAAAATGGTCAAAATGTTTCTCAATATGAAATCTTGGACAAGTTCGAAGTTTGGTAATTCGGGGTAAAAAACTTGGTCACAAGGTCAATCCTTAGAAATTCGCTTTAGATACTTTCGAGGCATTATTTTTTATTCCGATGGAACTGAAAATTTGACATAATGTTTGTCTTTATAAAATCTTTGAGGCTTCGAAATTGGATCAACTTGGGCAATTACTGTCCAAATCGAACCTAGTCCCCTGGTGTCAAACACTAGATCAGTTATTTGGTACACCTTTTTGACACCATAGCACATTTTTGCTCAAATGACCATGCAAGTGGGACTGATAGTTTGATATTGAAGTTAACTCAGGTGAGGGTTTAAGGACTAATATGACCCTTTTGTTAGTAAATTTGTCCCACTATTGTGATTTTTTTAAAAGAAATGCAATAATCGTTGTTTTTCGTCTAGGGTTCGACAAATCTTTGATTGTCGGAATTACCTCGAACTAAACAATTATCCTGTATATATATAGCTGCATTAATATGATTTTACAGTCAAACATTTCTTAACGGCCTCCTCTAAAACAAATTAACCTGTATGAAGCAAGCACATGTCTTAAGCCAGCACTTTCTGTATGTCCCTTAGCTGCTTACTTAACCCATTCCCACACAACAAAATTTTAGACTAGTCCAAATTAAAGATGCTGTAGACGACAATTTCAGGTAGATGGATTTTTTTTTTCGTTTTTTGGATAGAAAACATTGTGGATAATGAAGGAATTGCTTGTAACGAGCATTTTCTTGATGGGCGTCCAAAAGTTTCATTGTGCTGGAACGGGTTAAACAGGTTTGGCTGTACTTCTAAAAAAGGTAATGCAAAGAAGTACAGCGAAGTTCAATTTTATTACATCTTTAGGACCCTTTTTCTCAAACTGAACGTTGTGGTCTCAATCCCATTGATTTTATGAACCGCCTTCGCAACTACCACCAAAATAGAAGTGGGGGTGAAATGCCACCGGACTGCCAGAAAAGAGGTTTGGTAGGGATTGTTTTAAATAGGTCACCAGTATAACGCTGATTGTGTATTCTGTAGGGTCCCCATCCTTGTGACAATATAGACAATCACTGTAGGACCTGGTTGACCAAATGGGACGTTGGAATGGAAACTTCAAATGAAATGCCGCCGGACGCTGGTGTGAGGTTCGGAAAGGGGTCTTTTAGATATATGTTACTACAGATACATTGGAACAACAAAAATCTGCTCGAAAACGAAACTGGTAAACAGTCTTTAATTAATCCGTAATTTATATAATCTTTATTATAATATGACCTATGTCACAGTGATAGTAAATATTTGAAAATACATCGCTGTTATTACACTATTGTAATCACTTTGTACATCAGCTGAATCCTATAGTAACGCATTTTCGCAAAATGACGTCATATGTGTAATGACGATTTTCAAACGTTATGATATTTCGCGGAATGTTATAAATCTTCAGGATTCAAGAATTGTATCTACTTATCGAAACAATCGGTGGATCGCGGTCATCAATTAGATTATCAGTTAACCAATCAATTAATTCCTTTGGATCGGAGGTGCACTTTCGGCTCCAACATTGGACGACATTTATGTGAAGTATCTTTGTTGATTTAGCAACTTAATAGAGTTGCAGTTTTGAAGTTTGGGGCGTCAACCAATGCCTCGATGAAAAATATATATATATTTTCTCTTAATTGGTATGATTTAATGCCACCAAGCAAAAACAAAAAAGCAAATGTTTTACTACTTTCGAGTAAAATCTATCGGTCTCCTTTGTGCGTAAGAATACAAAATAGTTGCGTTATCAAATTTTTGTTCATGGAAGTATGCTAAAACACACCAGCCAATTAAAATGCCCGAATCTTGATAGACGAGGCTGAGATTAAATTATGATATATGTAGGGTTATTTCGTTTCTGTTGCAGATGAATCTGGTATACGTTTAACCTACACAAGCAAACTAAGAAAGTTCGACATTGGAAACATCCAAGTCGGTCAAAACAAGATCGATATTCCAGCATATTCTAAAGAGGTAGTCGTGACTGGAAAGTGTTCCTCGAAATGTACAGGGCTTATGTTACCCAGGTCTATTTATATATCCAGAGCCTATCTGCACATGCATGAACTGGGTTAAGTACATTTGAATTTCACGTGTGCACCTTGGAAAGACACGGAACGAACACAGGAATAGATTTAGAGGGGCTTCGAGGGTTCATTTGAACCCCCTCTAAAGCCTAATTTTTCAAATTCTAGGGGAATTTCAATATAGATTTGATAATATAGTCAATCTTGCGCGAGCAACCACCTCTATTAAGTGTTCGCGTCCATTTAGCGCCAATAATCGAATCCCGCCCTTTTTTTAAATTAATAACACATAAGAAATACGGCATTTTTATAACAGTTGTTCCTATGTTGTTGGAACACAGCACAGGATTAAGCGACAATTCTGTAATACTTAACGTATGCAATCATAGTTTCGCAAAAAAGTGTTTTATGCGACCTTTCTTTTAAACAACCACATTTTGGTCGTACCAGGAGTGGTCGCATAACACAAGATTTATTGTGATAGAACAATGACCCCCCCCCCCGTATGTTTGAAGCCCTTTACAGAATTTCTGGATCCGCTAGTTTTTAAAAGAATTTAACGGATCTACTTTGTGCGCAAGCACACAAAATAGTTACGTGCTTAAATTTCTGCTTGTCAAAACGCATGGATCTTGACAGATTAAACTTAAATTATTGCAATAAGTGCCTGTACAGGTTGCTTAATGTTCGCGCAGCACTCTCGCGTGAAAATGTTTGAAATATACCATAGAATCAATCGACCAATCATTTATTTAGATCTGAAGTGAACTTTGAACCCCAAAATTGGCCGGCATATATGATAATAAATTTTGTTTGTTTGACGACTTCGACGTCGTAACTACAGGTTATTCAAGCTGTAGTTACGGTGTTTATGTCGCCAACTGACCATACTACTTTTTGTTACATGTTAATGGCTATAACCAAACAACAACGACAAACCGCCTTTTATATCAAAGTGGAACTTCAAGCCCTTGGCTTACCATATCAACTAACACAACTAATTGTCTTTCGGATGAGACGTTAAACCGAGGCCCCGTGTGACGTTGCTATCCATCGAACACGTTAAAGAACCAGGCGGGGCTCTCAGCAGTTTCGTCCTGTATCCATGCTCTATCCCCCGTAACAACTAACCGTCTCCTGGGGACGCCGCTCATATGGGCATGTGGAAATACACACAATTGGAGTCACCGGACATTGTCACCGGAGTCATAGGGCGGGGCCAGCGACCCGTCAATTTATTATTCTGTTTCTTTGTATAGGCATATCAGCAACACTGGACATACAGAAGGATAGGGAAGTGATCAACAGAATAGCATCCGAGAACAGCTATAACTATATAAATCCTAAAGTGCATAAGTATTCTCTGCTTCACAAGGTAGATCCAGGTATGTATTGACATAGCACATTTTTTAAGTCAGAGATGAAGATGATATTGTTGTTTTGTTTGTTGTTTTGTTTTATTTTCATAGAGGAGTGAAAATAATAATAAATAAAACCTAATCTCACTGCATGGTCAAAGAGGTAGATTTAGAAGTGTGATTAGGATTTTGGTTTCATACCGCCATTATTCCTTTAAAGTCACTTACTATTTGTCCAAATGTTTTTTTTTTTTCTGTTTTCTTTACCTTTAGCTATTGAATAGACCGAAAGGAAATTTTGAACTCAAACATTATCGAAAATTATTTTACGAATTTTTGTTGGTTTTGCGACTTAAATTCGTATCTACAGCTATTTGAAGCTGGTGCTACGACGTGCTGGTTGCACACCAACAATTTTTATTCTTATTTTTTCACATGTTACTGACTACAAGTATTGCAAAATAAAGCAATTTAATGTAGTCGAGATTCCAGGCGAAGCTCATTAGGCGGAATCAGCGATACGGTTGTTTTGTAAAGTACAGTGAACACTCACACGCACGTACACACATATACACAACTTGGAAAAAAATCAATTAAATGTAAAAGCCTGCTAAGACAGAGACCTTAAGATGAATAAATCTATGCTAATAATTGACCAATCACTGCTCCTACCAATTACTTCGTTAGCCCCGCCCACTGAGCTCCGACAGGAAGTCCCCATTCAATTTTAAACAACGTTATTAAGAAAGATTTGTGGCCAATACCATGTCACAAAAAGTAGAATAGTTGGTTGTCGATCTAATCGTCGTAACTACAGCTTGAATAAGCTGTAGTTACGACGTTTAAATCGCCAAACCAACAAAAAAGGCGGCCATTTTCGGTGATCAAAACTCATTTCTTGTCTAAATGAATGATTATATTGATCGATTGTCGCGATTAGTCAAACGTTAAAAGCCATAGCAACAGTTCTACCTACCTGAATCAAGATCGGGTGTTACAGTTGCATGTAGAAGACTTCGGTGTTTACTCTCTTGAGTTTAGAAAATAAAGTTAAGATAAGTAGCATGCCATCACGGGTGTTTTGTTTTGTGGTGCAGTCGTATCACCTTACAAGCTTTTGGTTATTTGCGGAGTCAATTTGAAATGTGAGATCGAGAAATGATAAACAAACTGGAAATAAGATTGCAATAATCAATGAACACATGCCAAGGTACAATTATAAATGGATTTTTCAATTGCAATGGATTAAATCTCCTTTCATCTCTAGTTCGTCCTTTCAAAACACCTACATTAACATTGGCATTAGAATTTGTCCATTTGAGTTGGTGACACGATATCACGCACAAGAATTTTAAATTTACAAATTACAATATGCGATCCTGCATCAACAGGAAAGTCCTTAAGTAAAACATTTAACTAAGCATTCCTATTCAAATCGCAAACCCCTCAAACGAAACTCTGGGAAATGGAGTCCAATTGTTCACGAATAAAACATTAAGGAATAGAACTATATCAACCACTATAGCTCTCAACAAAACGCATCAACAAAGATTCCGTTTACGGTAATTCAATGTGTCAATAAAAAAGGCAATTGCTATTTCAATAGTACGTGGCATTTTATAGCCTTTCTCTTTATTTTTTAAAAACTGAAAAAGCAACGAAATATCAACGATTCTTATTCATTTATAAAAAGAAAACTTATTTGTTTTCTAATGGGAACGAGATACACAGCCAATCAAAGTCGGTCTTTATTCATTTTAGTTATTTATAACTTTAAATGGATGCCGCGTTAGTGAATTAACCTGATGGCATGGCTTACTCGTGGGAAAGACTTACTACCTCGTGCGCACAAAAATGAAACCGATTTTTATTGGCTGTGTATCTCTTTCCCACGAGATAGCAATTCGTTTTCTTCTTCTTTCTTTTTTAAATTAAAAAATGAAAACGTGTTCTAATCGCTCTTTAAATCGAAACAAACAAACAAAACACACACGAAAAAAACCCTTTAAAACGAAAAATGTTTTGATTTTTTTTACAAGATAGGTCTAAATAAACGTACATATCACCCCTTTTTCCATTTTTTTAGGTCTAAATGAATAAAAAAAAACAAAACATCCGCACATGTCATCTCTATGCCACCGTACAATAGTACATCGATCGTATGTTGATGAAAGCTATTCAGTGTCGTCCACAAACCTAGAGTTAATCCCCCCCCAAGGTCAGAGTTTTCAATGACAATGCGAGTAGTCTTAAAATATTGACTTTTTAAACAAGTCATTTATTTTAAAACAGATACAAATGAGACTATAGATTCGAATACAAACATCTTCGACACGAGGCGTATGAAAAAAAAAACCTAACTTTCATAGGGCAGTCGGTAGCGCGTCAGACTCCTAATCTTCAATCATAGGATGTCATGGATTCGATCCCTGGCGGCTACACGTGCTATACCACTTATAGGTTTACGGTTATCCATCCAATGGTGAGAGACAAATGTCGGACAGGATATGTGCCGCCGCCGGGGATCGAACCAATGACATCCCATGATTGAAGATAGAGAGTCAGATGCGCTACCTACTGCGCTAAGGCTGGAGCCTGAATGGACAGTCTTTGTATGTGAGCTCTGCACATTACAACTATATATTTCTATCAAGTTCGGAGAATTAAGGTCTTACTTGAAAAATTTTATTAAATGGTATTGCAGGGAGACAAGATTATAAAGTTTATGTAATAATCACAACCAATCGGTCCGATAAAACAAAACTTCTATTCTTAGAATTATATTATTATTTATTATTGTTTAAGGTGATGAAATTCAGCTGACCTGTCGATACAATTCTGCCGACCGACAAAGATTACGAAACACGACAATAAGCTTTGGACAAGGAACAAACGTAGGGAATCGCTTCTTTGTTGTCTCTGGTTGCATAGTCACGCCACGTAATTTACGAGAAATCGTATCTCATGGCAAAATAAGCTACCATACTTGTCCGTGTATAAGTTCTGTCTGTCTTGGTACATATATAAAATTTTCTCATCATCAACTTTAAATACGCCAGGAATTATATGTTACTCGACCAATCGTTTGCCTCGCCCACGGAAATTCAAAAGAAAGTTCGCCTTATATATCAAACAGCAAAATATTGCAAAAATGTAAATTGTGTGTTAGCAACCTAAACGTCGTAGCTACGACTTGAATAACCTTATAACTATATAACGGGTTTTAAGTCGCCGATACATACCCCCCACCCCCATCCCCCCCCCAAATTAAATAAACAAATAAAAAAATAAAATAAAATAAAAAATCACATTTTAAATGTTGGAGTTCAAACTTCACATCCGATGTCAATGTCTGATTTGTTATGTACATCTTATTTTTCACTGAAGGTCGAAACCCGTCTTTTCTCCCAGCGACAAATGTATATGTACCTGTGTCACGTTTTGAACAGACACACTGTTTAAAAAGACCATGTGTAAGCGGTCGGTTTAGATCAGTCGGTAGAGTAATCATTCTGGAAGAAACATGTCCCTGGTTCGAAATCTTGTCTGGCTGCATCTTTTTCAGATAATAGGTTAATTGTTAATCGTGCACTAACCTAGCCTTCTCTCTTAACCCTTGTCATGCTGAACCCGGAATATTCTTGTTTTGGCAGGAGGTGTAGACTAAGATAAGACTGCACTTATGTGCAGGCTGATCTTAATCTATACCTCCTGCTTGTACTTTTCCCCGTCAGAGTTGCTTATGAAGTTGATTTCTTGAAAAAGATATTGATTTTTGAACGACAAATTCTATCAGTGCTTTCAGCCCTTTGATTTGACAGTAATTCAGTGAGGTAATTTATACAGCATGACAAGGGTATACACTAAATATCATTAATTGTAATACCACGGTGTATATCCTGTCCGTTTTCAGCTGGTACTAACGTTCCTACTATAACGTTCCTACTATAACGTTCCTACTATAACGTTCCTACTATAACGTTCTTACTATATTAGATTCAATTGGATCATCTCGATCAATTCTACGAATCAAATTAGAGTTTAGAAGAGGTAAACGGTTAAATGACGTCATTTTGGTATATCTACTATACTTGGTCGAGTGGAACATTTTCTAAAAATGGTAGGAATTTTGGTCCCAGTAGAATAAGGCCCATGCCACATGAAACTTCATGTCGTCTTCGCATTGCACGCAGTTTTATTTCTATCGCGGTATTTTGATGCAGTGAAAGGAATAAAATTCTCGCAACGTGATTTATAAAATGCATCCGTTACCTAGCTGCAATGCTTAAAACGCGAAGACGGAAACAAAATATTGAGTTCCGCCATAAAACATTGTGTAAACAGATACTATACTTAGACAAACTTGAATTTTGAACTAAAATTAAAATTGAATTGTAAAAAATTCACCTCATCCAACGATACAATTGCGTAAGAGTACTATATTTGACCAAAAGACACATGCATGTATTTCCTCCTTTTTTTATTTTCTTCATTTGGTTTATTTATTTATTTATTTTGAAAGAGCTTTTCAAAATAAAAGCCTTACAATAAATAAAGACAAAACATTTCTAATTTCAGGGTGAAATGTGTTACGCCTTTATCATGTACTATCCCAGAGTGGTCGGCTTTGATCAGTGTATTCAAGATGGGTATAAAAATGTGAATTGTGATGTACCCGCATAAAAAACGTGAATTTTCCATGTACAATTATAAAAATGTGAATTGTGATGTACATGGATGAAAACGTGACTTTTCATGTACATTTATAAAATGTGAATTGTGATGTACATGGATGAAAACGTGAATTTCAATGTACATTTATAAAATGTGAATTGTGATGTGCATATATTAATTATGAATTATGGTGCACATTTTTAAGATATGAATTATGTTAATTGTGATGTACATGTTTAAATGTGAATTGTATTGTACATGTTAAAATTGTAAATTGTCATGTACTTTCTTTAAAATGTGAATTATGTGTTTAAACGAGTAAACTGTGATGTTCCTGTATAAAATGTGAATACTGATGCTGTGTATTGTGATGTACGTCTTTTAAAAATGAAAATCGTGTCGTGATGTACTTTTTATAGGAATTAGAATTGTGATGTACGTGAATAACGATGAGAAACGTGAAGTACATATTTTAAAATGTGAATTGCTCTGCACACGTTTTTAAATGTGAATTGTGGTTTACATGCTGGTGAAATTGTCACTATTAATAAAAAAATCCTTCGACCATCAAATCCTTCATTTAGCTCGAAAGTGAGCTTTGAGCTCCGAAAAAATGTTTTTACTATTTTTGTTGGTTAAGCGTTGGTTTTGCGGACACACAAAAAGACACACTCGTGTACGCACTAACACACACGCGCATACTCCAAAAATAGTCGACACAAAAAGATTTGCGAGTTTTGAAAATTCCTGGGCGAAAGATTGGATTTTATCTAAGTATTCTCAATTATCTTTCAATGTGGTGATTTTTGTAAGCTTACACACCTTGTCAAACGGTGTTGAAGCATTTGAATACCTTCCCCGTAGAGGGTTTTTAGCCAAAGGAAAAATAATTGCACCCATTAGACCAATGTGGGAACCTTTATGAGTAAAATACTAAACAGATATGGGCAAAACAATATGGGTATTACTGAACCTTATTGTTCCCATACTATCGCTTTTAAATTAGTTCCAAAATAGCAGTATTTGCATTAACTATAA
This sequence comes from Fragum fragum, assembly GCA_946902895.1. Taxonomy (NCBI): domain Eukaryota; kingdom Metazoa; phylum Mollusca; class Bivalvia; order Cardiida; family Cardiidae; genus Fragum; species Fragum fragum. The sequence continues at coordinate 11,917,030 of OX336378.1, forward strand.
CATGCCTATCAAGGAACAAAGTGTTTCCAAGATGGGTATTCTATTATGAACAACATGTTGGGAGTGCATACGTATCCAAATCGAGGATCCAGCTTATTAATGAAATTGATTTAGACAATTACGAAGGTACGGGGAGCCAGCATTAAATAAACAGTCTTAATACAAAAGATACACTAAAATCTAAGCATACAGACAAGAATATAAATACTGAAATAAAAGAAGAGGCACGAAAACCAATAAAAATCATATTTAGTCCTATCTTACTGTATTATACTTCAGATGATAATTGATTCAAATATCAAGACGATACTTAGGAAACTCACGCAAATAAAATCCAAATTCACTGTTCGAACATTGCCTTATCTGTCATCGGACTTTTGTTCCTTGATTTCCGCCTGCTTTCGTAAATATATCGGGTCCGCATTGGACCAATATTAATGGTAGATAACACAGTTATATATTCTTTGGACATAAGAATACATGCATCTTAGTTGAAGAAAGAGATAAGATTGATAAATTTTGTTGTCGTTCTTCAGTTCTTTACTTTTATCTGTATTGTTACCTTATGAGTCCAACGTGGGATAAATCTCCAATATAAGACCCTCAAGGTTTCCATGATAGAATCTTGCTTGCCATGTTTCTGAAAAAAATGGGGTCAATATTCCCATGATGATGTATAAGGTTAACAGCTTGTTTTACGTCATCACCAGCGCAAAAAAATGGCGGATGTTGAGTTCTTTTTTCACCTTTGGGAATAGGTAGTGGTCAGAGGAAGCTAAATTAGGTGAAGAAGGTGGATGCTCAACCAGTCTGAAACCACATTCCTGAAAAACAGTCATGGAAACATTTGACTGCTGTATTATCTTACGACGTTACGTCGATTTATTTCTTTACAGAGTGAGACTGTTCGTTATATTTCCAACAAGTTCGCATCGTTAGTGGGAAACCGACTTGCATAAATACGGCCCGAATGAAGCTGTATAAACAGCATTTAGAATCGTACCGACGATGCGTACTAGAGGCGTGGCCAACTACAGTAGCCACTAATAGAATTTAGAATTATCCTCTAGCCTTCCAAAGAAGGCTTTCTATAGTGCACCTTGTGAAAACCCTGATCAGACTGTACAGATACAGATATACAGGCTGATCTGAGTCGTTATTCGGGGCCCAAGAGAACATGTTGTAAATGTCATGGGAAATTTTGACTAATTTCAACTGCGTCTTTTGGATACAGGTTGTGTACAAGTTAAATTAAATCGGCGGATTATTTTTAGCTAGCAAAGCGTCAGCTTTGATAGCTTAAGTTAACAGACAAAATTATGAGGTCGTCTCAAAGTTCAACGAGTGCAAACTGACACTAGAGGCTTAACCACTAAATCCGTTAAATGTCTACGCCATAAAAATAGTTCTTATGTATTAAAGGCATATTACAAAATCTGCAAATTTATTTCCCAGGTATGTTTCGCTCACTTGATCACATCGTATTAAAAATGACTCTGGTCAGAGTCTTCAAAGAAGTTGCAGACGACAATTTCAAATTGTTGAAAATTCTAAAATATTAATCAATCTAGGTAGAAAACAATGTGGAAAATGAAGAAATTGCTTGTAACAAGCAATTTCTTCATTTTCCACATTGTTTTCCACACTCCTTGGTTACTTAAACTTGGTTTCTTTATCATGATAATGTTTAAAAAAAATAAGATTGATGAACAAAACAATGCTTTGCTAGCTTACAGTACTTTTCAGTACTTTTGATTATATATACGTGTAGAACTATTCCGGAATATCGTAAAAAACAACATAACTAAACAGTAAGCATTTAGGAAATCTTCTTCCATCCTTGGGTCGCGGTCATAGTGGTAGTGCGTAGAACTCCTACTCATTGGGTCATGTGTTCGATCCCAGATCGCGGAGAATATCCTTTCCGGCATTCGTCTTCCACCAAATGGTTAGTTAATCGTAAACCTATGTTGAAAACCCTAAGTGTGATTGCAGCTTGAGGCCAGGAAAGGATGTACTGATCGTGCTGGTGTGAGAAATACCAGAAACCCGAGGTAAGGTGCTGCAGCCGCCACGATATAACAGAAATATTGAAATACTGAAAACATTCGTATGGTTTTTCTTGAAGGGCATCAAAAAGCGTCATTGAGTGGGGATGTGTTTTATTTAGAGACTGAGAGAGAAAAACATGCAATTTTATTCAATAAGTTTAAAAATGAAGATATTATTATATGTTTTTCAAATGGCGGCCGTTTTATCGGCTTTCCTTCAATCCATCCTCAAAAGAAGTATCAAATTATATTGGCGGAAGGAATCATTTTACAAAAAATAAAGAAAATTCATTAAGAAATGAAGACTTTGATGCAAGTATTTTTTAAATTGCCAACAATTTGTGGGCCATATCAAAAACGGTTTGCTTGGACAGTCAACTTTGATCTCAATTTAGAAATGAGGAGAATATTTTTTTTTTATATTGAGGTACTTAATCACGCTGTATGAATACACGAAGCGGATTCATACATCAGTGTGACCAAGTTTTAGGTTCATACCTCGATGAAGAAACTACTCAAAATTTGCTAAGGACCACTTTTTCCTAGTTAAAAAGTCTGAACCTTGAAGTAATTACACAAGTTTTTTTTGTTTCCTAGAACTGCATTGTTTTAAAGTATTGAGCCTTTTTGTTGGCGATCAAATGCTTCGAATGTCTCGGTGCTATTTTGAGAGTAAGGCTTGCAAGAAGGACATAAAATGAAAAAAATCGGTGGTACCAGGAAAAAAAAAACAGTCCGTGTATTTCCAAACATTTCGAAGTTTTATGCACTTTAATAGCCTGTGTGATGCCCTCGTGCTTCAATTTCCGCCTGACCATGCCTCAGTTTACCAGAAATAGGTCTTAAACCTGATCGCTTAAGCGTTTTCGCCCCTAAGCATACCCGTTATTTATCTCATCTTGAGTAAGATGGCGTCTTGAACGTCTATCTGTCATATGGAAACAGATTGCAACCTCAAATGTGTAATAGCTTTTAAAAAATCTTGTTTGAGTCGTTAATTTTATCAAAAAATTATTAAATGAATAGGCGACCCTTTATCCTCTAATTTTATATAATTTAATCAAGCAAAACAAAGCAAATATTTTACTAGGTTTGAAAAGAATTTTATGGCACCACTTGTGCGCAAGCATACAAAATGGTTTCCAGTCAAAATGTTATTCGTCGAAGAATGAAAAAAAAATCAGTCTATCAAATCGCTTGAATGACGATCAACGAAACTCAAATGAAATCATTTCGGGATATTGATATAGGAAGGTATGGAAAAATATACCTCGCGGAACTAATTGAATAGTCAGTGTAAATCCAGAAAAAATGAATTGCAGCGCAAACATGTTCGAGCGAATGTCTGATCGAATGTCTAATGTCTTATTAGGATAGTTAGAATTCAAAAACGGGTTCGGGTGAATGTCTTATCTTATTTCGAATGTCTTCTTTGGGTGCTAGGCATTCAAAAAACGGGTTCGGGCGAATGTCTTATCGTCTATCTGATGTCTAATTCGTGGTGACCGACATTCAAAAACGGGCTTGGGCGAATGTCTAATCGAATGTCCAATGTCTTATTAGTGGTGTTAGACATTCAAAAGCGGGTTCGGACAACTGTCTAATTGAATGTCTGATGCTTGATTTAGCTTTTAGACATTCATAAACGTGTTCGGGCGAATGTCTTATCGATTGCCTCGAGTCTAACTGGGTTGATAGGCATTCAAAAATGTTTTTGAGCTGATCGAATGTCTGTGTCTTATGTTGGATGTTGGAGATTCAAAACGGGAATGGCAAATGTCTCATAAAATGTTCAATGTCTTACCCGTGGTGTTAGACATTCAAAACGGGTTCAAGCCATTGTCTAATCGAATGTCTAATTTGGATGTTAGATATTCAAAAACGGGTTTGGGCGTATCTCTAATCGATTGTCTAATGCCTTATTGTGTAGTTAGACTTTCAAATTTGAATGTTTAATTTTGTTATTAGACAATTGTTCGAATGTCTGATGTGTAAGGTCCCGCCAACTTCACACGCTCATATTAGACAGTTACATATTTAGAGAAGTTGCAGACTAAAATACTTTGTTGCTAGAATTTAAAAAAATCAATGCCTTTACTGGTAGATTACATTCGCCTAAAATTATCAAATATAATGTCTGCTTCTTTTAAAATATAAATGCTAAATATGTTTACGTAAATGACTCTGAAAACATCTCTAAGAAATTCAGACCATAACCTTGATAGTAATAAGGGCAAAAAATCTCGCGCTTAAAATTTCTAAGTCGAAAAAGGTTAAAATTCTACTGCAATAAAGGGCCAAGTAGTGAATATTTGTAAGAGGGATTTATATTATGACCTCAGAGACATGTGCATTGTTTCACAGCAAGGACAAATATGATCAGAGATTAGTTAGTTGCCTGTAAAAGTTTGACCGAAAATTTCTAAGTCTAAAAGGGTCATAATAAAGTTCAGAGTAACGGACCTCTTACGAGGGATGATATGTTGGCCACAAGAAAGTGTGATACGTTTCAGAGCAATAGCATTAGTAGAAACAGAGACATGAGACTTGCGAGTAAATTTTTCACCAAATGTCTAAGTAAGAAAGGTCATAATCCCATCAAAAGAAATGTCAGAGCGATGGATCTTTCCTTAAGGGATGATATGATGATCGGAAAGTAATGTGAAAAGTTTCAGAGCAATAGCACTAGTAGCAATAGAAGTATTACACAGTCGCACGTTTAAGTTTAACACAAGCATTCCGACGACGCCTGGGTGACTGGAACATTGCCCCCCCTCCCCCCCACCAACCACAAAAATCGAAAAATCGAGCTAAAAAGCAATCGACAGTATTTATTTCATTGTATGCAAAATAACCATCATTGATTTGAAAATGTAGGATACGCTTTGAATTAGTTAATTTGATGCGTGTACCTTTTAAACTTTAAAAAGTCATTTCAAGGAATTCCTTATCAGTTTATGAGTAGTTCCGGTTTTATTTACTTCAAAGTTTGTGAAGTAAGTTTAAGGGCATTTCGTGATTTTGATATCGGCCCGACGTCTGATTTTCTAACCAAAGTCCTACAGTTTGGAATAGAGTAAGGTGACACACATCCGGTTAAATTGAAATCAAAATCGATTATTCGCCAATCCATTCCAATGTTTCATAATCGTAAACCCAAGCGGAATAGCAGCTGGAGGTTAGGAACGGGTGTAGTGGTAGTACTGGTGAGAGAAATATCTGGAATCCATTGTTAGGTGCTCCCGCTGCCGCAATAGTGAATGAATAACTGTTAAAAACGGCGGTAAACCCCATTCAATCAATCAATCCAAGGTGTCATCGGATGACCCAGATTTTGAAGTAATTTGTTGGTCAGACTTATTTAATAACAATGCGGATAGAACGACGCCCACTGAGGATTTCCGTCGTCAGGTCGATTTAGAAATGGTTTATAACGGCTTTACAAAGATGTAGTCCGAAGTTCGATAATAAACGACCATTCATGGACTCATGTAAATCTGATTAGCTCACTATCTCTCTTTCTTCCCCCCTCTCACTCTCTCTCTCTCTCTCTCTGTTTGTGCGTGCGTGCGTGTGCGCGACAACTAATGACCGCAAATCTTTTCTAGGGCTTTCGTTGTATTATGACAATTATATATATGACAATGGAAGCCTTTTCTGGTACTTTCCAACTATAGCTGATAAGAAATATTATGTTATAGTATTGGAATCAAGCAATTTTGGACAATCTCCTATAAAATTTCCCTTTAAATGATCATTTTTATTCTTATCATTACTGTATCTGGAATATGATAAAGGTCAACAGAGCTATAAAAGTTTAAAACGGAAAAGAAATAAAACATCTGTAGAATTGCCTGTTGAACTAACCACAGATAATTATTTCAAAATGAAGGCGTGTTTTTTCTTAACGATGTTCGCGATCTTTGGTAAGTGTCATTTTCAAAATTCCTATAATGTTTACTTTGAAAGGATTTTTGTTGATTTTGACAGCTAGTAGACTTTCATCCAACTATACAATGGGAAAATGCCACCAATGTATTAGAATGTCTCGTATATGATGTTGTGCATAGTATTTTCACCAATGTTATATGTGCGGCAAGAAAAGACCCAGATCGGTTTGCGTTGATGCACAGACTGAACATCGCTTTCCTTTCAATCTTGCTCAAGTGACCTCTATTAAGCGACCACTTTCATTAAGCGACTAGCATCAAAATGTCCCTTCAAGAAATAAAATGATCTTCATAATTGGACCTTTTTTCTAATAAATTATCAAAACTAAGTCATATGTTGGTAAAACCCATTAGAATCGTCTCAGTGAGACGATTATAATGAGTTCCATCATCATAGGTTTATGCGAGAGTTTATGTAAGCAGTCGAATCGTCCCTTCATATATGTCGCAAATAAGTGTATTAAGCGACCACTCTCTTAAATGACCACATTTTAACTCTCCCCTGAAAGGTCACTTAATGCAACTTTTACTGTATAAGGTTCTTTAGAGATCCAATGAATAATCTACATGATCTGTTTTGTTGTCCAAGCTGCAGAATATATTCTTCATATGCACAAATATAATTATTAGCCTACATGTAGGCGCATATGTTGAGATCCATTTAAAATTGCTGATCATCATTTAACTACTTCGAGCGAAGCAAGCAAACGAATTATGGGTATTTTAATTACATCCTACCCCTCTGTCATACTGCCTTCTTTATTATAAAATACAAGTATCATTAACCTGTCTTCTTAACTAAAAAAAGATAAATAGAAATACTTTTTTGACTGGTACTTTCATCATAGCTCTCCGTCCCTCTGTATTCTTTATCCTGTAATAAAACTCTTTTATTTGCTAGTACATCGCACCCTTGCCCTGCTGTCCCCCTGCCTTCTTTATCATGAAATATAACTATCTTTTGGCAACTAGTACTTTGTATACACATTTTCCGTCCTCCTATTATCTTTATCATAGAGGCGTCAGAATACAGTTTATAGCATAATTCCTGGTGCGTCGACAAACAACCAAGACTCTTACTTAAAAATTTCCTACAAACACCAACTTGCGAATAAAAAAACATATTCAAACTCAAAATGCATTAATAAACTACTAAAAAATCACAACAAATCTCATGTATACTGTAAGAAGGCACAAAACCTATCGCTCGCAGCATTTTGGCATGGCAGCGCAAAATGGCCGAAATCACCTGGCTTTACGATAACATCAAAATGTAGCAGACGCCAGATTTGCGCCGATAGCCATTAACTGACATGCTTTCCGGACAGTAAAATCAGTTCAAAGTCTGGGGAAACATAGAAAAATACCACAATTCCAGCTTTTTTTTCCACTATTTGAACACATCTTCCTGCCTTTCAAAGGTCGCCCGCAAAAACAGCCAAAATCCGCAACCCCACCACCTTGCATTACTAGCAACACAGGGCACCAGGAAGCTGTAGGAAGGCCGTGACCTTTTAAGTTCGCATTTGCTAATAGGCCTTATTTCACGTTTAAAAATCATTTAGGGCACCAGTATCAATCCCTATCTTCAAATCTGCAGATAAATCTCAAATTTTGCTGATATCTAGATTTTTGACTATGACCGCTTTGAGTATTTTACTAAAAACTGTAGTCTGCTACCAAAACGCAACTTTCTTTATCAACTAGCACTTTGTATCCTACCACTCCGTCTCTCTCATCGTCCCCCTGTCTACAACTACAGTATTTTCATTCTTTTTGTTTTGTTTGTTTGTTTTGTTTGTTTGTTTAATTTTTATTTACCAGTACTTGGCACCCTACCTCTTCGTCTTATTACGACCCACTACTTTCGTCACTTTAAAATAGAACTTTCATTTATTTATTAGTCATTTGAACCCCTTTCTCTTCGTCCGCCTGTTTCTTTAACGTTAAATGCAGCTATCTTTTATTTACTAGTCTTTTGTACCCCACACCTCCGAGCGCCTGTTTTCTTTAACGTTAAATACACATGTCTTTTATTTTCTAATGTTTTATACCTCACCTCTTCGTCCGCCTGTTTTCTTAAACGTTAAATACGAATGTCTTTTATTTACTAGTCCTTTGAACCCCACCTCTCCGTCCACCTGTTTTCTTTAACGTTAAGTACAATAGTCTTTTATATACAAATATTTTGTACCTCACCTCTCCGTCTGCCTGTTTTCTTTAACGTTAAATACAAATATCTTTAATTTTCTAATGTTTTATACCTCACCTCTCCGTCTGCCTGTTTTCTTAAAAGTATTTTATTTACTAGTCCTTTGTACCCCACCTCTCCGTCCACCTCTTTTCTTCAACGTAAAAAACAAATGTATTTTGTTTTGTACCACACCTCTACGTCCGCTTGTTTTCTTTAACGTTTAATACAACTATCTTTAATTTCTAGTGTTTTATATATCACCTCTTCGTCCGCATATTTTCTTTAACGTTAAATACAACTATCTTTTATTTACTAGTCCTTTGTATCCACATCTCCGTCCGCCTGTTTTCTTAAACGTTAAATACAACAGTCTATTATTTTCTGATGTTTTGTACCTCACCTCTCCGTCCGCCGGTTTTCTTTAACTTTAAATACACATGTCTTTTATTTTCTAATGTTTTATACCTCACCTATCCGTCCGCCTGTTTTCTTTAACGTTAAATACACTTTTTTTATTTACTAGTCCTTTGTACCCCACATCTCCGTCCGCTTGTTTTCTAAACGTGAAATACAAATGTATTTTATTTTACCATTGTTTTGTACCTCAACTCTCCATCCGCCTGTTTTAACTAACGTTTAATACAACTTTCTTTTATTTACATGTGTTTTGTACCCCCTTCTCTTCGTCCGCCTGTTTTCTTTAACGTAAAAAAACAAATGTATTTTATTTACCATTCCTTTGTACCTAACCTCTCCGTCCGCCTGTTTTCTTTAACGTTAAGTACAACTGTCTTTTATTTACTAATGTTATGTACCTAACCTCTCCGTCCGCCTGTTAATTAACGTTAAATACAACAATCTTTAATATACAAGTGTTTTGTACCCCCTTTCTCTTAGTCCGCCTGTATTCTTTAACGTTAAATAAAAATATCTTTTATTTACTAGTCTTTTGTACCCCACATCTTTCTTAAACGTTAAATACAACTACAGTGTATTTTTTATTTTCTTATCTTTTGTACCTCACCTCTCCGCCCGCCTGTTATCTTTAACGTTAAATACAATTGCCTTTCATTTACCAGTCCTTTGTACCCCACTTCTCCGTCCACCTGTTTTCTTTAAAGTTAAATACAACTATGTTTAATTAACTTGTTCATTTTTCCCCACTTCTTCGTCCACCCGTTTTCTTTAACGTTTAATACAACTATCCTATATTTATTAGTCCTTTGTACCCCACCCCTCGGTCTGCCTGTATTCTTTAACGTTAAGTACAACTATCTTTTTATTCACATTTTACATCAAATAAATTTTCTGTGGGATTCGAACTTACGCGGATTTCAACATTTACATTTAACTGTGCTTTATTCGAACATCTTTTTGGGTCAATTTAGAGCAGAGTGTAAAGACGTCGGACATTGCAGCGTAAGATCGCAGTCATATAATATAAGTGAAAAGACCACAGTCACTGCCGTAATGGAGCAAATTGAGCAAATTCAATATTCTATAAATAGAATATCTATAAACTACCTGTCTTTCTTTCTCCCTCTTTTCTCTTAATAAAAATATTATTATCATTTGAAATCTAGTACTTCGCATTCTCCGTCAACGTCCGTCTGTATTCACAACTAATTCTTCATATACTTGTACTTCGTACTTGTACTACATCCTTCTACGTCCTATTGTCTTCTGTACCATAAACGACATTTTTTTTATTTCAGTCTTATTTACTTGTAAAACAACTATCTTTTTTTCTAGTACGTCCATCCTACCCCTCCCTTTATATTCTTATCATAAAATATAACAATTTCAATTAAGTAGTTCTTTGTACCCTACCTCTCTGTCCCTCTGTCTTCTGTACCATAAAATACTTTCACCATATTTCTCCGCCCATTTCAGCACCTTTCTGCCCATTGTCTTCATTGCCGTTAATTACATTTACAATTATCTTTTATTCATTAGTACTCTGCACCCTACCACCCCGTCCCTCTACCTTCTTTACCATTATTTGCAACCATCTTTTACTTACTGTGTACTCTTCCTCGTCGTCTCTCCCCGTTCCTCTGTATTCTGTATTCTTTACCATCAAATACAAATATAATTTTTCTATTTTTTTTCTTTATACAAAACAGCAAGCTAGTTTTGAACTGTATAATTTTTGACGTGAGATCTCTCTAGAATATCAAATCGGAGTATCAAACGATGGCAGAATATTTCAATCATGAGATACGATATCATAGTTAAAACTATACCGACAATGTTTCATCCTTAAATTTCTTATTTCAATGGCAAAAAATACTCTTGATAAAAATCGCGAATTTTCTACGTATTATCCTTATTCTTTGACGAACATATACACCCACAACTACAATTCATGGTATACAATATGACCTACGGTCCCGGCTTGAAATAAAGCTGTTGAATATTTTGATGGTTCACGGCTGATATTACACTATGCAACCTATGGGAACACATTTTTGTTAACGTCAAAATGGCTTCACGACGTATTTAATGACGTCATTTTACAAACGACGTTATATGTTTCGCAGAATACTATATATAGATGAATTCTATTAATATTTAGTGATTTATTGCACAAAAATTAGGTCATTTAATAAAAAAAAAACTTTCAAATTTTAGTTCATAAAATCCTGAATTTATTAAACTTGCCATCTTAAAAACAAGGCGGGGCAAGAACTCGCTGCTTTTCGGCTTTGCTGCCAAGAAAGATAAGTACGATTAACATGTGTCTCTTTCAAGTATCGGTTGCCAGCGAAGTCCCATGCAAGGTACGCAGTGATTGCCAGGCGTTTGGAAAGACTAACTGTACTGATGTAAATTTCCATGTTTGCCATGACGACTTTTGTGAATGTACACTCGGCCCAAACGGTAAGCTTTTTAAAGCAAGATCTTTCCCCAACTAATTAAAAGCCTAGTTAAAAAACTATGGTTTATTTTATAAGCAGAAATGAGCCTTCTTATTGTCAATATGCAAGAGGGGGGTATCGGTGAATTACTTTGGAAAGAGTATTTTGTGGATTTTATCGATTTCAACTCGTGTTTGTTAGAGTCGAATGCAACCGATTCTTCACCGGAAATGTGTCGCTAGTTTTCGGCATTGGACGTTAAATGCACGCTGATGACTAAACTTTATGGACGGTTTTGATAATCCTCCTGACAGAACGGAAATGTAGTTGTTAATTCGACTAGCGAAAGGGAATAGATCATCACTGACGCCATCATTTTATGTGAACAAACCTTTATTTCAGACAAATCCTTACAAAGTCTTAAGAAATACAGCAGATAGATCTCGCTGCGCAAACCCCCCTTTTAAGAAGAATAAACAAACAAACAAAAAAACTAACAAAAAAAAAAAAAAAAAAAAAAAAAAAACACACGCACAACGCTAAATTATGCACATTCCAACATACATGTACATAATTCCAACAATGGAATTCACGCATATTTAATGACGTCATGTGTGCTGTTATCTTTTTCCAAATATCAGTGTTTATTGTTTACTCTGAATACACTTTCCCTCCGAAATGAATGATTATGTTATTTCATTCCGGTTGTTTTCTGTTTAACAAGGAAAAAAATGTTGGTCAAGATAATAATTATGCATATTTATATCATCAAGCAGGTGAGAAATTAGCATCACGGACCTTATTGAATCATAAATACTTATCAATGCACAAAGAATTCAATAACATAAATTCAGAATATTTTTTCGTTATAACACGATAGTGTAAAACACATATGTAGACAAAGAAAAGATTATATTTAACTTTATTCGCGATAAAAGTTCAATGCTTGTGTAAAGATAATGTTGTTGAGAAAGCTCCGCCCCCGCCAAGCAGCATATTAATCAGGAAATAAATATACACACATTCTGCTTTCGAATACAATGTCATAAGCGTGAACATACATAAAACTTATGAGGGTCAGTGTTGTGATATACATGTTTTCACTTGTCAATTCGTAACTGTAGTTAATTTTAAATCTTAAATCCCTATCGATAATTTGACATTCAAATACGCCTGCATTACGACGAAAGAATCGACAGTGGGTCGAAATAGCAATGGATAAATAACTAATTAGCATTTCCTCTTTTTTCCAAGCCGGGTAGATCCGATATCATCAATATTCATATATGCAATATGCTCATAAATAGAATCCTACGTCTTTAGTGTAAGCAAATAGTAACTTTGATCGATAAGTTTTAGGAAAACTCTATGATTTAACTTATGTTTCGAGGAAAAAATATCACTTACCACTGTTTTAGCTAAAACCCAATTCATTACACATCGTGTCCATGCCGTGAAAAACGATCACATGGCTTCATGTGAAGGTCACCTCATCATTAGTCAGTATATCCAAGACAATATCTCATTACTATTCATGAAATAAATGAATTTCTCCCAAGGTCAAAATCTTTAATTTTTGCATTATTCTTAGGATAAAGAATGAAATAAGCTACTTTACGGACGGAGATCGTGTTATTATGGATATAATGGTATTTTTGGAGTTATGTGTGCTTGAATAATGCTTGAACGTCAAAATACTATTTTTTCATAAGTATAATTCAATCGTTTGCGGACAAGAAATAATGAGCAAAATATTGAGTAGGTTTTATAGTCACATGTTGACATAGATGATCAGGGTTGATAATATTTTTTATCAAAGCTATGGACATAGAATAGGGGAGCGAAGTTCGATGAATTAAGATTTCCTCATTTCGTTGATTTGGAGATAAATTATAAAAATCTATCTACCTATCAATTATTAGTCATCAATGGTTTGCGATAACAACCTTGTATCTACAGTTGAAAATCAAAGTACCAAAAGTACTGTAAGCTAGCAAAGAATGGTTTTGTTAAGTAATCCATTTGTCAAAAGTTATCATGATACATAAACGAGGTTAAAGTAACCCAGGATTTAACCCATTACAGCATACCAGCATCTCATACTTGTTCAAATTAAAATACGTTTCAGACGACAATTTCAAGTTAGTGGAATTTGTTAGAAAATATTGAGGACATTGATGAAAATTGCTTGTTACAAGAAATTGCCTCATTTCCACAATGTTTTCCAAAGTCTTTTTCTTGAAATGCTTAAAACGTAATTGAGTGGGAATGGGTTAGATAGGACGCTTTTGACAGAGTTCTCTAAAAATTGAATAGAATTAGTAATATTCTTAAAATACATAAGAACTACTTTTATGGCGTAGACATTTAATGAAGTTGTTGGTTAAGCCTCCAGCGGCAGTTTGCACTCGTTGAACTTTGAGAAGACCTCAAAATCTTGTCTTGACGCTTTGCTAGCTAAAAAAGGATTGTTTATAATGGATAAGACATTGATAAGATATATTGAAAACATTGATTACCCTTCGTAGGTCTGTAGCTTCATGCCTTAATCTTCTATTTTAGTTGGTCGGAGACTAATTTGTATAACCCAAAACTGGAGAACGGGTTTCTACAATTTCCCCAAACTGCCTTTAACCTAACTGAACGCATACAACGAGGAATTTCTAAATAAACTGTTTCCATTATTGCTACCATCTAATACAAGTCATTCGTTTTGACCGGAAGTGAACTTTAAACTCTAATATTGGCTAATTTGGTCTGGCGACTTAAACGTCGTAGATACAGCTGTAGTTACGGCGTTAAAGTCGCAATACGACGATTTTTCATTTTTGTAACGTTTCACTGGCCACATATTTTGCAAAAATGACGTCGTTTTTAATTGAGGTGGAACATCTAGTCGGAGTCAATGGGTGTGGCCATCGGAGTCAGTGGGCGGAGTCAGCAGTCCATCAATGAATGGATCGCAGAGCTAATAATACCACTTTTTATTTCTCTCTTCTGTATTTCAGGTGAAACGTGTTTATTCGAAGAAGAATGCCACTGCAAACCAGGGCATCATGGTCACTGTATCGAATTTAAATGTTTCTGTGCCGAAAATGAGCACGACCATTAAAAAACAAACAAAAAAACAAACAACAAACAAACAAACGAACGAAAATTCCGTTTGTAGGAATAAGAAAGAATTGAATAAAAGTTTTTGATTGATAATTTTCTTCGAGATTTGTAAGATCCTTTAGACTCATCACCCGGAACGAAAACATTTCGCTACCTGCGGAAACTATCGACCTAAGTCAGACTGCAAGGTTTGGTGGGAGGTAGGTAGGCTGGCCGGTGGCAATTGACCAATAACTGCCCCTCCCACTTACTCCTTTGGCCACGCCTACTGACTCCAACAGGTAGTCCCGCTTCGATTTTATTTTATGGTTGGTTAGTAAATGTCGTATCTACAGCTTGAATAAGCTGCAGTTACGACGTTTAAATCGCAAAACCAACAAAATGGCCGCAAATGTTGGAGATTAAATACCAGTTCCGGGCTGAATGAATGATTTCATTGGTCGCTATATTCCTTGATTGACAGCCGCGATTGGTGAATTATTCGATTATATCAATTTTGTTCCTACAGATTGGTCAATCTTCATATCAATGTGATATGTTTATATGACCTACGACCCGAGAGTGAAATGAAGCCGTTGCATATTTTGAATATTACACTGGTGTTTTCATTTTACACTAGTGTAATAACTAATAGCAAAAATGAATTCGAGTCTATAGTAACGCCTTAACGTTACCGCTAAGTTGACGTCATAAAGCCTGTAAAGACGTCATTTTGCAAACTGCTTTATACGTTTGGCGGAATATCATATATAGATGAATTCTTTAATTTTATGTGATTAATTGCAAAAATTAAGGTCATATTATAAATAGAATATAGAATTCATATTCATAAATTCCCGAATTAAACGTATTAAACTCGTCATGTTAAACAAGTGAAAACTCGGCAGAGCCTCGTTTTTATCTGATTATAGATGAATCGTTTAATATTCCCTATTCCACGACTTTCATATCCTCTATTTTATAAATGATGACTTTGATTGACAGAAATTTGGTCCAAAAGACGGATAGGTGGGAACGCCCTCTGCCTCTAACAGGAAGTCGAAATTGATAGATCGCTTGCACCGCCTACCGGCTTTGCTTCGATAATTAATTTTGCAAAATTTATAGCCAGGAACATGTAACAAATAATATCAAATAATTAGAATGTCATAACTACAACTTGAATACAAACCTTAAGTTGCTAAACATGCAAAAATGTTTCGCATATGTGGCGGCCAATGTCGGAATTCAAAAGCAATTCTCACTATAAACGAAATCGACCATTCTACTTTGGTCATTTGATTAATTGATTGACAGCCGCGATTGGCTAATTAGGTATCAAACGGCGGTTTTTGATGTGCATCATTTATTGTCAGCATCTTGCATCAAAAATAATTACGACCATTTGACATTAATTGAAATAATTTAATTTTTAGTTTCGTCTATCAAAAACGAGTGTTCTGATTGGTCGAACAAAATTATTCCTAACTCCATGAACACGATTTTGAGCACGCAGCGATTTTGTATGCCTCCGCATAAAATAGTCCCATACAAAAAGGTATCAAAATTTGTAAAGCTTTTGGTTATTCAGCTCGATGCTATTAAATTATTAGAAATGAAGAGAATATTTTTTGTTTTCATGGAGGTATGAACCGAAAAACCTAATCACACAATGTATGAATCCGCTTCGCGTATTCATACAGTGTGATTAGGTTTTTCGGTTCATACCTCCATGAAAACAAAAAATATTCTCTTTATCTCTTAAATGAATTTATCTGAAGTTCAAGAGGGATGATCAAAGATAAATGACCAATCACAGCTGTCAATCAAGAAAACAGTCTACCAATCAAATCATTTATTTTGTCTGGGAGTGAAGTTTGTGCTTCGAGATTGGTCGCCATTTTTGTTGGTTTGGTGACTTAAATATCATAACTACAGCTTATTGGTCCGTAGTTACGAAGTTTAGGTCGCCGACAAACCATTTTTCTTTTTCTTTACATGCTACTGTAGAAAATAGTTTTAAAAAAAGTAATCGTTCAAGAATAGCGTTAACAAAACAGTTGAATAACTCCTTTTGAATACTGAGTAATTGCTACAAAAGCAGATTTTGTTTTTAGCTAGCAAAACGTAAGGTTTGACAGCTTAAGTTAACAGACAAAATTTTGAGGTCTACTCAGAGTTCAACGAGTGCAAACTACCACTAGAAGCTTAACTACTACACCCATTGAATGCATACGTCATAAAAAAGTTGTGCATATCTATTTAAGGAATATTGCTAACTGATATTGCAAAATCTGCTTGCAAGTTCATCTCCTTTGTATTTTTAGCCCACATGAGCTCATCGTGTTCAAAACGACTCCGATCAGAGTCTTCAAAGTAGTTGCAGAAAATTCTGAAATGGTTATCTCTCGGGACAGAAAACTTCTTCATTTTCCACATTGTTTTCGAGAATAATTTTTTTAAGAGGAGGGATTGTGTGGGAAGGGGTTGACTCTTTGGTTACTTTCAACTCGTTTTCTTATCATGATAACCTTTACCAAAAAAAAGATTACTTAACAAAACCATGCTTTGCTCGCTGAAAGTACTTTCAGTGCTTTGATTTATTTACAGGTTTTGTAAACCGCTTCTTTGAAAACTCAGTCATCGCTAATTGAAAACGATTAACCCATTACCAAAAGGCATAATTGTAGACTGGACCAAATTGAAAGGTGTTGTACGCGACAATTTTTGAGTTTGTGACATTTTAGTTTTTTCTAAGTTCTTTCTGAGGAGAAAACATTGTGGAAAACCGGTAACAAGCATTGTTTTCATTTTCCGCAATGTTTTCCAATTTTTTTTTTCTTGGAGACAATAAAGAAGCGCCACTTTTGGGGGAACGGATCAATGTACTTAATTCAAAGATATAGCTTTATTTCTAAATGTATCTCTGTCCTTATCTTATCAGCCTAAAATGTCCTATATCCTTTAAATCATCTTGTAGGTTGTCTCCCTTTGACCGCTTAGAGAATGGAAATCTATTGACCCGACAGTGATCTGTCTTCATTGGAAGTGGCTACGGCCATAGGGCGGTTGTTTTGCGCGTAGGACTCCTAATCATTAGGTCCCGGGTTCGATCCTCGTACGGGCGAATATCCTTTACGATATTTATCTCCCTGTAATGTGTGGATAATCGAAAACCGAAATGGGGTTAGCAGCTGAAGGCTAGGAAAGGATGTAGTGGTTACGAGTACTGGTGTGAGAAATGCCATATTTCCATGGTTACGTCCTCAAGCCACTATAAAAGACTTTAAAGAAATAAAATTTAAAAGATGCGTTAAATCATACTCGATAAACTGATCTCGTTTAAAAGTGACCCAGCGCGTAAAAGGACATCATCCTGCAATTCATCTTAAGAAAATATGACAAAAGAGAGTATATCCAGCAGTGGTCAATCGTTTTAGAGAGCAAATAGCTCTCCTTTAGCGTTACTATTATGTAAATTTGCGTAGGGCAAACAATTTTTGAAGTACTCTCTGAAAATAGTTAACCCGTGTCATGCTGAACCCGGGATATTCCGGTTTTGGCAGGAGGTATAGACAAAGATCAGTCTGCACTTAAGTGCAGTCTGATCTTAGTCTACACCTCCTGTCTGTCCATTTAAAACAAGAATGGTTTATGGTATTAATTTTCAGAATAAGTATTGATAATCCAACATTTACTATCAGTGCCTTCAGTCCTTTGATTTTTATGTAATTTTGAAAAAAATATACTCAGCATGGCAAGGGTTAAGGGTAAAGCAGGCAATTATGACGAACAAAAATCAATTATTCTCTAGATTCAAGTATGTCGTTATACAGAATGCATTTAGTTGTTCGTCCGATATTTTATTTCTTCAAACAAGTCTAGAAAGAAAAAAAAAAAAAAAAAAAGAAAACGGTGTAGTAATTTCCCTTCTTCTATGGTTCAATGAAATCCGGTCATACGATCAAGTACACTGAATTACGCTTTTTACTGTCATTCTAGAATTAGATATGTACATTGTAGTACATGTATATTTTAAAAATAGGTTAGATTGATTCTTTTTCGCGTGTTTACATGGTTAATCCATTTCCACACAATGACGCTTTTCATGCCCCAAGAAGAAACTCTTTTGAAACACTGGTAAAAAAAGGAAAACGATTGTCACAAGCAATTTCTTTATTATCCACAATAGTTTCTACCCCAGAAAAAACAAAATATTTTCATCAACTTTAAATTATTGTCTTGGAACATCTTTGAAATTGGATCAGTCCAAAGTTTTCTCGACCAGTAATGGGTTAAAATGAGGTAACACTGATGTCTGCAAGAATTTTTATAGATTCAATTCCTTTACAGGTGAAATAAAGTAATCAAGTGTAACCTTATTAACAACCCATTACCTGATAACAAAAGTTTCGAATGATTCAAACTAATATGAACTCTTTGAAGTTGATACAATTTTAGAATGTTTCACTTACTGGAAAGACAAAAGTGTGAGCAATGAAGAAACTGCTTTTTGTAAGCAATATCTCCATTTGCGACAATGTAATCCAGAGCTATTTTCTTCAGGGGAATCAGTGGTGTGGGAAAGGGGTCTAGCAATAGAATCTCTGAAACACTATTGAGAATTTCAAGTACCGTTAGATAACAAAAATATTTTCAGTGCATGTGCAGACAGCAGATTCATGAAATTTCAAAGCTTTTTTTCCCGGGGAAAAAATAATTACAAAGTACTTAGACAGCTCTGTATATAAGCAAAGGAAAACAATTGATCCTCTTCTTCGAACAAATTTTTAGACAGCTGGAAAGCATTATAATAAATTTTGCTCTTCAACAGTACTTTCTGTACTTTGATTTTAATGAACTTATAGTTGTGGAAATTATCATTAGACTTTCGGAAAACTTGTCAAAATGAATAGGATCGATCCTAGTCAATCGGATCAGAACAAAAAAACAAAAATAAAAGATAATGAGAAAAAAAATATGTGGGACACATTCTCATATAACTACTTTGTGCGGTAGCATATAAAATTGTTCCGCAATGATTTTTTTTAAGTGAAGTCATGTCATGATGTGTTTTATAGGTTCACACTAGGGCCTAATGGTAGAATTACCTTTAGTCATGTCTACTCTTAAATCATGCTGTTTTTGTTTTTGTGTGTGTGTGTGTGTTTTTCCTCATAGCAGGTCTTCGGGGAACATATTATTTTAAGAGACGAAGAGAATACATGTACTTTTTGTTTTCATTCACGTATAAAACTAAACACCTAAGCACACAAATAGATATTCTCTTCATGTTTTATGATTTTGTAAACGCGAGTACTTTTCATAAAAAGTCAAATGAGTAAAACAATCGGCCGATCGCGAGTATCAATCAAAGAATAAATCGACCAATCAAATAATTCCTATAGACCACAACGGACTTTGAACTACAACATTCGCCGACATTTATGTAAAGCAGTTTTGTTGGATTGGCAACTTAAACGTCGCAACTACAGCTTAATTAAACTGTACTTAGGATGTCTAGATCGCCAACCAACGATTTTAATTTTTGATGTAGGTCGTACCCAAGACACTTGAAATGTAAGTTTAGAATTTCTTAGAATTTGGAGTAGTCTAAAGTTTTGTGATCTGTTGATTTAGCTAACCCAAAATGGTATGACAAAATGGCCGCCCAATTGATACTGTGAACAGCAGCCAATCTGTGTACAGCAGCCAATTTGGCCCTCTCCCTTGACTGGCTGCTGTACACAGATTCGACTGTATTTAGAATGAAATTGACACTTCCTGTATGAGTCAGTGGGCGTGGCCAATTGGATCATCGGGCGGGGTTAGCGATCCATCAATTAACTAATTTTAGGCTGATTTTCACGAAACTTCTTTGTGGACAAGCTAACAATTTAATCTTTAGTTTCGTCTATCAAAAACGGGCGTTCTGATTGGTCGAAAAAAAATACTCATATCTCCGTGAACAAAACTTTGAGCACGCAGCTATTTTGTATGCTTCCGAAAAAATTGTCCCATACAAAAAGTTTCAAAATTTTGAAAAGTATTTGCTTTTTTCGCAAGATGCTATTAATTTATAAGAAATGAAGATAATATTTTTTTGTGTTGATGGAGGTATGAACCGAAGAACCTTATCACGTTGCATGAATAGGCTTCGCGTATTCATACAGTGTGATTGTGTGTGGGTTTTTTTTTTGGGGGGGGGGGTTCATACTTCCATGAAAACGAAAAATATTCTCTTCATCTCTTAGAATCAAATAATTTCTTAGTCAGTATTTTTCTAGGGGGCACGAAACATCTATTCAGCCAATCAGATTGCAGAAATTTTTAAAAGGGCTTTACTTTATTTATATTTCAAATGTGTCGTTCTCTTTAACCTATTCCTACGAAGTGACGCTTTTTGACGCCCCTCAAAGAAAACAATTTGGAAAACATTGTGTAAAATGAAGAAATTGCTTGAACCGAGTAATTTCTTCATTTTCCACAATGTTTTCTACCCCCTAAAAAAACTAAAATTCCATAGACTTTAAATTGACGTCTGCAACTCCTTTCAATTGGGACCAGTCTAAAATTTTGTCGAATGGGAAGGAGTCAAGCCTGGCCAAGTATCCGGATTGTCTTTTATTGCCTGATAGGTCGGAGTTAATTACCAAGATGCGTGCTTAAAACTTGTGCAATGGTCGGAGGACGGCAATAACTTCATCTATTGTCATTTAAGGAAGTGCGTCTAATTTCCCGCGAGATTTTATTCATTGTATTTTGTGTTCAACTTGACGTGGTCACAAATAATACAAATGCCTTTCTATTGCCTTCGCAGACATTTGGATTTCGTGAAATAGCCGCTTGACCGCTATAAAACCATTTACCTCACTCTTGAAGTGTCACTTATTTCCATTTTCACGGCTTTTGGGGAAGAATGTGGTATTCTGGCATGAATTTGACCCTTTCGCATGCAGCCCCTCTTTTTACGCCCCTCAACAAAAAAGCTTTTGAAAGCATTATGGAAATTAAGAAATTGCTTGTATCAAGCAATTTCTTTATTATCCATAATGTTTTCTATTAAAAAAGACGAAAAAATAAAATTCCATTAACTTATTTCGATTTCGACCAGTCTGAAATTTTATTTTGTGGGAATGGGTTAAATCAACGCACTGAAAATACTGATGGTGGACGTCCCTGATGGCATGGTAGAGTGACACGCCCATTTTGGTGTAAAAATTTGTATTTTTCATTTAGATAATCTCTTGAAAGCAGAACGTCTTGCCTACCCCGGCTAGCTTGACCTAATTTTAGACTGGTCCAAATTCAAAATATGTTGCAGACGTCAAATTTTGGTTGGTGGATTTTTGAATTTATCTTACTATTTTTGGTAGAAAACATTGTGTATAATGAAGAAAACTCCAAAAGCTTTTTAAAAGCGTCTTAAAGCGTCATTGTATGGGAATTGGTTAAAAGGTAATACAGGGTGTTTCTATTCTAGCGTCATGAGCACGACCCCCAGTTAGGGAAAGATATCGCTAGTGTCACACGCGTCATTTGTCTCTCACCGATGGAAACATGATAAGTTATTACCTATTAAGTTGGTTGAGCAGCTCATGGTTCAAATTAAATGATGCAATAGTACATGTGCATGTGTGAAGATGGCAGGATTCCATCGTTTGGTGCACATACCAACCGCAATATTACTGAAATACTACTGTAAGTGACGTTAAATCAAAGTCATTTAATCGTAGTCTAACTAACTATGTTACTATCCGTTTTGTAATAAAAACTCGTTTTGTAATAATTTACTACAAACCGGGCAAGTATTGACCCGAATTGTAACAATATTCACCAACCCGTTTTGTAGTAAATTATTACAAAACGGGTTTTTATTACAAAACGGGTTGTAAAATAGCTATCAAGATTTACACTTTTTAACTTTTTCGAGATGACCCTATCCCATGACAGTCAACAACATTTAGGATATTATTTAAGAAACCGTGACAATATTGGATTAGCAATTTATTGAGAATTACTAGTTATAAGAAACAAATGGGAGATTCTGTACATCTTGTAAGCCTTCTGCGATCCAGTAGTTGTAGTTACGACATATTGAACGCCCATCGACGAAATCGTTTTTTGCTGTACCATGTTTTACCTCAAACCCCTGGATCCGGGTGTATCATATTACAACATCTAAATAAACCATACATAGCGACAAAACATTAAACTAGCTCGAATTGAAAGAGATTACAAACTACAACCAAAGTCGGTGCTAGTAAAGGGCAAACGCAAGGCATATGTCATGAAACTATTGTGGAAATAGACTTATTGGCGTTAAATGTGAAATCGTGTGTTAACGGGCTAAACTGACAAACATATCAAAATGGCGAGATGTCCGTGACTTTTATTTTCTAGAATTATGTGAGTATTTTATGTGTGAAAGGAGGGGGGGCGTAAATTTCATTCATTCATGCATCCACTAAAATTCTAGGTAAATTTATATGTATCTTATGGGATAATCGGCAGACATTTTAGATATGTTTTAACAGACTAGAAACATTAAAGAATCTTTAAAAATTAAGGTTCCCTAGACGACTTGATAAATGTGATTTTATGTCTGGGGTTGTCTAAAAAAGCCCTATCTATTTCTATAGTTGGTCTCTATATCATAGAGTCATTATCAAGTTTTTTAAATTGAGTAAAATCAATGAGGATCCAAAACCTAACTATTTTTAAGAATATAAGAATAGATAAAGTCATTTTCCGATAAAATTGGAGATGATGCCTTTTCTTTAATGCTTTTCGGAGGGTTATCCTAATTTTGATATTTTCACAGACACATACACAAAACAAAAAAACAAAAAAACAAACAAAAACACACACACACAAAAAACAACAACAAAAAAAACCAAAACCAAAACCAAACAAAAACACAGTGAAATTATCAAAATTATAATCTTTCTGTTTTCAAGATTTCGTTCCTTTTGAACTTCTGAATGTCATTTCAGCGTGATCAAAGTCACTAATGACGTCATTATGTTGTAATGACGCTTTTTTAGACATTATGGACAAGCATATTCAGAACCTGTCCCCTTTTGGGGATTTAAGAAATAGAACAATCTTTATTTCTGTGTAAGTTAGAATTATCTATCACTTCGTTAACAACTAAAGCACAAATTCACTTGAAATGTAGCTTTTGTTATTCACAAATTGAAAGATAAATCAGTTTGTTTTTTTATCAAAAAAACGCCTGTCTTCTGTGTCTCAGTGTTTAAGATGGTAATTGATTGCCGCGGCAATAGCGAAGTGGTAGCGCGTGGGACTCTCAGTCACGAGGTCCAGGGTTCGATTACCGGCGGCGGCAAATATTCTTGCCGACATTTGTCTCCCACCAATGGGAGGACAATCGTAAACTTAATTGGGTTGAGCAGCTGGAGGCTCGGGGTAGGGTGTAGTACTGGTGTGAGAAATATCAGGAATCTTTGGTTAGGTGCTTCAGCCGCCGTGATATGACTGATATACGGTTAAAAAAGACGTTAAACTCCACTTAAACAAATAAATCAAAATGGTATTTGGGACATTCTCTCGTGTTAAGGATATCAATATGTTGAAGCCTTACACAATATTTTAGAAGACTTTAGTTAATGATTTAGGATTTGACAAATTCAGCTTAAAGAATGTGACTCGTCAATCTAGATGAAAGTGAAAAAAACATCGACCCTGGTCAGCCTTTGTGGGCTGCACAGGCTGACCCGAATAGAATGTTCATTTTAATGCATCAAACTATCTCTTTTTAGTCGTCTGGTTGTTTATGTAATCAAGCTCACACTGTTATCTTACTCGATCTTGGAATTCTTCCAGCCCATTACTACATTTTCGTCTTACTCAATCTGTGGTATTAACTTTCTTTAAGATTGTTTTTGTTGTTTTCCTAAGAGTTGTTGATTGTATTGAGATTTAGATAAAAAGGCATCTGTTTTTTTTTTCAAATGTGCTGCTAAAAAAGAAAAAAAAAGAAAAAAAAAGAAAAAAAAAGAAAATAAAAAAGTTAAACAAAGTCTATAAATTCAAAAAGAGGTCGCTGATCTTGAAAATGAAACTGTCTATTTTTTCTTTTATTTCTGAAATACAGAAATCAATATTAACCATATCATGTTTTTTATCCCCCTGATCTTTGCATCTTTATCTTCTATACATTCATCATTTTATTCAATTATTACACATTTACCAACATAAGTGTCTATGATGCTAGTGACAAGTGTCTCAAAATAGTGGGTAAGATCTAGATCAGTAGGTAGATCCAAAGGCAACAGTTTTTGGATTGCAAAAAGCTCTCCTATGGCATTACGTTTATGTCAATTGGCGAGCGACAAACAATTCTTAACTACTCTCAGAAACTAGTTAAAGTGAAAGTAGAAAATTATGACGAATGATAATCAAATAGTCTCTCGATTCAAATATGTCGTTATTCAGAATGTATTTGCTTGTTTGTACGATATTATTTGTAAACAGATAATTCTAAAAACAAAACAGAAAACGATGTGGCAAGTTCCCTTCTTCTATGGTTCAAAGAATTTCATTGAAAATCAGGTCATACCGCATTTCTACTGTCATTCTAAAAATAGATAAGTACATTGAGTTATATATATATATATAAAAAGATTTGATTTATTCTTTCTCCCGTGTCCATGGTTAACTAATTTCCGGACAATGACGTTTTTTATCGCCCCAAAGAAGAAAGTATTTGGAAACACTGTATGTTACGAGTAATTTCCTAATTATCCACAATGTTTTCTACAACAGAAAGACAAAAGACTTTAAAGGGAGGTATCGATGTTTCTGAAACCTAGATAAGAAAAAAATACAAAGTGCCTAAAAATACACCCAAACGAACATTAAATACTTTAAGTTGAGTCGGGTGTTGTCTTGGCGATAATCTAATAGACCTAAAGTGGCCTTTTGTGGTTATATCGGAAAGGTTCAGCGGAATTCCATTATTTTAGATATCACGGAATTCGGCTGTCGACGTCGAATGACCTCATTTCCATATGACCCAAAGTCAACTGAAAGTAACAAATTTACTAGCGAAACAGCCAACGTTCTAAATTATGTCACATGAATGGGTTGGCGCAAAACTACGGTAAGTTTTCATATTCGTAATAACGCTTACGACAGTTTTGGACTGATTTTTACAGAATTAAAGACAGGCTAGCGAACATAACTCCTGATGACGTAACGATGACGTTGGTTTGATGTAATTTAAACTTAATGCAAGGCGTGAATGATTCTATATTCTTTGCAACTGTCTCGGATTAATCTAAAAATAGATTAAAACCTACGTAGGCTAATAGGGAAATACCCTGCTTTTTTCTGATAAGCGACCTCAGATTTTTGCAAAACTACTTTTAGGAACATTTTATTCAAATAGTATATGAGAGGAAATAAAAATAATTAAAATCTGTGTCATGAAAAAATATACCTACCTTTACAATATCATCAACTTAAAATTATCGTCTGCAAAAATTTTGTAATTAAATGAGTCCAAAATTTCTCGTCAGGTAATGGGTTAAATCGGGGTAATACAGATGTCTGACAGAATTTTTATACATTTAATTCCTTTACAGGTGAAATAAGGTAATAAAGTGTAATAATATTACTAAACCATTACCTGATGACAAAAGTTTAGAAATAAAGCGAACTTATAGAAGTTGATAAAATTTAAGAATGTTTGACCTTTTTGTAAAAAGTTACTGCTTTATGTAAGTGTTTTCACCATTTTCCAGAACGTTTTTTTCAGAAGGTTTGTGTAGGAAAAATAATAGCAATAGTTTCTCGGAAATACTATTGAAACTTTCAAAAAGATTACAAAAATAATTTAAGTGCATAAGCAGACAGCAGGTTTATGAAACATTAAAACCGTTCTTTTTTCTGTGTAGAAAATAGCTTTTACCAAATTCTTAGACAGCGCTGTGTATAATCAAAGAAAAAACAATGATACTCTTCTTCGAACAAATTCTTTAGAAAGCATCAAATTTGCTCTCCAACATTACCTTCAGTTCTTGGATTACTAAATGGTCTTTAAACCTTAGACCGATACCACTTTAACAAAGCCGGCTTTGTTAAAGTCGACAGTGGTACCAGTCTATTTAAACCTGAACTAAAATTATCTTTATTATATATATATATCTTATAAATATCTTATATAAAAATCATTACACACACACACACACATATATATATATATATGTGTGTGTGTGTGTGTGTGTTAGTGTGTGTGAGTGTGTGTGTGTGTAATGATTTTTAAATAAGATATTTATTCCTTTTGGTTGACATATATATAACATAATCCTCCGCAAACTACTTGAAATATTGAAGTTGAATATAATGATTACATAATCCTCAAATTGACACTTGAACTGTTGAATATTGACTATATACTAATTACATAATGCTCCATTTGACACTAGAAATATTGAAAATTTAGTATATACTTATTACATAATCCTCCGATTCGAGACTTGTAATATTCAAATCTAGGGAATATAAATTACATATTCCTCCGATTGATACTTGACATATTGGAAATTGAGTATGTAATAATTATAAAATCCTCCAGTTGACAATTGACATTTTGGAAATTTAGTATAAGATAATTGAATAATCCTCAAATTGACACTTGATATCTTGAATATTGAAAGTTTGATATTAGTTACATTATCCTCCAATTTGACACTAGATACTTAGACATTAAAATCTAAAAATGATTAATTACATAAGCCTCCGATTTGACAATTAAATATTCAATATGGGTATAAAGCATAATCATTTGATTTGACACTTGAAATATTGAAGGTAAAATATCTTACAATTGCATTATCTTTCGATAGATTTTTGAAATATAAAACGTTGATTATGTAAATATTACATAATCCTCCGATTGTCACTTAATATGTTGAAAATTGAGTAAATAATTATCATATAATCCTTCGACTTGACATATTGAAAATTGATAGTTAAATATCATTTTTATAATCCTCCAATTTGACACTTGGAATATTGAAAATTGAGTTTAATTAAATTAGATCATCCTCCGATTGATACTTGAAATATTGAAAATTGAGTATATATAATACTTACAAAATCCTTTAATTTATTCTTAAAATATTAAAAATTTTGGGAATATTCATTAAAAAATCCTCCGATTGACACTTGAAATATTGAAAATTTATTTAATATTGATTACATAATTCTCAAATTTGACACCTGAAATGTTGAAAAATCAGTTGATATCAATTACTTAATCTTCCGATTTTAACTTGACATATTGAAAATTGAGTATATGATAATAACAAAATTCTCCAATTGACACCTGAAATTTTGAAGACTGAAAGTTGAATATTTATTACATAATCCGCCAATTTGAAACTTGAAATATTGAAAATTTAATTATAATTAAGTACATATGCATCCGATATGACACTATAAATTTTGAAAATGAGTATATATATGAGTTTAATCATCATCCGATTTGAGACTTGAGTATATACTCTTACATGATCCTTCAATTTGACCCTTGAATTGTTGAACATTTTAAGTTAAATATAAATAATGTAATTCTCGAATTGAACATTTCATACAGTGAAAATAGTGTAAATATTAATTACATATGCCTCCGATTTAACACATGAAGGTTTTAAAAATGAGTATATGCTTATTACTTAAATCATCCGGTCGATACTTAAAATATTGAAAATAAGTTCATACTAATCACATAATCCTTCTATTCTTAACTTGAAATATTTGAAAGTGAGACTATACTATTTACATAATCCAGTTTGACACTTGAAATAATGAAGGTTTAACATGTTATAATGAGATAATCTTCCGATAGATTCTTGAATTATTGAAAGTTGAATATTTGCTAATTACATAATCCTCGGTTAAAGGCATTCATTATTTTCTTAATTGTTTTTATACATGTACTGACTCAAAATTTAAGATATACCAATCCTTAAGGAATTGTAATACTTGTGTTTCAAAAAGATATTATTGAACTTATTTAAAAGAAACAAATACAAAACAGTTAAAAGGTTACTTGAAGCATTGTATATGTTCGTCGCTCGATAAGAGACAACTCTAGTGTGCAATGCATCTACATATCTGAATTTATGTTATTTACCCGAGACTCTGTTCGCTTTTAAATGAAGGAATCTGTGGCTAAAACAATGCGTTATATCGATTATAATACCTGAACACTTTCGAGTATGAAACAGTTTCCAGTGAATGAGCAATAAATGAGACAAAACAGTGGAAATGCCTAATTAGACAATATGACAGAGGCGTCAAACCGTAAATAAGGACATTGTCTTGGTACGAGACATTTAATTGACAACGTATAACCTGGAAGGAGAAACAAATTACTTCCGTCTAGTTTAATTGTAAATATTGCGGGAACATACGCATCTGTCACTTCAAATGAGGCGTTCTGACAATGCTTGAAGTCACCGATGCCATGAGCCACAATTAAGAGGCTATGTTCGGTATTTAGCTATGGAACGTGTACTTCCTATTTTTTTCTCGCCCATATTTCTGTAGGGAAATATTTCTATTACTTTTATTTTAGACCAACGTATCGAAAAGATTGTCTTATATTTTGTATTGCATTTTCTTGTAGTTTATATGGTCGACGAATTATAAATTTGCAACTGAGTAAATGTGGTCTAGCATCTGACAGCTAATCGTCGCCGTCCATTTGATCTTCGCCGAGACGCTTGGCCGTCACAGGCTAATATTGAAAAAGAGTAATAAAAAGCCTTAGGTAGCATTATGACCATCTGTCACTGATAAGAAAAAAATAGTTACTGTTTATCAACACAAGTATTGGATTCTTGAAAATTACAGACACTTTCAAATAACCAAAGCCTTAAAAGGGCGAAGAGAACATCTAGTCTTAACCAGCACTGTTATAGATGATGTGCACACACTTGCTTTTATTTGTTGATACTGATATGACGTGAGAAGGAATAGGGTTCTTGTTCTAACACATGTAAATCTTGAATTACAGGTTTCGAGTGAATACCAAAGTATCCTTAATTTGAAAGAAATATGACAAGGTTGTCACACTGTCTCCACCTGCTAAGCACCATTACAACTATACTGATCACTACAAGGTGATCACAATGTCTTGACTTTTTTGTCAAAACATTAAAACTATATTTATACCAACCCGAAAAAAAGCACACACAAAAAAAACAATAAAGAGCAGAGTTACATGTTATGACTGACGTGTCACCCATTGATACACATTGAGAGCGCAAAAAAGCAGACATTTCTGGCACCATGTATTAACGATTGATGTATAATAACGACTTGATTAAAACGATGAATAATTGATGTTGTGGGAAGTTTTTAATTGTGACCGTCATTTTGCAGGCAGAATATTTTCTTTATACTTAGGCAGCATGGTTATGATCCAGGCTTGTCACTTATACAGAGTATTTTAAGTACATGTATCAAAATAACATAAGAAGAAACTAGGAAAACCAACTTGAAATTGTACAACATTAAAACTATTCATTTTACTTGAATTAAATCTATATTCAAAACTAAAGTAATTGTACTCACTAATTATTCATTAATCATTAATTGTGCTAAATTGACCAATCGCGGTTGTTAGTGAAAGATTCAATTTACCAATCAAATCATTCAGTCAGACCGGAATTAAGCTTTGAACTCCAACATTGTTTGCCATTTTTGTATACTTTTTTGTTAGTTTGGCGACTTTACTGTACCTGCTCAAGCTGTAGTTACGATGTTTAGGTCGCTAACCAACCATTTTACTTATTTGTCACATTCTACTGGCCATCAACTTTGCAAACTAATGCCCTAAAATTCGAAGCGGAGATAACTGTTGGAGTCAAAGGGAAGGGCCAAAGTAGTAAATGGGCGGGGCCAGCAATTAGTCAATTGAAAGTCCAATGCAGCGCTTAAGTTCAAAGCTTTTCCAAATTGTTACATAAGAAACCGATAATCTATCTCATGACATACTGTATATTTTGTTTTAATTTACATATAAATCAGATAAACAATGGCTTTGTTATTTATTCCTTTTTTGTTTAAATTTTCTTTTATAAGTTTGCGTGTGATCCGGTTCTATAAATAAAACCTTAAACGGATATTTACTTTCATTACAATTTAAATACATGTTTGACTGTTTTACACATTTCTTCTTTTTCTGCGATTCCCCGGCGGCGTCACATATCCTTTCCGACCTTTGTCTCTCACTAATTGGTGGATAATCGTAAACCAAGACAGGAAAGGATGTAGTGGTAGTACTGGTGTGAGAAGTACCGGAATCCATTACTAGATACTCCAGCCGCCACGATACGACTGAAATACTTAAAAGTGGTGTTAAAACCCAATCAATGAATCAATATTTTTTCTGCAATATATATTCTGTTCTGCAGCAGATGTTGTGACGCAGTCGAACAAAATATCTCCATTAGTCAAAAAATAAAATGGCCTCTACAAACACGTTAGGGTTTGTTGATTTGTACCTATACGTGTAACCTAAAGGCGATCTTCGCCCGTATAACCGTGGTCGGCCTTTAAAAACGCGATGTCTACGTGCATTACGAAATTTTAGCCCAATATGCTCAGTTTGTAGAGCACTCGAAATCACGATTTCAATCCCCGGGCTGATCAAACTAACACTAATTGTCTTTCTTAATCCCCGTGTTTCGGTGCTACACGTATCTATCGAGAACATTAAAAAAACAGTTTCGTCCTGCATCATTACATTATATCTCGTAAGAACTGATCTCGGCGTCGCTCTTATGGATGTTACGGTTTCATTGGAGGTAATTTGTAGTGGTATGCAAATTAGGTGAGATCCAAAGCGACTAGCGACTATTGGTAGTTATAGCTTGAAATTATTGACATAACTTGACCTTTCAATATACATTTTAAAAATCTATTATTTGTATGTCAACCTAATTCCTCAACAGATAAGTGGTCGATTGCATAGTACGCAAAGGCATGAAGCAGTCAAAATGGGTTAGAAACGGCCAAGAAAACATAATTTATTGAGTGTTTTGTTTTTTTTTTTTTGACGTTTTTTTTTTCTCTCTTTTATCAAATGCGTGTTAGAGAAATTGCATCTGCACGATTCTACATTTTATTTATCTGTCAGTGGATAAACAGTAACTATAGTATTATTCAGTGACCACTGTTATACCTTCCAATAACAGCTGAAGCGAATTCGGCGAACAACGGTACAGTATCAAAAATACGTGAAAAAACGAAAGGACGACGACGCCGTTTTATGTTCAGTGCTGAGTACTAATAAGCCTGTTATTTTCTGACCTTTTGAAGTAAAATGATTAAAAAAAGTAGACGAATAGTAGAAAATACCGCTCTCGCCTCGAACGAAATATGAAGTTCGGAAAAAGACTGTAACTAAACATTAATGTATTTTTCTCATTCTTAAACCCCTTTTCGAGGAAGTTTTGTTGTCGTTTCAAAGGAATAGATAATCACTCGAGAAAAGAAAGTGAACACAATTAATTCATGAGTTTAACAAGTAAGTAATATTGTATGCCTCCCTTCTCGTTTTGACGCAATTTGAATACTCGATTGCACCAACACTATAAAATGGATCGAAATTTATGAGGGAATGTGTTAGCTCTGCACGTTACATGGGCATGTGCTACAGTAGCGCCGATGAATAAACAGAAATACATACGCATTGCGGCATTTCGCTGCATGTGTATTGTATCGATGAAGTGTATTTCGCATTTATTAACAGGATAGTTTTTTTTAGCTAGCAAAGGTTCAATAGCTTAAGTTAACAGGCGAAATTTTGAGGTCTTTTCAAAGTTCAACGATTTCAATCTGCCACTGGAGGCTTAACCACTAAATCAATTGAATGTCTACGCCATAAAAATTAGTTCTCATGTATTTCAGGAATAAACTCTATTCAAATTGTGGAGAACCCTTTCAAAGGCATGCTATTTAATCATTTATCCCAATTATTTCTGCTTTTTAAGCATCTCAAGAAAAAAAACTTTGGAAAGCATTGTGGACAATGAAGAAATTGCTTGTTACAAGCAATTTCTTCATTGACCAAAATGTTTCCTAAGCAATAAGGGAAATATTTCTAAATTCAACCAACTTGAATTGTCGTCTGCAACTTCTTTTAATTAGAACCAGACTAAGATTTGGCGTGTTGTAATTGGTTAACCCCTGGGCTACTTTGATCCCGTTTACTTTTAGCAAAGAAGAATACTTAACAAAACCTTACAGTACATTCAGTGCTTTGATTTTGTCCTATGAGATGACGCAATACTTTGACACCAATTGACTAATTCTAGCTGCCGATAAAGAATCAATCGATCAATCGACCAATCATTCATTCATTCAAAATGGAAAAGGAATCTTGTACACCGACATTAGCCGCCATCTTTGCCAAGAATTTTTGATGTTCTGGCGACTTAATAATAGAGTCTACAGCTTTTTAAAGCTAAAGCTACGGCATTTAGGTCGTCTATCAATCGTTTACATTTTTGTTACATGCTGACGGAGCCGCCGTCATAGCGCAGTTGGTAGCGCGTTGGACTGTCAATCTAGAGGTCTAGGGTTCGATCCCCGACGGCGGCACTCATCCTTTCCGACTATTTGTCTCCCACCAATCGGTCGATAATCGTAGACCTATGTGGGATAGCAGCTGGCGGCTAAGAAAGGATGGGATGGTTGTACTGATGTGAGAAATACCAGGAATCCATTGTTAGGTGCTCCAGCCGCCGCGATATAACCGAAAGATTTTTAAAGCGGCGTAAAACCCCATTCAAACAAATGTAAGCTGACGGAGATAGTGGAACTAGTCTTTGAGCGTGGACAGCGAAGACAGTGGACGTAGCCACCGGTCCGTCAATGGGGATGGGGAATTGTTAAAGGCTTCACTTATATTTACTAAACCACATAATCGACGATTTCACAGACGATTTTTTTTTCTTTTAGGACATTTATATTTTACCATATCGAGTGTTAATGGCGAGAATGTTCTAAATGTGTTTAAATTGTAAGGACGATTTGAGCATTGTCGCAATTAACTCTCGACAGCAGGGTACGGTAAGCCAACAGATACTATACTAATAAGGACGTGTCGCCCCTATCTATTCAAATAAGCTTAAATGAACCATTTCCTTGTTTTTTAGACTGGTCCAATTTAAATGAAGTTGCAGACGACAACTAAAAATGAGTGCAATTTGAAAAGTAACCAACCTACAGGGTAGAAAACATTGTGAGGAAAGAAGAAACTACTTGTTACAAGAAATTTCTTCTTTTACCACAATGTTTTCTCAAGTATAAAATCACAGGAACGTAAAAACCAGGGATTGAACAGGAAAGGGTTAGATATTCAGCAAAGTATTTACTATAACTCTCGAAAAAAAACTGGTACCTGTTGTTTAATCCACTATACATCTCAAGGACCCGAGCAATACTATTGTAAAAGCCAACAATTACATCAAGACTTACACTTATTTTTAGCATGCCTGGATTTGTCACAGTTAGCTTACGTGCTAGACGAAATAATGCATGGTAAAACTGGAGAAAACGCCATTTGCGGACAACAACATTGTAAATTACAAATTACAGAGTACATTAGTTTCCCATTTTGTGTCTACGAACTTGTGTCTATGAGGAAGACATATAAACGCTGGCTTTTCCAGTAGACTTTCTAATGATATTCGTGGCACTATAAAATGAGATATCGTTTAGATAAGAGAAAGTAAAGAATTAAATATTTTCCTTTTTATTTTATTTTTTTTATCAGCTGTTAAAACCCACCAGCTCAAAAGTATACAAATAAATAAATGCAATACAATTGACATCTTGGTAACTTGAATAGTAGTATATGATCTTTTCCTTTACGCTTTCCGATGGAATATCGAGATTTCTAGGTATACATGTAAACAAGCCAGTGATAGGATCTAACCGATTTTATAGATTTAATCCTGCTTTCGTTTGTATTACGCTGTTTAGCTTCATATGTGCAGGGCCAAAGTCACTGGTGCCGTTACCATATTGCTTACTTAAAGAATACATGTAAGAGATTTGTCCGAAAGTCTCATTTTTTTAACTTAAAGAAATGAAATATCCTATTTTTCGTGAAAGATTGACGAATCTTTCGTTAAAGGATATATTACTCTCAAAGGAACATTTTTTCACTAAAAGGAGTCCTTAATTGACTTTAAAATTCCTAACCGACCCCATATCAACATTTTCAGAATAGGTCAAAAGACTG
Organism: Fragum fragum; assembly: GCA_946902895.1. Lineage (NCBI taxonomy): Eukaryota > Metazoa > Mollusca > Bivalvia > Cardiida > Cardiidae > Fragum > Fragum fragum. The sequence goes on from OX336378.1 coordinate 11,951,472, forward strand.
CTATGGAAGGCTTTGCCGAACAGAAAACGAAATCAAATTTTAAATAAATATGTATATATATATAGCTTAACAACATAAAATGATTTTGAAATTCATGTTTGTTTCTGTTCAGCAAAGCTTCTATAGCGGATGTCTGATCTGTTCTGAAATTATTGGTAAAGGGGTCTGTAAGGAACTTTAACGCAGATTTCCGGGTTCCTTTTGTCAGAAATATTGTACCAAGGAGAGACGCAAAACCTTTAAAAGATCAACAAAAGCCATATTCCACGTGTGAATTTCGTTGTACACTCAATTAGAGATAGGTCGATCGAAACACTGAAACAAACAACTATTCTCTATTTCTAAACTATCATGACTAACTTAAATTGACCAATCGCTGGTCCCGCCCATTTACTTCGTGTGGGGCTACCGCACATTGACTCCCACAGGAGTCCTGCTTCGTTTTAAAACGGCATTACTTTGAAAAATTTAATGCTAGTAGCATATAACAAAAAGGTGGTTTAGTTGATTTGCGACCTAAACGTCGTAACAACAGCTTGAATGAGCTGTAGTTACGACGTTTAAGTTGCCAAACCAACAATAAAGTTAACAAAAATGGCTGGCCAATGTTGGAGATCAAAACTAATTTCTGGTCTCAATGCATAATTTCATTGGTCGACTGGTTATTTGATTGACATCTGCGATTGGTCAATTTTCTTGACAGGCATTGTGATTAATGAGCTGATTTTCACTAAATAATCAAAAGATTGCTTCAATTTATTAATACAAAAAAGCGAATTGGGTACGAAAGCAATAATCAAGAATAAAAAAAAATGCCAATCTGGAAATTAGGACCATGAATCTGCAGCTGTTTATCGTTTTATTGTATACCTTATTTTCCTTCTAACCCTTATTCTGCTAAATATCATTCTTCACAAAATTCTAATTTTCTGTCAAATTTGGATAACCTTTGCATTCAAATATTTCCTCATCACAAAAAAAACAAACAAACAGGTAGTCTAAACTATGACATTGACTGCACATATGTGCGGCCTATCTTAGACTATTCACCTGTCACAGCTATTGTCGAATCGAGAATATCTGGGATCAGCATGACAATGGTTAAAGATAAATTCATTGCACACAGTCAAAATCAATGGAAAAAGAAATCCGTATTAGACATGTACTGAACTGGTAACATGACGTCATTTCCCTGTAAAATGACGTCACGCCGAGAATAACGTTATTAGGGTTATGGAAAAAGTTGATTTAAGTCAAGATTACAATTTCAGTCAAAGTTCGTTGATATATGATAAGTGGACTAATGAAACATGGCAGTGATACAAAAACTTGTAGCCATTAGGGTTTTCGCCTCCCGAAATATCCAAATTTTTCTGTGCCTTGAGAATCCAATTCAAGCTAATGTATCAAATCTTTAACAGTATGTTCCCTTTATGGCGACTTCACTTGTCGATCTGCAGCACCCGGCCTGCAGCATTATTGACACCGACATACCATTGTACGATGGTAAACCATCTGCTGGTGACAGAGCGAAGACTGTAAGGCAACAGAGAGACGGCTGCTTGCACTGGTACATTACGTAATAGAACGGCAAACTGCCGCTTATAATTTCGTTTTGAATGCCACCGAAGCGAAAATGAGATCAACAAATAGCCAAATTGACGGATAGCAGTTGTCAATAAAAAAAAAAAAAAAAAAAAAAAAACAATCGACCAATCTATTCATTTATTTTTTATCAGAAGTGAACCAACAATTTTTTGTTAGGTAACAGTGGCCATTTTTTTTTTTCAAAATAACTCCGCCTAATATCTATTAGTAAAACTTTCTATCAGAGCTCATTGGGAGTGGCCAGCGATCCTAGAATTGAAATGGCGCTATTGAATAGAATAAATTAGATAAAAATTGCCCTTGACTGATCTGTTATTCGAAGAAGATTGGCGTGCCAAACAGCAATGAAGAATGTTTGTTGGAAAGTTGTTCCGATAATGAAATCGAGTCTTTACAGCAGTAGTACAAAGGAAATATAGTGTCTTTGGGCGTTCAAAATAGCGTAAATACATCTTTAATGAATTTAAACGACATTTTGCACGCCCAATGACGATAGGCCGTAAAAAGACTGCCGCCGTTGGATTGTAGACCGAGCAAACGCCGACTGATAACCATTTAAAATGATCTCCGACATTGGCCAACAAATATGTGAATTATTTTCTTTGGTTTGGCTCCTTAACGTCTTATCTACAGCTTATCTAAGCAGTAACCACGACATTTAGGTCACCACCCAACCATTTTACATGCTACTAGATATGCATTTTACAAAATAACGCCGTTTGATATCGAAATGGGACTTCCTGTCGGATTGGCATGCGGAGTCAGTGGGCATGGTAAGCGATACGCAAATGGTTGTTTTTTTCTTCAAGATTTCTTTGCTCTCGGAAAAAGTCGAAAAAGTCGAACACAGGAATGCTTAACCTCTGCCTAAATTAACTAAATCAACAGATGTACAGTTATAATTCTGATCACAGTTTTTTTTTGTAACCAGGTAAATTATATATAAATATATGGTCGGAAATGGAATTCAAGCCAATGTCTTAGACTATTGAATGAGGTGATTGTCATTTTTGAGGCATTAATTAACTTTTCTCTCCCCGAGTTTCTCATCAAATAGACGTCGATGTGTAAATATTGCGATTTCATTATCAGAATGCTTCCTCGTTTTTCTTTTTATATACTCTACATGTATCAATGGTATGATACCAAGAGAAGTCGTTTGGGTATTGAAAAAAATGATAATAATAAGACAACACATTTTGATTTGGGAAAAAGAAAGTACTGATTACAGTAAATCTCGTATTAAGCGACCTCTCGAGGGACAACCAAAATTTGGACGATTCTCATGAGTTTTAATGACATAGGATTTAGTAATGATTTTACTTTTTAGCAAAATGCCTTTACTTCTTTTATTTCCGCGCTACAAAAAAAATGTTTTCAATTGTGGTCGCTTAATGGACGTGGTCGCTTAGTAGAAGTGGTCGATTGAGCAAAGTCGGTTGTAGTGTGATATTATCAAGACGTCGACATTAGAAATAAGCCGAATAAGCTAAGATATTAAGATGTTTTTATATGACTACTTTTTGCGCAGAAATACAAACTAATTCGGTTTGCAATGATATTGTTATGGTATGCATCAAAATTTAACCCTTTCCTTGACACTATCCCCAATTTCTTTACGTCCCTGTGATTTTATTCTTGGGGAAACATTGTGGAAAAAGTGGACATTGCTTGAGACAAGCAATGTCTTCTTTTACCTCAATATTTTCTATCATATAGGATGGCTACTTTTGTAATGATACTCACTTTATAACGTTGTCTGTTACCCCTTCGAATTTTGACAAGTCTAAAATTTTGAAAAAAAAAGTGAAAGGTTTATTAGAAATAATGATAGAATAAAGGCACTACATTTTGATAGACATAACCTTTATCCGACAAAGCCTTGTTTTATCACCACTTCTATTTATTTTTTCAACACATTCCCTCACGATTCCTGCGTTTACGCCCCTCTAGATAAAGTTTCTGAAAAAATTAAGCAAGATGAAGAAATTGCTTGTATCAAGGAATTTTCTTCATTACTGACAATGTTTTCTACCAAAAAATTACTTTAAGATCTAACATTCAACCAAATTGATTTGTCGTCTTCAGCTTCTTACAATTTAAACCAATGTAGAATTTGGCTCTTTTTGAATCGGTTTCCCTGTCATCTAAGTTATTTTGTAAACAACAATTTACCGCTGCCGTGTACAATGTATGTTCGTCTTTAGATTTCCATTATTATAACTACATTATAGGAGATTTCCATTATTTGCGGATCATAATGGTTAGACGTGAACATCTTGAAAAACCGGCATTATTTCGGGAAGGTTTCCCTGGATTGCCAGCTTTTAAGAATATTTCATGATGCCCGCACAATTTCTTTGAATGTTATTACATGCTTTTAGTTCCAATGGCGTTGGTGTGAGATTTCTTTACGAGTTTTAAAGCCACTTGACCACATGTAAATTTAAGCTTTTTTCCACTAATGGACTTGTGCTGTGAGTTGGACGTTTCATATCAGAAGTGTTTCTGTTTGGATATTAATCTGGTCTTCAACCACGAGCGAAATTGAGTGTAAACATTTAATTGATTACCGTGTATGCCCTAAGAATATTTACAGATTATTCATCCATATAAAAGGATTAATTTGTCATGCCATCGAAAAGGTAGGCCATTTTCTAAATAACATATTTTCACTGAAAATGTATTCAATTCAGCGATCTTAACCTATTCCCACACAATCACGCTTTTTGACGCCCATAAGGAAAAAAATTGGAAGCCATTATGGTAAATGAAGGAATTGCTTTTTATAAGCCATTTATTCATTATCTACAATGTTTTTCTACCTAAAAAGAGAAATATTTTTTCTAATCCCATCAATCAGAAATCGTCGTCTGCAACGAATTACAATTTTTACCAGTCTAAAATGCTGCCATCTGGTAAATACAAAAGAATAGGAGAAATGGACGCAGAAAAATGGATAAACGATTTCCAATAAAGTACTGAAGTAGTTGTCAGCATGACGCCCAGTCTTAAATTTTTTAAAACGAGCGTTTGCGAATGGGCAATTCAGTTAAAATGGCTTAACCGATTCACACAGCAAAATTTTAGACTGGTCCTGACGCTGCAGGCGACAGTATCAAGTTGGTGAAATTTTATTTCATTTTGTTTATTTTTATTATCATTATTATTATTTTCATAGAAAACATTGTGGAAAATAAAGAAATTGCTTGTATCAAGCAATTTTTTCATTTTCCATAATGTTTTCGAAAGCTTGTTTTCTTAAGTGGCGTAAAAAGGAGGAATTGAGTGGGAATGACTTAACAGTTTGTGCGGAGATTTTGCAAAAAATCTCCGCCACCCTTTGTGCTAAGCGGAGTTTAAATCTTTAGTAGGGCTTAAACTTATCGGTAAATATATCGACGTAATGTTTGAAAAACAATAGTAATAATAATAATAAAGCCGAGAACACACAACAATTTCAAATTGTTGGTTTTCAAACCAAAGGTCGAAACTGCAATTGAATAAGTTGTAATTACGACATTTATATAGACAAAACCGAAAAAAATATTTTATATAATTGTAATAGTGTGGCTTCGCTTCTTGAAAAATATTGAACAATTCTGTAAATTAATCAATTTTCCATTAAACGAGCCCTGCTTAAATGAACTGACCAATCACCAGCCACATCCACAGCCTTCAACAGGAAGTTTCATCTTGATATAAAACGGCGATATTTCTCAAATCTTATGGCCTATAACATGCAACAAAAAAGTCAAATGGTTGGTTGGCGACCTAAAAGTCAAACAAACTTAAATGCTTCACAAAAATGTCGACCAACGTTGGGGTTCAAAGTTCAATGCCGGTCAATTGGATGATTTGATTGGTCGATTAACTCTTTGATTGATAGCCACGATTGGTCAATTTCGCAAGACCAAGACCGATTCAACGTTTTTATTTATTATTATCATTTTTATCTAATTGTATATAGCCGTAAGCTCAAGAGTGTTTGAATTTCCAGAACTGTAATCAAAGTACTGAAAGTACTGTAAGCTAGCAAAGCATGGTTGGATTTCGAAAATATTTCCCCTGTTGGATAGAAAACATTGTGGGCATTGAAAAATTGCTTGTTACAAGCAATTTCTTTATTGTCCACAATGTTTTCCAAAGTTTTTTCTTTATATGCTTAAAAAGCGGAATTGAACGGGAATGGGTTAAAAAGCATGCCTTTGACAGAGTTCTTAACAGTTTGAATAGAGTTTGCAATGTTCCTGAAATACGTAAGAACTACTTTTTATGGCGTAGGCATTCAATTGAATTGGTGGGTAAGCCTCCAATGGAAGTTTGCACTCGTTGAACTTTGAAACGACCTCAAAATTTTGTCTGTTAACTTAAGCTATCAAAGCTGACGCTTTGCTTTGCTAAAAACGATCATAACAAAAGTAATCGTGAGTTAATTGCAATACTGTTCTAAGTGTCTATTCACTGTATAGACACTTAGAACCGTATCGCAATTAACTCTCGTAATGTATGTCGGAGATCATCTACAGACAGAAAAAAGGCCGATAAGAATTCAAATACAGAGCCAGCCACGTTTGGCGGTAATTTGATTTATCTATTTGGATATCTGGTGCAAAAAGAATATGAAATTGAAATATCAAATTACTGAATGCAGAGACTGGTATGGAAAATTATGACGACAGTTTGTGAACCTTTGAGAATTTGGGTTTGCTTGGCAGAAATATTTTTCCTTTTTAGGAGAAAAAAACTTGCAGGAAAGTGGGTAAGATTGACCAGGGTCCGTATTCATCAAACAGTCAAATTGACGGATCGCGTCTGTAATTAAAAAATTGGATTGGCCAATGAAATCACTTATTTAAATCGGGTTTGAACTTTTAATTCCGATATTGGTCGAGGTTTATGTCAAGCATTTTTGTTGGTTTTGCGACATACGGTCAAGAAGGTGAGGGACAGGTCAGGAAGGCAAGAGACCACCTGACTTTGACGAAAGCAGTAAATTTAATAGTCTCCGTTATTCGATATATATTGAATGGGGTTTAACGCCACTTTTAACAGTATTTTAGTCATATCGCGGCGGCTGGAGCACCTAACAATGGATTCCTGGTATTTCTCACACCAGTACTACCACTACATCCTTTCCTAGCCTCCAGCTACTATCCCACTAAGGTTTACGATTATTCACCAGTGGTGTGTGACAAATGTCGGAAAGGATATCTCAACGAAACTTCTTGTCTGAGTCTGGTAGAGTATATACATCGGCCTAGTAAACCCTGTCGTTGGTTAAGGGTGGTCATGGAAGACGGGAAAAGGGCAAATCTTGTTTTCTTTTTTATTCTAAGCCTACTTGCCTGTGCATGTAAAGGAGGCATTAAAGGACATCGTATAACTTCATCGCAATTGACGGATCGCGTTAAACTGGAAATGCACATGGAGCTCAGACATTGGTTCACATGTATTTGAAGCATTTTTTTAAGTTTGCAACATAACCCATTACCACATTCTCACAATGTTTTCTATCCTATTTGGAAGTTATTTTCCAATTTTAACGCAATCTAAAATCTCGTCTTCAACTCCTTTTATTTGGACCTGTCTAACTTTTTGTCGCATCTTTCGACCTGTAGCTACGACATCTAGGTCGGAAATCGACAATTTTATTCTTTGTTACTTACTTTAATTTTTGCAAAGTAATGGCATTTATATCTATGCCGAACTACCAGTTGGCGTGGCCCGCGATCCGTTAACTTTTTGTTAAAAGTGCAATGGTTTCCCTTTAACTCTTACACACTGATACGATATAGATGACCGTCAAATGAAGCATGTCTCGAAAAAAAAGTAAACAGCGTTTTACAAGATTGGGGAATTATCGTTTCTTTGGATGAATATGTTGTAGTGTTACTTATTACAAATACTTGAGAGTCATTTTCCGAGCACCAGGAACATCTTCAAATGCCAAGACAGATTTCTTTAATAGAGTATTATGTTTTCTGGTTTTTCTCCAAACTAAAGTGTATATTAAGTGACTTCTGTCCAATTATCAGGATCAGTTAACATGCATGTAAGTTAAATCTTTATCAATGTATGGATCTGAGATTTGGGGAAATTAAAATTTGCATCATGTAGAAATTGCCTTACTTCAAGCTTGAAAAAGCATATGCAAATTTTGATTGCGAAAAATTGTTTACTAAATTTTACAAATATGTACTAGGGGGTTCACAAGAGGGGGGATAACACAGAGGTCGAACCTAATAGTTAATAGATTTTGTTCGATACTATTAGAGTACTTTATTGCCAACTAATCATTGAATGAAGACAACATTTTGGTAAAATCTAATTATAGCTGAGAAGCAGACCAAAGTGAATGTTTAGAACAACAAGGGACCGATCGTTACCACGCCCACTGACCCAGTTGGCCACATCTACTGAGCTCTGACAGGTAGTTCCACTTCGATATTAAACGGGGTTATTTCATGAAAGCTTTTTTATAACATCTAAACCAAAACATAAATTGGTTGGTTGACGACCGAAACGTCTTAACTACAACTTGAGTGCTTCACATACATGTCGGAGTTCAAAGTTCACTTCAGGTGTAGTTGAACGATTTATTTGATTGACAGCCGTGATTGGTCAATTGTGGTCTATTGTTAGACATGAAGCTTCACAGCAACTATAGTCATATTGACTGTGAGTTCTGTTCCGAAGAGAAAGCGGCTATGAAGTGCGGGGATTAACGACTATGGCCAGATTTCGGCTACTATGCAGGATTGACCAACCGCTGGCCCCAACCACTTACTCCACTGGTCACGCCCATTGACTCCGTTAGGAAGTCCCGCTTCGATTCGGAACAGCTTTATTCTGCAGAATTTTATGGACAGTAGCATTAAAGACAATAAAGATAGTTGGTTGACGACCTAGCCACAGCTTGAAAAAGCTGTAGTTACCACATTTTAGTCGCAAAAGTCAACAAAAAGGTTTTAAAAAATGGCGACCAATGTCGGAGTTCAAAACTCTTTTATTGTAGAAAAGAATGATTTGATTGGTCGACTGGTTATTTGATTGACAGTCACGACTGGTCAACAAGCATGAAACTGGTCCTATCTTCATGCTGATAAACAAAATTTAGAACGATGCTTCTACTTAAGTATAGGCCTATACATTATAAAGACATTTACAATGTTTTTGTACTAATCGATCAATATTTTCTTTATTCTAAATAATGATGCTCGACTGATCTCTGCTGGATACAAAATTATTTTAGAATATGTGTTGTATAGAATTCCAAGATGGTGTTCTTTTTCGTGTAACGGTCTTAATTTTGAGAAGGGGAAGAATCCTATGGTTGCATGGTATAACGCCATTACCTACTAATCCAGAGATATATCAAAGCTATAAAATTGCGAGTAATAACTTCAATTTAGATATCTTGAACATCCAAACAAAATCTGAATTTGGCTCGTAATGTTTTAACCCCCGTCTCCCGCATCTAAAGAATAGGGGCATTATTTTTACCGTTGTCCGTCGTTCTGTTCGTCTGTCGGTCCTTCGGTCTACACAACTTAAAGCCCTTTCAAGATACATTGCTCATACTTTGCGTGAAGATAGATCTCATATATACGCATCTCCAGATACCACGGTGAAGGTCATGTGACTGAATCAAAGTCATGGTTGAACTTCTGCAAAACTTAACCAGTAAAACTTAAAATTACAATGTTGTCAATAAGGTATGGGTTTCACGAAAAGATTTTGTTATTAGCCTACTTTTTTATATATGTTGACATAAAAAATGTCTCAACAAGATAATGATAGACTATTTTTTGTCAATTAATAGGTGGGGAGAGGACACCTTAAACTACAAAACTATCAAGGGTGTCTTCATTGACACCAAAATAAACGAAGTAATTGTAAATAATTTAAATTGTAGTTTCATCTATCAAAAACGGGCGTTCTGATTGGTCGAAAAAAGAGTATTCTTAACTCCATGAACAAAATTTTGAGCACGCAGCGATTTTTATGCGTTCGTACAAAATAGTTCAATACAAAAAGGCATCAAAATTTATAAATTTTTGCTTTTTCGCCCGATGCTATTAAATTATAAGAAACGAAGAGAATATTTTTTGTTTTCATGAAGTATGAACCGAAAAACCTAATCACACTTATGTATGAATCCGCTTCGCGTATTCATACAGTTTGATTAAGTTTTTCGGGTCATACCTCCATGAAAACAAAAACAAAAAAGCTCTTCATCATAAAATATATTAAGATTCCGAGTTTCCCCTTCGATATGAAACAGCATTGTTTTGCAGACGAGTATCATGCAACGAAAGTTATAATGGTTGTTTAGCGACTTTAGCGTCGTAACTTCAGCTCGACTAGGCTATAAAAGTGACGTTTAAGTTGCCGAGCTAACATGTCGGATTATGTCGTCTTTTGACGATTTATAGTAATTATTTGATTGGTCGATTGATTTATGTATTGACAGCCATGTACGGTAAATTGCGATGAAAACAGTCGGACAAACAGACACACTTACAAACTTATGAATACTGAAATTTATTTGATAGATAGTAAATAGAATTGATGGAGGTCAAGTTTAAAAAAATGAATTACCGAAAACTTCTTATAACACATATGGTTCATTAATGTTAAAACTATATGTTTTGTAGACGCTTAATAAATAAACAAAACAAACGGTTACTGCTGAAAATGGCAGATGTATTTCAATTATTTATAGTCGCATAGCAATTGTCAATATGAGCGACACCCCGCGAATACGAGGAGAGTGCAAAGGTACCGGATGAAACTGCTTGTACATGTGACTACTAGAAGCTAAACATAGTCCTTTAGCGTTGGCAGTTTATCGTCATACCGGCCTACCTTTAAAGTCTAATACGAAAGACAATGACTTCTTTTATGTGTGGTTGGTCAGACCGAGGACCTGATACCGCGGTCTCGATGTTTGAAGTTGATTGCTCCATCAACTTAGCAAACCGAGCTAAAAAATTGCAATTCACCCATTGCGGCTACCAAACTAAGAATCCATCAACCAATCAAGATATCCATTTAGACCGGAAGTGAGCATTGAGCTCCAACATAAGCTAATATTTATGTTAAGCAATTTTGATTGGCGACCTAAACGTCGTATCCACAGCTCATTAAATAGGATGCAACCCAATCATTTTATTTTTTAGTCAGATGTTGCTTATATTAAGAAAAATACTCTTTTAAAAAAGAATTGGAACTTCGGAGTAAGTAGACCAGCGACCCGCACATTCCTATCGCGTATCTCTAGCTGAATGTATTGATTTTAAGAACTCTTTTTCTCGGTAGATTATCACTCGATAATTTCACCAATTCACTGTTTTGGTAGATTTAGACCTGCTTCCTTCATTATTCGTTTATGACGTCACATTCTTCGCACTAAAGATACTGTTTACGTCATCAATTCACCATTTTATTTCCCTGCGAAATGACGTACTTTTGAAAATTTTGTCATTGTATTAATCAAGAAAAAAAAATTTGTTTTCGTGTCAGATCGATATATCTTTTTTCGTAAATATTAAAAGGCGTTTTTGCAAACTTGGCTCTACCACTAGTGAAACTGTACTCATAGTGTTTTTGTTGTTGTTGTTGTTGTTTTCCTACCCAATGAAAGATAAATCGACTTGTCTCGTGCCCTGATCGTCGTTGGCAAGACACTCTAGCCCCAGTTTATCCAGCTGTAAAATTGGATAGCAGTGAGTTTATTGTGCCACTGCCTCTCTTTCCTCGACGTGAATACATCTAAATTTTGAATGTTCAAGAGCAACGTCATAAGCTAAAAGGTTTCGCAGGAATCGACAAAAATAAATTAGTATAAACCAAAGACAAATCAATCCTACAATCATACCCTTATATATAATACAAAGCTCAAACCACCATAGCATAGCATGAGAGAATATTGTTAATGTAATAACTGTACCAAAGGAATTGGAAATAATGGGGGCAATTTTGTTCGTAGTGGGTTTATTGTGACTCCCTGTAGTGCGCCAAAGCAGGAACAAAATTATTGCGATTCTCCTCAAGACGTTTTATTCCTTCTCCCTTTTTTATTTATCTTATTTAACCCTTTCTAACATATTTTTGGGGCTTGAGCTGCATACAACAAATTCAAGTTGATGGAATTTCATTTTTCCGTTGTTTAATTAAGAAATTGCTTGATGCAAGGAATTTCTAGATTTTCAACAATTTTTGGCCAACGCTTTTTTTTTCTAGAGGGACTTAAAAATGAGAGATTATGTGGGAATATGGCCATTAAAGTTAAATGTGCATCTCATTCTTTACAGGGGCTGGAGGTGTCAAACAAAAAAGGATAAATTTAAATGGATATATGTGTAATGGGGGTAATGGGGGTGGGGGGGCTGATAACTGTAAGTACATTTTCTCCCCTGGTCAGTTTATTTTAGGTTCGTCATGCTTTTGATTACTGATTCGTAAAAGGTTATGACCTTTATTGTATTAAATGAACCTAATTTACATTTTTCTTGTTTCTACATTCCTAAATGTCTATTTCTCGGTGAACAAGGCCAGATAACTCTGACTAAAAATCTAGCGTTTGAAGTTACCGTGAAAATTTGCACGGTGCATGGAAGTAACATGTGCGCATTTTTTTCAGTTAGATCGGCTTAAAAAAACAATAAACTCCCAAAACCTTTTCGTTTTATAGTGTGTTTTTTTTTGTAATAACAAAAATGATTTAATTAACGGTGTTAACACGTTTTTCCTTTTATCTTATAAAAGGTAATTTCTTCTATGTCCACGATGTTTTCCAAAGTTTTTTTTTTCTTGGGAGTTTTAAAAAGGAGTGGTTTTGTGGGAATGGATTAAATGAATTTTTCCAATATCTTCTCTTGGAGAGAAGGGAGAAAATCTGTATTTTTATCTTGACAAAAAATGGTTTCCTCTGAGGTTAACAAATCATTACCTCGGTTTTAGTAGAGTTAACAACTCCCGTCATAGTATGGGGGAATTCTAAGAAATCATTTACACTTTCATGCGTCTATGACTATGACCTCTCTATGACTTATATATGTTGAAGTGAACTGTTGATTCCGTATCCAATTTTAATTTTAAAACAAAGGTTGAGGTGCTACGGGCTGTAATTATAGTAGACAAGAAGGAAGGAAGTGACGTATTTCGGCTGTTAATAATAATGATGAAAAACAAAACTATAGACAAATTACATCATATATCTCGAAAGAAAGTGAACTTTGAACTCCGACATTGATCGACATTTATACATGTGAAATATTTTCGATATTTTGGCCACTTTAGTTGTTACTGCAGCTTATTCCAGCTACAATTAAGACGATTTGCTCGCCAACCGATCATTCTATTTGTTGTTCCATTTTACTGACAACATGATTGTGTATATCTAAATCGAACTTCCGGTCGAAGCTCAGGGGGCGGGGTCAGCGATCCGTCAGATGTTCAGTAGTCATAGACCCAAGCCCTCTACAATATGAGCCTATGCGTGACATTTCCAACCATTTCGCATGTGCGTGACTAACACACATTGAGCACCCTGGACAGTCGTTCGGTGCAATTAGAACATTCGCCGGTTCTTTAAAGAAGCTTTAGGTCAGTATCTATCTAGAGAGCGCAGATTGAAGACTCTGATCAGACTGTGCGGATGCACAGGCTGATCTGAGTCTTTACTTGACGCACATGTGTACTGTTTGGAAATGTCACGCATGCGCTCATATTTCCATGATATCTTATATTATTTATTTTAGACTACTTTGTTTTTAGTTCGATCGCGTTAAAAGTTAGACTCGCCTTCTTACGCACACAATCAAGATGTTTTTACATCCCTTAAACCAACTGCTACTCAGGTTTCAGCTGTGTAGACTTTGGCTGGCTATTAAGTGTCTTGCCCATTAACATACCCCGGTGACATTTTGACTCGAACCTGTGACCTTCAGATCACGAAGTACCAACATCACTCGACTATCGAGGCAGCCCCATGATATCTTATTCGAAAGCGGGATCGTAAGATTTAATTTGATATCATATATGTTAGTCTGATCGGTCAAAGTTCAATGTACGAATATCTCGAAATATTACAGAGAAACACTTTTGATTCGACATAAAAGGAATTGACATGTTTCTTCTATCCCTTTCCCGTTTTTTGAAATTTTAATCTGGTCAAAAACGAAAGAGGTTGCAGACGACAATGAAAATTAGATGAAATTTGAAATGAAGACATCCGAAGTCGTGGAAAATTTTGTGGGAAAGAAATTGCTTGAATCAAGCAATTGCTTCCTTTTCCAATTTTTTTCTCGAGTATAAAATCACGGCGACGTAAAGTCCTAGGTTTGAACAGGAAAGGGTTAAATACAATCAACTCATAAAAATTACATTTCGTTTATGTAAACGAGGCTTCCCGAATTTATACTTTACCCGAAAGACAATTCAACACGCCATTGCCTTATCGTTTTGTAGAACAACAGCAACAACAACAACAACAACACAAAATGATGTGTTTGTGAAATGCCAAGCTCCCGCAACAGTCTCTTTTCAGAAACGTGACTTTATTAAGTTACTCTTACCTTCATGGATGACCTTGGGCTTACAATCCAGTTATGTACATGTATATAAATACGAGGAACCTATGTGGTAAATTTAGTGACTTTTGGTGGATTATTGAGATTTCTCGGCAGGTTATCTTCTTAAACCAGTGAAATTACTCGCTAATTGGGTATATTAAGGCTTGCTTTCGTTCAGTTCGCACTACTGAATATCATCTTCCATGGATCAAAGCCGTTATGACGTCACCAGGGAGCCATGAAATTCACGTGCGAGATAAAAAATAAATCGATCTTACCCTGAAACTATCATTTTTTCTCTTAGTTTCTTGAACGGTGTTTGAACAACAGGAGAACGTCAAGACGGATTTCGGTAGAACAAAATGCCACCATTCTTATCGATGCTGGAACATATAAATGTTTTCACTTTCGGGCATTAGTCATTTTCTGATAAGAAAGCTGTCTTCTTTCCGACATATGGTATCAACTGTCATGCAAATTAAAAGAATTTAATTATCCAAAATGTGGTCTTAAAACCGTTCTATATAACATTTATCATGCTTTGGGTTATTATTCTTGTGCTCGACCTTAACAAAGGGGCTAATTCACCGTAGATACGCCCACAGTGAGCATTTTAAGATTTGGAATAACATGGAAAAGCATCTCAAAGTTGAAGGGGCTAGCTTGAAAAATCGAACATTTTCTTAGGCGGCTCTTGCACAGATTATGAGTGATTTTTTTTTTTTGCTCTCAATTTTCAAGTTTCTGAATGTAATGCTATAAATATTTGAAAAGGTGACTAAGCTGATTTTGTAAATAAAAATAACTGTTCATAACTTTAGAAAATAAAAAAAGAAGCAAAACTAGTTCGCGTAACGAAACGCCAAATATGTATGTCAACGAAATACAACCCGGATGGAACCGGAATTCAACGGGTAAATACTTATCAACCGATTGCACCGTTTGTGATTTCCATGTCATATCAATTGCGTCATTGACTTCCGCTAGCAATCCAGTCGTTATCGACATCACACAAAGACTAACGACATCACCCGATAAATTATCGGTGTTTCAAAATAGGGATTAGGAGTATATTACATTAAGTTAGTTTTTTTTATAGTGAATCAACATAATTTTACACGAAGAAAGAATATTTGTCATGAAAATGACATTAATAACTATTAGAATAGTCGATAATTTTCATATTTTTAATGAAAATCTGTTCAGGAGTAGCTTTAAAATATATTTGTAATTCTGTAGAAACGTGCATATTGGTTCTTATTCCTACTAGATGTTTTGAAGTGGTAATTTTTGTGTGTGTGTTTTGGATTTTTGTTGTTGTTTCGGGGGGTTGGCGGGGGGACCCCTGTTCCAGCGGCGTTGATAGTAAAAAAGATATTTACACAAAAACAAACAAAACAAAACAAAAACAAAAAAAAAAAACCACACACACATTTTCTGTCTCATTGTACTCATGCATGGAACGTAAAAATGTAACACACTATTTCTTAATGGCTAATGCATCATGAATTTACATACAATCCTGAGCCTTGCACGAAACACACACACACACAAAAAAAAAAACACACACAAACAAAATATGGAAAGTGTCATGAGCAACCGAATTCATTTTTTATTGAAGCCTAGTACAAAGGAGTTTCTTTCCTCTCGTTTTCTTACAAAGATATTAAGATTGTGTTGTTCTTTATTTTATTGGTTCATTTTTTTGTTTTGTCGTTTGATTTTTGCTAAATAATAACCAACCGCTATATAGATATTGCCACGTGATTTTCTTTGAGACAGTCTGATCTTAATCCTTTCCTGTTTTTCGAAATTTTAGACCTGCCCAAATAGAAAATGTTCTGCAGACAAAAATGTAATGTGTATTCAATTCGAAAAATAACCATTTAGTAGGGTAGAAATTATTGCGGGGAAAAGAAGAAATTGTTTGTCACAAACAATGACTTCTTTTTAATACAATGTTTTCTAAATGATAAATTCACAGGGGCGTAAAAATCAGGGATTGAACAGAAAAGGGTTAAACATAGCCCTTGATAGAAAAAAATGCAAGTAGGTCTAGCGAAGTGTAACCCTTTTCATGCTGAACCCGGAATTTTCCTGTTTATGCAGGAGGTATAGACAAAGATCAGACTGCACCTATGTGCAGTCCGATCTTAGTCTACACCTCCTGCTTATCCCTTGAAAGCCAGAATTGTTCATAACGAACATTTTCAAAGGAATAGTTAACTTACAATGATTGCATCCAGTACCATTAGCGCTTTGATTTTAATTCAATTCTAAAGATAATTTCATCCAGCATGACAAGGGTTAACAACCTTTCTCTTTTTTACGATATTACGTCTTGTTTATTGCACAGAAATTTCGGTGGAAATTTATAGTTTTCTTTATTTATTCATACATATTCAAAACATTATTAAAATCAGAGGAAAAAAATACTCGTAAAAATTATGCCACCAGATGGCGTCTTACCTGTAGGGCAAGTATTTTCGTAAATGGAGTTAAGAGTTTGTAGAATTTATGAGACTGCAGAACGAAGCTCAGTGCCTTTCTGATTTCAGCAACAAAATTGAATCATTTCGTAGGGTCCTATAGGAACAGGGGCTAGCGATGAACGTTGAAACATATTTTGCACTGAATTGCAAATACAAGCATACCACAAGAGACGTTCCCAGATCGAAGCGCAGTGCCTTGCTGATTTCAAAAACTAAATTGTATCACTTGCATACAGACCCATATAAATAGGGGCTAGCGACGAACATTGAAACACATTTGCACAATTCTTACACAAGAGTGGTTCCTATTCTGCAAGTAAGCTCCTATTGAAATCTTAAATTCTTTCAACGATTGCCAACCGCGGCAAAAGCGCAGTTGGTAGCGCGTAACATTCGGTCCTGGGTTCGATCCCCGGTCGCGGTGAATATACTTTCCGACATTTGTGTCCCACCAATGGTTGGATAATCGTACACCTAAGTTGGATGAGAAGCTGTGGGCTTGGAAAGGATATTGTGGTAGTACTGATGCAATAAATACAAGGAATCTATGATTGGGTGATCCAGCCGCCGCGATACTAATGAAATGCTGTTAAAAGCGGAGTTTAAGCACACTCAGTCAGTAAAACGATCAAAGGATGCCTACATGACTGGTCTTATTTACTCTCATGAAATACAAAAAGTCTTGCAGACACTGCATTTTGTCTGCGGACTGTTTGCCTCACACATGTGGAAGTAAGAACAATTCTGTGTCCAAACGTGGATAAATTACAATACCAATGAGACAATGCTTTTTTTTATTTTATTTCCTCTTGTTCTTCATTTTTCCCATTACAATCTCCTCACATATTCTAATAATAGTATTTACCCATTCCAACACAAGCACTCCTTTTTACGCCCCTTAAAAAGCTTTTGAAAACATTTTGAAAATGAATAAAGTACTTGTATCAAGCAAATTCTTTATTATCCACAATGTTTTTTTTTTCCAAAAAGACGAAAACATTTAAAATGCCACCAACTTTAAATTGCAGTCTGCAGCTTCTTTCAATTTGGGCCAGCCTAAAATTGTGTTGTGTTGGAATAGGTTTACCATTATAAGACACATGTAATTTACATAATATATAATCGTCTATGCTCGTAATTTTATGAAACCTAAAAAAAATTAAGGATATTTGAATGATCTGTCACGTTTATAAAGAGGATATATTATTCGACAGTTGTTTTTTTCACATGATAAAGGATGGAATAGAACATTATGAGGTTGCATGTATGGTGCCATCTATACTAGTCAATGTCGGCCCTCATATTTTACTCTGCAGATGATTAATTTCACATGGCAGGAACGAGATTAAAGTGTATCTCCCGTCCCCCATCTAGGTGCGAAATAAAACAAAACAAAAATTCGAGACGCGAGGAAGATTTTAAACAAAGGTGTTACAAGGCATTACACCTTATTTAAAGAAAAATGTTCTCCCCATCTCCAGTATCATCAAGACACATATGTCATTCAAAATATTAAGTAAGCACTTGAGACAATTTATATGGAAATATGTTATTCCTTCTCACACACACAGAATAGTTGAAGCACAAAATTGTTTCGTGCTCATTTTTTCATGGGGTTAAGAAAAAAAATCAGACAACTGAATTGCAGGAATTTGGTGAACGCATAGAATTTTATATTTCTTAACACATTTCCACATAATCTCGCTTTTTTGACAATTATAAAGAAAAAAACCTTTAGGAAAAATTGTTTTGAAAATGAATAATAACTTGATACAAGCAATTTTTTCTTATCCACAATATTTTATACCAAAAAAGAAAACATTTTTTTCAAATTTCGTCGGCTTAAGATTATCGTATACAGCTTCTTTAAATTTGGACATATCGTCCGGTAATGGGTTAGAAATATTATCAACTCAATTTTGGACATTTTTTAAAGACGATGAAAGCGGTTCTTGAACAGATTTTCATAAAAATTCGATATAGGAAATTATCTGCTTTTAAAATGTCATTTTCACGATGAATATTCTTTCTTCGTGTTAAATTAACTAAATTCACTATTAACGTTATTAAATGTGATAAATTCCCTATGCAGCGAAATTTACCGGACGAGATCGATAGTCTTCGGGTGATGTCGATAACTACCGAATGTCAAGAGGAAGCCAATGACGTACATTTAATTGATACGTCATGGTAACCACAAATAAGGTAATTTTCGATGCGATAGACAGATAACGTATATACCTGATGAAAATCGGCTCCATTCGGGTTGTACTTCGTTGACTTATTTAGCGTCTCGTCACGCGAACTATTTTTGTTTCTTTCTTCTTTTTTTAAGTTATGAACAGTCATTTTTCCACGGCGACCTAAACAGCCAAGCTAAAATAAATGCTCTCATATCCTGTTTCAAAATAATTTTTCACGTGGAAAAGGAAAAGGGACACTTTGATCTCCAAAATATTGGCTTCCCTCTTAGAGAAACAAATCATTACTCTCCGTTTTTATTGGAGTTAACACCTCCTGTCATAGCAAGAAATTTGGGCGAAATCCTTCACGACACGTGTATAGTTCACTAATGGTTCGTAGCTCATACAATGGATCTTATTCACAAAATGACGGATCGCTGGCCCCGCCCACCGATCTCCAACAGGAAGTTCGACTGATATATCAAACAGTTTCTTTCTAGTATTACAATTTTGTCACACTCGTTAAGCTTGAGTCATAATTGACAGCTCGCTGCCCCCGCCTACTGAGCTCCAACGGGAAATTCCACTTTCGATATAAATAAACGTTTTTTTTTGAAAATGTGTGGCAAGTAATAAATAACAAAACAGTAGAATGGTTGGTTGGCGACCTAAACGTCGTAACTGCAGCTTTTAAAAGTTGTCGTTACGATGTTTAAGTCGCCAAACCAACACAAAATGCTTTACATAAATGTTGGCCAATGTCGGAGTTCAAAGTTAACTTCCAGTCTAAATGAATGATTTCATTGAACGACTGATTATTTGATTGACTTTAGTTATTGGTCAATTGAGACAGAATCAAGAATAATTTCATTTGTTCCATGTTACAGGAAGCTTTTCGAGGTCTAACAAAGACGAAGTGTGTGTTACGCCAAATCTGACCTGGCCTTTAAATATACGTAACATTATAATAATCAAAGTCTTTTTTCAAGGACAAACAACAAATAACTGTTTCCATATAAAGTTCAAAGTAATCACCTTCTCTAACTTATTCGACGGATACCTATCAAACTATGTGTAGAGTTTTAATGGAATTCCATGCTACTTTCGGCGTTAGCGAAAAGCAAATAATTCCGTTTTCTCAAAATTGTTGAAAGCGGCGTAAAACCCCATTCAAACAAACAAACACACACTTGTTCAGTTGTGAAAGATTTTGTTTGTTTGAATGGGGTTTTACGCCGCTTTCAACAATCTTTCAGTTATATCGCGGCGGCTGGAGCACCTAACAATGGAATCCTGGTATTTCTCACACCAGTACTACCATCACATCCTTTCCTAGCCTCAAGCTGCTATCCCACATAAGTCTACGATTATCGACGCATAGGTGAGAGACAAATAGTCGGAAAGGATGTGTGCCGCCGTCGGGGATCGAACCCGGGACCTCTAGATTGACAGTCCGACGCGCTACCAACTGCGCTATGACGGCGGCTATTCAGTTGTGAAAGAAACAATGATTATTTCATTTGTTGCATGTTTAAGATCAAAGATTTATTTCTTTCTTGCAGTTAATGGTCCAGGTGAATTTTCGGAATCTCTTTGGCCGTTCTTTATGTAATTTGTCTCAGCTGTTCAGTTCGAGTCCTACATGTTGCTGTGTGGGTAATAAAGATAATTCTATTTCCTAAACTTTCAAGCTCTAAGCTCAAATTTCAACCAGCACCAATTTGTCGAGGAAAATACCTCCCATTCTCACACAAGCATGACTCTCCCCAAGAAAAGATGGCTGAGAAATCATTAGGAAAATGAAGAAATTGCTTTAACCAAGCAATTTCTTCATTTCCCAATTTTTTCCTCAGCCTAGAAGACAAATATTGCAAAATTTCAGAAAATCTATTTTGCCATCTGCATTTTCTTTCAAATTGGACCAGTCTACAATTGAGTTGTGTGTTAAATCACAAGGCAGAGTGTGTCGGTTCTTACACCTTTTAGGTTTCAGTTTTAGTGGAGCAGGAGAGAAGAGTGATGAATTGTTTGTAAGTTAAAGCGGCTCTTGAACACATTTTTTCCAATAGAGTAATGTCATTTTTACGATATATGTTCTACCTTCGTGTTACACCTATTAAATTCTCTATGAATTTAGTTTATGTGGTATATTCATTATGCCCTATTTTGAAACATCGGTATTTATCGGGTTAGGTCGTAGTCTTCGGGTGATTTCGATGTATATTCGGTGAAGTCGAAAGATAACGTATATATCCCATGAATGCCGGTTCCATTCGGGTTGTACTTTAATTTGGCGTTACGTAACGCGAACTATTTTTGCTTCATTTCTATTATCTTAAAGCGGCTCTTGCACAGATAATAGAAAAAAACATTGTTACAAGCAATTTTTTAAACTATAATGCTTACAGACAATTGAAAGAATGAAATTTAGATGATTTTATAACTAAAATTACTGTCTAATACTTTAAAATAGAAAGAAAATGAGCACAAATATTTAGCGTTACGAGATGCCAAATTAGTCAACGAAGTAAAAACCAAACTGAATCGAGATTAATCGAGTAAACGCTTTATCTATCGATTGCACCGAAAATTGCTTTATTTGCAGTTTAAGTATCAATTACGTCATTGGCTTCCGCTAGCAAGCCACTCGTTATCGGCATTAACCGAAGACTAACGACCTCATCCGGCAAATACGATGTTTCAAATTAGGGCATTGGGAATACGTTGAATTAAACTGAATTTATAATCAATGAGTAGATCTAACACGAAGAAATAACATTTATTGTGAACATGGCATTATTAGCTATCTGAAAAGCAGATACTTTTGCTATATAAAATTTTCCTGAAATTCTGTTGAAGAGCCGCTTTAAAATTATGAACAGTCAAAATCAGATTATAAAATCAGCTTAACCCCATTCTTTTATATAGCTGAATGTATTAAAGTTAGGATTTCGAAAAGTAGGGACCCAAAAGTGTTCATACGTAACCTATTCAAGTGCAGCTTCAAAATTCGAAATTATATTCGATTTAATTTCTAAAGCAAATCACTCTAAGTTAAGGACTTATTTTGTTACAATTTCTAACATTTGTTTGGTACAAGTCCTAGTTTTCACAAATAAATAAAGGGAATATTTGGTTCAAGTTAAGTTCTTATGTAGTTTATAAAAACACACTCTTAACAGTAATCTTACTCAAGCGACCATCTCTATTAAGCGACAACTTTCATTAAGCCACCGGCAACGGAATTCACTTATAAGAACAAAGGATCTTACAACTTGACATTTTCTAATCAAATTTTCAAAACTAATTCCTATGCTGGTGGATTACACTATAATCGTCCCATTTAGACGATTCTAATGAGTCCCATCAACATAGGAATAAATATGAATCGTAAAATATTTTATGTATACAGTCGAACCGACCCCTTTTATATGTCACAAAAAAGTGTATTAAGTGACCATTCTCTCGAAGGACTTCATTTTTGTTGTCCTTTGAGAGGTCGCTTAATACAAGTTTAACTGTATCTCGTGATCCTGCCGCCACGTGATGTAAATATTATAACGTCGATATTCGACAAAACTTCGTAAATTTGGATTAAATGACCTATAGTTACGACGTTTGAATAGTCCAACGAGAATATACGTTAGGGGAGCAAATTTCAAATATCAAGACACTGAGATAAAAAGAGGCCTCGACTTGAAAATGTCAGGCATTGATAAATTACTTCACCCGTCTAACACGACGAAATATAATTCCTCAACGTCTCCAAAGTGCAATTTTGTATTTTTCTGAGTCCACAAACAGGTGTTCCATCTCTTTGTTATGCGTGTTTTCTTAAATGACAGTTAAAACATATAGAAAGGCTTCATGAATTACCTTGTAATGTGACCTACCGTGTGAGAGTGTAGAAATGTCATTGAATATTTTTGCGTTACGTGGTGCTTTTGTTGACCTGGTGACGCTGATAGTGACAGTCTTGGCAGGCTAAAACTAGTTTTGAAT
Organism: Fragum fragum; assembly: GCA_946902895.1. Lineage (NCBI taxonomy): Eukaryota > Metazoa > Mollusca > Bivalvia > Cardiida > Cardiidae > Fragum > Fragum fragum. The sequence goes on from OX336378.1 coordinate 11,974,338, forward strand.
AGACGGGCCTTGCTATCGACAATCGTGGCAGGCAAAAACTAATTCTCAAAATATGGACCTTGATAGTGATAGTCTTGACAGGCTAAAACTAATTCTTAATAGATGGACCTCAATACTGACATTCTTGACAGAAAGACTAATACTAATTCTTAATGGACCTTGGTAGCTACAATCTTGACAGACTTATACTTATTCTTGATACGTGTACCTTAATAGAGATAGTCTTGACAGGCTAAAACTAAATCCTAATAGATTCACCTTCATAACGACAGCCCAATCAGACTAAAAATATCTGAATCGATCGACCGTGCTAGAGACATTTTTGACAGACAAAAAAAAAAACTATACAAATAGATGGACCTTGACAGTGACAGTCTTGACAGGCTCTTAATATATGAACCTTGCTAGCGGTAATCTTGACTGGATAAACCCAATTCTTAATACATAGAACTTGAAAGCGACAGTCCTGACAGGCTAAAACTTTATTTAAGCTTCACTGGCTGAAAACAAGTGGACTATTGTATTTTATGTATTCTATTGGCTAGATTAAAAATATATACTAAACAGTGATAATCTTCTTGGAAAACCAGTTGATGGGTTTCAAGGAATAAAGCGTGCTTGGGCAGAAGAGTTTTAAAGTAATCTGTATTTAAGAGATGAAGAGAATCTTGTTTTTATTTTCATGGAGGTATGAACCGAAAAAACTAATCACACTGTATGAATATGCGAAGCGGATTCATACTTTAGTGTGATTAGGTTTTTCGGTTCATTCCTCCATGAAAACAAAAAAAATCTCTTCATTTCTTAGAATTTGATAGCATCGAGCGAAACAAACGAAAGCTTTACAAATTTTGATACCATTTTGTGTGAGACTTTTTTGTGCGGAAGCATACAAAATAGCTGCGTGCTCAAAATTTTGTTAATGGAAGTATGAATAATTCTTTTCGACCAATCAGATAGCTCGTTTTTGATAGACGAAACTAAACATTTTATTATTTAGATATCAAACGCTGGTTACATGAGAACTAAAGTAAGATATCCAAATAGTTTAAGAATACATATCATTTGATTGCATGCGTGACATTTTAAACCATTACACATGTGCGCCAAGTAAAGATTCAGATTAGCCTGTGCATCCGCACAGTCTGATCAGAGTCTTCACCATGCCGTAGAAAGATACTGACCCAAAGTTTTTTTTAAACAATCTTCCAATATTCTTATTGCCCCGAGTGGCTGTCCAAGGTGCTCAATGTGTAAGAGTCACGCACATGCGAAATGGCTGGAAATGTCACGCATAGGCTTATTTAAACATGTATACTAATTGAAAGATAGTGGTCGTCACTCAAAAAGTCAATCGGTCTATCAAAACATTCATTTAGACCGGAAGTGAACTTTGAACTTCGATATCGGTCGACATTTATGTGAAGCATTTTTGTTGGATTGGCGACAAAACGTCGTAACTACAGCTTGATCAAAAATCTATTTTCTTTTTCTTGATAAAGGTTATTTTTGCCGAAATATTGAAAGTCAGAGTGTTTATGTATAGTGTAGATGTTAAATAGTTTTAGGGCTTCAAAAAGCGTAATTGTCTGGAAATGGGTGAAACCAGACTAAAATATTTTGTCTTGTAATGTGTTAAAACAAACGTTTACATATAACTTTCGAAAGAAAACACACGCTGAATATCAAGGACTCAAAAACGAAATTTCAACTGGAAAATGTCAGTCACTGATAAATGAGTTTTTACGTCTTGCACGACAAACCGTAATATTTCAAAACTTTAGAACTGCAGCAATTTGTGTTTCGGTAGTGATAAAATTGAATCACCATTTGCTCTTACAGACCTGAACAGAATATGTGCCTTTTTATGAACAATATAATGTAAACGGGAAAAAGAGAAAATAAATCGGGAAAAAGAGAAAGTAACCCGTCCAAAACGGATCAACCGACTTTACGTGCCTTTAACCCTTTACTTTTTTTTTCTTTTAGTTTAGACCTGTTCAAGTTCAAAGGTTTTGCAGACGGAAATTTGATTTGTATTTCATTTGAAACATTACCATTCATTTGAATAGAAAATATTGTGGAAAATGAAGAAATTGCTTGTGACAAGCAATTCTTATTTCATTTTTTCAACAACATTTTCTCAGTTATAAATTCATAGGGACATAAAAACCAGGGATTGAACAAGAAAGTATGATACATAAGATCAGTCAATATATTTCTTTTGTAACAAACTGATCTTTACCGAGACAGGAAAAAAGGAAAAGTTATCAAGCAAGCCGTGGTTTAGATCAGCTTGTGTCAAAGAATCTTATGTAATGAATTGTTTTCTCATAATGGCGGATTGGTAATTTTAAACTAAACCTACGAGCACTTCGACCAAAGAAATTCCACATTTTTGTTAGTTGATATAACTCCATACAGAGGGTTTCATTACAGTGATGTGTTGATAGACGGACATGTGTTTTAAGTTGCGAATTATTTTTAACCCTTGTCATGCTAAGCCCGAAATATCCATGTGTTCGTAGGAGCTGTTGACAAAGATCAGCCTGCACACATGTACAGGCTGATCTATGTCTAGAGCTCCTGCTTGTCACTTTAAAGCAAACATTATTTATTTCATTTTTTGCATAATTACCAACACAAAATAAATGGTAAACAACATTATTATAGATACGTGAACTTTTTATTCATTCATTTTAATTACTTCGAATGAAATGAGAGCTATACTTTCCACAGCTCCGAAATACTTAATCAATATAACCTTTTCGTAGTATTACGATGCGCGAGAATATAGGTGCAAAAAAGTCTAAGTAGAAGACTTTATTTTGATGTCTTATTTATAACCTATTTATTTTACATCAATTGGGAAACAAATTCTTCCAACTAAGATTAATCCATCTCGATTCTGCTCACTGGAAAATGCACCAGTACTCGCGCCGAAAGTGTGGGCCAATGACAGAAACAAGATCGATAGCCGCTTCCGGGAATCGAACTCAGGACCTATTGATCGGGAAGCCGACGCTCTACCTCTCGACCACGGACACCACATATTCCGGTTTGGGCAGGAAGTGTAGACCAAGATCAGCCTGCACATATGATCTTGATCTACACTTCCTGCTAGTACTTTTCCTGGCAGACTTGTTTAAGAAATAGATTTCTAAAAGAAATATTGATTTTTGAACAACAAGTTCTATCAGTGCTTTCAGTCCTTTGATTTTACAGCAATTCAGTAAGGTAATTCATACAGCATGACAAGGGTTAATGAGATATATCATTACATTACAGCATTTTAAAAGTCAAAGTATCAATTAGCTATAATGAGGGTTATACGTGATGAATATGAGAAAATACTGTTATTGAATTTTTCCCATTCATCAGATCTTACATTCCACGTATATTAGCCATTTACTACATAAGTCCGCTTTAAATTTTCCTCGTGAACGCACTAAAAAATGTAACGGAGAATAACGAAATTGCTTGTTAGAGGTACTACATTTATTGTTCACAATGTTTTCTATCAAAGAGGGCAGTGAATTTTATATTTTACCAACTTGAAATCCCTGTTTGAAAGCGTGAAAATTTCATCATATTGTTAAATGTACTATTTTGTACGACAAAAGTACTTTAAATTTGTAGTTTAATTCATTAAATTTTCTTATTCTGTATCGTAAACACATTTACAGTATGTTTGTGTTGAAACGGTACACTTATCACTATATCATTAGCTTAATTTGGGTAATAAATGGATATTCTTTATCAATTATAGAAGTTAATTATGACAAAAAAGTCGATAATCCCGAATACCGAGTCTATTGACAGAAAGTCTTCTGATTACTTGTTCATAAGTAATTTATAAGTAACATATTTTGCGATAAATTATTACAAAACCATTAATACAAACACATATATTACCATATCGTATAGACGCCTGTTTAACCCAATCCTACACAATCCCCCGTTTTTAGGCCCACATGAAAAAATATGTTTTGAAAAACAATGAGGAAACTGAAGAAATTGCTTGTTACAAGCAATTTCTTCAGTTTCCACAATGTTTTCTACCGAGAAAGACGAAAAATATAAAAAAAAAAATCATAGACATTAAATTGGCGTCTATAACGTCCTCAATTTGGACCTGTCTAAAAATTTCACTGTGTGGGAAGTGATAAACCCTTTTCGACACAGTGGAATTTTAGACCGGTCCAAATTGAAAGGAGCTGCAGACGACAATTTCCGGCTGGTGGAATTTTAAATTTTTTCATCTGTTTGGATATAAAATATTGTGGATAATGAAGAAATTGCTTGATCCAAGCAATTTCTTCATTTTCCACACTGTTTTCCAAAGCTTTTTTGTTCGTGGCGTAAAAAGGAGGGATTGAGTGGGAATGGGTTAAATATACAGGGCACGTGAAGCCGTCAGAAGTGGAATGTAAGTCTGATGCCTACAAGTCACAATTACAAAACATACGTTCATGTGCATACGAGTAGTTGACAGTATCTTCTACGGTATATCAATAATATAAAAATATATATACATTCTTAATTTTGAAAAATTATTGTAAACATACTAATCTTAATCTTATAAACTGTTTTCGTTTATGATTGCATTTTCAAAACTTAAAAGGGAATTTAATCCCTTTGAGCGCCTGTATTTCTCAAAAGGCCTGATTGTACTGATGAAGCAAACGGTGCTTTCTAAAATTGAATATAAACCGAATCATATTCACCATGATTGGCAAATAAATCTTCTCAATGAAATATTTAAAACATTTCATTGTTTTACAAAAGTCATATCATTAACTGGATGAAAAATGGTATTAAAAAGTGTTTTTTTGTTTGTTTGTTTTTTTTAATTTTGTTTATTTGTTTGTTTGTTTTTTAATACTGTTTACCATATAATGACATAAGCCACGACCATTAAGCCATGTTTTCAACCATTCAAATTTAATTTATGAAATATGAAAAAGATTTACCCGAGCACCATTCCTGTTAAATTTGGTTGAAAACCCATCTACTGGTTTCTGACACACACACAACAAAAACATTAATACAAAGGGTATATTAACATAAATGTCTAGACACTTGTTTAAACCTACCGGGCACAAGAAACCTTCAAAAGCAGACTATTTCTCTGGTGCTTATAGGTTACAATTTCAAACATATGTACATGAATGCTTGGGAATATTTTTCTATGGCATATTCTTCGAAAAACATTACTAAATTAAGACAAATCAAAGTAAACATCTTAATCATTTTGATTAACAGTTTTTTGTTGGTCCGTTGTTGTTTGTTTGTTTTGTCTTGTTTTGTTTACGACTGGATGTGCACAAATTAAAAGGGGGATGTATTCAATCGTTTTAAACTGTTATGGGTTTATTTAATCGTTTATATGTATATTTCGAGAGAAATCATTCATTTCCTTCAACTCTATGTCTTGCATATTCAACAAGTAAACTCGGAATTCAATTGACCAATCGCGGCTGTCAATCAGTCGACCAATGAAATCATTCATTGGGACTTGAAGTTTAGTTTGAACTCCGACATTGGCCGTCATTATGATGAATCGTTTATGTTGGTTTGGCGACTTAAACGTCGTAACTACAGCTTAATCAAGCGGTAGTTACGACGTTTAGGTCTCCAGCCAACCATTCTTCTTATCTATAAGATGCTACTGCTCATAAAGTGTACAAAATAACGCCGTTAAAAATCGAAGCGAAACTTCTGTCGGAGTCAATGGGCAGGTCAAAAAGGAGTCGGTAGGCGAAGCCAGCGAATGATCAGTTACTGTTTATATAAACTCGATCAACCAATCAAATCATTCATTTGATCCGAAAGTTATTTATTTATCTACAAAATTTATGATAATCTGTTTGCGATTTAAGCACTGTAACTACAAGTATCTCAAACTGTATTTACCACCGTTTGGATTGCCAGCCAACCATTTTAGCTTTTTCGTTTCATATTACTAGCCATATATTTTGTTATATATCGCCGTTTGATATCGAAGTAGAACAGATGGAGTCAGTAGGCGGGATTCGCGATTCGTCAATTTACTTAAAGTGATGAGAAATTACTTGACGTGTGTTACATTACTTTATAGTTTAAACTTTGCCCGTTGTTTACACCTAGGACAAAAGCAGAAACAATTATGAAATTTTAAATTTGTAAAATCGAAGAAGGATTAGTATCCCTCAGAATGAAAATCATGCAAAAGGGAGCTTGTTCTTTTTCGAAAGCTTGTGGAAGGTAAAATAAAAAAACAACTGCTTTAAGTTTCGAAGGAATATTGACCTTTATGGTGTAATGATCAATGATAATTGACGGATCGCCGGGCTGTCAATCGAAGTATAAATCGACCAATAAAATCATTCAATTAGACCGCAAGTGAACTTTGAACTCTGATCTTGGTCGAAATTTTTATTAAGAATTTTTGTGGTTTTGATGACTTTAAACGTCGTAACTACGGCTTAACCTAGCAGTTACAATGCCCAGATCTATGATATCACAATATTCTTCAAAGACTGTGATTACTATCACCGTAAAACATATAGGTATTATGATCAGGTGAGCGATATAAGACCATAATGGTCCTTTTGTTCTTTGTCTGTTTGTGAAAGAGGGTGTCTGTCGGTTACGTATCTGAGCGAGTTTGGTTTGTTTATTCGGTTCTTCCATTGTTGTTTCCTCCTTTTTCCTTTGTAAAATCAAGGGAACCGACAACATAGGGCTTAGGGTGATCTCAGAATAATAATTTGCAGTATTTGGTAGAGAAATAACACGCTTATATTTTAAAGCTCACAGCCTTACGGCTTGGAAGGAGAGGTTTTAAAGGTTTTTCTATTTATCATTTTGTAAAATTCGGAAACACACAGCACTAGGCTCACACCTAAGAGACATTATTTGAAGTCAAAATTTCAAAGCACTAGGTCTAATAGTTTGGTAGGAGAAAATTTTTAAAAAAAAATATTTTTTTTCTTTATCTATTTCTGAAATCCGGGAACCAGATGAATAGGGCTTATGTTGATTTCAGAATTAAATGTATGAAGAATGAAGTATTCTGTTAGAATATCATAATTGGATTATACATAGAAAAATTGAAAACCTTCTGCCTTACGATTTTGGAGGAGAAGATTTTAATTTTTTTTCCTCCTGATTGCCATTGTAACCAGAAGTCTTCATTGATTCCAACTCTTTAAAGTACCTTGAAAGAGCATGACCTAATTTCACTTTCTGTGAAGTTTATTTAAAATCTGATGATGAATTTGGGTGGATAAGAATTTGAAATCGCGAATGGACGGACGGACGTAAAGGCAGACAGGCGGACGACGAACATCGATTGATCACAATAGATCACCTTAAGCACTTCGTGCTCAGGTGAGCTGAAAAGAAATCCGATTGGGAAGCTAGTGTCAATTAATAATGGAAATTCCAAATTGAAAGCGTTGTTAGGTAGAAGGGTCATTTGTAAGAAAATTATTAACAACTTAAAGTTTAGACCCTTGTCAGCCTACACAAGCCGTCCAGTCTAGCAAGGGTCGACAGCTTTAGCACCTCTGGAGAAGAATCAATTTCCACACAACGACGCGTTTTCACGCCCCTATGGAAAACATCGTGTAAAATGAAGAAATTGCTTGTGACAAGCAATTGCTTCATTTTCTACTATGTTTTCTATCCAAAAAGTTGAAAAAATCAAAAGATTGTAATTGTCGTTTGCAACTCTTCCCAATTCTGACAAGTCTAAAATTTACGGTTATTCGTTAAGCTAGGTTTCGCTTGGATGACCTCACATCATTAAGACCTGCCAGTGCATTTTGCAACATATAGAAAAAAAACAGGTAAATGAAAAACAACGTTCTTATCTACATCAATTCGAACGGCCATGCATTTATTTCACATGTCGTAGAAATTAACACATGCGTGTCTTTGAAAAAAAATGACTTTTGAATAAAACGATTCAGTATCTATTTCTTAAATAGCAAATAACAAATATACCTCATGTTTACAGTAATTCTTGTATTAAGTGACCACTCATTGAACGACAAGAAAGTGGTCACTTTCGAGAAAGGTAACTTTAAACACATTTTTGTGAAATATTTGAAGGTGAAGGAATGATTCGATTGCTTATATCAATAATTACAGAATTCTCGCTAAATCCAATGTTGTTGGGACTCATTAGAATCGTCTCAGTGAGATGATTCTAATGTGCGCAACAATATTGGATTAGAAGTTATATATGTCTAGCAAATCCGACTTCTTCGTTATGAGAAATTTTGATCTTGAAAAAGAAATTTCGAACTCCATCGCTTATTTGAAGTGTTCACTTAATAAAGTTGGTCCCTCGAGCAATTTCGACAGTATCTTTATACTACTTTCTCTCCTTGGATTTCTTGTTCTTCTCAGACAAATAAAGTGCCTTGACCATCTACAATGTGAGACGATTAATCAAAATGTCATTACAGTTATTTCCCCATTCAATCACCAATGTCTCATTGGTGCTGTAATTTATCTCCGTTTGGACACAGAATTGCTTTTCCATGCACCTCTGCGAGGATATCCGTCGCCGGACAAATGTCAATATATACGGGATCTGTGTATGCAAAAAACAAGCGTGTATTTTTCGCGTTTCGGTCTAGGATTTATACTGATAAGACAATGCATTGTATAATGGATCGCCTTTGTTCTAAAACAAGCGTGTATTTTTCGCGTTTCGGTCTAGGATTTAACTGATAAGACAACGCATTTTATAATGGATCGCCTTTGTTCTAAAACAGTTTGACTATACAAGATGTATTCACGACGTTTTGGTCGTCCACCTACGATAGTGTTTTATCAATATTAATTTCTTGTGCGAATGAAGTCCGACATTGAAGGTATGCATTTTTGTTAGTTTTGCGACTTTAAAGATTATATAAGCTGTAGTTACGACATTCAGGTCGCCAACCAAACATTTTCTTAATATCATTTTTTTGATAATGCTACTTAAAAGAAATTCTGCAAAATTACATCGTATAACATTTCAGTCGTGCTCTCAGTCAGTGGGCGTGGTCAATCATCCGTCAAATGCAAATGCTGAATGCTTGACTTTGGACGTAGAAATCAAATGACCAATCGGTGACACACATTCCCCAACTAACTCCTTCGGCCCCGCCCAGTAAATCCGACGGGAAGTTCCGCTTCCATTTTCAACGGCGCTATTTTGCAAAAGCTATGGCCAGAAGCATGTGTCAAAAAAAGAAAAATAAATAAATAAATATAGAGTAGATAACTAAAATAAATAAATAAATAAACTTAAATAAAAATAAAATGGTTGGTTAGCGATCTAAATGTCGTAACTACAGCTTGAATAAGCTGTAGTTACGACGTTTAAGTCGCCAAACCAACAAAATAGATTTACAAAAATGACGACCAATGTGACGACCAATGTCGGAGTTGAAAGCTCTTGTCCGATTGAGTAAATGACCTGATTGGTCGGTTGATTTCTTGATTGATAATCGGAAATGGTCAATTGACTGTATAATAATCCCAATTATTCTCAAATAAAGTTTGTATCAAAGTTGCCAATGCCAAAGTGAGTTTATGTATATACTAGCAAGATAGAATATTAAAAAAACAAAACTTTCCTGACATAAATAATATACATTTTATTCTAGTAGTACAAGGTTTTTTTTTTTGTTGTTTGTTGTTGTTGTTGTTGTCAACATAATTATCGAAAGGATTCCTGTCACTATAGGTTTACCATGTAAGTGAAAAATTCAATTGTGTCTTTTAGATGTTCAAACATCGGACATTAAATGCTCAACGGATCTCGTATGAAAAAAATATTCTCATATATTGGAATCCGGAAATCAAGGTTGAAAATGTAATAAAAAACTTTGTCGAACAGAAATCAAAAATAAATTTCAAAACCATTTTATTCTGGCAACACAATATAGTTTAAAAATAATTTGTTTTCTTTTCAAAATGGCTTTCGACGGCGTGCTTGTGCCATATTTGAAATTATTGGTAGAGGCGTATGTAAAATATCTTAACGAAGATTTTAATATTCCTATCGGTGAGAATTTTTGTCAATATCAGAGCCGTACAGCCTTTAAAACATGTTTTCCTTTGTTTAAACAGGGAACTAGCATATTCTTGTTTCTTATCATATTAAAAAAATGCATATTGAAATTTAACTCTCGTCCATTTTTTGTCTTTTTAACGGGAAATATTTTTACAGAGAGAGAGGTGTCAAAAAGTGGGCTCTCTATTACACTGAGAGACAGAAAACCTATCTTTAAAGTCGAATAGTTTTATTTATGCGGTGAAACAGCAAACACAACACTACATGCTGTATGCAAGGTGGAGACAATACTTTCTTTTAATGTACACTTTTCACACAGAAATAAGCTTCCAAGGCTTCTGTTACTTTATACTTACTGCTCGCCTTCATTCTGGCAGTACAAAGAAAAATGCAAAACATCGCGTGTATGGATTGTGGTCACAAATGGTAGACGAGAAAATCAAATTTATGATGCACATAAGCTTTGTAGTTCACTCTTGCTATATACTGGCTGCATGCTTCCCAGTTTTCTCTTTCTGTATACGTGCTGCTCACATTCAAGTTTAAAGACAATGCACAACATCGTATGTATTCGATGTGTTCGCCAAATTAATGTAAGAAAATCAGGTTCTTGCCACACGCAAAGAATAACAATAGTCATATGTAAAGGTCAAACGAGCGTATTTATTTACAACACAATAACGATAGACATGTGACAATGTATCAGGAGAACTAGCTCGCGAATTACATGGAAGACTAATGTAGAATCCTCAAGATCCTTCTCTTTCTCAAGAAAAGCCTAGAGATAAAAACAAATAAATAATTTATATAAAAAGAATCTCTTATAAACACATGTCCGTTTTTCTGTGTATAGGATCTCATTCACAGAACTTTCAAAAGCAAAAAATACGCGTTCGAATGATTGGCGTTTAACGGCGTATCGAGCGAAAAAGCAAGCATTTAACATTTTTTGATACGTTTTTAATGAAACTATTTTTGTGTGGAAGCATACAAAATAACTGCGTGCTCAATTGTTTGTTCATTGGGGTGTGGGTAACAATCGAATCTTCTTCATGAAGGCTCCAAATTCAACTTTTGGACCAGTACTATATTGTGACCTAATAATAGAAATATTTTGGACATAGAACAAAATCCAATTAACATGCTCTCGACTGTGAGACGTTATTTATGTCATTTTGTCATTTTAGCAACACTAGACACGATAGCGATTTCTAAAGGTTCTTTCATCCATAGGCACTTGGATTCAGGAACTTATAACAATTTACAAAAATATTTCTCCTTATACTAAATATTAAGAAGGTAGTGCAGCTGCCGTTTTTAAGGTAACTGATGTTTTGATAAGCATCACTAGTTTCTTAATTCAATGAGTCAAACATTTCCCATGATAGACATGTTCACCATTTTTTCTCTCATTTCCTAGCCCACGTAACCGGAGTCAAATGCGGTTTTTTGCAAATAGTGAATGTGATGTTTGTAACGCAAAACATGCAAAGAAAAGAAACTAAGAGATGAAAAGAATATTTTTTGATTTCATGGAGGTATGAAAGCGGATTCATACATAATTAGTTTTTTCGTTTTGTACCTCCACAAAAATATTCTATTCATTTCTTATAATTCAATGAAATCAAGTGAAAATGTAAATAATATATACATTTAGATACAATTCTTATGGAACTATTTTTGTATGGAAGCATACAAAAGAGGTGGGTGCTGACAATTTCTATTTGTGGAGTAATGAATATTTTTTCTGCCAATCAGAACGTTCTTTTTGATTGACGAAACTAAAAACTGAATTACATATAGAGAGGCTATATTTATATTAAGAAAGAAAGATGTAGATGTGACGAGAATGAAATACTTCGGAACTTAGATTCGAGTCTTAATTCAGGTTGAGAAAAGGCTCACGGTTTCTGTAAATCTAAAGATTAGCGTTGCTGTCGATATTACAATGTATAACTTTTTCTTGTGGAACACTTATAAATTATATTTAGTTTTATAAACTAAAACTGATGAGCGTTAAATAACTATTTAAAAGGAACTTCGTATAGAGGGTTTATTTGCGATTTCGAAGAAAAACAATTTGCTTGTTTGAATAGGGTTTAACGCAGCTTTTAACAATTTTTCAGCCAGTGCTGGAGCACCTAAAAATTGATTCCTGGTATATATCGCAACAGTACCACCAATTAATTCTTTCCTAGCTTTCAGCTGCAATACCAAAAGAAAGACAACGAAGAAGAAAAAATCTGCTGTATTTTGTTATCATTGAAAGTGATGAACTTTATAAAAAAATGATTTACTCACATTTCAAATGGACAGCATATCGTCGTTGGACGAGCAATATAACGTAAATAAAGCTTGAACGAAGCCAAAGTCGGAGTACGTAAAAATGAATGATTTGATTGGTGTATTTTCATTGACAGCTGCGATTCTAAGTGGGCAGTTAGACATTCAAAAACGGGTTTGGTCGAATGTCTAATCGAATGTCTAATGTCTAATTGGGCAGTTAGACATTCAAAAACGGGTTTGATCGAATGTCTAGTCGAATGTCTAATGTCTAATTGAGCAGTTAGACATCCAAAAACGGGTTTGGTCGAATGTCTTATCGAATGTCTAATGTCTAATTGGGTAGTTAGACATTCAAAACGGATTTGTCGAATGTCTAATCGAATGTCTAATGTCTAATTCGGCAGTTAGACATTCATATTTGAATGTCTAATCTCCCAATTAGACATTCGATCGAATGTCTAATGTCTAATGTCTAATGTCCTGCCAACTTCACACACTTCTCTCCATTTCTTATTATTTAATACCACCAAGCAAAATAAAGCAAACATTTTACTACTTTTAGTAAGGTATATAGATCTATCTTGTGGACAAGGATTCAAAATTTTGTTCATGGAAATAAGACAAAAATCGGCTAATCAAAACGCTTGAATCTCCATAGACGAAACAAAGAATAAATAATTCACAACACGAAAGAAATCCAAACGCAACAAACTTTTGAAAACGTCATTTATACATGTCAGACTGATTGACCTAGATATGTTTTGTCTTGACTTAAAGATCGATTTAAAGATTTAAGGTCCCGCCCACTGACTCCGCTGACCTCGGCAAATAACTCCGCCAGGAAGAACTACTTCGATATAAAACGGCGTTGTTTTGCAAAATTTATAATCAGAACCACTAAATAAAACAGTAAAAGGATTGGTTGGCGACCTAAACGTTTTTAGCTGAAGTTACGAGGTTTAAGTCTCCATCCGCCCCCACTCCCAAATAATTCTCGGCAAAAGCTGGTGTTCAAAATTCACTCACAAATAAATCCCGGCAAAAATTTGAGCTCAAAATTCACTTCAGGTCTAAATGAATTTTTTAACTGGTCAATTATTTTATAGATAATCACGATCCGTCAATTGTATTGTTTCTTGACATATTGCCGAAACGAATCAAAATATGATTTTGGGCTGTATTTACTAACTTTTTGAAGCCAGCCGTCACTGTGTTGGAATAAAGTCTTATTACAACGACGTTGTCATGTCGAGTGGTGGAAGTGTAAATTCCATTGTCTGACGATAAAACAAATGAGGGCATTATCTAAAGCCAGAGATATTTACTGAAGATCAAATTCAGAGTGGTGGGACAAGCGCTATTTATTACAGTCAAATTTGGGAGATCAAATTCCTATTCTCGAGACAGATATGTCATGGGGATAAAGTGGTCATTTTTCATGTTTTATCAATGACGTGTCTTTAACCCGCTCAATCCAGTATTTAGGTCACCCGAATCCACAGCGTGTCACCTGAAATTACATAGTGGTTCTAATATTGGTGGTTTGATTTAAACCTATTTATTTTACATCGATTGGGAAACAAGTTCTTCCAACTTAGATTAATCCCTCTCGATTCTGCTTCCTGGAAAATGCACCAGTACTCGCGCCGAAAGTGTGTGCCAATGACAGAACCAAGATCGATAGCCGCTCCCGGGAATCGAACTCAGGACCTCTTGATCGGGAAGCCGACGCTCTACCTCTCGACCACGGACACCACTAATATTGGTGGCATGCTGATGTAGAAAATTTCCAGCTATTTCGCGCTTTGTTTACTCATCTAGCTGTCTCACGCATTTCAAGTATTATTTCCGGTCCAAGCCTCGAGTTTCTCTTTCCTTATAAAGGAACAAGGGTTACCCTCGTAGAAATTGATTTCAAAATAATTCATTTTTTCAGTTTCGTGTATCAAAAACGGTCGTTCTGATAGGTCGGAAAACGTCATTCATACATCCATAAACAAAATTTTAGCACGCAGCAATTTTGTATGCTTCAGCACTAAAATAGTTCCAAATACAAAAGTATCAAATATGTTAAGTTTTTCCTTTGCCATATAAGAAAGTATCAAATATTATTAGTTTTTGCTTTTTTTCGTTCGATGCTATTGAATTGTATGAAATGAAGAGATTTTTTTTGTTTTGTTTTCAGAGAGGTATGAACCAAAAAAAAAACCCTGATCATACATAAGTGTGATTAGAATAAAAATCATAGGTGCTCCAGCCGCCGCGATGTGACTGAAAAAGTGTTTAAAGCGGCGTTAAACCACAAACAAAATGTATATGTCAGATTGAGAATTCTGGCCAAAGATTGCGCCAAAGTACACCTGGAAAATGTCTGTCCTACCAAAAGGATCCTTTGGTATTGAATATAATTTTTCTTGTTGCAAGTGAATACGCAGTACAAAGAATAAGGTACATGCATATTGATCTAGAAAATGTTATTTTAGATTTTTTTATTCAGATATTCATTTTTCACAATTGATGCATTTTTAGTTACACAACTTGCTCTTTCTCTCTTTCGCATAGGAAAAAAATCATTTAAGTTAAGAAATTGATAGTACCAAGGAATTTCATCATTATCTACAATGATTGCTACTCCAAATTACAGAAATTTCAATTGCTAAAATTGACGTCTGTAACTTTTCAAATTTTGACCAATCGTCTGGTAATGGGTTTATGTACAAAATAGTTAAAACTAAGCTATATTTTAAGACATCGGCATTTTTCCATTGTTGGGAATCAGATAGTTTATTCTAAAATTCGTCTAAGCGCAGTCGGTAGCGCACCAGACTTCCAATCTTCAACTATGGGATGTCATTGGTCGATCCCCTGCGGCGACACATATTCTTTCCGACATTTGTCTCTCACCAATGGTTGGATAATCGTAAACCTAAGTGGGATAGCAGATGGAGGTTAGGAAAGGATGTAGTGATAGTAATTGTGTGAGAAAATACCAGGAATCCATTGTTAAATACTGCTAAAAGTGGCGTTAAACCCCATTCAATCAATCTAAAATTGGAAAGAACAAATGAAAAATGTTTTTCTTCATTTTTTTCCTCAAGCAGTTTTCCTGGATAACGGACAATAAATAAAACTATTCAACACATATTTTACTTCTATCGGAAAAAATACATTCCTAGGGACATTTGAATAGACTAAAAAATGTCTTCGAATAACGCCAATGGGAAACTGTTCAGAGAGAAAATGAGAAACAACATTTGAAAATGGGTTATATCCCTTTAAAAGAACGATAATAATTTATGTTCCTTGTTTGAGTTCTTGTATATATTTGAAATATTATGTTTCGATAGATATACAATATCTTGTTTTGCTTTGAGCTGCGGTGGAAAATTTTGATATTTCACGAGACCGAAGATCGAGTGAGTTTCAAATTTTTCCTCTGCACCGAGAAACAAATGCAACATGTGGGAAACATATTGTTATTCATGGCGGCGTTTGTCTGTCTGTTTGTCGGTCTGTTCGTCCGTCCACATTTTCTCGTCCGGACGAATGCTCCGTAATAATTGAACCTATTTTGACAAAATTGCAAACACTTGTTTAGAATGTTGTATTCTCTTTAACATAGCGCCGATTTTGATGGAGCTTCACAATCTTGTTCGGTATCATCTGGAGTTGTGGAAGAATTTTTTCATTTAAGAAATGAAGAGAATATTTTATGTTTTCATGGAGGTATGAACCGAAAAACCTAATCACACTGTATGAATACGCGAAGCGGATTCATACATAAGTGTAATTAGGTTTTTCGGTTCACACCTCCATAAAAACAAAAATATTCTCTTCATTTCTTATGATTTAATAGCATCGAGCGAAATAAGAAAATATTTTTCAAATTTTGATATCTTTTTGTATTGGACTATTTTGTGCGGAAGCATACAAAGTCGTTACGTGCTCAAAATTTTGTTCACTGAGTTATGAATAATTTTCTTAGACCGAACAGAACGCCCGCTTTTGATCGTCGGAACTGAAAATTAAATCATACTTTGATAATAGCTACCGGTTTCAAAATTCAATATTTACTTGTCCAGAGGAATTCTCAGTAACCATAGGGTGGATTTGATGAAACATTACGCACTTGTTCATTATTACTTGTAATTGTGCACGCTTATCTCATTGTTCAAAATGACTGCCGTTTAACTTTAGAAATCATGATTATCTTGTTCAGAAGAATCCCATAAGCCCGATTTTATGTAACTTCACGCACTTGATCGGTATCATCTTTAGTTGTAAAAGAAACATTTCTATATATTTTTTTTATTTAAAACGCCGTTTAACTATAAAAATTGACGCCATCTTACTCCGAAAAAAAACCCACTATATTTTGTCAAGAAGAATTCTCAGTAACAATAGGGCAGATTTTGATGAACATTCACACGCTTGTTTAGTATCATCAGTAAGTATGTACGAGGCCTTTTTCAAATGGCAATTGGACAGATTTTGATGAAACATCACACACTTATTCAGTGTCACCTCAAGTTTTTACAAGCGGCTTTTCTTCTTTCAAAGTGGCTGTTGATTTCAAGATAACCGCCATTTTACTACGAAAATAGATATTTTCATGTAGGGATGAACTCTAAATAACCAAGAGGCCAAATTCGATGAATATTCACGCGCATTTATTCATGATCATGAAATATTTCTTTTTTTATATATATATATAAACGTCGTTAACTATAAAAATTGACGCCATCTTACTCCGAGAAAAAAGACACTATTATTTTGTCAAGAAGAATTCTCAGTTACAATAGGGCAGATTTTGATGAACATTCACACGCTTGTTTAGTATCATCTGTAAGTATGTAGGAGGCCTTTTTCAAATGGCAATTGGACAGATTTTGATGAAACATAACACACTTGTTCAGTGTCACCTCTAGTTTTTACAAGAGGCTTTTCTTCTTTCAAAGTGGCTGTTGATTTCAAGGTAACCGCCATTTTACTACGAAAATAGATATTTTCACGTACGGATGAAATCTAAATAACCAAGGGGCCGAATTCGATGAATATTCACGCGCATTTATTCATGATCATGAAATATTTCTTTTTTTTATATATATAAACGCCGTTAACTATAAAAATTGACGCCATCTTACTCCGAGAAAAAAGACACTATATTTTGTCAAGAAGAATTCTCAGTTACAATAGGGCAGATTTTGATGAACATTCACACGCTTGTTTAGCATCATCTGTAAGTATGTAGGATGCCCTTTTCAGAAGGCAATTCGACAGATTTTGATGAAACATCACACACTTGTTCATGATCATATTTAGCTGTGCAAGAAATAACTGTTTTTTTTTTGTTTTTTTTTTTGTTTCACATGGCCGCCGGTTTCAAAATGGTAGTCATTCTACATCGTTAATCAACATTTTCTTGTACGGGTTGATATTTCAATAACTATACAGCTGATTTTGTCGAAACTTCCCACACTTGTTCCGTTTCACCTGTAATATCGTTGTGCATGGCACTTTTTTGGCTGTTGTTTTGTTTCAAAATAGACGCCTGTTTCACATGACCGTCATTAATTTTGAACATAGACATATTCTTGTCCAGAAAAATTATAAGTCACCAAAGGACCGATTTTTATAAAAATTTTATGCATGTGTTCAGTATCAATTCAAAATGTGTACGTTTTTTTTACATATCGGAAACCGGTTTTAAAATAGTCGCTATCTTATTCCGAAAATAGATATGTATTTGTACAGGGGAATTCTCAGTAACAGAAAGGTCGTTTTTGATGAAAGTTCACTAAATTGTCCATTTTTATCTGTAGTTGTGCAAGAAAGAAACCTTTCTCTTCTCAAAATGACCACTGGTTACTAAATGGAAACAAAATCACCATTTTCTTCGCCATACGAATTCTCAGTTACCATAGGGCCTTTTGGATAACTATTTCTTCTACAAAGTTATCAAAGACATGTGACAAGGATACATCAGGGTCATTTTTTGTGACTAGCAATATTAAAAACAGTGTTAAACACAATACAAATATAATCAGTCCAGTAAAATAGCTTCCTTCCTGTGTTTGCTGTGTGCATCGTCGTTATTACATAATAAACAAACCAGAACAATATTTATACGTCGCTCTGGTCACAAATATAGCTATGTTCACAAGGAAATGTCTGCAAGAAATTGCAATTGGGATTTATAGCGGAAGAGCTGAGAGTGATAACATTGGCCTATTTTCTTGTTCTTCATGTTATAAAAGATGTATACTCTTTTCCGCTTGCTTGCAAAATGCACACCAAGTTTGTCTCCGCGAAATGGATTGATACATTAGTGTGTTGATGCTATAAGGTTCATAACTCAATGAAAACAAAATCAGTTTCTTCATCTCTGATAATTGAACGTCATTAAACAAAACAAAGCAAATATTTTACTACTTTTGAGTAAAACTTCATGGATCTACTTCGTGCACAAGCATGAAAAATAGTTTGGTGCTCAACATTTTGTTCGTGGAAGCAAGAAAAAATAATAGCTTTATAATAGAAAAATGCTTGGATCTTGATAGATGAAACAAGAATGGTGAAATTAAAATCTTGAGAATTATTGCATATCAATTACCAACTGTACACCTCATTTAGATCATAGGCCTTTACTTTATACTCAATATGGGATCCAATATGCGACTTTTTCCTATTAGGATTAAAACTGCTTTTTTCTCTTATATATCATATAAGCATATATAATTTAGGACTATACAGGTCGAGGGTGTTTACATATTGATATTGACTTATTAAAAAAATCAATGATCATTGATTTCATGACTACATTTGACACAAAGGGTTAACAGATCATAGGCTTTAGCTAATTGACATTTTATTTGACTATTCTATAGCATTTGGGGTGGGTGGGTGTTACAGCCGTTAGGTTTAGCTATTTTCGCGATTTGTATGCTCCAATTAATTGTTTTCTCGTTGCTGTGTCAGGTAGAGCACCTGACTTCAAGCCTCACAATCACGGGTTCGAGCCCTTGGCTGTTCAAACTAACCAAACTTAATGACTTACGAATGAGACATTAAATCGAGGCCTCGTGTGTCGAGCACGGCGGAGTTCTCAGTAATTTTGTCCATTGTCCTTGCAATTTCCCCCGTAGCAACTAACCGTTTTCTGTGAGGGGAGTTTCATTCATATGGGCATGTGCTACGGTAGCGATTATAAACAAACGGAAATACAAACAAATCCCGTTGTCGAAGTAAAGACAATATACCAGTATATTATCCCTTAAAAGTTCCGCTGTAAATCCGAATTACTTTGCACAGCAGACATTTTGGTGTAAATATTGCTATACTTGAAATCCGTGTGACATGTTAATATAAGTTTGGCATGTTCATGGGAGCTATTTTATGTTATTTTACAGGAATCCGTTGTATTTTGACATTTAGACAACGCATGACACTATCACAGATTACAAATCTGCAACAAGAAGAGGCGTAAATTAGTCTGTGCGTCAGTAAAGTGTGATGAGCTTCGTCACTATGCGCTCTGCAGATGGGTTCTTTTTTACCCGTTCCCACACAATTCCCTGCTTTACGAGTCTTAAGAAGAGACTTTAGGAAAACAAGATGGAAAATTAAGAAATTGATTGTTAGAAGAAACTTCTTAATTTTCCATTTTGTTTTCAAAACCACAGAGCTATTCAAAATTCGCTCAGCTTGAAATTGTTGTCAGCAACTTCGTTCAATTTGGACGATTCTAAAATATTGCCGTTCATCAAATCAACCATATGACATTTTTCTTAAAGATAAAAGTGGATAAAACAATTTAATTCTATAGTTCGTCTATCAACATTCAATTGTCTTGATTGGTTTATTTATTTATTTATTTATTTTTTTTTTCATACTTCAAAATCCTAAATTTTGAGTAAGCGAATTTTCTGTATACTTGGGCACAAAAAAGTTCCATAAAATCTTACCCACAACTACTAAAATGTCTCATCAATTATAAGAAATGAATAGATTTCATTTTTCATTAAGGTATGAACCTAAAATTTAATCAAACTAAGGTATGAATACATAAGTGTGCCTAAGTATTTACGTTCATACCCCAATGGAAAAAAAAACTCATTATTTCTTCTATCTAATTCAATTAAAACAAAATGATTAAAAGGACTACCATCAAGGAATCTAGATATTGCGGGAAATATAATGGTTTCCTGATAACGGCTTTCAACGTTTCTTTTATTTATACATCAAAGTTAGTGTACAATGTACGCCCAATGAACTCCGAAAAGGCAGTTTGCTTTAGGTATCAAATAAATTAAGTGTTTTAAATATATAAGGCCAGAAACATAAAACAAAAAAGGTCGGTGAGCGACCTAAACTCCGTAACTACAGCTTAAATAGATGCGTTTTCTACAATCAAGTCGACAAATCAACTAGTTAATTTACAAAATAACTTACAGGTCATTAATTTTTAGCTCGGCTGTTTTCGGAAAAAAAACGAAGCCAGGTTGTCCTCTGCGTCAGCGACTGAGTCCGCGTCAACATCGTCATCTGAAAACTTTGGCATTTTGTAATATCTCTTGTATTAATGAAAGCATTTACTTAAAACTTAGAATATATGCTTACTATCAAAAAGAGTATTCTACACCAACAAGGGTAGGTAACTCTTAATGTATCTTCGGTACGATTAAGTATTTTTTATATATTTATTAAACAGCCGAATGTTGGCACCCGCATGTGATGCGCTTGTTTATTGACAGCGTGATCCGTCAGTGACCCTCGATGGTCACAAACCCTGCTTTGTTACATGTACTATGAAATTTCACTAGAGTTTTTTTTTTTTTTTTTTTTTTTAAAAGACAACAATAAAATGAATTCTATCAGAAGAGATTATAAGTTCGTTCAATTATCAAAAGCGCTTTAGATGCTTCAGTATGTCATTTTCTTCATATAAATTAGCCTTAGGGAATATACAGTAGTTAAAGTCAGATCTTCTATCTGCATATTCTCGGTACTTTTATGCTAGAAATTGATAAATTTGTTAATAAGATATCACCAATGAAATCGATGATCAATGTTCCAGTCGCAAAACATAACAAAATGTTTCACATTACTGAGTGTCAGTGTATCAGTCCAACTAATTCACTTCCGATGAATGATTTGATTGCTTGACTGGTTATCTGATTCACGCGATCGATCAACAGACCAATTGTAGATATCAATTAAATAACCAGTCAACCAACGAAATCATTCAATTAGACCGGAAATTAGTTTTTATCTCCGACATTGGCGGTCATTTTTGTTAACCTTTTTTTTTATTCTTTGGCGACTTAAACGTCGTAACTACAGCTTATTCAAGCTGTAGTTACGACGTGTAGGACGCCAACCAACTACACTACTTCTTTTTTATATGCTATACTTGAAGTAAATTTTGCTAAATAACGGAGTCAGTGGGTGGAGCAAACGGGATAAGATGGCGATTGGTAGATTGCACACGTGCATGAAGCGTACTCATTGGACAGCCTGAAAAGCCAATCAACGTCAAAAAGAAGATTCGGGTCACTATTTATCTTTGGAGCGAATAGTAAAGTATCTGATTAGACTTTCCTGGTGCACAGGCTGATCTGGGTCTTTACATGGCACCCATGTGTTATTGTTGGGAACGGCATGGTGCAAATCATTGAACTGATGAGAATTTTAAATTGATTTTGTAACAGAATTTCCCACACGATTCCACCCTCAAGAAACAGAATCGGAAAAACATTGTAACAAGTAATTTCTTCCTTTTCCACAATGTTTTCTACGAACAAAGTTGGAAATATCTATTTGATTAAACTAAAATTATCATCTGCAACTCTTTTCAATTTGGATCATTCTAAAAAGTTTGTCATTTGGGGAAAGCTTATTAATGCATTCTAAATGGTGTTTTAGATAAAATTACAGTTCAGCATTCATACATGAAATTATCACAGGTAGTTGCGAGGTTTTGAAGGCCGACTGATGAAACAGATTAACTTACTTCTAAGATTCTTTTTATTATTATTCTTCATATTATTATCATTATTATTAATTATATCTACAAAAACTCGAATGTTTTTGGGAGAGCGCGAAATACTGACAAAATAATTCATTTATTACTGCTAAAGATTGGTTTATGAAATTAGAAAGTAAAAAAACGTGATTCCCGCTTATTTCGAAGTAATACAGCAGCATAATTAGTTTCATTTTTCTTAATAGTGTTTACCATTGTTGAACGTATGTGTTATTGTGTACTTGTTTAAAATATTATGTAATGATGATGAACATCATTGTTCTAGTCAATTTAGCGAATAAACTATGTTATTTTATCTAATGTCACAAGGATTTCAAGAATTGTGTTAGATATATTAGATTAAAACATTGAAAGACAAGCCAAGACGTTAACAGGCTAAAAGCTATATTCCAGACGTGTTTCTAATGTCAATGTGAATCGGATTTAAAATAAAAACCATTATTATACAGGTTTTGGTCGTCTAACCAAAGACTATTTTAAGCGACTGTTTTCCTTTAAAGTTTTAACAGGGTCTTCCATGTAAGGAGGACTGCTAACAATCTTTGTCAAATCAAAATTTAAAAGAACATGTAATTATCCTCTTTGGTTTCCAATAAACCATCGATATTTTTCTGTTGTTTTTCAATTGTTGATATTACTGATAGATCATTAAACTGATCAAAATGCTAAAGTCAATGTTTTCGGTTGATTTAATCTTACTTTCGTTCATTTTAGGCTACTAAATGTTAACAATGTATTATGTATTCCATCTTCATTAATATCGAAGTAGAAGCCATATAAGATAACAATTCAGAAATGAAGATAATATGTTTTGTTTTCATAGAAGTACGAACCTAAAAACTTATTTACTCTGTATGAATACTCACAGCGGATTCATACATTAGTGTGATTAAGATTTTAGGTTCACACCCCAAATGAAAACAAAAATGTTCTCGTCACTTTGATCGTCTATATGACGTAAGCAATTTATCGTCGTTGTCGTACTAAAACGTCGTAACTACAGCTTGAATCAAGCTTTGGGCAAAACGAAGTACATAAATCACAAAGGTAGGATAAACAATACACATTAACACGATCTTGAAAACGACTTTAGCTTGGACACGATCAATATAAGCGAGCTGTTTTCCGTTTTAATTCAGTTTTAAAACGGATTTGTTTGTTTGAATGGGATTTTACGCCGCTTTCAACAATCTTTTAATATATATCGCGGCGGCTGGAGCACCTTAAAATGGATTCCTGGTATTTCTCACACCAGTACCACAATCACATCCTTTCCTAGCCTCCAGCTGCTATCCCACATAGGTCTACGATTATCGACCCATTGGTGGGAGACAAATAGTCGGAGAGGATGAATGCCGCCGTCGGGGATCGAACCCGGGACCTCTAGATTGACAGTCTGACGCGAGTTTTAAAATTGAGCTTTCATATCTACCATACTAATCACTATGGTAGGACCATCTTTCTTTGTCCTACATGTAGCTTTGAGAAGCGAGACGCGCATGCGCAAAGATTCTTTCTTATCTCTCGAACGATTGTCGCCGTTTAATGCCATCAGGTACTACTTTAGGGTAATATTTCATGGATTTTCTTTGCCCACATTCAAAAATACAGAATAGTTTGCGAGCTCAACTTTTATTCATGGAAGTATAAAAACCGTCAGCCAATCAGAATGCACGAATCTTGATAGACGAAACTAAGATTAATTTATTTTGAAATTAAAACAGATTATACCACGTTGAGATACTATGGTATGAAACTACTTGGTCTACTATCAAAATATAACCATGGAGGTATCAAACATTTTGTCAATCAATCAGAATGCAGAAATTTTATTCCACCTAACTAAAATAAAATCTCTATTGTAATGTTATCAATGAATTGTACCTTAGAAAGCTTTAGAAGATCATTGTATGCGTGCGAGCATAAAGGAGTCCTGAACTAGGGTTCCGGCAGCAACGTGTCGGTAATGTGAAGGCCATTGCAACACATATGCGTGCAGGCTATTCTAATGCAGTCATGTTACCGATGTATAAGTGGGATTAAATTGCTTTAGTTTAATACTTTCCTGTTTTGCAAAATCTTAGACTTCAAATTCAAAGGTTTATCGGATGAAAATTTAATTTGGGTTTAATTTGAAAAATAACCACTCAGTAGTGTTGAAAAATATTTTTGAAAAAGAAGATATTGCTTTTTCACAAGATTTTTTTTCTTTTCTACAATATTTTTCAAGTATTGATTCACATGGACGTAAAAACCAGGGATTGAACAGGGAAGGGTTAAAGGCTCTACGGCTTTCGTAGAAAAAAATATTATCATCGAAAGAAGTCCTGAAATCTTTGTTAAAATCTTTACAGACCCCTCTATGAATAATTTCAGAATAGACCACGAGCCCAGTTTGAAAGTATTCATAAGTTGTCTGTAAACAATCTTAACGAAGATTTCAGGGTTCTCTTTGGTGATAAATTTTGTACCTACGAGACCCATAGAGCCTTTAATTAATTCTATCATATCACCAAGGGATACCAACTGACTGTCCCAACATTATTTAGTCTTCCATCTACAATAAAACATCATTACATGCCTTGTTTAGCTTTTATTGCAGGGGGATATTATGACAGGTAAAACAACAAAAAACACATGACTACGACAAAATATTTTTTAATGATGTTTATGTAGATTATTGGATAAGTTTGTTTGATAACAACCTTGAAATATAATGTTGTTTTAGTCTGATAGTATAAAATCGGTTAGACGATTTTTCCGTCGAGATAAAACAAAGGCTTACATGGGAGACAGAGGTTGAAAATTTTCAAAATTGTTTCATTTATGGATGTTTTACAGAAGTCTATATTTTGTGTTTTGATTTAAAGCGGCCCCTTCGTAGATTATGAAGAAAAATGTTTTGCTCTCAATTTTCAAATTCTTAAATGTAATACTTTTGACATTTTTAAGAAGATGATTTGTCTGATTTTGTAATGAAAATGACTGTTCATAAAATTAAAAAAAAAAGAAAGAAAAGAAGAAAAACTAGTTCGCGTTACTAGACACAAAAATAGTCATGGCAGTACAAAACGAACCGAGAAACAATGGCATCGATAATTGCCTCATTTGTACATCTGCATATGTCTTGTATTTGTTTTTAATCAATGATGTAAACGGGGGACAGATAAATCTAGGTCAACAGTCAGGTAAATTCCACCTTTATAGTATTTTTCTACATAGTCCGTCATGCCGAAAAAGAGTCGTAACTATAGTTAATTGAAGTTGTGGTTGTAATTAACCGTGTTGGATCAACGATAAAATGTGGAAATAAGTTTTTCATTGTGTAAATTTTGGCCTTAGCCAAGCCCTGTGACTTGGGTCTCTTATCCACAATATTCTTCCCTATTGACTGAATTTAGTTGATTCGTTTAACAGATAAGAGATTTATGAAAACCCGTTTTACAAAATATTAATTCTAAGCACTGTGTCACGATTGTAATTGTCACTATTGTTATATGCAAATGCCTATTTACCCCGGTTAGGGGCCTGAAAGCTAATAAAGTATATCTATTTGTGTTGACTTGAATTGTAGTTTCCATGACGTATCAATTACGCCACAGGCTTTCTCTAGCAATACAGTCGTCATTGACAGAGTCCGAAAACTAACGAGCAACCCGATAAATTCCGAAGTTTCAAAGTAGAGCATATGGAATACATCACATTAAATTAAAATTCTAGTGAATTTAGTAGATTTAACACGGAGAAAGAATATTCATTGTGCAAATGACATTAATAATAATAATACGAAAATCAGATAATTTTCCTATATCAATTTTTCATGAAAATCTGTTAAAGGGCGGCATTTATATGCTTTACGCCGTTTTTTTTTAATAATTATTCATCTATACCACAGCAAAATCCACTCATTCGTGACTTGCTCAAGTCAAACACGTATAAGAATAAAATAATAAAAACGTACTAGATGAAAGCCTCTATGTGAAAACAACAGATAAAAATTACCAAATTGGTGTGTCAGCGATGACCCATCGAAATAGCTTTTTACTTAGAGTACATACTTTAGTACAATTTGTATTTGATCCGTTTTCTAGGAAAACCTGTCTAAACAACATTGTTTTTTTATTATTCATTTATCTTTTGTATAAACATTCTTTCCGAATCATAAAAATGAAAAGAATAAGTTTTGACTCGTTTCAGCGTGCAAAATGTGGAAGGCATTTTTCTTCGTGTAGATAAGTATAAAAAGAACAGATACAGCTTTAACGATATTAATTAGTAGTTGTTTTTATTCATTCACTTTATTATTATTATTACAACTGAGAGCAGGTCTTTTAAAAAATAATTTCACAAATCCTTATCTTCAACTTTTTAGCTCACCTGAGCACGAAGCGCTCAAGGTGAGCTATTGTGATCGCCAAATGTCAGGCGTCCGGTGTCGTTGTCGTCGTGCGTCTTTCAACAATTTCTTTAAACATCTTCTCCTCCTAAACCAGAAAGCCAATCTTGATGAAACTTTGCAGGGATATTCACTGGGTGAAGCTCTTCCAAATTATTTACATCATTGAAATCTACCCTTAACTCTGACTGCCATGGCAACAAAAAGGGGGATTAATAAAATCTCCAAAATTGTCTTCTCTGAAATCAGAAGACTGGGAGCTTTGATATTTGGTATGCTGCACCTCTGATTGCCATGGCAACAAAAAGGGGGAATAATAAAATCTTTAAAATTGTCTTCTCTGAAATCAGAAGACTGGGAGCTTTGATATTTGGTATGCTGCACCTCTGATTGCCATGGCAACAAAAAGGGGGAATAATAAAATCTGTAAAATTGTCTTCTCTGAAATCAGAGACTGGGAGCTTTGATATTTGGTATGCTGCACCTTCCAGGGGACATATATCAAGTTTGTTCAAATGGTACCCCTTTGGTCATATTTGGGTTCCGCCCGGGCGCACCCCTTTTTCATATTGAAACAAAGAAGGAAATCTTGAAAAATCTTCTTCTCTCAAACCAGAAGATCGATAACTTTGATATTTTGTATGCACCTTCTTGGGGACAAGTATCAAATTCGTTCAAATGATGCCAATAGGGGACGTCTAGCTTGTCTGTCCATATGATGCCCCTTGGGTCAGAATTGGGCACCGCCCGATTTCATCGTTCTTTTAACACAGAAAAAAAAAGACGGAGAACATAAAAATCTCTCTAAAACCAGAAAGCCTAGAGTATTGATATTTGTTATCTAGAATCTCCAAATCAATCTGTACAGATTTGTTCAGGCCATACCCTTTGGGATTATATCTGGGCTACGCCCAGCCGCACCCTATTTTAACAAAAAAACAAAGAAGGAAACAATCTTCTTTCAGAAATAAGAAAGCCTAGAGCATTGATATTTGATATGTAGAATTTCCTGGTGAACTTCTAAAAGAATGTGTATGTGTTGACCTCTAGGACATATTTAGGGTCTGCAAGGGCACACCTTGTTTTTTACATACAAACATTGAAGAAATCTTTTTTTGAAAAAAAAAAAACAACCAACCAGACATTTTTTTAATTCATTGTCTAGTTCATTAACACAAATCTTGCTTGCAATGTACATGCTATTTTTCTGGCACAAAAATCCAAAATCTTTGCGAATGTCTTTTAGTTTCTGATTTCCTATACAATATTTTGATAACAAATGACTTTTGGCCAAAATTAGGTCACTAGCACTTTGATAACTTCTGAAGTCATTGACTCGGGTGAGCGCTTTAGGGCCAATGGCCCTCTTGTTCATACTGTAATTTGCAGATGCCTCGGGTGAGCGATTTAGGACCATCATGGTCTTGTTTATAAAAAAACAGTATAATGCTTCATTCCAAGGAGAAATCGAGTTTAAAAAGCATATAAATATATATATATATATATGGCAAGATATTTTTTTCAAAAGATAGCCCATGGTATAGTATACTGATCATACATATACCCGGGGTACGTCAAAGAGAAAATAAAAATTAAAAAAAGGAGAAAAATATAGAAAAAAAAAAAGAAAATAAACGCAAGCTCACTACGGTCAATCTTTTTTCACGCTTTCCGCTTGGGCCATGTCAACTTGGTCAATAGAGTAAAATTTACATATATTCTGGAACAAATTCTCCTATCCTAGGCATTACAAACAGACGTGTTCACCTAAAACAACAAAGATGAGCACACAACGCTAAGTATAGATATACATATGGAACTTAGTTTCATGGAAGATGAGATTTGAAGTCGAGTGTTCTATATATCGAGGGCTTAGAGCAATAACATAGTATGGCTCTATACAATGTATAGAGCCATACTATGTTTTTGCTCTAAGCCATCAATATATACTAACATAGTAAATAGGGCTATCTCACCCATAAGATCGTATTCCTTATATATCATGCCGCTCCAAAATGCTGCAAAATATTGTTTTAATTCCCCTGATAAATGACCCCATTCTTCTCGCTTATCTAAGAGACAAAACCGAGAAACTTTTGACAGCCTTTTGCGATTTGACAGTAGCTATGGGATGACCAAACGAACCCAATTAAATATTATATTTATCAAGTAACCGTCATTACGAATCTAAAATCAGTTAAGAAAAACGAATCGAAAAAAAGGCAAGTGTTTGTTTCTAAAAGACATTTTCAAGAGAAAAAATCTGACACCAAATTAAATTAACGTAAATTTTGATGAGCGAAATTAAACAGAAAATGGAATGTTGATATAACATTGATTGTGACACAGTTACGAAAACTTGAAATTACTTGATTTTTTGCTCACAAATGATGATAGGACAGACTCAGACGGACAGACAAGTTAATTCCAGTATATATATATATTCCATTATTTAATGTAAAGATATATTTTCAGAGTTATTTACAGTGATTTTTTTGTTGTTTTTATTGTTGATGATTCAGATGCAGATCAAAAGACAAATAGTATCTGACTTTAAAGGACTGCCCATCTTATTTTCACTACTTTTGTGAGATGTGTTTAGCTTTGGCCGTGAATATCTAAAGAACTTTAAGTCAAATACCAAACGCAAATGACCATTCAAATGTCATGCAGGTGTAAACACGTCTCGTTTTGACTAAACAGGTGACGGAAAACAATACTTGTCTGAATTATCCGAAGTTTAGGAGGGAGGTCAAGAGTCATTGGAGGTAATGTACTTTCAATGATTTAACCCTTTCCTGTTCAATTCCTGGTTTTTACGTTCCTGTGATTTTATACTTGAGAAATTATTGTGGAAAGAGAAGAAATTGCTTGTAACAAGCAATTTCTTCTTTTTCCACAATATTTTACACCACTTAGGATGGTTTATTTTAAATAGCATCAAATGTTCATTGTTATCTGCTTTTTCTTTCGTTTTTGACCAGTCTAAGATTTTGCAAAACAGGAAAGGGTCGACATCAACCAGTAACCTACACAGTCAATCCTGTCAAACTAGATTTAAGCCAAAGTGAATTATTAGCAAGTGGTAAAACATTGGGCAGAAAACAATTTTTTATACCGAAGTTGTTCCCTAGAAAAGACATCAATTCGTGTCAGTGATTGCATCTTTAAGAGTGTTTTACAATCTTTTAATCAATGTAACTAAAGTTGTCGGCGGCAACATGAACAAATAACATTCTAGCAAAATTATTTTCTCGAAGCCCTCTGCGATTAATATTTCACAAACCCAAAATATATTTCCTTGTTGCCAATTCTTTTTTCTGAACAGATAAGATTCGTGACAAAACTCTTATGAATCACTTATATCTCAGAATTGACGTTTCCAATACACTGAAATAATGCAATATATCGTCGGTGCGCGAGAAAAAAGATCGTAACTAAAGCTTTATCAAAGCATATATATCGTCCGTTCGGGATTAAAATGTCGTAACTACAGCTTTATTGAAGCATGTTTATCGTCAGAGTGCGAGCAAAGTGTCGTAACTACTGCTAGTCGGTGTGCGAGCAAAATATCGTAACTACAAATTTAATAAAGCTGTGGTTACGACATTTAGCAAGCATGCCGACGATTAAAGCTGCATTTACGACATTTGGCTCGCGTACCGACGATATTCCCTTTATTCTTTTCTTCGGACTCTATACGAGTTACTTGTTATGCATCATTCTCCCATCTTATTTTCGTTACGACTGAGTAAAATTCCAAAAAGATTAGCTCGATTGAAAATCATTCTTTTTTTTATTGTTTTCTGAGAACATTTTCTTTAAAAATAAAGCAAACAACTTACTCTTTTTAACATTTTTCGCGAAATCCAAGGAAACAAATTAAATTCAGTGTATTAAGATTTTGGCTCAAAAGCTAAATTTTGCACAAGTCTCAAAAAAATACAATGTTCCAATTAGTCTATCTTGTCCTTCATGTTAACATTAAAAAAACAAGGAAAAAATGTTGCTAAACGGATTTTATATATTGATAAAATATCGTCGGTGGGCGATATGTTGTATTAAAACTATTATATACGAAAGACCGGTGGTGACATCAAAAATTCACAGTTCACACTTCATACATAGTAACTCGGAAGTGTGAAGTCGGAAGTTGGAAGTTTGAAGTGTGAAGTTGGAAGTATGAAGTGAGAAGTGTGAAGAAGGAAGTTGGAAGTTGGAAGTGTGAAGTTTTGAAGTGAGAAGTTGGAAGTTTGAAGTATGAAGTCGGAAGTTTGGTGTGTGAAGTTGGAAGTATGAAGTGTGAAGTAGGAAGTTGGAAGTTGGAAGTGTGAAGTTGGAAGTTTGAAGTGTGAAGTGTGAAGTAGGAAGTTGGAAGTTGGAAGTGTGAAGTTGGAAGTATGAAGTGTGAAGTTGAAAGCATGAAGTGTGAAGTTGGAAGTATGAAGTGTGAAGTGTGAAGTTGGAAGTCTGAAGTCTGAAGTTTGAAGTGGGAAGTTTGAAGTGTGAAGTTGGAAGTGGGAAGTTGGAAGTTTGAAGTGTGAAATATGAAGTCGGAAGTTTGAAGTAAGAAGTGTGAAGTTGGAAGTATGAAGTCAGAAGTTTGAAGTGTGAAGTTAGAAGTATGAAGTTGGAAGATTGAAGTCGGAAGTTTGAAGTGTGAAGTTGGAAGTATGAAGCGTGAAGTTGGAAGTATGAAGTTGAAAGTGTGATGTTTGAAGTGTGAAGTCGGAAGTTTGAAGTGTGAAGTTGGAAGTCTGAAGTGTGAAGTGTGAAGTTGGAAGGTCCACTTCAAACTTCCAACTTCACACTTCACACTTCAAACTTCAAACTTCCAACTTCACACTTCAAACTTCCAACTTCACACTTCAAACTTCCAACTTCACACTCCAAACTTCCAACTTCACACTTCATACTTCCAACTTCACACTTCAAACTTCATAATTAATTTGGTTTGATTATGTACTGTGAATTTAAGAAGTCACCACGGGTCTCATAATTCACATTTCACACTTTCCATTTGAGACTTAATATGTATGAAGTTTGAAGTGTGAACTGTGAATACATGATGTCACCACCGGTCTTTCGTAATTATATGAATGACATTTCGCTCGCCAACTGACAATATAGAGAATCATAAAGGTTGCAATGAAGACTGTCACTGCTTTCTGAGATTTTGTTGTTGTTGTTGCCGTTGTTGTTTCTGGGTTGATGGATTTAAGTATTGATTTGTTCGTTTTAATACTTTTGAATGTGTTTGTTTAGTTTTATCCAAAAGTTTCAGTTGTGTGTTTGTTTTTCAAAATGAAAGGAGAAGAAGGAGGAAAAAGAACCCCTGTTACAAATATCAAGACAGAAAATTAAAAAAAAAAAAAAAAAACAACGCTACTAATAAGCAAACTATTTTAAACAGAGTAATAAATGGCATTTAATTTCCAAGCAACTTGAGAAATACGAACCGAAATTAGATCTAGATGTACATGAAAAGACTCAAAATTGCCTAACTCAAAATTGCTTATTCCAGAATAGTTGCAAGAATTAAGAAGTTGGTATTAAAAAGTAACTAATTCTGACATTAAAGTTGTCAAATACCGTTTGACATTTAGTAACTTACCATGTTTTTTTCGACATCTTAAGGACATTAATTAAAAGAAAACACACATTTAGACGAAATGTATCATATTAAAGTATTTAAAGTACCCAATTTCAAGAAATAATTGAGCGCATGCGTGACATTCCAAGAAAAGACTCAGATCAGCCTGTGCATCCGCACAGTCTGATCAGAGTCTTTACTCTGCGCTCTGTAGATAGATACTGACTCAAAGCTTCTTTAAACAATCAGCGAATGTTCTAATTTCCCCGAATGGCTGTCCAGGGTCCTCAATGTGTGCGAGCCACGCACATGTGAAATGGTTGGAATTTCACGCATGGGGCTCATTCATTTTTTGACAACTCGCAGGCCCAACCCACTGACCACAGAAATGGCAGTTTGACCGAGGTAATCAACAATATTATTTTGTAAAAAGTGTGGTCAGGGACATATGATAAAAGCGACATCGGCTAGCTGGCTAACTAAACTCCGTAGTTACATTTTGCGAAAGCTGGGTCGCCGACGTTTAAGTCGCTAAATATATATGAAAAAATACTTTACATACAGATGGTGTAGACTCAAACGAGAATATACATATTTGGAAGCTAATCTTTGTATATGACTATTGTAAAGTAGGATTATTCCGACCCCAGTATTACACGGGTTGATTTTATCTTATTACAAAATAAAACGCATGAATTGAGCTTCTAAGCCAGGTAGACATCTCAAATACAAAATGAAATTAAACAGCTTTTAAAAAACTCTCTTTCTTCTTGCGCATTTACCCATTCCCACAAATGACGCTTTTCAACACCTCTCAATATGAAAGCTTTGAAAAACATTGTGGATAATGAAGAAATTGCTTGTTACAAGCAATTTCCTTATTGTCCACAGTGCTTTCTTTCCTAAAAGAAATAGATATAGAAGATTTCACTAATTTAAAATTGTCGTCTGCAACTTCTTAAAATTTGGACTGGTCCAAAATTTTGTCGTATGGGAATAGGTTAAAGTATATGAAAAAAATGTTATTCCGCGGTGAAGATAAGTGAAAAAAATGCTTGGAACACGAGAGGGCTAATCGATGATCAAACATTTTTTTATAAGCATCACTCAAGGGGTTTTACTGTCTCGATGGCCGAGTGGTTTAGGCGTTTGACTCCTTATCTGAAGAACACGTGTTCGAGTCCCACCGTCATCGGGTTGTTTTCATGGGCAAGACACTTAATAACCAGCACTAGTCTACCCAGCTGTAAAATTGGGTAGAAGGGTTTAAGCCACTGCATCTCTTTCAAGGACGTGAAGATATCTGGGTTGTGAGTATTCGAGAGCGACTCTATAAACTAAAAGCGTTCGTCACAATAATATAATCAAGAGAAGAGGAGAATATTTTATGTTTTCGTGGAGGTATGAACCGAAAAAAACTAATCGCATTGTATGAATGCGCGAAGCGGATTCATACATAAGTGTGATTAGGTTTTTCGGTTCATATCTCCATGAAAACAAAAATATTCTCTTCGTTTCTTATAGCTTAATAACGTTGAGCAAAAAAAAGCAAGTATTTTACGAATTTTGATACCTTTTTGTATGGGACTATTTTGTGTGGAAGCAAACAAAATCGCTGCGTGTCAAAATTTTGTTCATGGAGTTATGCATATTTTTTTTTACCAATCAGAATCAGACGTTTTTGATAGACGAAACTAAGACTTAAATTATATATGCATAAACTCAACTAAGATTCTTGAAACAAAAATATCTTTAATAATGAGCTGAATTTTGGTTCAAAACAACTACTAATTGAGTATGCATGTAGAGCAAGATAACAAATGTAAGCTATTAAAACATTTCTATTCAACTCTTCTAAAATAGATTTCTGTCCGTCTGCATGCAAACATGAAATTAAAAACCAATCATTCACTTGATAGCTGTTTACATACAAATACTACTTTGAATATGTAATAACCAGGCAAAAAAATCCCCTTGTTTTGTTTTCGAAGATGAACAATGAATACCTTGGATACGCAGTTTGATCTTAGTATTGACTAGGCTCACAGATGGATTTTTGAAATAGCATGTGCATACTCATTTAACCCTTTCCCACACAGTTCCCCAACGCTTTTTGCCGCCCCAAGAAAAAAAAAGCTTCGGAAAAAATTGTAGACAATGAAGAAATTGCTTGTTACAAATAATTTCTTCATTATCCACAATGTTTTCAGCCTCAAAAGACAAAAAAAGATATTGACCTGTCTGAAATTTTGTCGTCTGGTTATGGGTTAATATTTGGCCCCGAGCTACTGGACAGAAGTGGATTAAGCCTTGAATGTCATGTTAAATTGAAATACATTTTTAGAATTATATTTAATTCAACTTGCTGAGAGAAATGCACGGCTTCGATTGGGATGCTTATTTCTGTTTTTAATCAATATTGTAAATAACTCGAGCCTAAAAAGTGATACAGATAATACAGGCTGATCTTAGTCTATTCTTCATGTAAAAGCAAAACTATTCCGGGTTCAAGATGATACTGGTGGGCTTCTTGGGGATAAACAAAAGCGATGCCTTTGATAACATTAATTGTATATGCGAATTTGTACTCGTAGAAATGACTGATATGCAATAGTCTCTTGCATGAGGACACCAAAAAAAAAAGACAATTATGTAATAGTCTGTTGCATGAGGAAACGACAAAACAAAGGAAATACATATGTAACAGTCTGTTGCCTGAGGATATAACATATTTCCAGGTTTCAGTTTGATGAAGAGTTCGAACCCTGACCTAAATTGACTAATCGCGGCCGTCAATCAAGGAATCAACCGAACTATCAAATAATTTATTCAGCCCGGACCTGAGCTTATCAACTTCAACATTGGCCGCCATTTTGTTTACCTTTATTGTTGGTTTGGCGACTTAAACGCCGTAACTACAGCTTTTTCAAGCTGTAGTTACGATTTTTAGGGCTTAAACCAATTATTTTACTTTTTTGTTACATGCTACTGGCCATTAATTTTGCAAAATAACGCCCTTTAAAATTCGAAGCGGAACTTCCTGTTGGAGTTAATGGGCGGAGCCCAGGAAGTCAGTAGGCGGGGCAAGCTATTGGTCAATTTCCACTATACATTCGTGAACGAATTGAAACAATCAATTACGCTCATGCTGATTGTTTCACTTTAGTCCCATTTTTATAATTTCAAAATTTTGAGCATTATGAAATATTTCTTGTCTTGCCGGGGTCACAGCGCAGTGGGAAAAACGTCGGACTCTCAATCATGGGGTGCATGGTTCGATGCTCGGTTCCGACATTTGTCTCCCGTCAATGGGTGGATAATCGTAAACCTAAGTCGGATGAGCAGCTTCTGTATCGGAAAGGATGAATTGGTAGTGTTGGTGTGAGAAATACCAGGAACCATTGATCAGGTGCTTTAGTCTCTGCGATATGACTGCAGTACTGTTAAAAGTGGTGTTAAACCCCATTCAAACAAGCAAAAAATAATGAAGTGTTCCGTTTGTTTGTGAAATCTATATGACTTATAATGTAATTCCAAATGCATCTGATCATGTCTTTCTGTCGTGATACCAATAAAATGAAGGAAAGGATTCTTGCCGGATCTAGGTTTTGAATTTTTGACCTATGGCGGGATTCCTCGCTGATCTAGGGAAATTGGCTGTGATGAAATCGGATTACAGACTTAAAATATAATTTCTGCAATGTCTTTCATCCTATTACTATAATATTAACCATCTGCGTACCAAATAAAAGATGATGCTGACAAAGTTCAGAGTGTCCTACCCTTCATAGGCTTGTAGGAAGGGCATAATTGTAATTATGACAATATTTGATAGATCATGTGTATATGATTTAATTTAAGCTTCGTTTATCATGATTCAAGCGTATTGATTGTCTGATTTTCCTTTCTTTTCATACTTTCACGAAAATAAATTTTAAGCACGCAATTTTGTATGATTGCTCACAAAGTGGATCCATAATTACTCAAACCAGCAAACTATTTGCTCTGTTTTGACTGATGACATAGGGTTATATAGGGTATATTACCACAGTGTCTTTTTCTATGCGTTGTTATCGTGTTCGAGAATCGTGTGTAGGTTTTTTTATTGGATGAGACCGAAGGTCGAATCCAATAAAAATACCTACACACGATTCGAGAACACGATAACAACAAATAGAAAAAGACACTGTTTTAATATTCCTTTTATTATATACCTTTTAGGAAATGACATTTAAATGGCTAAGAAATAATCAACTTTACGAAAAACCCGGAACGTCAATACACAAAATAGTAGTCCGTGTTTAACGGTACTCGACGAATACGGTTTCTGCTACACGCCGAATATTGATTTTTTTTCTGTCGAGTTGTATTTGACAGCCAGGTTTTACTCCATATCTTTTATAGGTATATAATAAAAGAAATTATGATAATTTTATTGTTGTCTTTGTAGTTTTCATGTAGATAAGAATCTGAAACTCAATCACACGTATGAATCCTGGAAATTCAATTAATAGATCGTGTTGGTATTAACCAGAGATGTGTTGTAGGAAAATAATTGTCGGATCAGATATTCGAAAGTCAAGAGTGTAAGTTTTCTTTTGGAATCAAGTATATCAAAATACGTTCTGTAAATTTTTACCTGAATTCTCTGTTTATTTATTATTCCAGTAAAATTCTCAGCAGAACGAGAAAAATGACATCCTTATTTCTCTTTTAACTATTCTATTATAAAACCCCAATAGCATTTTATTGAAGCATTTACGTGTGTTTGAGAACTTTTCGGCTTGTTACTATCATTTAACATACCGTCGTTGGGCGATCAAACTATGGTAACTGCAGCTTGTATCGCACACCGACGATATTAATTTGGGGAATTGTGATGTTGCATGCCACAAAGTCGTGGCGAAAACTAGTTTTACCATCTGAAGCCCAATGAACTCTGTCATGTTTTGCGATTCAATGATCTTTTGTCATGGAATTCCCATTTAACCAGCAATGGTGTATATACTTTACCTCATTGTCTCTCTCTCTCCCTCCTTTCCTGTGGTTCTCTGCATTACAATATTTTTCCGAATTGGTGATCGCTTTCCACGCCTACGGAGCTCCGACAGGAAGTTCCACTTATATAATAAACAGCGGGTTTTGTTTTTCAAACTTTATGGCCAGTCACCTGTAACAAAAAGTATCTATGTATCTGAAACCTACACAAGAAAAAAATACCAAGTGTCGAAAGATACGCTCAAACAATTATCTAATACCTAAATTTGAGTCTGATATTGTCTTGGCGGTAATGTTATTGGTTTAAAGTGATTTTTTTTTTTTTTTTTTTTTTTGCGGTTATATGAGAAAGGTTCAGCGGAATTCCAGGTTATTTATAGATATCACGGAATTCGGTTGTCAACATCGCATGACCCAGTCAACAGAAGATAACTAATTTACTAGCAAAATGACCTATGTCCTAGTTCTTGTCACATCAAATGGTTAGCGCTAAACTACAGTAAGTGTTTATATTCGCAATTACCCTTACGACAGTTTTGGACTGATCTTTACAGAATTAAAGACCGGCTAGCGAACATAACTACTGATGACGTAACGATGACGTTAGTATGATGTAATTCAAACTAAATGCGATTCGCACCCCGTGCTGTCTCGGGTTAATCTAAAAATAAATTAATAACCTACGTAGGCTATTAAGGAAATACCTTCTTTTTCTCTGATAAGCCACCTCTGATTTTCGCAAAACTACTTTTTCAGAATATTGTATTCAAATAGCGTATGAGAGGAAATAAGAATAATTCAAATCTGTGACATGAAAAAAACATCGATACCTATCTTTAAGGTCTTACCAGAAGACAAAATTTTAGACTGGTCCAAATGCACAAAAAGTCGCAGATGTTTATTCTTCGTTGAGTTTTTTTTTTTTTTTTTTTTTTTTTTTTTAAATTTTTTTATTTATTTATTTTATATTATTATAAGTATTAGTTTATTGCCATTTGTGGAAAGACAAAGTGCATAAGAAGAAATCATTTTATCAGGCAATTCTTTTATTTTCCACAATGTTTAAAAAGTGATCTGGTTGAATTGTGTCAGGCTAGGTTTTAAATCAAAGTCCTGAACAGTATTGTAACTAGCAAAGCATGATTTTGTTCAGTAATCTTCTCTGTCAAACGTTATCATTATAAAGAAACGAGATTAAAGTAATCAAGGAGTTAACCCATTCCCGCACAATCCCTCTTTTTTACGCCCCTCATTAAAATAGTTGTGGAAAACAATGTGGACAATGAAGAAATTGTTTGTTACAAGCAATTTCTTCATTTTCTACATTGTTTTGTACCTAGAGAGATGCATATTTTAGAATTTTCAACCATTTGAAATTGTCGTCTGCAACTTCTTTGACGGCTCTGATCAGAGTCATTTTATACACGATTTGCTCAAGTGAGCTAAAAATACATAGGAGATGAACGTGCATGCAGAGTTTACAATATTCCTGAAATACATAAGAACTACTTTTTATGGCATAGGCATTTAATAGATTTAGTGGTTAAGCCTCCAGTGGCAGTTTGCACTCGTTGAACTTTGAGAAGACCTCAAAATTCTGTCTGTTAACTTAAGCTATTATAGCTGACGCTTTGCTAGCTAAAAAGCTCTAGTTAAGTAATTGAAATATGCGGCTTGACGCTCTAGAGACAAGATTCCCTGCTCGATCACAAAATCTGAGCTAACCCTCTCCTGTTTTGCAAAATTTTAGACTTGTCCAAATTCAAAGGTTTTGCAGACGAAAATTTAAAGTGGATACACTTTTTAAGAAAACTAACCATTTAGCAGGGTAGAATATGTAGAAAAAAGAAGAAATTGCTTGCTTCAAGTAATGTCTTCTTTTTCAACTTTTTCAACTGTTTACTCAATTATATAATAATAGGGGCGAAAAAAACAGGGATTAGACGGGAAAGGCAGATTTAATTAAGGTAAGCGTAAACACAATGGTAAGTTGATTAAAAAATGGAATGCGTTAACCAGAGTATATCTCAATTCTCTTTAAAACGCCAAATTATTTATTGTCAAATATACAGTATATACATATAACTTGATGAACAGTTATTCAGACATCTCTATTTATGACTGTAAGGTAGCATTTTTCCGGCGGATAATTGAGATTTCGCCGAAAAGCAAGAGAAATTATCAAAATGATAAACCCACTGTTTTGAGAGAATAACCCTTACTTTTCTTTTAATTCGCACCACTGAACGTCATCTTAGTCGAGATGACGACACCAGGTTGCCAAGTCTATCACGTGCAAAAGC
This sequence comes from Fragum fragum, assembly GCA_946902895.1. Taxonomy (NCBI): domain Eukaryota; kingdom Metazoa; phylum Mollusca; class Bivalvia; order Cardiida; family Cardiidae; genus Fragum; species Fragum fragum. The sequence continues at coordinate 12,014,019 of OX336378.1, forward strand.
GAGCTTTGTTGTTGTTTTGTTGTTGTTTTTCCCCAAAAATATTACATTTTGACTAAGGAAAATGAACAATCGTTTCTTGAAATATTGACACATGTATATACCTTTCATATTGTGAACAATTTATATTTTTCTTATTGCTCCGAAACTCGTGAAAATATAGATCTAGTTTATTTTTGTTCACTGAATGAAAGATAATCGATCCTACTCTGAAACAATTAATCATCCTCTAAATTTTTCCCATTGAATATGATAAAAAGAGAAACTATAATCTACTCCATGTGATTTTATACCTAAACAAATATTGAGGGAAAAGGAGAAATTGCTGGTATCAAGTAATTTATGCTTTTCCTATAATATTTTTTTACCTGCAGGTCGATTAATGATCGAATTAAACCGACTTTTAATTGTTGTTTGCAACTTCTTTTTTAGATTATATCAGTCTTAAAAACGGAAAACGGTTGATACAGAGAAAGGTTTTTTTTTTTTTTTTTTTTTTTCTTTTCTTTTTTACTTTATTTATGAAACTTCCATTTTCTCTTGTCTCATATCAACCAATCAAACGATACGAAACTGAACGTACAACATTAGTTAGTCTCTGGTGAATAATAAATGAGATTTCGACATTATTTCTTTCCAATTTATTGCTTAATGGTTAAATGACAGGAGGAACAACACAAAACACATGCCGACTAAACAATGTTATCTATGTTTTATCATTCAAATCACTGGTCTTTTTGTCCCTTTATATTCCCGAAAGACGGTAAAAACCTTGAAATATTTTATGATACTATCTAATAGATAAATAGATTTCTAAAGGCAATGAAGTATTCCAACAAAAATTATATGTAAATACAATGTAATCCTATAAAAGGCAACCCTGATGATAAGAATACCATGCTTAACCCATTCCAACACAATGACGCTTTTTGACGCCTCACAAAAACAAACAAACAAACAACAACAACAAAAAACAGTTGCGAAAACATTATTTAGAATGAAGAAATTGCTTGCTTATATCAATGACTCCATACGCCATAAAAAGTAGTTCTCCTGTATTTCAGGAATATAACAAGCTCTATTCAAATAGTAGAGAACTCTTTCAAAAGCAAGCTATTAACCCATCCCCATCAATTCCACTTTTTTAGCATCTCAAGAAAAAAGCTTTGGAAGACATTTTGGACAACGAAGAAATTGCTTGTTACTACTCAACAAGGGAAATATTTCTAAATTCAACCAACTTGAAATTGTCGTTTGCGACTTCTTTCAGTTTGAACCAGTCTAACATTTTGTCGTGTTTTAATCTGTTAACTCCTGTGTTACTTAAACCTCGTTTATTTATCATGATAACATTAAGGAAAGATGAATACTTAAAAAAAATATGCTTTGCTAGCTCACAGTACTTTCAGTACTTTGATTTCTATACCTACTGACCAGTTGAATAAATATTAAAGAAATATTTAAAAAGTATAATCCCATTTTTGAAAGCGCGAAAGAGAGTTGACTTGTCCTATTTTAGGAAGTCGTCCCATTTCCGACCAGTTAAATGACGAATCGCTGGCCCCGCCCACTTACTCCTTTGGTCCCGCCCACTGACACCAAAAGAAAGTTTCGCTTCGATTTGAACTGAGTTTTTTTTTTTCCTTGCAAAATCAATTACCAGTTGCATGTACAAAAAAATTACCAGTTGGTTGGCAACCTAAATATCGTAACTACAGCTTGAATAAGCTGTAGATACGACGTTTGAGTAACCAAATCAAAAAAAAAAAATGTTGGAATAATTAAATTAATTACGGACTGAATGAATGATTTGATTGGTCAACTGATCCCTTGATTGGCAGCCGCGATTGGTCAATAACGCGGTGAAACGAAAAACCAAAACAGACAGTGTCATGACGGTCTGAAAACGGTATCGACATAGGCGTCAATATTCACTTCATAAAGGTTAACCCTTTCCTGTATAATCCCTGGTTATTAAGTTCCTGTGTATTTATATTTGAGAATACATTGCGGAAAAAGAAGAAATTGCTTGTAACAAGCAATTTCTTCTTTTTCCACTATGTTTTCTACCATATAGAATGATTATTTTTCAAATAAAATCAGCTTTGAATCGTCGTCTGCAAAGCCTTTGAATTTGAAGGGGTCTAAAATTTTGGAAAAAACAGGAAAGGGTTAACATTGCCCGTATCTTCAACTAAATGGAAACTTTGAAAATACATAGAAACATACATAAGAACAATCCGCACGTTTGTGATTGATAAATCACGATGAATTGTGTGTCCCCGTCCGCCATGTAAAGGCAACGGGCATACAGAATTATCTCTGCTCATTTGTGAGTATATTCTTAGGTGCTCGCGCCATCGCGCGATTGTTTGTGTGGTGTGTGTATGTCCATTTCTTGTCCGGAGTTTTCTTTACAATTAATTAATGGATTTAAAAATAACTTGGATCGCCGTCATAGCGCAGTCGGTAGCGCGTCAGACTCCTAATCTTCAATCATGGAATGTCATGGGTTCGATTCCTCCCGACGGCGGCACATATTCTTTCCGATATTTGTCTCTCACCAATAATGGATAATCGTAAAACTAAGTGGGATAGCGGCTGGAGGCTAGGAAATGATGTAGTGGTAGTACTGGTGTGAGAAATACCAGGAATCAAGCCGTCGCGATATGACTGAAATACTGTTAAAAGCGGCGTTAAATCCCATTCAATCAATCAATCAATCAATCAAAATAACTTGGCACAGTTATTTCCCTTGATGTGTCCTAGTATGTTTGATACTCCAAGTTCAAGGTCACAACTGCAGGTCATGTGACAAGCAGTTAAGCGGAGATATCCGTGTCTGTCCCACATTTCTAGTTTTCTTTTAAAGAATAACAATGTAATTTTTTTTCGCCCAATATTCTTGGTCTTCTGTTTTGGGGTTGCATGTGCACACATTTTGCATGTCATTCTTTGCAAAATATATCGTCATCGAGTTGGGAACATCTTCCATAAAGGTGTAATTCGAAGGCAGAAAAATGTAGCTTTTTCTTACTTTAAAGAACCCTGTACCTCTTCTGGTATCAATACTGTAAATACAACATTTAATGTACAAATCAAAGCTGATAGACGTAAGAAATAGCATCGTATTTCTTGATGAATTCCTAATATTAAATATGAAGATTGACCTACATGGGAAAAGATCAAAATGAATTCTTTTAAGAAATGCCAGGTTTCAATCAAACGTTTATCAAATAACAAATTTAAGTGTGTCGAAATAGATTTAATATGTTGAATTGTGTAACCGATCTCTTAAGGCTTTAATGTCATATTTATGAAACGCATTTCAACATGATACACTTTCTTTGCGAAGTCATTTAATGTAGTATCTATGATAAGCATTTCAACATGATACAATTTTTATGAAACAAAGAAATCGCCTTATAAGTTATAACCATCTTTGCGAAGTCATTTAATGTAGTATCTATGATAAGCATTTCAACATCATGATACATTTTTATGATACAAAGAAATCGCCTTATAAGTTATAACCTTCTTTGCGAAGTCTATGATAAGCGTTTCAACATGATACAATTTTTGTGATACAAAGAAATCGCCTTATAAGTTATAACTTACTTTGAGAAGTCATTTAGTGTAATATCTTTGATAAACATTTCAACTTGATTCAATTTTTATGATACAAAGAAATCGCCTTATAAGTTATAACCTTCTTTGCGAAGTCTATGATAAGCGTTTCAACATGATACAATTTTTGTGATACAAAGAAATCGCCTTATTAGTTATAACTTACTTTGAGAAGTCATACTCCATGAGATATGAGTGTATATGACCATCGGTGTTTAACCCTTGTCCTGCTGAATACTTTTCTCTTTTTTTACAATATTGGAATACTTTTATGTAATTAGATTAATCTTGAGTTCAAGGATTTCTCTCAAAGCAACAACAAAGAGAAGCAGTGTAGGCTAAGATCAGGCTGCACGTCTGTGCGGGCTGATCTTAATCTATACACATGCCAAAGCTATTGTCAAAACAGGAATATTCCAGGATCAGCATGACTAGTGCAGTCAGTGTTTGCATAACCCTCTCTTGTCATTTTGCTTTCTCTCCTCAAAATTAAGCCTTGCTCACTTTGAACGAAATTGCAAATACGACAATTAAGAGTGAATGCAACTTGAAAATCAGCCAACCTAAAGTGTTGAAAATATTTTGAGAGAAAAAGAAATTGCTTACAAACAATTTCTTTCTTTCTCACAATGTTTTCTCAAGTATAAATCACAGGGACGTAAAAAAACAGGGATTTCTACTGGAGAGTGTTAATTCTTCTCAAACTTCTTTACTGTAATAGACTTAAAGGGGTCATTACTTTGCATTTCAATCTATTATTAATTTTGAAATTCACTGAAAACTAGACAATACTAGTAGATTATACTTACACTGATACAGATGGGGCATATATTTCAAAATTATTTCATGTTGCCTACATGTACTAATTTTTAATTTTATGTTCGTTTTCTCTTCGGTAACGCTTTATCGAAGCAGACTTTTGACCTATTCTGAAATTGCCAATAGAGGGGTATCTAAATAATTTAAGGAAGATTTTTGGTTTCCTTTGGCAGAGAAATTTTGTCCCCTGCGAGATCTTTGCAGCCTTTAAGCTTCACGTCATATCGTGGCGGCTGGAGCACCTTACAATGGATTCCTCGTATTTCTCACACCAATACTACAACTATATTTTTTCCTAGCCTCCACTGCTACTTACTTGGGTTTACGATTATCCACCCATTGGTGAGAGACAAATGTCGGCAAGGATATGTGCCGTCGATCCAATTGAATTATTCAATTAAGCTTCACACCATACAGCAAGATTTCTTTTTAGTTTACATGTAATGTTTGATTCTCTTCAAACGCAGGTGTTAATTTCAATATAAGAGGTTTAAGTAAGTCTTGGACATCGAGACAACACTCGGTATTTAAAAATGTATAATCGGATGACATTAGTGCAGGCGAACTAAAATAGGCCCTATTTTGTCGTACCAAGAAGGGAAATTACTCTTCTTTGATTTATAGCTGTGAATGTTCTGGTAAAATGTAACATTCTACAAAGACAAAATCGAACATGTTAGAAGAAGAATCCATATCTGATAGTGTCAAATAAGGTATTCGAAGATGACGTCATTTTCATTCCGTATAGAAAAACAGAATTTTCTATCAGTTATGGATTTATTTCATACAAATGTAGGTATATGATACTATTTACTATATTTACTAAGTATATAATACTAATAATACTTACGGAATACTAAGTTACGATAGGAATACATAATCTTGTAGATCTATTTCCTTCTCACAAAATTGATATTCACTCGACCTTCGGTCTCTAGAAGATGTGTTATCGAAATCGTAAAATGATGTTCGCTTTTTTAAAGTGTTTTGAAGAACCGCTTGATAATCATTCGGACATGAATATAACACATGTTCTGTTGTTCAATTTAGGTTTGAACCTATTCTTAAACAATTCCGCATTTTAAAGACCCCACACCTAACACCAACCCAAAAAAGATCAATAATATATGCAATTTACATATATTGCAAAAACGTATTTTCTTTCCATAAACATCGACGAAAATAAGAAATTATAGGATAAGCAATGCTTCATAGTGTATAGAATTACAAACATACATGTACATGTAAACTCGACAATGATCAATGCACCTAACCTCGTTAGATTTTTTTTGTCATAAAATACACCACATTTGTATTATATATATTTTTATATCAGTATTCATTTATCATTCTCCTATTCGTATACATACAAATAAAAAAACATTAAAACATTTTAAGCATATACAATATACACCACTGTTCCTGAAAAAATAATAAATGAGACTGATTAAAATCATAATCACAAATATATGCATCTTTAAAAGTATTATAAGTTTACGTATAAAAGCAACAGAAAAAGGGTGATGTTTTTTCCTTCCTTTTCCCCCCTTTCCCCCTCCTTTTTTAAGTATCGGAATACATATGTCATTAAAGATCATGACCGTGGATTATTATTATATTCTTTTCTTTTTTTCGGGCCGATAAATTTCACATTTACGACGAAAATCACTCGATACTCTCACGTTAATATTAGTATGAAAAGTAAAAAAAAAGTAGATCTAGATTTTATTTTATTTTTTTTTATTTTTATTTTTTTTATTATTATTATCATTTTTTTTTCTTTTGTTGTGTGTGTGTTTCTTCTTTTGTCTTGGGTGGTGAATACAACATAACTTCTCAGGTAAATTTTGCATTTGGTGTAAACGTGGTTAAATTTGTCCACATGAGTAAAATCTTGAAATCAACAACAGTTTTAAACTTATATCGAGTAAGATCCAAAATACAAAATTGCTCATAAGTTAATGTTCACAATAAGGCGGCAATAGGTTGTTCCAGCTGCAACTTTTAAGAATCCTAGGTCCTTGCATCGTAACACCCGATTGTCAAGTTATCGTGAGGTGACAACGATGATCAATTAATTATTTCATAATGATAATCTATAAAATACCACTTTTAATCGAGTGAAATATTAAACAAATGTTGAACGAAGAAAATATATATAAGTTCTGTGATTATTTAGATACGAAAACCTCAAATTCGCGAGTAAGATCCTAAGACAAATCCCAATTTAGAAAACATAAATATGTCCTCGAGATGAACTAGGCTCAATTTCTTTCTCGAGAATAACACAGAAATAAATCTAGTAAATGCAATTGAATGGGTGTAATGAAAGGCTGCGATGTCATAAATTTGTCGACAAGTCAATTGTGTCTGCAAAGTCGGAGAAATTAATGACGTCTCGGAGCAGGAGAAGCAAGGTGTGTTTGCTGAAAACTTTTCGCCCATAATATTTGCATTTTACGAGGGGATATAAAGCCTTTTTCTGAGACTAATGCAATTGCTTTTTCGTGCTTATATCGACTTCGACATGTTTAGGCGAATGTCTGCTCGCTTTAAACAAACTCGCTATTGAATACTGCAACATTAATCCTTTCCTGTTCAATCACCGGTTTTTACGGCCCTGTGATTTAATAACTGAGAAAACATTGTAGAAAAAGAAGAACTTGCTTGTGACAAGAAATATCTTCTTTTGTCCACAATAATTTCTACCCAATTGAATGGCTATTTTTCAAATTAAATCCGGTTAAAATTTTCGTCCGCAAAACCTTTGAATCTGGGCAGGTCTAAAATTTTGTAAAACAGGAAGATTCGCCTTTGAAAACGCTTGATTCTTTCACATGGCAGTGATTATTAACGAATCGCTAGCCCCGTTCATTGAGCGGTCAGGAAGTTCGACTTAGATTTAAAACGGCGTTATTTTGCAATTCTTATTGTCCGGACTTGTAAAATGTAAATAAAAACTAAAACGACTTGATATCTAAACGTACTAACTACTATTTGAATCAGCAGTAATAACGAATTTAAACTCGCCAAACAAACACAAAAGCTTCAAATAAATGTCTATTAGTGTTGGGGTTCAAAGTTTAGGTCAATATACTGATGTTTCATGTAAAATATCAAGGCTCTACGCCTTCTTGGTCAGGAGGAGAAGATTTTTAAAAAACATATTCAAATGTCCCTTTTGTTCTTATGGCAACCATAGTTTTTAATAGATTTTTATTTCTTTTAGCTTTTTTTCAAATGGACCACCTAAGGACCATTTCTGTCAAATTTTGTCAAAATTGGCCAAATGGTTTGGGAGGACATGTCGTTTCAAACTCGTTTTGTATTTCTATATAAACTCAAACCCCTGGGGCTCCGCCTCTGAGGATTCGAGGATCATGATTTTTAGCTATTTTAAAAGAGATTAATACACTGATGTTTCATGCAAAGTATCAAGGCTCTGCGCCTTCTGTGTCAGGAGAAGATTTTTAAAATTTATTAAAACTCATTGTGTATATTTATAAATGTTAAATATGCTCTTTTTAAATTCTTACAAAAAATCTTTCTCCTTGAATGAATGGTCACACGTTAATTTTGTAAAGTATCGTATTGCCTTATATAAAAATTTGAACATAGCCATTTTAAGTTAAGATTGATAATTCAAAATGATCTTCCAGAAAAACCAACAATAAGTTTGTTAAATTTGTTAAAATCACAACGAAGTGAAACTATTGTAAAAAAAAATCAACTCAGTGAAAGGATAAAAAAGGTCGAATGTATGAATATGTCGCATGGTACATTGGGTCTGCCTGGTGCATGAGATAAGCTTCGTGAATAAACATAATGGCGTTTCGTAATATACTTTATAATTTGACCTATTTTGTAGGGGGCAGTAAAATGACTGAGGGATCACTTGCCCCCGCCCACTAAATTCAATGACTACGCCAACTGGCTCTCACAAAAATTCTACTTCGATATTAAACGACGTTTTTTTGCAAAATTTATAGCTAGTAACATGTATAAAGGTTAAATGCTCTATCGCCGGCCTACGCGTCATAACCAATGCTTTAATAAGCTGTAGCTACCATGTTTAATTGACCAAACATACAAACATTTTTTGTTAAGATGTCGGCCAAAATCGGAGTTCAAAGTTCCGGTCGAAATGAATGATTGGATTGGTCGATTGATTTTTTTGACTGATACCGATGATAGGTCAATTCTGTGAAAACTTTGCAAATAAACTGAAGCCCAAAATGATATTGTCCGGTTATCCTAAAATTACGTCGTAATGCATAAAACGACGACGTTTCTTTTACAGACGGTGTTTGTTTGTTAGATTGATTGTTTGTTTTTTAATAATAACAGGCTCCGCAGTCTTGGAAATTTGAATATGATTGTGTATTTAGAATCCTATGAAACGGGATTTTACCATAACCCTTCGATCTCTATGGTATGGCTCAATGAAGGTGGCCAGATCTGATTCCTGACTGTTGTTTTGAGTTAAATGCACGGGTCTAAGAATATTCATTTGACCTTAAGATTCTTTTATGATTTACTTTCGTCTATCAAGATTTAAGCGATTTGATTAGCCTTTGCATTTTTAGCATTAACCATGAATTTTGTATATTTACGCTAAAATAGATCTATACAAATACTGAAAAATAGTAGTATAGTTAGTTGATAGCATTAAAATTAAATGATTTAAAGATAACACTTTTATTCTTGTTTTCATTGATGTCTAATTTAATTTCTAGTTTCGTCTATGAAAAACGTGCGTTCTGATTGGTCGAAAAAATTATTCATAACTCCATGAACAAAATGTTAAGCACGCAGCGATTTTGTATGCTTCCGCACAAAATAGTCCCATAAAAAAAGGTATCAAAATTTGTAAAGCTTTTGGTTTTTTTCGCTCGACGCTATTAAAATATAAGAAATGGAGAAAATATTTTCTGTTTTCATGGAGGTATGAACCGAAAAACCTAATCTCACAATGTATGAATCCGCTTCGCGTATTCATATAGCATGATTAGGTTTTTCGATTCATACCTCTATGAAAACAAAAAATATTCTCTTCATCTCTTAAATTTTAAAAGTCAATATTTATTTTCCTGTCTGAAATAAATTCAAATCAGCAAGACAAAGGTCGATAAAGCTAGGTGATGGAAAAATTTTGTTTAAGAAATGATTAGAATACTTGTTGTTTCCAATAAGGTATGAACCTAATAACTTAATCACAATGTATGAATACGTGCAACAGATTCGCACATTAGTGTTTTTTAGTTTTTTTAGGTTCATTTATGGGATGAAGAGAATACCTTTTGTTTTCATGGAGGTATGAACCGAAATAAACTAATCACACTGTATGAAAACGCGAGTGTGATTTATTTTTTCGGTTCATAACTCCATGAAAACAGAACTAATACTCTCTTCATTTCTTGTAATTTACAAGCATCGATCGAAAAAGCAAAATATTATAATTCTTTTATACTTTTTTATACGGAAATATTTTGTAGGGATGTATATAAAATGGTGACAAAATTACAATGTATGAATACGTGCAACAGATTCGCACATAAGTGTTATTTAGTTTTTTGGATCATTTAAGGGATGAAGAGAATACCTTTTGATTTCATGGAGGTATGAACCGAAATTAACTAATCACACTGTATGAAAACGCGAGTGTGATTAATTTTTTCGGTTCATAACTCCATGAAAACAGAACAAATACTCTCTTCATTTCTTGTAATTTACAAGCATCGATCGAAAAACCAAAAACATTATAATTCTTTTATACTTTTTTATACGGAAATATTTTGTAGGGATGTATATAAAATGGAGACAGAATATTTTTTTCGGTTATTCAGAACGCCCGTTTTTGATAGAAGAAACCTAATATTGAATTATATATGAATTGAAAGAAAAAAAATGTCTTTCTTGTGTAATTGAATTTTTTTTGTTTCGTTTTGATCGCTTGTTTTTCCTTGGGGTACCATATCGTCAGCTTTTCTTAACCTATGCCTCCTTTTACGCCCTCCAAGAAAAAATGGATAGCATTGTGGAGAATTTGCTCGTATCAGTCAATATTTTCATCATCTACAATGTTTTCCATCGAAAAAGATGAAAAATATACAATTCCAAAAACTTGAAATTGTAGTCTGCTGCATCGTCTTTAAATTTGGACCTGTCTAAAAGTTGTTTGGTGTGGGTTAAATCAATAATTTAGAGCATTGTTAAACTAAGAGCCTTATAATTTCTATATTAGTAGAGCATTACAGGAACACATGACCCTCGTGTTATCATTCAGTAGCTGTGCGCAATGTGAAACAAGTTTAGAAGGGCAAAGGAAATTGGCATGCAACTTGCTTCGTTGAGTCTTTTTTACGATCTTTAGTAGTTTAACTTTTTATGCTCTACGTAATTACAGTTAAGAAATAAATGGTGGGCCCCCATTATCTTCATTAATTGATCAAATGCTATCGTAAAATATTTTATGTTTTTTTATGTTGAATAACTTTTGGTACCACTGTCGAAGTTAGAATATGTGCATGGCTTACGTAAGATTGCAACTCGATAGAATATTGATAGAATATAACAAATGTCCTTGCTTGGCGTCCAAAAGGTCTTTAATACAGTTTTATTTCAGCTGTTTATACGATATTTAGTCGCCAACGACAAAAATCCTTCATATTAATATCAAACAGAAATCGAGTTTAAAATTCACTTTCGGTGTAATTGAGTGATTTCATTGTTCAATCGATATTTTGATTGAAAGCGGAGATCAGTTATTTAAGATATCGAAAGCGGATGGGATGAGAAAATATTGTGTAAAGTAAATGTTAAATAAGAAGTGAATGGCTGGTATCTGCTACCTTGTTTGTCTTTCTAGGCCAAGTTTCTTAAGATAATTCCATTATGGTTTTGTATTACAGGCGGAATACCTTTACTCCTGTATAAATACAGAAAAAAAAAACTATGCACACTCGATGAATAGACCTTCTGCTGTAGAATTGTAAATTTTCAATATCGACTATCTTAGAGAGATTTTGAAACTGAACAAAGTGTTAAGACCAACAAATAAAAACATTCGATATCACTGACTTTGTATACATTACTCGTTACCGATTACCGCCTAGCGCAATCGGAACTTCTCGTTCATTTCTACGAAAAGAAACCTCGGATGTACATCGTAGCTTCGAGTGACAAACTTCCTAAATGGCGCTATCCGTTATACAAAGCAAGTGTGGTAAAGCTACTCTTACAACCGGTCGTGAGTGCTTCTACATGCGGTCTACGTGTAAAACGCATAAGGTAGTGAGATGAACGCACGTTGGAAGTAATTATTTGATGGACGCAAACACGACACAGAATCACGTAGCCCGAAAATTGGTCGACCAATTTCTCGGTACGTCCTTGCCGACTCTCTTAGAACGCATGGAACACGTTCATAGCTATCCGCATGTGGGATAAACGGAGATTTTGGCATCAGCTTGAAACTCCCGTAACTGTTTCCAGTGACAAAAAATCGAAGTGTAAAGACAAGCTTAAAGACAAAGGCAAAGGCATGTTACTTACCCTTTATAAAGCCTTATCGAACCCTACCTAGAATACGGGAACCAAATATCGTCGATATCAATAAAAAAGAACACATTGTAAGTGAGAATATTCAGAGAAGGGCAACCAAATTACGAGCAAACTAGGAAATTAAAACCACAAGGGTTACCCTCATTATAATAGAATATAATAGAAGGCTAAAATTAGATACGTTCCAAGTATACATAATTTTAAATGACATGATAGAGTAAACAAATACAAAATATTCACCATAAATACTTCTAGAATTCAAGCATGATTTGAAACTTTACAAACCGTAACGATAAACAATATATAAGGAAATTCAATTTCAACCAAGTTGTGGTAAATCACTGAGATTCCCGCCAATGTCCAAGTTGTGGTAAATCACTGTGAATCCCTCCAATGTCCAATGTCCAATGTCGTTAATACAACTAATGTAAATAGTCTTAAGAATCTGTCTAACTCTTGTTAGAAAGATTCACGCACGACATCTTTGAAGCGGAAGCGGATATGAAAATGAAAACCAGTCCAAGAAGGATCACAGAGACAGCAGCCTAAATAGATCTAGACACCAAGTAAATCCAAGTTAGCTTCAAGCAAGGATCCAGGATTAATGAAATTTCAACGAATCTAACACAAATATTAAGCCTATTCCACTAATGTTTTTTTTAAGTTGTTGTTGTTGTTGTTTTGTAATGCACGTATTTTTATTGCAAGTCTGTAATACTTTTTTTTTTTAATTCTGAATGCATTTCTCGATTATGGGTTTTCAAGAATGGAAATAAAGTAACAAGCTTTTTTTCACCAAGAAAATAAAACAGTTACTTCTTTTTCTCTAAGACCAGCTGATATTAATCTCGTCTAGAATAGAAAAGTTTTCAAGCTCGTTATTTAACCCTTGTCATGCTGAATAAAATCCTCTTTAAAACTGCATTAAAATCAAAGGACTGATAGTACTGGATGTAATCATTGTGTGTTAATATTTTTGTTGTACATGTATATTTATAACCAATTCTGGATTAAAATGGATAAGCAGGAGGTGTACATTAAAATCAGACTGCACATACATTTGTATTTCATATCTTCCCTCAGAGGAAGGAAAAACTGTTTAAACAGTTTATTATTTATTTGTTTACTTACCTTCATAATGTCTCTATTCAAAAGGAGAGACAGAGTGAGATCTCTTGAAAGTGTATATTGTGTTTTTCTTATCGATTTCGCCGCCGTCATAGCGCAGTCGGTAGCGCGTCAGACTCCTAATCTTCAATCATGGGATATCTTGGATTATCCCCGGCGGCGGCATATATTCTTTCCGACATTTGTCTCTCATCAATGGGTGGATTATCGAAAGCCTAAGTGGGATAGCAGCTGGTGACTAGGAAAGAATGTAGTAGTATAGTACTGGTGTGAGAAATACAAGGAATCCATTGTAAGGTGCTCCAGCCGTCGGGATGGGCTGAAATACTGTTAAAAGCGGCGTTAAACCCCATTCAATAAATCAATCAATTTTATTGATTTCAACTCGTGGTTGTTTACATTATTATATCGAGAGAAATGCATCTGATTCTTCAATAGACCTGTTTGCTAACCTTCGACATTGACTTTTATATCCACAAATATTGATAACTAAACCTTACGGACGATGTCGTTAATTTCTTTGTCGAGCGGGTTGTTTGAATTACCATCGGGAGTTAGGACGTCATACGTGACGTCATAATTTTGTGTAAAACCAACCTTAAATTGTTGTTAGAACCCTCTATCATAAAATGTAGGCTTACTGCGAAGAATAATTTTGATTTGGTAATTTAAATCGCCAAATTTTCTTTGCTTTTTGCGATTGATTGGTTTTCTTTTTAATTGTGTTGTGTGTGGGGTTTTTTTGTTTGTTTGTTTTTTGTTTTTTGTTTTTTTTTTTGTTTGTTTGTTTTGTTTTGTTTTCGGGGAAGATATTGCTTTAACAAAAACATGAAATTTAGAGACAATGCTAAGAAAAGGGAGTTGACAACACACACACACACACAAAAACCCCAACGGAAATTCAAATGATAGATCGCTAACCATTCCGACTAATCTCCGTAGTTACCGTCTTTCATCAACTAAGTGGCCACATTTCAACATGGCATCGAAAGTTTTCAAAACAAAAGAGTCCAGACCTATATTTGCATTATGTCAGGGTAATTGGTATTTCCAACTAACAAACTGTAAGAAAAATAAGATAACCTAATTTAATCAAGGAAGTTGTAAACATTGGAACTGACTGTTAATTAATGACATCATACGACCTGGGAAGTAATTTTATTCATTGAAACAACGTTCTTTTAATGTAAGATTTATTTAACACATTGATTTCTTTCCGATCCTTAGTAAAACTCTTCATTTGACTTTATACAAAAAGGAGAGACTTTCTTAGCTCTTGATAAAACATCTGATATATTTAATTGGAGGTATCGATGTTTCTGAAACCAAAATAAGGAAAAAATGTCAATTGCCGAAAAATACGCTCAATGGAGCATTTGATAGTTAATTCTGAGTCAGATGAAATCTTCGCGGTAACCTAAGAAGCTTAAAGTGTCTTTTTGTGGTTAGACAGGAAACATTCAGCAGGATTCCAGGTTATATATAGATATCACAGAATTCGGTTGTCGACACCGCATGATCTCGTTTGCATATTACCCAAAGTCAGCGGAAGGTAACAAATTGACAAGCGAAACAACCAGCGTCCTAAATTATGTCACATCAAATAGTAAGCGCAAAACTAGGGTAAGTGTCTTTACTCGTATTTAAGTTTAGGACAGTTTTGGACTGATCTTTACAGATATGAAGATCGGCTAGCGAACATAACTCATGTTGACGTAACGATGACGTTGGTTTCAGCAAATTCAAACTGAATGCTTGATTCCAACGCTAATAAGCAACATGTGAATGACCGATTATTCATTGCAACTGTCTCAGCTTAATCTAAAAATAGAATAACAGCCTACGCAGGCTATCAGAGAAATACCCCGGTTTATTCTGATAAACGACCTCTGATAAATAGTGTATGAAACGGAATAAGAATAATTAAAACCTGTGACATGAAATCTCGAAATATCAAAACTTCTGTCTCGAATTTCAGGCTTACCGCGTAGAATAATTTTGATCTTATAATTTCCATCATCATATTTATGTATGCTTTTGGGCCATGAGTATAATATTCTTATTAATTTTGTTAAGTGTTTTGGCGGAAGATATGGTATTCGTCAAAAGTCTTTGTCTCAAGAGGTAATGGTTATGAGAAAAATATTAGTTAGCGACCATAAGGTCGTCAATTCATTTGAAATAAACTGCAGTTTTGGCGATACAGTCGCCAAACTAAGAAAAAATGCTTGATATAAATACCGGGAGTCAGCATTCACTCCCGATTTTAACGAATGATTTGATTGGTTTATTCAGTTTTTGATTGACAGCAGCGATTCGTCAACTATCCTGGACTTCATTCTTTTACAAAACTGTTTTGTTTCCTAGACGCTCATAAATGTCTTAACCCATTCCCACACAACTGCCATTTTTGACGCCCGTCAAAACAAAAACAATTGGGAAATTATTGTGTAAAACGAAGAAATTCCATAAAGTTAAAAAAAAATAAAAACACTTAAAATTCATGAACGTAATATTGTCCTCTTCAAATCCTTTCACACTTTGGACCATTCTAAAATAATACCGTCTGATACCCCCAGTTACACTCGAACCATTGAAGGATTACTGGCCCCGCCCATTAGCTTTCGCGTATTCATAAAGTGGGATTAAGTTTTTAGGCAAATACCTTCACGAAAAAAATATTTACATTTCCTATATCAAGCTGAAGCCTGAACATGCAGTGTGATAAAGCTTTTAGGTAAAAACCTGATTATTTCTTTTTATTTCTCACATAAAACTAAAGCCTGAAAATACAGTATGAATGAGATTTTAGGTAAATACCTCCTTGAAAACAAACAAAAAAGGATCATTTCATTTCTAATATCTATCTTTGGCCTGAACATGCAGCGTGAATAAGATTTAAGGTATCTCCATGAAAAAACTGAAACCTTAACATACAGTGTGATTATGGTTTTAGGTAAATTTCTTCATGAAAACAAATATAAAATGATCTTATCATGTCTTATATTAAACTGAAGCCCAAACTTACAGCGTGATTAAGATTTTAGGTAAATATCTGCATGAAAAAAATATTTCTTATATAAAACTGAAATCTGCACAGTCATATATTGTGATTAAGATTTTAGGTAAATATCTTCACGAAAACAAACAAAAAAATAATCTTTTCGTTTCTTAAATGAAACTGAAGACTGATCATACGGTGTGATTAGGTTTATATCAATAACATAATAATATTTGTATTTTCATACCTCAAAAAAAAAAAAAAAAAAAAACATTCTCTTCATTTTTTAAATACACATTTCGTTACATAAAATCTTTAACACCAGTTTTGTTTGCCATTACCTGTAAATTTGATACCAATAAAAGTTATTCTTGAATTTATTGCTGACGTGTTTTACGATTTAATTATTTCATTTGCTATAAAAATATTATCTAATATCAATTCAGCAACTATTTAGCCCTTTACAACACAATTCCGCTTTTAGACCCCACTCCAGGATGAAAAAGGCGTTGGAAAATGGTGGAAAATGAAGAAATTGCTTGTTACAAGCATTTTTTTTATTATCTAGCAAAAGACAAAGATTTTTTTTTTCATCAACTGAAAATCGTCATCTGCAACTTCTTTGAATTTTGACAAGTTTATATTGTTTCGTTTGGAAATCAAACTTTTGGATTCCTACCTGCAGAGAAAAAAGACTTAGGAAACATTAACCTTTGTGGAAAATGAAGCAATTGCTTCTATCAAAAATGAAGAAAAATCTAGATAGAAGCAAATTTCGCCTTATTGACATTGTTTTTTTTTCCCCCAAAAGACAAACGATTTTTGGAAATTTTCTTGTTAACTGAAAATTGACGTCTTCAAATTCTTTAAATTGGTCTGGAAAGCTTGTTTATTAAAATAGACCATTCTAGCCAAAAAATTTACCAACCAGCGTAACTTGCAAAACTCAATTTTTTTTGTTATGTGCTCATGCATACGTTGAACTGTAATCATAATAATAAAATAAAGTAGATGAATAGAACATTGTTTGTTTTCATGGAGATATAGAAAAACACTGATCACACAGTATGAATACGCGAGGCGGATTCATAGTAAGCTTATTATTTTTTTCATACCTGCATGAAAACAGAATTTTGTTCATGAAGGTATGGATTTGTTTTTTCTACCAATCATGCAGAACTCTCGGTTTTGATAGATGAAACTACAAATTAAATCATATTGTAATAAAAATCAAAGTACTGAAAGTACTGTAAGCTAGCAAAGCATTGTTTATTCAGTAATCTACTTTATCAGACATCATGGTAAAGAATAGTTGTGGAAAACAATGAAGAAAATGAAGAAATTGCTTGTTGCAAGCAATTTCTTCATTTACCACATTGTTTTCTACCTAGAGATATAAATATTTTAGAATTTACAGCAATTTGAAATTGTCGTCTGCAACCTTGAGAATACTCTGATCAGAGTCATTGTGGACACGATGTGCACAAGTGAGCTAAAAATACCTAGTAGATGATTGAAATACATAAGAACTCCTTTTGTGGCGTAGGCATTTCACGGATTAGGTGGTTATGCCTCCAGTGACAGTTTGCACTCGTTGAACTTTGAGACGACTTCAAAATTTTGTCTGTTAACTTAAGCTATCAAAGCTGACGCTTTGCTAGCTAAAAAGAAAATAATGGAAAAAGAGCATATGTTCTACTAAGATTTCCGTTTTGGCCCTATGCAGTCGGTCTTGTAATGCAAACGTTCAACTGTAATCAAACTAATTAAAAAAATAAGTTTACCTAAGAGATGAAAAGAATATTTTTTGCTTTCATGGAGATATGAAAAGAAAAGGAAAAACGCTTTAAACACTAATTACTCTGTATGAATGCGCGAAGCGGATTCATAATAAACGTGATACCTGCATGAAAACAGAATTTTGTTCATGAAGGTATGGATTGTTTTTCTACGAATCAGAACTCTCGGTTTTGATAGATGAAACTACAAATTAAATCATATTGTACTAAAAAAAGAAAATAATGGAAAAAGAGCATATGTTCTACTAAGATTTCCGTTTTGCCCCTATGTAGTCGTTCTTGTTCGAGTGACCACCTCTATTAAACGACCACTTTATAAAGCGACCACAATCGAAATCCCCTTTTCAATGTCCAACGCGCTCATAAAGAATTGGCCTTATTTGCTGAAAAACTAAAATACCTAAAATGAATGTTGTTGGAACTAATCAGAATCGTCTCAGTGAGGCAATTCTAATAAGTCACAACAACATAGGTTTTAACGACAATTTTTTAATAATTTATGTATGCGGTCACATCAATACTTCATATATTTCATAAAAGGTGCTTTAAGCGACAATTCTCTTAAGCGGCCACTCTTTGGACGTCCCACAAGCGGTAGCTTAATACAAGATTTAATGTATATGTAAGGCCTACAACCTTAACATTTGCCTAGGAATAGCAGTTCACACGACCCTTTTTCAAAAATCAAAGTACTGAAAGTACTGTAAGCTAGCAAAGCATTGTTTTGTTATGTAATCTTCTTTTCCTTTTGTAGGGTAGGAAACAGTTTGGACACTGAAGAAATTGCTTGTTACAAGCAATTTCTTCATTGTCAACAATGTTTTCCAATGCCTGTTAAGAGGTATTCTTAAAAAGCGGGATTGACTGGGAATGGGTTGTATAGCATGCTTTTGTGGGTGTTCTCTACAATTTGAATAAAGTTAATTCTTAAGGCAAGTCATTTTGAACACTGCTCGAGTATACACAAGTACTACTTTTTTGGAGTAGACATTCAGTGGATTTAGGGGTTAAGTCTCCAGTGGCAGTTTAAACTCGTTTGAACTCCGTGAAGACCTCAACATTTTGTCTGTTACTCTAAGCTATCAAAGCTGACACCTTGCTAGCTAATATTTAACCTCGTGCCTTGGTTGAATGATTGAGTATTCAGTTTCTAGCATTTTTTTTTTTATTTTTACAGAGTCTTCCAGAGGAACAAATCATCGTAAGAATATTTGACAAAATTCTATTATATAATGATTTCAAATTGAATAAATCCATTTGATTTACACGCTGTTTATCGTTTGTCGTTAAATTTAGCCACTGTCCAAATAAACATGCATCATTATTAGCGCAAACGCAATGTATTTGTCCAATCCTAGCTATCGATCAAACAATCAATAGACCAATCAAATCATTCATTAAGACTGGAAAATCAGTTTGAACTCAAACATTGGAAGCCATTTTGGTGAATCTTTTTTATTATTCAAGCTGTAGTTACGAAGTTTTGGCCGCAAACCAACCATTCTATTTATTTGTCAATTGATCATATTGAAAAAGAGTTCAGATAGATTACAGGTCCGTCTGATTGTGCATTTCCAAAATTGATTTTCAGTGGGATGAAATGAACATTCTGGCATCTAAAATCCAGCAAATAGCGAAATTCGTCGACTGCAGATTTAGCGCATTCTGATCCGGATCGACAATTTTCTCACTTCCCAGATAGCGTCTTTGTACATAACAGGTCAAATGATGATTGATACTATTTCCTCTCAGTAGGAGGTCCAAATATATGATTGTCCTTCAAAAACCGATATCAGTCAATAAATATGATGGTCCATCAAAATCCGATATCAGTTAATAGTCAGAATATAGTTCAATCGCCTTGCTCAGTGGCGATGATGATTCCGATGGCTTACTTTCCCTATTATACCGACAAAGCTATTTCGTCTAAAATATAATACAGTTCTACGCATTCTAAAGCTTGCTTACTATTTCGCTTGGATAACTGGTCTAGTGAGAAAACCCAATACAGTTAACGTCGGTTACAACGATGCTCAGTATACCGAGAAATGAGCCTCTGCGTGACATTTCCAACAATTTCGCATGTGCGTGACTCGCACACATTGAGCACCCTGGACAGCCATTCGGAGCAATTAGAATATTCGCTGATTGGTTGAAGAAGCTTTGGGTTAGTATCTATCTACAGAGCGCAGAGTGAAGACTCTGATCAGACTGTGCAGATGCACAGGCTGATCTGAATCTTTACTTAGCGCACATGTGTAATTGTTGGAAATGGCACACATGGGCTCAAATTATATCGCCCTATTCAAGCTTAATTATAACCGATTACTTTTCCTACAAAAAGACATCGACCGGGCAATTGAATCAAATTCGTTACAAGAGAATCAGATATCATATTAACCCTTTCCTGTACAATCTCTGATTTTTACGTCCTTGTAATTTCATACTTGAGAAAACATTTTTAAGAAAAGAAGGAATTGATTGTGACAAGCAATTTCTTCATTTACCATAATATGTTCTACCGTGTATTTTTTTTTTTTTTTTTTGTGACTTTTTAAATTGCACTCGCTTTCAATAATCGTCTACTAATCGTTTGAATTCGGACAAGACCAAATATTTTGAAAGAACAAGAAAAGGTTTAGTTATATCATTTTGTAGAGTCTACCGCTTAGTTTAATCTATCTTTGTTGCGTCTTAAGTAAGTAGAAAGGAGGCGTCATTATAATCGATAATCGCTCTTTAAAAAGGAAAATCAACTTCTCTATACATATGTATTAGATGTTAGAGATATATCGCACTTTATCACATCGTTGTATTTTGTATTTACTCGATTACGATTGAATAAGTACTTAAAATTGTGTGTGCGATTTCAGTTTGTGCCGATAGTCACATAGGTAAGGGATGCCATAACACATATAATGAAGGTGGTTATACTGAAGAATCACATGAATTCAGAAGCTTCAATCGTTGATCGTCGATGTCAGTCATGAGATTAATACGTCGTTGGGCGAGCAAAATATCGTAACTACAGCTTTATTCAAGCTGTAGTTACGATATTTTGCACGACCAACGACGAATAACAGATTTTAACACCACGCTTCAACTGTAGCGGGTTATTTTTAAAGAAACAGTACTGTACTTAAAAGGGGGTCAAATGTAGCGGCTAACTCATTAATGGGGGATTCTTGTATGCGGCTCTACTTGGTAATCCATTCACTTGTGTTGGAGAGAGTGGATCTCGCTGGGATATAGTATGACTCTTGAATTCAATAGATTTTGCAATCCTTATTCTTCCGCTGATCATCCTAAGTCCCTTACTTACACCCACTCTCATATCGTCGTTTTGGGGGCAAAATTTCGTAACTACAGCTTGAATAACGCTGTAGTTTCGGCGTTTTGCTGCTTCCCCAACGACGCTATTACGCCTCACTCCCCGAATAAAAAAAATACTTAGAATTTCAAAGATCCTCATTTTTATGCAATTTATTAACTTATATTGTCGGATAGCGAATGTAAAAAAAAAAGAGAAAAAAAAAATGATACACCGAAAATCAAATGAAATCATGCATTTAGACCGGAAGTCAACCCAATTTTGAACCCAAAAATTGTTCGACATTTGAGTTAAGAATCTTTGTCGGTTTAGTGACTAGAATATCGTGACTACAGCTTATTCGACTTGAATGAGCTGTAGTTTCGACCTTTCAGTCGTCAAATAAACAAACTTCCTTATCATGAATGATAGAGTTCATGGTTTTGATATCAGTCGATTAATATCAATGTTGAATACATTCACTTATGCAAATTTATTACCACCATAAATGTATTGAAATGGCAACGACAGGAAATTTATTTTTGCACTTACTGTATATTTCATTTTAATAAGCTTATATGCTATTCTTGATTTATCCGTGACGTCACTGAACATTTAACAAGATGGTATCTTAACCAATTCTGACAAAATCCCGCTTTTTGACGCAATGAAGAAACATCTTTAGAAAACTTTGCGAGAAAAAAAGGGGGAGGGGAAGAAAAAGAAATTGCTCGTGGAAATCAATTTATTTCTCCTTTTCCCTTAATTTTTTTTTTTTTTTTTTTTTTTTTTTGTGTGTGTAAAACTTATTTTGCTCTTATTTTGTACTCTAAGTGTATTCAGAATTGTCCTCTGACGCTTATTTCAATTTGAACCAGTGTAAGATTTTGTCGTCTGGTAGAAAATAGATATAAGCATACCTCGTGGTCGCTTATTCTTTGATCGATATATTTGATTTTATGAAATCTCATGAGTAATAGATTAAACGAGAACAACAATTACAACAACAACAACAAAAATACCGTATTTACGTCATGCTATAAATAGAAATGTGTCGATATTTATATGTCCGTATTTGAGTTAACTTTCGGAT
This sequence comes from Fragum fragum, assembly GCA_946902895.1. NCBI lineage: Eukaryota > Metazoa > Mollusca > Bivalvia > Cardiida > Cardiidae > Fragum > Fragum fragum. The sequence continues at coordinate 12,036,356 of OX336378.1, forward strand.
TTGATTGGTCGATTTGTTATTTGGTTGCCATTCGCGATCCGTTTTATTAAACGGTGATCCGCCTTTACCGGGACAGCATAGGGTAATACCCAATTTCCGTCTTATCCAATTTCCGTCTTATAGAATTTTGAGCCAACAATTATGATCAATTTATTATCTCATAAACAATGGTATTTTCTCAACGGTTGTCAAGTTTTTGCCATTGCGAGACATTTCTAACCAAGTGAAATTTCTTCTCCATATCCCTGCATTGAATGTTGTGGATAAATCTCCAAAAGGAAACCGAAGTTAATTACGTTGCATGTTGAACGAAAGTATATATAGCTCAAATAAAACCATCCCTAGTTATTGCTGTAAGCTATGCACTTTAATACGTTTTTATTTATTTCTGTACAATATCATTTCTATACGAGCCAAAACCGGACATTAAGGTCGTGTATGGAATAATTGACCGGAAGACCACACGCATTCAGTGTCACACTCGGTAAAGGAATAACCGTCAACCCTACACCAGTAAAATCAATAAGCTATATAGTTGAAAGGTTGTTGGTGTTCGACCTAAGCATCGTAAATACAGATAAAGTAAGTTTGATTTACGATGTTTTGCTCATCCACAACCCAAATTTGTTGGCTAGAATTGAGTTTAACACCACCTTTAACATTATTTTAGTCATATCGCGACGGCTGGAGCATCTAACCATGGATTTCTGGTATTCTTCACACCAGTACTACCACTTCATCCTTTCCGAGCCCCCAGCTGCTCCTCCCACATAGGTTTACAATTATTGGAGACAAATGTCTAAAAGGATATTTGCCGCGACCGGGGATCGATCCCTGTACATTGATTGATAGTTCGACGCGCTACGACCGCGGCCCTACAAGCGATATACATGGAAATAAAAATAAGCCACCGACTAAGTATTACTACGTTCAGCCTTCTATCCCCATTCCCATCAGTCCCATTTTATTAAAATTCGCTTAAAAGAGGGCATCGGTGTTTTGTTGTTGCTTTTTCATGTCGTAGTTGTTTATCATTTTTCTCTCTCATATATTGTATGAATACAATATTCTGAAAAGTAGTTTTGCAAAAATCAGAGATCGTTTATCAAAATTACATAGGGTATTTCCTTAATAGCCTACGTAGGCTGTTAATTCGTCGGGACTTTTGAAAGTTGACTTTTGAACTGGCTAAAACCAAGGTTATAGTCACGTCACCCTGAGTAATATTCGCTAGCCGATTATCGATTCTGTAAAGACCTTTTCTAAACTGTCGTAAGAGGGTATATAAATATGGGTACCTACTGTAGTTTTGCGCGTACCATTTAATGTGAAAAAATCAGGATATTGGTTGTTTCATTGTCTCTTTGTTCTGTTCTGTTGGGTTTTGGTCATATACAAATGAGATCACGCGCTTTTGATAATCGATTGCAGTGAATTTTGAAAATAACCCCTGATCCCGCTGAACCTTTTTTATATGACAACGTAAAGCAACTTTTAACTTATCAAATAACCATGAATACGATATTTGGCTCATATTTAAGTTTCAAATGCTATTTGAGCGTATTTTGGAGCATTTTAATGTTTATTTTTTGTTGTTGTTTGTTTGTTTGCTTTTCTTTTTCGAAATCCAGCAACATCGATTACCTCCTTTAAATTGGTAGCAACTTCTAAAGTCGTCGGGCATAGCATTACATTTTATTACTTTGTTATTTCTTTCTACATCTTTCAAGATAACCCAAGAAAACATACGAACTGTGTTCACATTCTGAAAAGAAGTAAAGGATTTCGATTGCCAATCAAAGAATCAGTCTTCCAATCAAATCATTCATTTAGCCATTGGACATTGGTATACATTTCTGTTGGTTGGACGACTCACCCCATTACCACTCAGCAAAATTTTAGTCTGGTCCAAATTAAAGTGAGTTGCTGACGACAATTTAAGATTTAAGTTAACCTTTCAGGATAGAAAACATTGTGTAAAATGAAAAAAAAAATGCCTGTAACAAGCAATTTCTTCATTGCATAATATTTTCCGATTAGTTTTTTTAGAGTGGCGTCAAAAAGCGTCACTGTGAGGGAATGGGTTTTAACTTATTGAAGATGCAGTTTCGACTTATATGTCGTGTGGTGTCCGTGCTCGAGAGGTAGAGCGTCGGCTTCCCGATCAAGAGGTCCCGATTTCGAATCCCGGGAGCAGCTATCGGTCTTGGTTCTTTCATTGGCTCACACATTCGTCGCGAGTACTGGTGTATTCTTCAGGAAGCACAATCGAGAGGGATTAATCTAAGTTGGAAGAACTTGTTTCCCAATCGATGTAAAATAAATAATTTTAAATTAACGACTATGTTGTAAACCAACCTTTTCACTTTTTTTCCACGTATTAGTGGTCACGAATTCTGAAAATTAAGACCGTTTAATTTCTAAATGGAACTTCCCGTCAAAGCTAAGTTGGCGTTTCCAGCGATTTGTCGATTACACGATAAGAACCCCTATATTCCATTGATATTTCTAACTTGTTTCGATAACGTGGCTAAATTAGTTTATTGGAATTTAATCTGAACGTTTGTAACTTAAAAACTACTTTCGGTTATTATAAACTATGACACATTGTTAAGAAATGTTAAAATGTTTTGTTTATAAGAGAGAAGGCAGAAAGGGGCACATTTTGTCCGTCTATAGGAGACGATCTTTCAAAATCCAGTTAAAAACAACATCAAGTTGGCGACCATGCTCGCTAAATTTCATTTCATCTCACTCTTTGACTATTTAATTCATTCCTTTCTATTAGAACTCTATACTCGTAATCGTTTAAATATTCACACCGTTTAACTCAATGACGCTTTTTGACCCCCTCCCCCCCCAAAAGTTCGGAAAAATATTGTGGAAAATAAAGAAATTGCTTGTTACAAACATTTTTTTCATTATCAACAATCTGTTCTACAAATAATGTAAAAAATAGATAAATAAAGATAAAAAAAATCTAAAATTTCACAAGCTTTAAATTGTTGTCGGATACAACTCCTTTCAATTAGGACCGGTCCAAAAACTTGCCGTCTGGTATTGTGTTAAAATATCCGAGGTTTTCTTCGTTGAGCGAGATTTAACCTATTACCAGACGGTAAAGTTTAAGACTGGTCCAAATTCAAAGGAGTTGCAGACAACAATTTAAAGTTTATTAAATTTTAGACTTTTTCAACTTTCTGGGTAGAAAATATTGTGGAAATATGAAGAAATTGCTTGTAACAAGCAATTTCTTCATTTTTCACAATATTTTCTCAATCGCTTTTCCTGATGGGCGCCAAAAAGTGTCACTGTGTGGGAATGGGTTAAAAGTGTTTTATTGGTCCACATTGATAAATGGGTGTAAGTATAGTTCATACTGTGGAGGAGTTCGTTTCGGTTTGGTTTCCAAAACTCTTGAATCTAGCCTACAACTTAATCACCATATACCCTTTCAGCCGTCTGTTTACGCCCCTCAAGGAACCATTTTTTAAAAACATAGTGGAAAAATGAAGAAATTACTTGCTTGTTAAGAGCAGTTTCTTCATCAAACACAATGTTTTCTTTCTCAAAAGACAAAGACTTTTCAAAATTTCATGAATTTGAAATTATCGTCTGCAACTTCTTTCAATTTGAACCAGTCTAAAAAAATTTCGTCTCGTAATGGTTTAACTATTTTTTTCAACAGGTATTATTGTTCATATCAATAAAAAAAACTTTCATTCAAAACTCACGTATTCGATTCATTCCTTTAGATCAAAACTCATGTGTTCGAATCATTCCTTTAGATCAAAACTCACGTATTCGATTCATTCCTTTAGATCAAAACCCATGTCTTCGAATCATTCCTTTAAATGAAAACTCAAGTATTCGATTCATTCCTTTAAATAAAAACTCACGTATTCGATTCATTCCTTTAGATCAAAACTCATGTGTTCGAATCATTCCTTAAGATCAAAACTCAAGTATTCGATTCATTCCTTTAAATAAAAACTTCGCGTATTCACACAGTGTTATAAGTTTTTTGGGTTCATAACTCCATGAAAACGAAAATATTCTCTTCATCCCATAAATCTATCTATGTATACTGCCTAAGTCCCCTTTCGGGTATTACTGGAATGACTCATAGTACTATATATAAGATGAATTTCTTTCGTTCAAAACCAAAAGCTTGGGTTCATTCCTTTTGTTCCAAACTAACGTATTCGATTACATCTTTTTGTTGAAAACTTACATATTCCATTCATTATTTTTTATCAAATCTCACACAATCGATTTATTCCTTTCCTTCAAAACTCACATGTTCGATACAAACCTTTTGTTCAAAACTCATTTTTTCGATTCATTCCTTTCGTTCACAACTCACACAATCGATTAACTCCTCACTTATTCATTTCATTCCTTTCCGCTCATTTTTTTTCCATAATCATTATTATTATTTTTTTTTTTTCTGTTCAAAATTTTTATTTTGCTCTAACGCAATGAACATGTAGCCTGCCATGCAAAATATAACGTTCTTGGGAATTCGAAAAGTATCGGACTTTGTCAGATTGCGCAGTCTGACAAAGGTCGAAACAGTTCGTTTTGTTCGGCTTTCTTACCTTATCATACTTTTATTTCTAGTTCGTTTTTTTTTTTTTCGTGGAAGATGTCATAGCACTTCGGTCGAGTTCGTTAATGTCGTCGTCCGTTGCTTGCAAAGACAGTTTGTGAATCTCTAGTATTGCGTAAGCATTTACACATAATTTCAATGTGAAAAGAGTGATGTCTAGTTTCAATTTTGTAATTAACTTCCAAGTCCGTTGTAGGATGACCGTACACACTGCTCTTGTTTGCCTACATTCTCTTAGCTTTTCAGTCTTTTCGGTATATATCTTCTTGGTCTTAAATAATCGCTCTTTTCAAGAGATGAAGAAAGAGAATATTTCTTGTTTTCATGGAGGAATGAACCGAAAAACCTAATTACACAATATGAATACGTGATTAGGTTTTTCGGTTCATACCTCCATGAAAACAAAAATATTCTCTTCAATTCTTATAACTTAATAGCATCGCGCGAAAAAAAACAAAAGCTTTACAAATTTTGATACCAGTTGTATTGGACTATTTTGTGCGGAAGCATACAAAATCGCTGTGTGCTCAACATTTTGTTCATGGAGTTATGAATAAATTTTTTTCGACCAATCTGAACGCTCGTTTTTGATAGAGGAAAATAAAAATTAAACTATTTATTGTTGTTTTAGAATATTATGAGAGGATGACCTCAGCTGAAATCAGTCCTTTTGTTATTTTGTTTGTTTTGTTTTGTTTTTCGAGAGGGGTATTTATTGTCGTTCGACCCACTCATAGTAAGTTAATAAGTATTCAAGTTGTACTTCTAATGCATGTTCAATCACAAAACACTTTTTGTCCATTTTCGTATCGAAGCCTGTAATTTAAACTCTAGCTTTGAGTGTTTCAACGTATGCATTACGACAAAATCATTAGGATGTCCGTAATTGTTGTGCAAATCTCTACAGAGTAATAAAAATCGAGTAATCTTAGACACGCTAAGTAATTTTGGTCGTTAAGAAATCCCATCTGTTTACATAAAATATAGTTAGTGCATGTGTTCTGTTACCGAAATTTCAATTGCCTCTTTTGATTTAGGTGTTGGGGGTATCAAAGGATCGCTAGTCACAGACACTGACCTCCGACAGGAAGTTCTATTTCGATATTAAACAATTTTTAATTTACAGAATTGATGACCGTCTTAGATAATGCCAATTCGGTTTTCTGTAGTCACTGATTTTATATTGCTTTATAGGTCTTCTATCACAATAACTTTTCGATGATTCTCTGAAATCTATCAACGGATAATATTCCGGAAATATTATAACCCGGAAATTGTTTAATTTAGATTGATGCCTTTAAATGCAATATAACGATATTTCGCTGTAACGTAAGGTATTTCAATATAGGCTGAAGCTAATCTGTAGAGCGACCAAACCCGTGTAAAATGAATCCTATTTAATTGGCTTATTAGCTCGGCTGTTTTCGGAAAAAATCCGAAGTATTGTCGTGGCTAGGTCGTCGTCTGTGCATGCATCAGCGTCTTTTTCGTCGTCTTCAGACTGATATTTTGTAATATATCACGTGCTACTGAACACTCTGTGTATATGTTTACTATCAAAAGAGCAATCTATATCAACAAGGTAGATAACTCTAGATGTATCTTTAATGAATTATGTCCCCTTTTCGACTTAGAAATTTCACCCGGCATATCAAGTACTTAAACAGCCAATCGTTAGCATCCGTTTACACTTGTTTTCGAGCCGAATATCAAGTTATAAAAACATCACCAACACCATTTCATAAACGCATATAAAGAGAAAATTTTAAGAGTATTTTTCGTCCCACGAACTTCTTGAATTTCTACGTTAGCTTGGTTAAAACAGAATCTGGAATATAACAAACCAATAATGGATGTTCGAGAGGGCGGTGGGTCTTGAAATAAACTGTTAAGATAATTTGGTTTAAAATCTAATGCATTTAAAGTGGAGAAGTAATTGTCGCTAATTATAGCAGATTCTCTCTGGCATTTTTGAGGGAAAGAGTTTCTTTTTCAATTAAGAAATAAAGAGAATAGTTTTTGTTTGTTTTGTTTTATTTCTGAATGAACCTAAAAACTTAATTACTCTGTACGAATACGGTAAGTTTTTAGGTTGATACCTCAATGAATCTAAGAAAAAAAATCTCATTGTTTCTGATTGTTAAATGCCACCAAGCAAAATAAAGCAAATATTTTACTAGTTTTTAGCAAACTCATGGAACTGCTTTGAGCACAAGCATACAAAATAATTGAGTTAAGAGATGAAGAGAATATTTTTTGTTTTCATGGAGGTATGAACCGAAAAACCTAATCACACTGTATGAATTCGCGAAGCGGATTCATACATTGTGTGATTAGGTTTTTCGGTTCATACCTCCATTAAAACAAAAAATATTATCTTCATTTCTTATAATTTAATAGCATAGAGCGAAAAATGCAACAACTTAACAAATTTTGATACCTTTTTGTAGTGAACTATTTTGTGCGGAAGCATTCAAAATGGCTGCGTACTCAAAATTTTGTTCATGGAGGTATGAATTAAATTTTTCGACCAATCAGATCGCTCGTTTTTGATAGACGAAACTAACAATTAAATTATAACGGCATGAATTTGACGTCATCCTAGACTATGGAACCATATTTGACTCTATCTGATACAGATTTGTTTACTTAAAGGGAACTATCGATGTGTGTTTCCAGTTCGTAGATTTTAATTGTTTTAATTTTCTCTCATATATTGTTTGAATACAATATAATGAAAAGTATTTTGTAAAAATCAGAGATCTTTTATCAAAATGAACCCGGGTTTTTCCTTAATAGGCTGTGTAGGTTGTTAATCTATTTTTAGACTTGGCCCGCACTTTTGTCATGAAGGTGGATTTAGCCGTTGAAGTTTGAACTCGCTCAAACCAATGTCATAGTGTCGTCACCAGGACTTATATTCGCTAGACGGTTTCGATTTTGTAAATTTAATTTCAAAACTGTCGTACGAGTTTATGCAAATATGGACACTTACTATAGTTTTTCGCTAAGAAGTGAATATTACGTTAGATGTTTCAATTGTCACTTTAATTCTTCTGGTGTCTTTGGGTCATATGCAAATGAGTTCATCCGGTTTCGATAACCGAATGCAGTGAATTCTTAAAATAACTCGCGAATCCGCAGAAGTGTCCGATTGGGTCTGTGTGGGTTGTATATATTTCACTGGTATATGATAAACCCCTATACACTATATACCCTTCAACCAAATTGAAATAGGGTTCATTGTTTTATCAATCTCTTACGTGCTGATTTTGTCATACTTGATTTCTATTTCTATTTATTGCTCCCAAACCAGTGCTGTTGAAGGTTGTGTGTAATGATATTATCTTTTATTTAACCAAATAGGAATAAGCTGTCATTTACATAACATGTGTTTAAAATGACGTTAAACGAAATATATTATGAAAGCAATAGGAAGTCACGTTCTTTTCTTGTGGGGGGCGTTAATCTCATGAGACGGTTCCATTTTTCATCCATTTCTGCCGCCGTCATAGCGCAGTTGGTAGCACGTCGGACTGTCAATCTAGAGGTCGCGGGTTCGATCCCCGACGGCGGCACTCATCCTTTCCGACTATTTGTCTCCCACCAATGTGTCGATAATCGTAGACCTATGTGGGATAGCAGCTGGAGGCTAGGAAGGGATATGATGGCGGTACTGGTGTGAGAAATACCAGGAATCCATTGTTAGGTGCTTCAGCCGCAACGATATAACTGAAAAATTGTTGAAAGCGAAGTAAAACTCCATTCAAACAAACAAACAAACAAATCCATCCATTTCTGAAACAGTTGAAAATAATCTTGGATATACAGTATATCATGTATAAAGCGACCGCTCAAGGGACAAGGAATGCTCACTTAATATTTCGGCGAATGAAATGAAGGATTGATTCGATTGCATACATATATTTGAATAGAATTCTCGTCTAATCCTTTGTTGTTGGAACTCATTAGAATCGTCTCACTAATGAGTTCCAACAACACAGGATTTCGTTTTTATCCTAGCAAAAATGCCTTCTAACGAGCTTTCGATTGTGATCGCTTCTTAATTGACGTGGTCGCTTAATAGAAGTAGCTGCCCGAACAAGATTGACTGTAAATGATCACTGTCAAAAAGAACATTATCATCAGTTGTAACATACGAAAGCATACTTGAACTGCAAAAAAGATCTAAAAGAAACTTTCAAGTTTCTGTAATATCTAACGTTTAGTGCAACATTGTCCTGAGTGTATATATGAAAAGTTTCTTTGCGGTATAGTAAGAACGTATATTAATGTATTCAGCTTGTACACAGGGTCTTAAACTCGCTCCCAGACTCACTGATATATACATATGAGCCGGCGCGTAACATTTCCAACCATTTCACATGTGCGTAAAGCGCACAAATTGCGTAGCATGGACGACCACACAGTGTCTTTCGAATATTCGGAAGCCGTCTAAAAGAACTTTGAGTCAGTAGCTATCTAGAGAGCGCTTAGAGAAGACTTTGATCAGACTGTGCGGACTGTGGAAATCCCATACAAAAGCTCATATTTTATTTGGAAGTTTTCTGTCCTCTAGCTGTTATTTCTCTGTTATGATGATCAGTGATGGCAGTTTGTGAGACGTAAGGGAGGTACCTTTAAGGAATGAAATGTATTTGCACGATTGATCAACCTTACTCACTTTCAAACCAACCCTAGCTGACAGCCTTGGAGACAGGCTAACAAGGTCTAAGAGACTGAATTCACCATCGACATTGCACGGGTATACAATTGTTGCTTAAAGTTGATAACAAGATGATATGTACACGTTGTTCATTTTCTTTAAAATGGGGGCCACGAGTAAAGCATACATATTCAGTTTTTGCTTTCTTTCTTTTTCTTTTTATTGTAGGATCGCTGCTGTCAATCAATAATCCAATTGACAAGTCAAATTGCTCATTCTGACATGAAAAGAACTCATTGAAATTCGGCATTCATGTTAACCCTTGTTATGCTGAACCCGGAACATTCAGGTTTTGACATGAGGCGTAGACCAAGATCAGCCTGCACATCTTGGTTTACACCTTCTGCTTGTACTTTCCAGACAGAGTTGTTTATGAAATTGATTTCTAAAGGAAATGTTGATTTTTGAACAACAAGTTCTATCAATACGTTCAGCCCTTTGATTTTACAGCAATTCAGTAAGGTTATTTAAACAGCATGACAAGGGTTAAGTTTTTGTGTTGCTTTGGCGACTGTAGCCTTTTAACTACAGACTTCAAGGTGTGGTTACAACATTTCGGTCGCTAACCAACAATACGCCTTTTAATTCCTATATTATTGACCATATATGAAACAAAATCGTATAGTTTAGTACCTCTGTTGAACTGCCATTTGAGAGGTCATGGGACTAAGTCATCGATCCGTCAATTGACCAATCGCTGGCCCAGCCCACTTTCTCCGTTTGCCAAACCCATCGACTCCGACAGGAAGTTCCGCCTCAATTTTAAAAGGCGTTATTTTGCAAAATGTATGGTATACAGCATGTCACAAATAGAATAGAATAGTTGGTTGGCGACCTAAACGTCGTAACTAAAGCTATAAAAAGCTGTAGATTCGACGTTTCAGTCGCCGAACCAATAAAAAGGGATATCAAAAATGGCGGCAAATGTTGGAGATCAAATCTCATTTCTGGTCTCAATGAATGATTTCATTGGTCGACTGGTTATTTGATTAGTAGACGCGATCAATTGGAAGAAATGAGCTGGATAAGTAGACCCTATGGTAAAAGCAACCGATTTGTGACGCAATTCTGCAAAGTCGTTTATATGGAAAATTGTAAGAATTCAAGTAGGTTGTCTCGGCAGACTAATGCGAAGAACACAATGCTCCTTAGGGATTTATGGTGCCCGATTAAATGCTGAACAAAGTCTGAATATCAAATCGTTTGAAACTGTATCGACTCCCTTGGGGTTGTTATATGAAGAGAGATTTAAAGCAAATGCTTTTTTTTTTTTTTTTTGTACGAATGAGTGAAATTCGAATGCCTGGTTGCAAGCATTTTATGATTTTTAGGATTAATGAGAATGGCAGATTATTTCATAGATTAATTATTTGGTCGAATTACTTTGTTTAGAGATAAATAGATAATTCTTTCTTCATAAAACAGTGCTGAAAACTCTGAAAAAAATAAGCCAACGATGTGAATTCAAGAACTTGAATTAAAGAACCAGTTTCTTTTGATCTCTTTCGAATAATAATCAAATTTATCAAATAAATACTAATTTTCCCTATAGAAAATATTCATTGCACGCGGACAAAATCACATTTGTCGGAAAAGAATGTGTATCAGCCATGTAGAATATTGTAAGAAGACGTCATTTTTCATTTGAAATGACGTCACGTCGATTTCAACGTTTAAGGACTATAAAAAGAAATAATGGTTTTATACAAGTTCGTGAGCGTGTTTTTATCTTTAAAGTCAAATTTTGTTGTTATATATTAAATGGAATACTAGAGTATATGTTGCAGTTGATATACGACACCTTGTAATTGATTCATTCGTGCCTCTGAAATATTCAAACTTTTCTGCACGGCCCAATTGACCAATCGCGGCCGTCAAACAAGGAATAAACCGACCAATCAAGTTATTTATTCAGCCCGGACCTGAGCTTATAAACTACGATATTGGCTCCATTTTTGTTTTACCTTTATTGTTGGTTTGGCGACTTAAACGTCGTAACTACAGCTTATTCAAGCCAGATTTTTTCACTACCAAGGAGGGGGAGGAAGAGAGAGAGAGAGAGAGAGAGAGAGAGAGAGAAGAGAGAGAGAGAGAGAGAGAGAGAGAGAGAGAGAGAGGAGAAAGGGGGGGCTTACCTCCCTGCTACCCTAATTTACAACTGGGTTGATTGTGAAAGGACCTATTAGAACGTTGAATATTTATCCGAATAGTGTTGGTTAATCATTAGTTTATACTTATTTATTTTAGTTCGATTGCGACGAAAGCTTAAAGCTTATGCAGTCACTTACAATTCAAATGTTTTCACGTCCCTGAGAGAAAGGCAGTGACTGAATCCTACTGCTACCTTATTCTATAGCTGGATTGACATGAGCTTGCTATTAAGTGTCTTGCCAAAGAACACATTCTGGTGACGATGGGGCTCGAACCCGTGAAACCTTCAGATCACAAGCCAAGCACTTATACCACCAAGCCATTGAGGCAATTATTTCCCATTGAATCTTCGAACTTTCTTAGAATACATGAAGTAAGTCGTTGTCCCATTGTATTTATTATTATTATTATTTTTCTTCTTTTTTTTCAATTAGAATAAATAACTTGTTAAACGACTGTTATTCGAAAGGGATCAATTGATAAGTGTTTAATCTTTGCTAGGCCGATGACAGTATGCAGTTAGTAGAGCAAGATACTGAGAATTAAAAGGTCACGGGCTAAATCTTCTTGCACGGCCACTATTCTTTTGAAGATGTTGGTCTAATAAAATGAAGGTCGTTACCTGGTAAGTAATAGCCCAGACGGGATGTGAAGCTTGAGGCTAGGTAAGAAAGTTGAGGAGGTACTTAATCCTGAGAGACATACTGATGATTGGTGCAAAAGCCATGTTCGGCCTTTGTTTGTTTGTTCGTTCGTTTAAGGTCTTACGCCAATGAGTGGATAATCTTATATGGGATGAGCAGCCGGAGGCTCGGAAAGAATGTAGTGGTAGTACTTGTGTAAAATACCAGGAATCCATGGTTAGGTGCTCCAGCCGCCCCGATATGACTGACATACTGTTAAAAGTGACGACAAACTCCATTCAAACAAAATCATTTATTGGTGTGTATCACTACCTGTCGATAATTCTAACATTTTTATCAGACTGTTTATTGTGTTTACATTTCGCAAACTTCTCAAAATGAGGGCACCTCTTCAGTGCGCAGCATAAAAAAATGTATCTACAATATTTACAATTTGTTGAAATATTTATGAACAAATTATCATTTTCACACGCCGTTTTCCTTATTTATGTCATTTTTTAACGTCCATTTCAAGACTTATAAGGTCAAGAAATTAAAAATGATGTAAGCATTTCTTAACGAAATTCCGGGTCTTTAGCTGTATATAATTTACTTTTAATTTTTTTGGGGGGAAGGAATCTGCAAATTTTTGGCAGGAAAAAAAACGTATCCAGCCTGCGTACAAAGATTGAGTTCGGAACTATCTTGTTTGCCTGCGCAAAAAGAAGTCCCACAAAAAAGGTGATTTCAACTGCCAGGACATTTGCTTATTTTGTGATTAGGCTTTTATATTTATACCTCATTGTAAACTAACATCTCTTTACCCTTTTCTTTTTTTTTTCTTTTTTTTTTGTGTGTGTGTGGTAGTGTTGTTGTTGTTTGTTGTTGTTGTTGTTTGTTTTGTTTTCAACATTTAGACTTGTCCAATTCGAAAGAAATTGCAGACGACAAATCAAAGTGAGTTTAATTTGAAAAATAACCAATGTATAGGGTAGAAAATATTTTGGGTAAAGAAGAAATTGCTTGTGACACACAATTTCTTCTTTATCCACAATGTTTTCTGTATGGGATTGAACAGGAAGGGGTTAAATTGACTAATCGCAGCTTTCAGTCAAAGAATTGGTCGACCTATCAAATCATTCATTAGACCGAATTTGATTTTGAACTTCGATATTGGCCGACATTCAGGTTGTTGTTTTGATGACTTAAGCTTATTCAAGCTGTAGTTACGACGTTTAGGTCACCAACAAACCTTTGTACTCTTTTATTACGTACTTCTGACCATATATTCTGGAAAAGAATCCGTTCAATATCGAAGCTGAACTCCCTGACCGGGTCAAATAGGCGGGGCTAGCGTAGTTGGTGGGCTTTGATATCGAATAATCAATTGTCTTTCATTCCTAGAAATTCAAGCGACTTGTAACCATTGTTTAAATTGCGATAGAGGAACTTTGCTTTTATAATCATCAATAAATGTTAGTCTCGTTGTCATGACAACGGAAATAATATCATATATCATCTCATACCGTGGGACTATAAATTAAAAAAAAAATAAAACCTTAGTATCAAGTTCCCATCTTTTACAACAAGCACGTTGACAGTTTTTCTGTGGATGAACTTAATTTATCTCGTTTTATATTCGTACGTCGAGACAAAATTAAACCAGACAAACAAACAAACAAATAAACGATTTCTTATTTATCTGACGAAGTTGTTTTCAGAAGAAAAGAAATCTGTGTATTGGAAGTGAATATAGGCTTTGAAACAATGGTACTGTTTCCGAAAGATTCTACAATAATAACAAAATACAATTTTTATTTTTCATATTCTTTTTTATCATCTATGTAATTATTTGCTGGCTTGGTCTCGGCTGATCGTTGAGTGAAATGAGATTAATTACCCTAAACCCATCCCCACACGACAAAATTTTAAACTGGTCCAAATTATAGATGATGCAGATTACATTTTCAAATTGGTGGAATTTTAAAATCTTAACCTTTTAAAGTAGAAAATAGTGTGGATTATGAAGGAACCGCTTGTTACAAGCAATTTATTCATTTTCCACAATGTTTTACAAACCTTTTTTGTTGAAAGGCGTAAAAGGTAGGATTGCGTGGGAAAGGGTTAAACAGGGGGTGTGCGAAAAGAACCATGTAACGGATAGCCTAAAATATTTGATATAAGAAAAAATAATAAAATCTAGTCAAACCATAATCAGACATTCCGTGTTTAAGCTCTGAAAAAAACAACACTACTACTGTGAGAAAAGAATTATATTTGACACATGCGTCTCTCGTTTTCTCTCATTTAGTATCCTAAATTAGTTTCATTTTCGAATTTAAACATTCTTTGATGGTATGTATACGAACCCTTTCAATTTGGAATAGTCTTGAATTTCATTGTGTGGTAAAAGGTTAATAAAAAAAACTGACAATGATTCTTATAAATAGCCATTTTCTCCATAACATATAGCTTCATTCCTTATTTAAGGCGAAATCGAGGCGGTTTCAATGTACAGTATTTCGGATAGACGCAAGAAATGTTAGTTATAGAAATATCACTAGCAATAAAAAACGCTGTATCGGAGTCGTGTTATCCATCTAATGGAAACGACTAGAATATTTGACATTTATTGAACATAACAAAATTTAAATATGACATCTAATTGAAAACTGACAACGAATCTAATGAAGAGCGTTTTATTACAATAACTTATTACCACAGTGCTTCCATATGTAAGCGGCGTGGTCAAAGCGGTTATAAGGTTTAAGTTTTGATAAAACATCTACATGAAATAGACAACTAACATCGAGTCTGTTGAATAGATTTGTTGTGTTGCAAAAACAAGCGATCATCAGCGGTGAAATCACAGACGATATAATGTACAGTATGTAGAGCAAGACGAAAAAATGTCGACAAGTAGTTGACTGATTGAATGGGGGTTTGCGCTACTTTTAATAGTATTTCAATAACATCGTGGCGGCTGGAGCACCTAACAATTGATTCCTAGTATGTTTCAATCCAGTACTACCACTACATCCTTACCTAGCCTCCATCTGCTATCTCACTTAGGTTTGTGATTATTCACCCATTGGTGAGAGACAGATGTCGGAAAGGATATGTGCCGTCGCCGGGATCGAACCCATGTCGACAAGTAGAAAAGCCATTGAAGAAATATGATATTTAAAACGCAGTATCGGAATTGTGCTAAAGTGAACTTACTTCTTACTTGACGAATTAAGTAATGGCATTGAGTTGTAGATTTGACATATATTGATAAGGTTGTAATTTAAACGAAACCAGACGACAATATTTTAGACCAAATTGAAAGGTGTTGCAGACGAAAATTTAAAAGTTAAGAAATTTTGGATTTTTTTTTGTTGTTGTTGTTTTGTTTACTTTTCGGGCTGAAAACATTGTGGATAATGAAGAAATTGCTTGTTACCAGCAATTTCTTCATTTTCATAATGTTTTCTCAGGCTTTTTTTCTTAGGGGTGTCTATAAGCGTTATTGAATGGGAATGGGTTAAGAAAACCGACATCGATTTTGTTGAATAGCTTTTTTATAACCATAACATGTGACCAAAGTTCTTTTCAGCAGAGAAATCAAAGACAGTGTAAAACACAAAATAATTGGCGACAGACAGAAAAGCCCATTAATTGACGGACCGCATCTGTCAAACAAAATATCGTTCGGCAAATCAAATCATTTATCTAGACAGAAAATGCATATTTAACTTTTTTGTCTAACACTTTTTATTGTCTTGATTACTTAAAGCGGCTCTGGCATAGATTATGAAAGAAAATTTTTGACTCTCAAATTTCAAATTTGTAACTGTAATGCTCTAAGACATTTGAAAGAAGGGGATTAAGCTGATTTTGAAAATAACTATTCATAACTTTAAAAATTGATGAATTAGTAAAAATATATGAGACGCCAGTCAACGAAGTACATCAAGAATGGAAACGGAATTCATCGGATTTATACGATATCAGTCGATTTCACCAAAAATTGTCTTATTTGTGGTTTCCCTGGCGTATATCATTGTCATTGACTTTCGCTAGCAATTCAGTTGTTATCGACTTTAACCGAAGCTTACCGACCTCATTCGATGAAATCTGATGTTTCAAAGCGGAGCATAGTGAATTCTTTACATTAGATTAAATTCTTGGCGAATTTAGTAGACTAATCACGGAGAAAGATCACGAAAAGAAGTTTACAAGATCTTTATTTTGTAGATTTCGCAGATGAAAACTTAAATAAAACATTAAATAGACAACGAAGCCTAAAATTAGCTAAACATACTACCAATGTACTAACATGTAGTTTAAACTTATGTTATTGTCATAATTTACGATTATTTACAAAAAGTATGAATTAGGCAAAAGGGGCTGGCCACAGTTTATTTCAACTTAGGTTCGGCCATTCCTTTCATGCAACATATACACAGACAGTATTCAGGCATCAGACTTTTTGCAAGTTTCATTATGAGTACCTTTGAAATACGGAAAACTATGTTCTAGTTATAAAGCATATTACTTAAATGGCGAATATTATTGCGAGAGATAGATTACCCCCATAAAGCAGACGTTGCTTTGGAATTGAATTTGAATTTAAAATGAGCCAAGCCATAATGTCGGTAGTAGGACAATGTATGAATTAACGAGGCGCGATTATATTTCCAGTTCCAGGGGGCGATCTCCGGTCTCCAATTTTGATTCTTTGATAATATATTGAATAGACTTAAAAATGTGTTAATTTTCTTCAAAAGTGCTAACCTGTAGCGGTGATAAAAGCAAAGCCGTTTAAATATACAACGTTTACGGCAAGACGCAAAAGATAGTAAAACAAAAAGGCCATTCAATGAATCTCTCGCTAGCTGTATAAAACGCAGTATCGAAGTTAGTGCTAAAGTGACCATGTAACGGAATTGACGCTTTCTTGACGAGTCGTCGACTAGAGTAGTTGACAGATATTGGTTTAATGAAAACTATCCACTCATACACAGTGGTAAGCGGGAGTCGGCTGAATGCTGTTTCATTTACCGATTCTTTCTACAGACAGGAGTGTCTCGCTAACGATGTAATAATACTTGGAACTTTTCACTAAACCCTGGTGAGTAGAATAATAGTGTACTTCAATTTCAAAGTTTGATATTATTCAGAGGTTAAAAAGAATACAGGCATGCGTAAATGCCACAAATCTAACTATTATTATATTATTGATTGTATCATTATTTAAAAAAAAAATAAGCGTGTCCTTCAATAAATATATCATCATATAGCGGCCAATCCATCGTAAAAACAGATTGAATAAAACTATATATGTATTTACAATATATATTTTGTTTTTCCAACGACTATATGTACATCTGATAATATCTAGAACTTTTTTAAAAATCCCCGTAAGAAAAGTTCATGGTGTATTTTATATACACATTTTGCTATAATTGAATAAAATATATGTGAATTTTAAATATCCTGAATGAAATTTACTCTTTTTTTAGTCATTCCCCACATCTCGAATTAAAGGTTAATGGTAATTGCTTGCTATCTATAAATTCTTTAAAATAGTTTTTTCCGACTATTGAAATTGAAGGCCGAAATTATGTATATTTTATAGATGAAATAAAGTTATTGAATTCATTGTTTTGGGGGCGAGGTTTAAATATAACTCGTTACACAGGAAAACCTGCTTACATCTTAAAAACTGACAGATCTACAACTGCCGTTTTATATGCATTCACTCATTACTAGACGACAAAATTCTAGACTGATTCCAATTAACCGACGTTGTAGACTCACTTTTGTATTTGCGATTTTTTTTAAATCTATATTTTTGACCAGAAAAACATTGCCAATAGTTCAATATACTGTATTAGCTTTCAGACCCCTAACCGGGGTAAACATGCAATTGTCGACAATTAAGTAATTGCTTGCAATAAGCACTGTTTTCATTTTTCACAAGGTTTTCACATTATCATTTTTTTTCTTGAGTGGCTTATAAAAAAACAGACAAGCGTGACGCTAGCAAAATACTTTTACTTCTAACGTCTTATTTTTACGTCATTAAGTCGGGTTTAAAATAATATTTATACAGCCTGTTATTGTACGAAGACTACTTTCAGCGCGTTGTCGCGGAAGCTTACTTGTAGCCAACGCTTAATTAGAGAAAGAAAGAACCAGGTTCGAATCCAAGAGAAGCGGAATATTCATTTTGTTCAACCGTTATTATTGAAAAGGGGGAAAGGAAATACTTATATCATGATATAAAATTGGCACATGTGCCGTATGATTTTCTGTGAATGCAATTACGTAACAGGCATAAGATTCCGATGACAATTTATGTATATTACTTACATTTCGATGGTTCAGTGCGAACAGTTTTTACTGGCTTTATACTTATAGGCAGTTACAACAATTTTGCCCTGAGCCATCCATTTCTTTTGTTAGAATATTGTCAGAAGAAGACAAAAAAAAAGTTGAAGTTGCTTGTCGAAAACCAACGATATATAAATCTCTCCAAGTAACTGTAAGTTTTCTGAGAGGTGTATGCCTTGCATTAGATTTTCATTAAAATGATGTTGGAAGCTGGTATTATCGCCTTTTCAACAATGTTTGTTCGACTATCCACCAGAAAAGTATGCAGTATGTAAACTTAAAATGTCCTTAACTTGCGACCAAAGACGTTTATTTGATTTTTACAAGTCACAGTTAAAGAGCCCCCAAAGATCAAAAGTGTGCTTAAAAATTTCAGCTCCTCGAAGGCATTTCATATTTTTTTCTTTTTTCTTCTTTTTTTTCAAAATGTTTTTCCTCCCTGCTTGAACCTATACTGTTCTTATCAGGCACTTTCAGTGAAACATGTTGAAAATTTAAGAACAAACCTTTATGGAAGAGTTGATTCAAGACCTCTTTATATTGAAAGCAATTATTGCATGTATTGAATGTTTTAACCCATTACAACTCAATCCCTCCTTTTTACGCCCCCAAGAAAAAAGCTTTTGAAAACATTGTTGAAAATGAAGAAATTGCTTGAATCAAGCAATTTCTTCATTATCCACAATGTTTTCTACCAAATATGACGAAAAAGTTCAAAATTCCATCAACATGAAATTGTCGTCTGCAGCTTCTTTCAATTTGGACCGGTCTTAAATTTTGCTGTGTGGGAATGGGTTAACCTTATCTCCAGAGCATACTTATAAAGTAAAAAAAATATTGTCGCTGGAATATACAGTTACAATTCTATGAGGCGTCCATTGATCGCCCGAACAAAGATTTGTCGCTTAGAGAATGGTCGCTTTAAACGCCTTTTTGTAAAATATACGAAGGATTGATTCGCTTCGATACATACGTAATATTTTACAGAATTCTCGCTTAATCCTATGTTTTTGAACTCATTATTATGAGTTACAAAACATTAAATTTAGGTATGCTATGTTAATAAGTAATACGACTAGGTCTTTGGGAGACATTGGATTTTGAAAAGGGAATTTCGATTGTGACTACGTAATATAAGAGGTCGCTTAATAGAGGTGCTCAATCGAGCAAGACCGTCTATACATATTAAAGAAAGACTTAAATGACACTTTTAGCTAGTCACATCTGTAAATGGAATACCTATCAAAATATTCGTATGAAAAGTTAACAATCATGACAAGCCATGACTGTTCACTTTTTATACGAATATTTTGATAAGTAATTCATTTACAGATGTAACTAGCTAAATGTAAAAGGCCCTACTATGGGTTCCGTAAAACAAATACGTGAAAGATCGGATACAACCGATGTCAATTCGGGGTGGTATTTCCGAAATGGATTTACAGCTACCTAAAAGGGTCATCCTACATTCCGAAAATAAACTGACGTCAAAAAGTTTTGCCCCTATTCGCGCAGTCTGATCAGGAAGCGAAACATTTTGTACCAAATATAGAAGGTTTCTTTTTCGCTTTAAATGTCACAAATATTTAGCTAGGTATGCTATGATACACGAGTGTACCCTGCCATTCTTTTTATAAAGTACAATGGTTAAATGCACAGCGTTCTAGAGCCCCAATTCTGGAGCCGTAAATGCGCAGTCTTATCAGGGTTAAAACCTTTTGCACCACATGAAGAAGGTCTCTTTTTCGTTTTATACTCCACACGTATTTAGCTAGGTAAGCAATGATACAAAAGTATCCGCAACAATTTTTTTATATCAACTGGAAATGTGCAATGTTTAAATGCACTGGGTTCTCAAATTGTAAAAAATAAAAAAGTATCAAGACACCTTGGCCGCATAAAAGTTATTTTGCAATATTAAGTAAAGGACAGTAGGATAAACGAACATTATCAGAGTAGAATAGTCAATAAAAGCAGGGGTGTTCATTTCAGGCTTTAAGAGGTTAAGCTTTGAAGAATTTATGCTTCAAATATATATTGAGTGCTTTTAATCCATTAACAATTGCAATTAAGTATAATATGCTTCCAGCATTAAACAGAAATAGAGCGACTGAGAATATTCATTAGCAATTAGGTATACTTAACATCAGTGCGTAATTAATACATCAATGGAACACTGCAACATTAAAATGTTGTTTATATAAATATTTCTTTTTAATTGCTCTTGTTGTCGTCGCTTTGAAATTATATGATTTTGTTTGTTATTTGTTTGTCCGGTGTTTTTTTTTTTTTTTTTTTTTGTTTTTTTGTTTTTTTGTTGTTGTTGTTGTTGTTGTTATCTTTAAGAATAAAGCCCTGTTCGAAATTCCAACCGGGAGACTTTTCAATGTACCTTATCTGAATGGTTAAACGTACCGCTACGTAGACGATTTAATTGCGTTTTGCAATAATTGTGATGTGCAGTTAAGTGAGCCTATACCAATACAATACGCTTTATTCGGTCCGTTCCGTTTTATTGAAACAGGAGGTAAATGTACATCAAATACAAATAAACGAGGCAAAAAACAGGTACAACATACATATTTGTCATAAGAAAGATGGAGAATTGGGACGAAGATAAAAATTTAGAAATTGTCCATGATTATCTTTATAAATTTTCATAGATTTACAGTTTCTATTATTTTTCTAGTATTCATAAGTGATTCAAATTTCAAAGCGTTTAATTTTTTTGTAAAACCAGAGGGTATAAAACGTTTTCGTTCTGCTTCGAAGGAACAACAGTTAAATATGTAATGGTATTCATCACCAATTTCGGTATTGCAACGGATACATGTTCTTTTAGATATTTCAGTCATATTCCTGTTTCGATAGGTAAATTAGTGTTATTTGTTCGAAATTTAACCATTTATTTTGATAGTGCAGAGGGAGTTTTAATTAAACATCTTTCAAACTAATTTTTAATTGGTCGTAGACCAATTTATATAACCATAAATTCGAGATTGTGTCGCTGCAATTTACCAAAACTGCCTTTAGCCCAACTGGACGTATATTCTGACGGGAAAACAGAAAAAAATCATTTCATTTTACAAGTTAAGAATTTTCAAAAGGAGTACAGGAAAACTGAACGGTCACACGCTTTAAAGATGCATGCTTCAAGGATTTTCCGCTAGTGATGAACGCGTCTAACCAACCCTTTCTTTCAATCGTATCGAGGTGTAAACAAAGATGATATTGCCACTCAATTATTTTCCAGCCATAAGTTAATCAAAGTACTGAAAGTTCTTCTGGAGAGCAAATTTGGTTATTATGCTTTCAAGCTGTCTAAAGAATTCGCCCAAAGAATAGTATCAAATGTTTTTTCCTTTGTTTGTAATCAGCGCTGTTTAGGAACTTGTTAATTTCTGCCCAGAAAAAGAGAGGGTTTTGAAATTTCATGAACCTGCTGTCAGCATTCGCTCTTAAACTTAAGTTATCATATTTCCATATTTTTTCTGTTTTGGCTTTATAAAAAAAGCTTGCAGGGATGATCTAACCATGACTATTTAACAATCGAGAATTTTTGAAAATTTAGTTTCACAAAAAGTTGCTTTTTTGTCGGTACCCATGTTGCATCAAGGTCTTATGTTCGTGTAAAATAATATTAGTTCTAATTAACATTCACGGAAATGTCATACACTAGGATAGAACCTACGTGTTGTGAAAGTTATAGACATTAAAGTTGTTTTACCCTAATTCTGAAGTCGGAATGCAACGATATGTCCAATTTCTCAGTGACGACCAATTACAGTGCGTACGGCACTTTGATTTCTTTATTAGTTTATACGCATGACAACTGTCACTATTTTTACAATCAATTATGCATAGTATATTTTATTATATATCTATAAAAGATATGGATTAAAATATGGCTATCTAATACAACTCAACAGATAAAAAATCCGTATTCGGCGTGTACCAAAAAAAAAACCAAAAAACGTATTCTTCGAGCACCATTAAACACTGACTATATTTTTTTTGTATTGACGTTCGGGTTTTTTCAGAAAGTTGGTTATTTCTTAATCATTAAAGAGAATTTTTTTAATCTCTTGTCCTTAAAGGTATAAAATAAAAGGAATATTATAGCAATGTGTTTTTTTATTTGTTGTTATTGTGTTCTCGAATCATATGTAGGTATTTTTTATTGGATTCGACCTTCGGTCCCATCCAATAAAAAATACCTACACACGATTCTCGAACACGTTAACAACAAATAGAAAAAGACACTGTTGTATTATTCCCTATTTATCAAAAATGTTTTTTCTTTATTGTAACACGATACGCGACATCCTTTATATATTACATAGGCAAAATGCATTTAAGCCAATTTTAATAAATATCTTCCTCGTAGCCGCATTCGGTGCACATGCATCTTGTCTAAACGGAATTCAATGATCATAATCTCGGAATTTCCAATGAATATAGTTGATAATTCCGTGTTATTTTCCTACACATTTTGTCGTAAGTGGACAGATATATCAGCAACTTCTAAAGGAAATTCATCACGCAATGTAAACAAGGAAACACTTTTCTCACAGTGAAAATAACATACTCAATACTCACGTTTTATTATGTAAGAATCAGATTGACAACTGAACCCCCTATTTGCAGATATTGTGTTTTAAAATTGGGTGGAGGTAATTATTAATCTGTCCTATCTAAGTCGGTAAATAACTTCTTTTTTGATTTTCCTACTAAAAGTTGGCTAAACATTTTCCTAATATTGCAAGGACCATGTTTACATAATAATAGAATATGAAGCTATTTTTCCCATAATATTTATCAAGAAATGCTACTTTGATTGTAGTTTTAGGATACTGGGAGGACTTTCATCTCTTAACTTTACGGAAAACATCATAATATCTTTGGAAAGTAAGGGAATATTACTATACGTTCACAAAGTATGTACGAATAATTTGTTATCTCAGAATTATTAAGATTCTGTTGCCGATAGTTTCAACATAGCGTTATGTGCCCTTGAAAGATGCTAAAGCGTGCTCACCGCGGCATAAAGAGATTCGACTTACAGGTCGCTTGTCACGCCCATTTAATTAACCAATCGCTGGCCCCGTCCATTGTCTCCAACACGAAATTCGATTTTAAACGGCATTATTTTGACGAATTTATGGCCGGTAGAATAAAAATTATCTTGGTTGGCGACCTAAACGCCGTATTTACAGCTTGAATAAGCTGTAGTTACGACGTTTAAGTCGACAAATCAACAAATTTGTTAAAGAAAATGGCGGCAAATGTAGGAGTTTAAAGCTCAGCCGGGATTGGTCAATTCCAACAGGAAGTTCGACATTGATATCGAACGGCTTTATTTCGCAAAATTTATGTCATCAATATGTTAAATAAAACAGAATAGTTGGTGAGAAACCTTAACGTCGTAACAACAGCTTGGATGGCCTTTGTTACGACCTTTCAGTGGCTAAACCAAGAGAACTGCTTGACATAAATATCAATGGTCAATTCAAGTCTAAATAAATGATTTGGCTGATCGATCGACTTTTTGATTGATAGCGATAACCAATCGGACATCGAATTACTTTAGTCACATAAAAGTTAGTTTAGAATATTTTTATAACAAACAGACGAGAAATTGCAAATCAGTTATGGAACACAGCACCAAAATACTTCTTTGGTAGAAATAGTTAACTTTGATACTTTATTCATGTGCGTTTAAGTCAAACATTAAAATGATACGTGTAGTGGAGGCGAAGGTGTAGCTTGGATGAAGTTACATTTTTCATAAATGTATATCATGTTCAGGAGAGCAAGGTGTTATGTGACAGATTTAGAAGACACCTCGTGGTTGTTTTACGTCTTTTCGTGTTTGATTGACAGAATTATCGTACGGGCTTTAACGCTACTTTCAACTGTTTCTTAGTTACATCGCGGTGCTTGGTGCAGCTAACCATAGATTCCACTCGTTTCTCAAACCATACGTCCACAATAGTCTTTTCGGTCCACCAGCTACTCACACCATTTAGAGACACTGCTTATTATTCGCATTTTGGTCTGGCCTTGTTTCGAACTCATGACCCAAGAATTGACCAATTGCCCCACTCACCTCGCTGGCCTTGCCCATCGACCCCGACAGGAAGTACCGCTTCGAATTTCAACGGCTTTATTTTGCATAATTAATGGGAAAATGCCTTTTACAATAAGTTGAATAGTTGGTTGGCGACCTTAACGCCGTAACTATACAGCTTACAAAAGCTGTAGTTACGACGTTAAATCGCCAAACCAACAAAAATGGTTAAAGATTGCGGTTAACGTTTGAGTTCATAATTCATTTCTGGCTTAAAAGAATGGTTTTATTTGTCGACTGGTTATTTGATTGACAGCCGCGATTGGTCAATTTGCAGTAAAGAACGATTCCGAATGAGCTCACCGGGCCCGTTGTGTTTTCTTGAAGAAACTACAAAGAAACATAATGTGACACTTTTACTGGTTTCAGGATGACAAATAAAGCGAGCGTTTTTCTTCCGAAATCGGCTTTCACAAAAGTACACGTGCAAAGTATGGTACAATTTTCAAGCGTTAGTCAGCGATTTGCCATCAAGAACTTACGACTGACCTATAATGAACTACCGCCACAGCAAACAACACCAAACTGTATATTATCTGCTCCTGTCTGCTGATGCAAAAGTGCGTTTGTCTTTCATTATTCTAATAGTTGCAAAAATGACAGAATTTGATCCACGCTAATTTCATAATATAATTATCATCATCATACTCAATATCAACTAGGGAATTGCATGAACTCAAGAGAATACGGTTGCACAAAAAGTCAACCCACTAATAAATAAATGCCAAATTGTTTTCCTTTTCTGACGATCCTCTCTTATTATTCCATACCAGTTTTTTCCTGAATTCTTTTCAATGCATTATCGAAATATATCGGCTTATTATCATTTTATAATTGCTCGGATGAGTCAGTTGAATTTTCAAAGTGTTAAACATACTGCTTTTTGTTGATTTTGTGAGGGATGATTGAAAGTGTGTGGTCTAAAGCAGGAAGGAGCGGTTTACCCTTATTAATTACATGTTTTTTTCAACGTAACTTAAACACACTGTCCAGTCATAGCGCAGTTGGTAGCGCGTCGGACTGTCAATCTAGAGGTCCCGGGTTCGATTCCCGACGGCGGCACTCATACTTTCCGATTATTTGTCTCTCACCAATGGGTCGATAATCGTAAACCTATGTGGGATAGCAGCTGGAGGCTAGGAAAGGATGTGATGGCTGTACTGGTATGAGAAATACCAGGAATCCATTGTTAGGTGCTCCAGCCGCCGCGATATAACTGAAAGATTGTTGAAAGCGGCGTAAAACCCCATTCAAACAAATCAAATCAAAGTGTTCAACATACTGCTTTTTGTTGATTTTGTGAGGGGTGATTGAAAGTGTGTGGTCTAAAGCAGGAAGGAGCGGTTTACCCTTATTAATTACATGTATTTTTCAACCTAACTTACACACATTGTCCAGTTGTGTTTAAGCATTTGGATAACTTCCTTGTAGAAAGATGCATCCTGGGCCCACAAAATATACATCGACGGCTTGTTTGCCGTCATCATCGGTGCGGAAATAGGTGTCGCAGAGTTCTATTTTCATCTTAATTATAGTCCGAGATTGCTAAACTTGGTGAATACGGCGGATTATCAACCAGTTTGAGGCCACATTCGTGAATAATAGTATTAGCAACGGGAGACTCGTATGCTGAGGTATTGCCCTGATAGAAGAGGGTATCTAGTTCAGGTTTTCCGCTTCTTTTCTCCTTGATTTCGTGAGGTCAGCATCATACCTCCCAGTTGGAGTGTACTTTTAGCTAGAAAAGCGTCAGCTTTGATAGCTTAGGTTAACAGACATAATTTTGGGGTCTTCTCAAAGCTCATCCAGTGCAAACTGCCACTTGAAGCTTAACTACTAGACCCATTGAATGTCTACGCCATAAAAGTAGTTCTTTTGTATTTCAGGAATATTGCAAAATCTATACTAATTGTAGAGAGCTCTTTCAAAAGCATGTTAATTAATCAATTCAAATTCCGCTTTTTAAGCATCTCAAGAAAAAAGCTTTGGAAAACATTGTGGACAATGAACATATTGCTTAGAACATTGTATAGAGCCAAACTATGTTTTTGCTCTAAGCCCTCGATATATATATGATAATCAGTTGCTTCAGTGCAAGATCGATTTATCTTTAATTAAATGAACAACAAATGCCATTTACAGCTTTTATTTATAGCTTTTGTTGTTCAATCTATGAAAGATTATTCGAATTTACACGAAAAAAAAGATTATTGTATTTCTTTAATAAAAATGGAGAGAAAATAATCCATTTTTGCGGGGGGGGGGACTTCAATTAGCGCATCGTTTCTCACGTGAAAAACATGGCAACCTGATGACGTCATCGGCTTCTTTGGTCCTGCGTAAATAACGTTTGGTAGCGCACAATTAACGAAAACGGGGCTAAATCTACTAGAGTAGTGAGTTTACCATTTAGATCATTTCGATTTCTTTTCGGTGAAATGATCGAGTGACAATCGACATAGAAATATCGATAATCTACCGTAACGCATTAAATATCATGAAATGATTCGAAATACCGACCCATTTCCTTGAAACGTTCTCCAATTCTTGCATCGTGACATGTCTGCAAAATTCCCAAAGTTGTATGAAAACCCTTTTTTCTTGGGCGGCAATGAATTCTGTGAACCCTGATTTCGGTACAATTTCACCATTCATGGTTCTTTTTTTGGTATATTATTTTTCATATCGCAGATTATTTTATTCCCTCTCATATATTATTCGAATACATTTTTTAACGAAAATCAGAAGTCGTTTATCAAAACCAGGATATTTTCTACGTAGGCCTTTAGTTTATTTTGAGATTAGACAGAGTAAGTTGCAATGAATATTTGGATATTCACGGGGTGCGTACAACCGTTTGAATCACCTATTCATTTCGAATTAGCTTAAACACACGTTGTCTTGACTTCATTAGGAGTTATGTTCGCGAGCCGGTTTTCAATTCTTCAAAGATCAGTTCAAAATTGTTGTAAGAGCCAATATAAATAAAGACACATACCGCTAACCCCTTGATGTGGCATAATTCTTGACGATGATTGTTTCCCTTGGCAGTTTGTTATCTTCTGTTGAACATGGGTCATATGCAAATGAGGTCATGCGATGTCGTCAGCCGAATGCATTCATTTCAGCAAATGACGTGGATTTCGGCAGTACCTTTCCCAGATAACCACAAAAAGCCACATTAAGGCTATCTGATTAGCTTGAAAACATTATCTGGCTCATATTTAAGTATTAAATGTACAATTTAGTGTATTTTGGGGGAATTTAGGGATTTTTATCTACGTTTCAGAAACATCACAGATTTTTTTTAAACAGGCGACTTTAAATAGAAGAAGAAATACACTTCAAAGTATTTAAGCCATTTCAAAATGTTTCTGTAGCTGTAGTTACGACATCTTGCAAGCCCAACGACAACTTAAACATGTTACAAATAAATCCGACACGATGACAAACTAGAAATTTGGAAATATTTAAAAAACAAAAAAAAGTTTATTAAAGAAAAGATATAAACGCGATTCGTTTTTATCTGGAGAGAAATAGTCTTCAAGTTAGTACTTCTGTTTTAAATCTTTATTTTTTTTTATAAGCTAATATGGTTGTCTTTTGTAATTCAGTATATGTTTACAGCACTCTCAAAGTGAGCATAAGTTTTGAAAATCCTATACAAAAACATCAAGTCTTAACCAATTAAAAAACGGCAAAAATTGATCCAAATTTAAAAGAGTTGCAGACGACAATTAAAAGTTGATGAAAGTTTAGATTTTTTGATTTTCTGGGTAGAAAAAATTGTGTAATTGAAGAAATTGCTTGTTACAGGCAATTTCTTCACTTTACACAGTGTTTTCCCAATTGTTTTTCTTGAGGGGCGTCAGAAAGCGTAATTGTGTGGGAATGGGTTAAACTGATCGAAAGTTGGGGTGCTAGAAGAAGAAAATACAGTGTCTTTGTGGATTTGAAACTTTGTTTCTTCTAACATATATAATCGTAAGGGTAAAAAGCATTTGCTTGCTTTAAACAAAATGACCATTTTTCACGATGTTAAGTACAAAGCTCATGGAAAAGTGTTTGTTTTTGAAAGAAAGAAAAGACATGACAATAGAATCGCTTATTTCTCATGATTGTTTGCATTAAAAAGCAGCATCGGCGCCAATTTTCCAATAACTTACTATAATATTTAACATTTTTTCTGGAAAATGTATTGAAAGCCAAAGCGTATTCAACAGGAAATTTGCTCTTCGTTGAAAAGCAGAGAGAAAATATCGCCTGCAAATTCACTGAGACATGCAATTATGCGATTTTCGAAATGCATTACATTATAGTTGCATAAGTGAGGCGTCGAAATGTTCACAGATTGAAGTGTGTATTTTTTTTTTTTTTTTTTTTTTAATGTTTTAAAACAGTTGCCTTTCTATTTGACACATTTGGTTGTAAAAATAAAAACCCGCAGTCACAGAATTGGCCAATCGCGTCTGTCAATCAATGAATCAAGCGAACCATCAAATCATTTAATCAATCTGGACCTGAGCTTTAAGCACCGACATTGTCCGCCATTTTGTTAAACTTTTTCGTTGGTTTGGCGATTTAGACGTCGTAACTACAGCTTATTCAAACTGTAATTACGACGTTTAGGTCGTCGAACCAACCATTCTTCTTTTTCGATACATGCTGCTGGCAATATTTTTTTTTCAAAAAAACGCCGTTGAAAATCGAAGCGGAACTTCCTGTTGTAGTCGATGAGCCTTGTCTACGAAATAAGTGGGTGGGGCCAGCGATTTGTCAATTGACCGATCGCTGGCAACGCCTACTGACTCCGCTGGTCATGTCTTCTTAGCTCCGACAGGAAGTCCCACTTCGTCATTAACATAAGTCTATGGCAAGTTACCTGTAAAAAACGTCAAATGGTTGGTTTGCGAACTAAACGTCGTAACTGCAGACTGAAAAAGCCATAGTTTCAACGATAGTCGCCATCTTTTTCTCTAATATTTAGATAAGTAGAGCGGTTGACGCCCTTGGTTCTACAAGATGGATTATATCCATGCAGTGAATATTGGCTCGACGATTTCTTGTAAGCGGACCAAACACATAATCTAGTGCGAAAAGGGGATCATACGTGAATAAATTTAAGTAAATGTCCAAGAAAAAAAAGAAAAGCCATAGTCACAGCGTTTAGGTCGCCGGCCAAGTTTTTGGAGATTTCTTGTTACATGCTACTTGTGATAGATTTTGCAAACTAGCCCTGTTTAACCCTTGCCCTGCTGAATATTTATCCTTTCTTCACAAAATTCTGATTTTTTGTCAAACTGAGGTCTACTTTGTATTAAAATATTTCCTCAGCATTAAAAAACATGCAGGTAGTAAAGACTAAGACCAGACTGCACGCCTGTGCAGGCTGGTCTTAGTCTATACACCTGCCACAGCTATTATCAAATCAGGAATATTTCAGAATCAACATGACAAGGGTTAATATCAACGTGGAACTTCTTGACGGAGTCAGTGGGCGTGACTAGCGCAGTTAGTGGGTGTGGCTAGCGTAGTTAGTGGATGTGGCTAGCGTAGTATTTGTGTGTGGCTAGCGTAGTCAGTGGGTTTGACTAGCGTAGTTAGTGGGTGTTGCTAGCGTAGTTAATGGGTGTGACTAGCAGAGTCAGTGGGTGTGGCTAGCGTAGTTGGTGGGTGTGGCTAGCGTAGTTAGTCGGTGTGGCTAGCGTAGTTAATGGGTGTGGCTAGCGTAGTTAGTGGGTGTGACTAGCGTAGTATTTGGGTGTGGCTAGCGTATTTAATGGGTATGACTAGCAGAGTCAGTGGGTGTGTTTAGCACAGTTAGTTGGTGTGGCTAGCGTAGTTAATGGGTGTGACTAGCAGAGTCAGCGGGTGTGGCTAGCGTAGTTAGTGGATGTGGCTAGCGTAGTTAGTGGGTGTGGCTAGCGTAGTTAATGGGTGTGACTAGCAGAGTCAATTGGTGTGGCTAGCGTAGTTAGTGGGTGTGGCTAGCGTAGTCAGTGGGTTTGACTAGCAGAGTCAGTGGGTGTGACTAGCGTAGTTAGTGGGTGTGGCTAGCGTAGTTGGTGGGTGTGGCTAGCGTAGTTAGTCGGTGTGGCTAGCGTAGTTAATGGGTGTGGCTAGCGAAGTTAGTTGGTATGGCTAGCGTAGTTAGTGGGTGTGGCTAGCGTAGTTAGTGGGTGTGGCTAGCGTAGTTTGTGGGTGTTGCTAGCGTAGTTATTGGGTGTGGCTAGCGTAGTTAGTGGGTGTGACTAGCAGAGTCAGTGGGTGTGTTTAGCGTAGTTAGTGGGTGTGGCTAGCGTAGTTAATGGGTGTGACTAGCAGAGTCAGCGGGTCTGGCTAGCGTAGTAAATGGGTGTGGCTAGCGTAGTTAGTGGGTGTGGCTAGCGAAGTTAGTGGGTGTGGCTAGCGAAGTTAGTGGGTGTGGCTAGCGTAGTTAGTGGATGTGGCTAGCGTAGTTAATGGGCGTGGCTAGCGTAGTTAGTGGGTGTGGCTAGCGTAGTTTGTGGGTGTTGCTAGCGTAGTTAGTGGGTGTGGCTAGCGTAGTAAGAGTTGCAAGCGTAGTTTGTGGGTGTGGCTAGCGTAGTTAGTCGGTGCGGCTAGCGTAGTTAATGGGTATGGCTTGCGTAGTTAGTGGGTGTGACTAGCGTAGTATTTGGTTGTGGCTAGCGTAGTTAATGGGTATGACTAGCAGGGTCAGTGGGTGTGTTTAGCGTAGTTAGTGGGTGTGGCTAGCGTAGTTAATGGGTGTGACTAGCAGAGTCAGCGGGTGTGGCTAGCGTAGGTAGTGGATGTGGCTAGCGTAGTTAGTGGGTTTGGCTAGCGTAGTTAATGGGTGTGACTAGCAGAGTCAGTGGGTGTGGCTAGCGTAGTTAGTGGATGTGGCTAGCGTAGTAAGTGGGTGTGGCTAGCGTAGTTAGTGGGTGTGGCTAGCGTAGTTAATGGGCGTGGCTAGCGTAGTTAGTGGGTGTGGCTAGCGTAGTTTGTGGGTGTTGCTAGCGTAGTTAGTGGGTGTGGCTAGCGTAGTAAGTGTGGCAAGCGTAGTAAGTTGGTGTGGCTAGCGTAGTAAGTGTGGCAAGCGTAGTTAGTGAGTGTGGCTAGCGTAGTAAGTGGGTGTGGCTAGCGTAGTTAATCGGCGTGGCTAGCGTAGTAAATGGGTGTGGCTAGCGTAGTTGGTGGCTGTCGCTAGCGTAGTTTATGGGTGTGGCTAGCGTAATTAGTGGGCGTGGCTAGCGTAGTTATCGGGTGGAGCCAGTTATCCATCAATTATGTTGTGTCTACTAGCTTCTTTCAAACTATGGTTCCCTGCACGGTAATATATCGGGGCCTGTGAACCCATAAAAACACCGAACTATTTCATTTACATTGCAATGTATGATTTTCGCGGATATTGTCTCTCCGATACATTTCCCTTGGGACATTCATAATTTTCAGGATTAGATTTGTTCCAACCCATTTCGGCTGAATATATATATTTTAATGAAACATTTAACCTATAAGCTTTGCTATAAAGAAGAATCCACACATTGTCTTAGGAATTCCCTCGATTCTCTTGGGTTCGTGATTTAGTTTAAATTCTTAAATGTGCAGTAAACATCGATATTAACCAATTCCAATTTAAACATACTTTTTGTCTCCAAGAAAACAGCTTTAGAAAACATTGTGGACAATGAAGAAATTGATTGTCCACAATGTTTTAGATACCTAGAGACGAATAATAAGATTACATCTACCATAAATTGTCGTCTTCAACAGTTTTGAATTTGTAATATATTATTAAAAGAACACTCTGTCTCAAATTTACGGTCACTTAAACTTTATCAAGAAACAAATTATCGAGTGACCGAAAATTTGAGACAGAGTGTTCTTGTAATAATATAGTATACATTTGTACATTAATTCCCTGTGGAATATTACGTTTTGGGGAAGTTATCGTTGGATTTGGACCAGTCTAAAATTTTGTCGTTTCGTAAGCTTCTCTTGAAGCGTTGGTAGTGTAGATAAATACTAGAACAAACTGTGTATTCGAAGTATTGATATTAAAAAGTTATCGAAATACAACAACCATGGACATATACATCTTTGTGTCGAAAGGAACGAGCATCTATAGGAAATACTTCGAGTACTTCGAGATATCAAACGTGCATATGTTATACGATATTCAATCCCATAGCCAACTATATTCAAGAAAATTTATCAAAAGAGTATAGTAGAAAAAGAAAAAAAATCTATGGAATTTCTCTCTCTTTTCAGTGTTTTCAGTATTTCTCAGCACAATGTACAAGTACCTGAGTATACATTTAAACGCGCTGTATATCGTATTATCCCATAGTTCATTTCCGCCTTCACCTTGTATACGATTTTATATCCGTTGCAGTTAGATCAAATATGTACTTACGAAATATGCGTCGCCCACAGACGAAAGACCATTTTGATCCGTCGAGCGAAAAGAATCATTTAAGAGATGAAGAGAATATTTTTTGTTTTCATGGAGGTATCAACCGAAAAGCCTGCTCACACTGTATGAATACGTGAAGTTCATACCTCCATTAAAACAAAAGATATTCTCTTCATTTCTTATAATTCAATAGCATCCAGCGAAAATAACTAAAGCTTTAGAAAAATTGATACCTTTTATGGGACTATTATGTTCGGAAGCATACAAAATCGCTGCGTGCCCAAAATTTTGTTTATGGAGTTATGAATACTTTTTTTCGACCAATCAAAACGCTCGTTTTTGGTAGACGAAACAAAAAAATAAATTATACTAGAATCCGAGGAACATATATTCGAAAAATAGATCGAGTCAAGCAACAATTACACTTCATATTTCAAGGATAAGATACGGTAAGGGAGAATTCAGAAATTTTACAAAGATCGAAATATTTCGACCTTTATCGGTCCGTGAAGTCCGTAAGAGAAAATATTACAATTATTTTGGCATTTTATTTCGATATGTAATTTGATAAAATTGATACCATTTCGAATCAACCTCGTTTAATAAAAAAATGACCTGTCAAATTACAACTCCCGCCGGGCTCGAATGTGCTCGAAAACATCTTTTGTTGTGTTTTAAGGGGGGTGGCTTTTGTTGTTGTTATTGTTGTTTACAGTCACATGTACATCTAGTTTCTACATCCGCGCTTGTCTGACCAGAATCTTCACTGTGTGCGCTCTGTAGATAGGAACACGAAAGTCCCTACTGTCAGATTGACGGATAGTGACTGTCAAACAAAAAAGTCGCTAAACCAATTAAAAAAATAATTTAGAAAGTCCTCTTTGAATTTCAAACATTGGTCGAAATTTATGTTGTATGTTTGGTTGTGTTTGGTTTAGACGACTCATACGTCGTAACTACAGCTTAATAAGCTGTAGTTACGGTGTTTAAGTCGCCAACCGTCCGTTTATCATTTTGATACATGTTACTGATCATAATTTTTCAAAGTTAACCCTATTTCATATCTAAATCGAATTTTCTCGTCGGAGCTTACTGGGCAGGGCCAGCGATCCGTTCCAGCGTATAATCATTTTGTACGGGTAGATGTCTGGTCTATTCTTGTTTTTTCGCTTTCTATGCATGTAAAAATATTCAAAATTTCACGAACGGGCTGAAATTTTGAAAGATTAACAACGTTGAGGATTGTTTTCTGTCGAGTTGTACTAGGTAGCCAGATTTTAATCCATATCTTTTGTAGGTATATTATAAAACAAAATAGCTAATGAGTTTTGTAGAGACTGTCCGACGCCGTATGATGTCAACCTACGATTTTTGTGATCATATTTGGTAGTGATCGTGCAACTTTCAACACCTTTGTTGTTGTTGTTGTTGTCGTTGTCGTTGTTTGTACGACTATCTCAAAATAATCGTACAGTCGCTTTATGCAAACCGTCAGATGTTTAAATCGCATTTTCAATAGAAGGTATGGGAGCCGTACGACATCCGGAACTTAACTGTATGCTTATTCTCCCAACATATTGATCCAGTACATCTCACGATTCTCGTATGGCGACCGGGTAATGCTATTACGCAGCAAATACTTGGTTTCGACCGCCATACTCAAAAATATGTTTAACGTTTTGTTAAACAACATCGCAAGGTCTACGACACCCTTAAAAGCAGGTGGTTATCGCGGACAACAAATGCCTCCTAATGTGTTACGGCAAAATTATTGGCCCCCGTTAAACAGATGCCAACTGGGATCTATAAGATCAGCTCTTAGGATTCATGAATATCATTTAATCAGAAATCTTTTCCGTCATTAGCCTCGTTTAAATATATTTCCCCGTGTTCCTCGGTAACAAAAGTCAATTACTCTGTGATATTTCGGATAAA
This sequence comes from Fragum fragum, assembly GCA_946902895.1. Classification (NCBI taxonomy): domain Eukaryota; kingdom Metazoa; phylum Mollusca; class Bivalvia; order Cardiida; family Cardiidae; genus Fragum; species Fragum fragum. The sequence continues at coordinate 12,071,312 of OX336378.1, forward strand.
AACCATTTAATGTCAGAGTCTATATATCAGCTTTGAAGTCAAAAAGTCGTCATAAATATCTTATAAAGTCTGAAATACGATACCCCAAGATCTCGTTAAAGTCTCACAAACTATCGTAATGTATCACGTTATCTCAGATACCGCATCTGCGCCTCTCGCGACCCTATATTTAGCTGAGTTGGATGAATTGAATGTTTTATAGAAAACATATAAGGGCATATTAAACACCAGCCTTGTAGAAAAGAAAAAAAAATATTTATATCATATTTTGATCTTTTATTTATAATCTTCGATATTTAGAGTTCTTTCCCTTGCTTTATCGACGCTGTAAAATAAGGCGATCTTTAAGACATTTTACAGCCAAGATAAAATTATTTATGGGCATGTGCAAATATAAATATCGCACTAACGAACAATTTCTTGTTAGTATTTATTTGTAGTGATAAAAACAGTGGCACAAAGGTGTCATTGGCGATTTTTTTTTTATCTATGTCATCACCACCAGGTAGGATTTTGGGTTTTTTATCAGAAGCAAGTGATGGTTTTGAAGAACAGTTAGAACATGTGTTATATGTATATATATAAAAGCAAGAAAACGAATTTTTCAATCATTGGAACGAGAACAACAGCCAATCAAAGTATGAGAAAGAGATAACCATCAAACCAGGTTGCTTCTCCAACTCGGTATAGCCGCCGTCATAGCGCAGTTGGTAGCGCGTCGGACTTTCAATCTAGAGGTCCCGGGTTAGATTTCCGACGGCGGCACTCATCCTTTCCGACTATTTGTCTCTCACCAATGGGTCGATAATCGTAGACCTATGTGGGATAGCAGCTGTAGGCTAGGAAAGGATGTAATGGTAGTACTGGTGTGAGAAATACCAGGATTCCATTGTTAGGTGCTCCAGCCGCCGCGATATAACTGAAAGATTGTTGAAAGCGGCGTAAAACCCCATACAAACAAACTTCTCCAATTCGGCATCTATTGTAAAGGCATTAATAGCTAAAATAAACAAAGTCTACCCTTGATTGGCTGTGTATCTCGTTTCCATGATATAACAATTCGTTTACTTCTCTTTCAATGTGTTCTAAGTGTTCTTTAAACGTTTAGTTAAAAATAACGAATTTGCTCTCAAACGAGATAAATTAGAAAGTCGCACATGTCACCTCTGTGCCACCGTACTTATCCAACTTATCGAAAAATAAAGTTGAGTAATAATCATATATACAAAGAGATTTTGTAGGGTTTTTTTTTGTGTGTGTGTGTGTGTATTTGTGTGTGTGTGTGTTTTAGTTGTTGTTGTTTTGTTTTTTGTTGGTTTGTTTGTGTGTGTGGGTTTTTTTTTTTTTTTTTTTTTTTTTTTTGTTGTTGTTGTTTTTGTTGTTGTTGTTTAAGTTGTGTGTGTGTGTGTCTTTCATTTTTTTCATTTTTTAGTACCGACTGAATATCAAAACAACAACAAAAACGCGAATCTTACAGAGACGGAGTTTTAAAAGCAAGAGGGATAGCCTAAGAAATATCCATTACTTTTTCTTGTGTATACGATAAACCTTTTCGTCATTAAGAATGGAAGAGAATATTTTAGTTTCTGTTTTTATGGAAGATTCAAATTGAAAACCTAATCACACTTCTGTATGAATCTGCGGAGGATTTTAGCTTCATACCTCCATGACAAAATGTCACAAATCTTCATAATATAATTTCGTAATTGTATATGCTGTGAAAAGATATCAAATAAGCAAATGTTTTACCAGTTTGAGACAGCTATGTTTGGAATTGCTTTGTGTGCAATAATGATAAAAAGAGGTCCGTACTAAAATTATTTTCCGTGGAGGTAAGGAATAAGTTTTCGACCAATCAGAGTATAGGAATTTCGATAGACGAAGCTGGGAATTTGTCAAACAGTAATTAAGCCTGTTCCCTCGTCTTTTCCAAGAACAGAGAGCTATTCGGGTCACCCGGGCATAATTGGTTTGCTGTTACTATGCTATATCTAGCTCTGTGATTAGATGAGCGTTGTTGTTCACAGACTGCTATTCTATTGCATATGCATCTATATAAGAAAAAAAAACGCTATAGCATAACCAATATAGGGGATAATCGTTTGTTTCAGCGTAAGATCGATTTATCTTTTTATGAATGAACAATAAAAGCCAGCTTAAGTTATTCACGAAATGAAATATAATTTCACTCGATAAAACCACAATTCTATTTCTTTAACGCAAAATAAGAGACAATATGCGAAATGTTTTGTCCAAAATCTCTAAAAGCCCGCCATTACGCACGTGAATGACATGACATCACGATGACGTCATCTTTGTCTTGTGACAATTAGTAGCTCTAAAAGAACAAAGACTTGGCTAAAATTGTCCAAAGAAATTGTTTATTATATTGATAAATCTACTGTTTTTCGGTTGATTTATTAAGTCTATCAAAAACTCTAAATAATCCGTAGGAAAGTATATAAAATAGAGACATTTTACCAATCGCGACCGTCGATCAAAGAATCCTTATACAAATCAAATCAGTCATTCGAACAAGAAGACAAAATTGAACTCCAACATCGGTAGCCAAGCATTTTTGTTGGTTTTGCGACTTAAAAGTCGTAACTACAGCTTATCAAAGCTATAGTTACGACTTTTAAGTCGCCAACCAACCATGCTATTTTTTGTTACATGCTACTAGCCACAAAGCCGTTAAAAATCGAAGCGGCACTTCCTGTTTGATTCAGTGCGCGGGGCCAACGGAGTAAGTTCGCGTGGCCAGCGATTAGTCAAACATGAAAATCCGAAACCTCGCGATTATAAATGAGCACTCTGCAAGTTTTTGTTTACAGTCTGTCACGCTTTCGTTAATGAAAATGTACACTTTATAATCGTAGCACGCCAGGTTCTAAGAAGAGAACTATTTAGCACTTAAATGGCATAATTCAAAAATATTTTCCGGGTCTGGAAAAGGTCTTGTAGACTTTAGATATAGATTTTTATGAAGATGGCGCTCTCAAAGCTATAATGTCTGCGAACAAGCATTTATCTTTGTTTAAGTGTAGAACAAATGCGACTGAATGACTTTAATGACTTCAGAAACCCCTCCAAGTTCGGTCTTTATTTCAGAGGAGTGTTGGAGGAATTCTAAAAACGGTACCATCCAAAAGTTGTCAGACATTCCATTTGAAGGGAAAAATTAAAAAAAGATCTTTATCTTATTTAATTTTATTTTTTATCAATATTTTTATTTACAAAGTATCATTCAATTATACAGTTTAAAATAAATTCAAATTAATAAAGTATCCGAGTGTATTGAAAAGCTTGTATATTTCTGTTGTCTCATCAGGCTTAATCTAATATATTTCTACACAATGCCGTCTTTTTACGCCCCTTAAGAATAAAACTTTCGAAATCATTGTAGAAAATAAAGAAATTTCTTGTCATTGCTTTTCGCCATTCACCACTTTGTTTACTACCCCCAAGAGACAAATATTTCTATTTTTTCATCAACTAAAAAGTGCCTCATACAACTTATTTAAATTTGGGCCAGTCTAAAATTTGGTCATGTTTTGTGGATTGAAGATGACAGATATCTCAAGCTAAGCATAAATTGAATTCCATTATTAGAAATTCTTAATAAGTCTGCTTCGCTCTCGTAAGTATGCGTTTCTTACGTAATATATTAAATTATGCAATATCTCTGATAAAAAAAAAACTTCGTCTGATTGAGGCTGTTATATTGCTCACTGATATGTCGAATAGCCTTTTTTATCAGGCGGAATATTTTTCCCAGTCTAATATGTAATTCCGCCATGATGGATGACAATTGGAGCACGGTGTCATCGTAAGAACTATCAATACCGTGCAGAATACAAATGAAGTGTTAAATATCAACCAGTTATCACATGACACAATTTTAGACTTGTCTATGTTTTAAAGATATTTTAAGACGACAAATTCAATTTGCTTAAATTTAAGATATTATATTCCGTTTTAGGATAGAAAACATTGTGGACATTGAAGAAATTGCTTATCACAAGCAATTTCTTCATTGTACGCTATTTTTCCCGATCTTTTGTCCTGAAAGGGCGTAAAAGGAGGGGTTGTAAGAGAATGGGCTAATGCATAGCTATATTTGTCGAAAATATGTCGGCCTAGCTACATGTAGACCAATTTAACGAGTGGCCTTCCTCACTAACCTAAGACAGGTATTTAGATTTAGATGTTATGGCCGGTCACAGGTAACAAAAAGAATGGTTGGTTGACGACATCAACCAAAATGCTTCAAAGATTGGTCTAACGGTTATTTGTTTGACAACCGCGATATGACTGAAATACTGTAAAAAAATGCCTTTAAACCCAATTCAACCAGTCAATCAATTTATAACTGACCAGAGAAACATTGCGAAAAGAAAAAAAAATGACAAATAAAGGGTTGCGTTTACGTGTCAAGAAAAATATCGCGATAAATTGCAATAACTCGACAATATTCGGGTAAACCAAATATCTTTTTTAATAAAAAATAACTTAATATCTGCTAACATTTTAAGCACTTTCTTTTCTTGTATAAAGAGTTTGTTTGTTTGTTTGTTTGTTTGAATGGGGTTTTACGCCGCTTTCAACAATCTTTCAGTTATATCGCGGCGGCTGGAGCACCTAACAATGGAATCCTGGTATTTCTCACACCAGTACTACCATTACATCCCTTCCTATAGCCTCCAGCTGCTATCTCACATAGGTCTACGATTATCGACCCATTGGTGAGAGACAAATAGTCGGAAAGGATGAGTGCCGCCGTCCGACTTGTTTAAGGGGACAGTTCTATTCTAGAATATCTCAGCAAAAAAATATTTATTAGTTTGACAATTTTAACTTGTTCTTAACTGTCACAAATCATATATCGGCTTGAATGCAAACTAAGCAGAAAAGGGAGTAATAAATTTAAGTCAAGATATTCTCTCGTCGAAAGTCATATAAATTTACGATCATACAATGTGTCTAGAAAATAAAAAAAAGGTGAATTAGTCTGTGATCATTTTGGAAGGGAATCGTAAAATGTCACAGCATATAAATCAGTTCCGCTGTCAAAAAAAGTGTAATAAATGGATTCCTAGTTCCGAGTTTTGTTAACCGATTCCTACTCAATCCCTTTTTTTGCGCTCCCCAAGAAAAAAAAATTTTGGATAACATTGTGGAAAATGAAGAAATTGCTTGATACAAGCAATTTCTTCATTTTCCACAATGTTTTCCATTCGAAAACCTGAACAAATTAAAAACTCCAGTTTCAAAATTGACCAGTCTAAAAATTTGTTGTGTGGAAATGGGTTAAGGTCATGTTTAATTTTTTGGACGAAATTTTGTGTAAAAAAAGGAAGTTTTGGTCATTGCAAGTCGATCTTTATTTACTTTAAGAATCAGTTTAAATTATTTAAAAGGGCAGCATTCGAAGAAACTGTGTAGCGTACCTCGGACATAAGGCAGTTGGTAGAGCGTCCGAGTCTCAACCATGAGGTCCCGGGTTCGATCCCCGGTTACGGCAAATGTCCTTTCCGACATTTGTCTCCCGCTATTTGGTATATAATCGTAAACCTAAGTAGGTGTGCAGGTTGACGCTAAGAAAGGATGTAGTGGTAGTACTGGTGTGAGAAATACCAGGATCCCATTGTTAAGTGCTCCAGCCACCGCGATATAACCGAAGTACCGTTTAAAGTGGCGTTAAACCCCATTCATTCAATCAATCAATTAATCAATAATTTGTTTTTTTTTTTTTTGTTGTTGTTGTTGTTGTTTTATTTGATTTTTTTTTTTAATTTCGAAGCTATAACTAACTTGTTATCATCTTATTTCCCCTATTTGTTACTTTTTCATACACTCTTTTGACTTTTTCTTTTGTGGTTAAAGGGTTACAAACTCAAAACTAATTATGCACTTGGATTTCGAATTTAAAAAACCAAGAAATATGAAAACTTTGTAAATATTCAGTCAAATGAAGAAATTGCTTGTTACTTCTTTGAATTTGGACTGGTCTGGAATTTTACCGTGAAAAAAATTCGTTATATATTGGATGGTTGTTGTATTTTTATTTTCATTCTTCCTTTAATGGTTAGAATAATTCAATTGACCCAAATAAGACTTTTAAGAGATGAAGAGAATATTTTTGTTTTCATGGAGGTATGAACCGAAAAAACTAACCACACTGTATGAGTACGCGAACATTGTGCAAAATGAAAAAATTGCTTGTGACAAGCAATTTCTTCATTTGACACGATGTTTGCGGATTCATACATAGGTATGATTAGGTTTTTCGGTTCATACCTCCATGAAAACAAAAATATTCTCTTCATGTCTTATAATTTAATAGCATCGAGCGAAAAAAAGCAAAAACTTTCCACATTTTGATAGCTTTTTGTATGGGATTATTTTGTGCGGAAGCATACAAAATCGCTGCGTGCGCAAAATTTTGCTCATGGAGTTATGAATATTTTTTTTTCGACCAATCAGAAAGCCCGTTTTTGATAGACGAAACTGAAAATTAAATTATTCTCGTGTGAAATTTAATCGAATTATTGATCTGATCATCTTTTCATTGTTTATCATCGTCGCTCCCGTAACTTGTTCCCATGTGACCGACTCCCCAAGAGGACGGCTAGTTGTTGGGGCAATAGTTTTAGCATACAGGACGACTGTTCCATCTGGTTCTTTAACGTATTCGGCATATTGCACCATTGTACGGATCTGAGTTGAACGTCGAATCCGAAAGACACGTACTTTCTTAATAGGGTCAGCAAATGGCTCGAACGCACGATCTCTAGGTTGAAAGTCGAGTACTCAACAAACGAGGCTAAAATAACTGACAAACATGTTATATGATTACAGTCGTCTTAATGTTAGATAGTCATTTTTACCAAGTTAAGCAATTATATCTTGTCTCGTAAGAAATCCTCTATGGCGGACGATAATTAGCTAACGGTGTCATCGTGAGAATTATCAATAAAGTGCAGAATACAAATGAGGTGTAAAACATTAGTCGTCTAAGCTCTCGTATTTATGTAATTGACGACCCGCGTTATAGCACAAAGAAATAATCGACCAATAAAATCATTCATTTAGACTAGGAGCGAACTTTGAACTCCAACATTTTCCGACATTTATTAGATTTTTTTGTGGAGGGGTCGCGAAGCAATCAAAGACTCAATCGACCAATCAAATTGTTAATTTAAAACTATGTGAAACTTTTTTGTTGACTTCGCGACTAAAACGTCGTAACAAGAACTTATACGAGCTGTAGTTGCCACGTTTAATTCGACAATCAACCCTTTTTTTACTTTTTTTTTGTAACATGGTTATGGCACTACATTTCACAAAATAACGCCGATTAATATCCTGGTGGAACTTCCTGTTGGAGCTCAGTGGGCGTGGCCGGCGATCCTTCAATTCCTTGCGAAACCAGCTGAAATGACCAGGACATTTAACTAAAAAGGGAGTCCTTTAATTTGGTGTCCGAACAGCATGTACTTATGTAATTATATTCTAACCCTATATCGTTTTGCAAAATTATAGGCCTCTTCAAAGTTTGCAGACAAGGATTCTAATTGTATTTTATTGGGAAAATGTCCATTCAGTATGGTAGAAAATATTGTGGAAAAAAAAGAAGAAATTGCTTGTCACAAGCATTTTTTTTCTACAATATTTTCCCAATTATAAATTCACAAGGACGTAAAAACCAGGGATTGAATGCTATGTTTTTATTTGTTTGTATGTTTTGATTATCTTATTTTTTATCTCGTGCTTTTTTTTGGGGGGGGTGTTGTTGTTGTTGAGTTCTTGTTATAAGTGGTAGGTGTTCGCAGACAAGTAAAAACATGGTTTCTTCTTGATTCCATAGATTGTTAAATATGTCGAATAGGTTCAACTTTTGTTTTATTTTCAATTGGACGGAAGTGCACGGGACTCCCGATCTGATTTTCATACTGACGTAATAAAATAATTGGAATTGTCAATCTAATGAAATCTCATATGATCTATGAACACAAGAATTAGTCTAAATTTCGTGACTCTATCTCATAAAAATTCCACAAAGAATTGTTATTAAATATACTGCTGTCTGAACTCATTGCCGTACAAAGTTACTCATTCGTATGGTTTTATTTTCACTTCTTATACAATGTTTAAATTCTTGGATAAAAGCGATGTGTCGAATAAACTATGGACGCCAAAGGTACAAAACAAACACACAAACAAACTAACAAACAACAACAATAACAAACAGTTAGAAAATTCAACGTATCACTAACAGAAATGTTTTAATACACAAAAACATACATGAACGCTATAGAGAAATGTAACCGATTGATTTGGTCCCGGCTGTTAATCGCTAATAGATTCACCATTCTAATTTTTCTTTTAGAACGGAACTGGGTGTTGTTTTCCGACATTAATGCCAAGCACTGTTGTTGTTTTTTTCGTTTTGCGACTTAACCCATTACCAGACTGCAAAATTTTAGTCCAGTCAAAATTGAAAGGTCATACAAACGACAATTCAAAAGTTATGAAGTTTTTTATTTATGTATTTTTTCTTCACTTCTTTTTAGGAAACATTTTGGATAATGAAGAAATTGCTTGTAACAAGCAATTTCTTCATTTTTCCACAATGTTTTCCAAAGCTTTTTTTTTGGGGGGGGGGGCGTCTAAAAGCGTCAATGAGTGGGAATGAGTTAAACGTTATAACCAAAACCTTTTCAATCTGTAGATACGACATTAAGGTTCCCAACCTACGATTCATCCTTTTTTTAAATTACTATCTATAAATCAAGCAAACTGACCCAATTTGATAGTTCAGCCGAACTGCTTTATCGAAGGTCAGCAGGACGTTTGTCAGCGATCCGTCAAAGAAATCTGCTTAACCCATTCCAACACAGCAAAATTTTAGACTGGTCCAAATTGAAAGAAGCTGCAGACGACCTCTTCGAGTTGATGGAATTTTGAATTTTTCGTCTTTTTGGATAGAAAACATTGTGGATAATGAAGAAATTGCTTGATTCAAGCAATTTCTTCATTTTCCACAATGCTTTCCAAAGCTTTTTTCTAGAGGGGCGTAAAAAGGAGGGATTGAGTTGGAATGGGTTAAGCATTACCAAAGTGATTTCAAATTTAATGCTACATATACAATCATTCTTGGATGTGTTTCAACATTCATAAATTGAAGATAACTGTTTGTTTTCAGAGTAAGATCGGGTTATCTTTCAATGATTTAATTTTTAGTTTCGGCTATCAAAAATGGTCGTTCTGATTCGTCGAAAAAACATATGCATACCTCAAAATTTTGAACACGCAGCTATTGTGTTTGCTTCCGCACAAAAAAGTCCCATACAAAAATGTATCACAATATGTAAAGTTTTTTGCTTTTTTCGCGCGATTAAATTATAAGAAAGGAAAAGAATATTTTTGTTTTCATTGAAGTATTGAAAATCTGTAGTTACGACGTTTAAGTAACCAAAGCAACAAAAGGGCTTATCAAAGAGGCTACAAAATTCTGAGTTAAAAACTCACTTCTGGTCTAAATGAATGATTTCATTGGTCGACTGATTATTTGACTGACGGCCTTGATTGTTCAATTCTCCATTTCAATCTTCAAACCCTCTTTTTTCATTGCCACGACTAAAATCTCCAAGAAGGAAGCCTATTTGTTTCACACAATTTAACATTGAAATAAATGTTCCATAGTCACGACACACTTTCTGTTAGCCCCGGATCTAATTGTATTAGGCAACTTGATTGGTTTATTCCATTGAATTCAACAGGCGTACAAATGACTTATTCAATTAGGGTCCGAAATTAAGTTAGACTTCTAGACTGTGTTTCTAGGAATATATCACATGTTGGGAAGGAATTGATAGCCATAATTTATAACACTTATATTTCTAACAATAATGTGAAACAGTCGAACTTCTTTTTGCTAGCCGTATCCTACTATTGTGACTACATATCAAAAAAATTAATTGTATCCCATATAGAATACGTCAATCATGTGTCCTTTGACCTCTACCAGAAGTCTATGAAAATTCCTCCAAATGAAATCAAAATCCTTTAGATTGGATTTGTTTGTTTGTTTGAATGGGGTTTTACGCCGCGGTCAACAATCTTTCAGTTATATCGCGGCGGCTGGAACACCTAACAATGGAATCCTGGTATTTCTCACACCAGTACTACAATTACATCCTTTCATAGCCTCCAGCTGCTATCCCACATAGGTCTACGATTATCGACCCATTGGTGAGAGACAAATAGTCGGAAAGGATGAGTGCCGCCGTCGGGGATCGAACCCGGGACCTCAAGATTGACAGTCCGACGCGCTACCAACTGCGCTATGACGGCGGCTCCCTTTAGATTGGAATGATCTTTCATACAACGTTATGCTGCAGTGTATCTAGCTACCATATTTTAGAGCAAATTACGGTTAACAAACTGTCTGAGATCGTGATGACAAACCGTAACAAATTATTCTATCAATGACAGATATCCGTTATTCTCCCGAGGGCTATACATTTATAGTTTGTTGTTGTTTTCTTCAGGATCACCCAGTTATGGTCAGGCATCACCGTTAAGATAAAACTTTTGATAAGTGTCTGTCACAATAAATGATGACGTTTGATAATTGTATACTGGACTATTAAACGCAGAAGTGGATAACAACTGTTGGATAACATTTTAAATTTTACTTGTGGTCTATCAGTTTTGTAATGACGTCATCGTTTATAGAGTATAACGTGAATGACGTTGAATGACGTTGCCATTTCCTGTCTAACGTGAATTCGTCGCTCATTTTTGCGAAGAAAAACAACAACCTCAATCCAGAAGCCTTTTTTATCCCCTCTAGAATGACACGTTAGATAAACTTTGTCGTTTCTTAAAGCTCATTTTAGCTGAAATACCCCCGCAATTGTCTCCCATCTACCCGACTTCAAGTTTCTCGAAAGCAGATATTTAAATATGAAACATTGTCAAAAAAATACCATCTTTTTATTATTTCCTGTGATAAGCGAAATAAAGGATTTTTGTTACGATATTAGAGCTTTGAATGAAACGGCGGCTCGAATAATGGATACCGGTTAAAGCAATCAGATCGTTGTGCGGGGCGGGGTAGGGGGTGGGGTTGGGAGAGGATGTGGTGTGTGACTAACGTTGTTCTTGGTAATATATAGATCTAGAACCTAGAAGAATGGGTATAAAAAATCACAAGATTATTTGCCCGACCCGTATACTTACATGTATGTCGAGGCATCGTTCTCACGGAACATTATGTAATGCTTAAGATACGCAGGCCAAGAGGGTTTGTAACGGTCGATCTTGGGAGCTTCTTAATGAAGCAAAAGGCTTGGGAAAAACCGTTCTTATAAAGCAAAAGGTGAATAATTCGAACCTAGGTTCGGAACATCTACTCATGATGAAGAATAATTGTGCAATATACATAGAAATCTATTCATAAATAAAGCAACTATTTTACAGACAACGTTTTCGCCACTTTGACACCAAGTTTTGTGCTTGAACCCAAATAGTTTTAATTGCACGTCTACTTATAAGGGAGATTGATTGATTAAATGGGGCAACTAATAAGGGAGAACATTATTACATAATGCCGTTGTCGTTCAAAAACCTCGTAACTACAGCTTGATTCATGCTATACTTACGGGGTTTAGAACGACAACGTCCTACCGGGAGTTCGTCTGTCTATTTGTCCGTTTGTCCGTCTGTTTATTAGCAATTTTTTGGTTGTTCAACTCCTCCAACACTTTCAATTGTAATGAATTTAAACTAGCAACAGTGAATCTCTGTGAAGTCTACATGTACAATATACAAAAAAAAATAATGCCTAAAATCGTTTCAGAATTGTCCAAACGCTGGATCCGCCAACTAACTTTGTTGGTCTCGCCCACCGACTCCAAAAGGAAGTTTCGCTTCCAGCGTGATTTTGGAAACATTTATGACCAGTAGCATGTAACAAATAGTAAAATTGTTGGTTGAATAAGCTGTAGTTACGACGTTTATGTCGTCATACCAACAAAAAAAGGTTATCAAAAATGGCGGCTCAGGTCCGGGCTGAATATATTATTTGATTGGTCGGTTGATTCTTTAATTGGCAGCCGCGATTGGTCAATTATTTACCCTTGACTCAGCAAAATTGTTTAAAATTATTACAGATTTTTTCACTGTCTGATAGCGATTTCTAATGTGTCCGATTTTGTCTATCTGTAATGTATATATTTCACTAGAAACATTGATAGGTGTTTAAAAAAATTAATATTATTATCATATTTTCTGCGAAAAAAAAAACACCCTGACAACACGTGCTTTTACAGTCATTCAAACATTTAACCATTTCCTTTAACTCTTTCCTGTATAATCACTGGTTTTTGCGTCCATGCAATTTTATGATTAAGAAAATATTGTGATAAAAGAAGAAATTGCTTGATACAAGCAATTTCTTCTTTTATCACAATGTTTTCTACTACATAGAATGGTTGTGTATCAAATTGCACTCACTTTTGATTGTCGTCTGCAACATGTTTCAAATTGGGCCAGTCTAAAATTTCAAGAAACAGGAAAGGGTTACTTATTATTTGCGCAGATTATCTGAATTTACGCCTTTGATAAGATTACAAAGAGTAGTCTGTACTATTTGTGATATTTTTTTTTTTATAAAATATCACACATGTAAGGGTTTCAACAGTCAAACATACTTTATCAGCTAACTGCACATCCCCTGGACATCCCCGACCTGCCAAAAATGAGCCATTTTAAAACCAGTGACAAATAACTACAAATTAAACCTGTACAAGAGATCTTCCTGTTCGGCCAAGCCACCAGTCAGTATTTTTGGGGTCTCGAAACGCAGTAAATTATGTGAGTTAAAACCAGTTCAGTTTATAATTATTAACCGTTGTGATATTAATCCATTCCTACACGTTGACGCTTTTTGACGCCCCTAAAGAAAAAACACCGGTTTTTCACAATCTTATCAACACAGAAAGTTGAAAAAATCTATAATTTGTGAAAAAATCTATAATTTGTATAGTTTCGTCTGCAACTTTCAGTTTTGATCAGTCTAAAATTTTGTTGTGTCGGAACGGGTTAGAAAACAGTTAAGATTGTATTAAGCGACGACCCAAGGGAGGACCGAAATGTGGTTGTTCAAGAGAATGGCCGCTTAATACACGTTTTGTGATATATGAGGGGTCTGTTCGACGGCATATATTAATCATCGAAGGATTCTCACTTAATCCTTTTTGATGAAACTCATTAGAAATTGTCTCATTGAGACGATTTTACTGAGATTCAACAACCTAGGGTTTTGATTTGATAACTTTAAGAGCAGAAAAGTTCAAGAGAATGTTCGATTGATACACTTTTTGTGACATATGAGGGGTCGGTTCGACGGCATATATTAATCATCGAAGGATTCTCACTTAATCCTTTTTTGATGAAACTCATTAGAAATTGTCTCATTGAGACGATTTTACTGAGATTCAACAACCTAGGGTTTTGATTTGATAACTTTAATAGCAGAAAAGTTCAAGAGAATGTTCGCTTAATACATTTTTTGTGACATATGAGGGGTCGGTTCGACAGCATATATTAATCATCGAAGGATTATCACTATTATTCCTATTTAGATGGAACTCATTAGTAATCGTCTCATGGAGACGTTTTTACTGAGATTCAACAACCTAGGGTTTTGATTTGATGATTTTAATAGCAGAAAAGTTCAAGAGAATGTTCGCTTAATAGACTTTTTGTGACATATGAGGGGTCGGTTCGACGGCAAATATTAATCATCGCAGGATTATCACTATTATTCCTATTTAGATGGAACTCATTAGTAATCGTCTCATTGAGACGATTTTACTGAGATTCAACAACCTAGGGTTTTGATTTGATAACTTTAAGAGCAGAAAAGTTCAAGAGAATGTTCGCTTGATACACTTTTTGTGACATATGAGAGGTCGGTTCGACAGCATATATTAATCATCGAAGGATTCTCACTTAATCCTATTTTGATGGAACTCATTAGAAATCGTCTCATTTTCAGAGACGATTCTGCCGAGATTCAGCAACATAGGATTTTGATTTGATCATTTTAATAGCAGAAAAATCCGATTACGAAGATTTTTTGTTTTTGGAAAGAGAATTTAGATACTGGTCGCTTCATGAAAGTGGTCGTTTAATAGAGTCGGACGCTTGAGCAAAATTGACTGTACATAAATGGTTTAACCATTTACAGCTCAATCTCTGGTTTTTACGCCCTTGTGAATTTATACTTGAGAAAATATAAAATAAGACAAAAGAAGGAAGAAACTGCTCCTAACAAGCAATTTCTTTTATTTAACAATATTTTCTACCCTACTGAATGGATATTTTTTTCAAATCAAATCTATCAATTACTTTTCGTCTGCAAAATCTTTGAATTTGGACAGGTCTATTTTTTTCAAAACATGAAAGGGCTAAGCCTGCCCCTACTTATGATTACTAACATCTCAAAGGTCATATACCCAATCGGTCATTTTTATTCACATACCTTGACAGGAAAGCCACCTGTATAAGAGAGACAGTTTTGATGAGTATAAAAGAGTTAGTTTTGATGATTCTCTGAGATGGTGGTCTCATAGAGGGTTGATTATATTTTCTTTACAAAGTTATGAAATCTTAAGCACTCCACCAGGGAACATTAAACCAAATCTTGAATGTTAGAAAATGTGATGCATGTTAAGTCAATATTGTAGATTTTCTTGGGGAATAAGTTTGCATTAGAAGAATACCTATAAGCTTTTGCTAACTTTTCTTTTGGAACTTCTTTGTGTGAATTCGTTAAAGTGAGACTTCGTCATACAATTATGTCTTAAACAACCAGGCCTATTTGTTTAACATTCTGCTGCACGCGCATTTATCAATTTCACGGAAATTTGATTTTCCTTGCTAAGATCCGTACAAAGGATGTAAGGAACTTAAACATTATTTGATTTTCATGTTGCAAATATATTTTGCAGTGACAAGAATAAATTTACTGGAAGATTCGACAACCTTTTTTGTTCTTTGAAAGGATACTGGAGTAATTGTATTTAGGGATAGAATAATTGAATTTTGTTTTTGAAAGTCGTTGAATACGAAATTTGCATTTCGAAATAAAATTGTTACCATTATTTTTTATTTGCTGAATGTATATTAATTAAGTTTTTACTCTCTTAAGTGTTTGGGAATTTCTTGGATTATCTGTGGTTGGTGATTTTTGTTACTTCAACGATTTAACAACCCATTACTAGACGGGAAAATTTAAGACTGGTCCAAATTGAAAGGAGTTGCAGACGACAATTTTAATACTTTTTCAGCTCTAATAGCAGGAAACATTGAGAAAATGAAAAAAGATACTTGCAACAAAAGATTTCTTAATTTTACACAATGTTTTCCAAAGTGTTTTTCTCTCTCTCTTTCTTTCTCTCTTTCTTTCTCTCTCTCTCTCTCTCTCTCTCTCTCTCTCTCTCTCTCTCTCTCTCTCTCTCTCTCTCTCTCTCTCTCTCTCTCTCTCTCTCTCTCTCTCTCTCTCTCTCTCTCTCTCTCTCTTTCTCTCGAATGTTTCGTTTTCCATTGAAGGGGTCTCTGGCAATGCCCAATGACTCCGCTGGCTACCACCACACCACCACTAACTCCAATGGGAAATTCCGATTCGTTATCAAAAGGTATTATTTTGCAAAACTTATTGAAAGTAAGAAGTAACAATCAAGGGAAATAGTTGGTTGGGTATCTTAACGTCTTAACAACAGCTCGAATTAGCTGTAGTTATGACGTTTAAGTCGCCAATCTAACAAAAAGCTTCAGATAAATGTCTGCCAATGAGTTAAAAGTTCACCTCCGGTCTAAATGAATGATTTGATTGGTTGATCGATTATTTGATTGGTAGCAACGATTTGTCAATTCCCTTTTCGAAAGTGAAACTCATTTCCAGAGTCCGATTAGCTCAGATGGTAGAGCATTTGACTTCAAACCTCAAAGTCACGTGTTCGAGCCCTGGACTGACCATATCTTCGGATGAGACGTTAAACCGAGGCCCCGTGTGACGATGCTATCCATCGAGCACGTTAAAGAACCAGGCGGAGCTCTCAGCAGTTTCATCCTGTATCCTTGCACTATCCCTCGTAATAACTTACCGTCTCCTGGGGGCGTCGCTCATATCGGCGTGTGCTACGGTAGCGACGATAAACAAACGGAAATACACACACACACACACACGTGCATTCCGCAAAATATAGAATCCAAAATGTTTTCGTTTCAAGACACAGTTTATCTAATTTCGGATAAAAGCTGCAATTTCATCCTAACTTTCCTTCGAATCGAACACTAAAGTCGCACGGAATTTTGGGAATTTTCATGAAAACCGATTTTTCCTTTTTAGCTGACGCTTTAATAGCTTAAGTTGACAGACAGATTTTGAGGTCTTCTCAAAGTTCAACGGGTACAAACTGCCACTGGAGGCTTAACCACTAAATCCATTGAATGCCTACGCCATAAAAGTAGTTCTTATGTATTTCAGGAATATTGTAAACTCTATTCAAATTGTTGAGCTCTCTCTAGACAGCATGCTTTTGAACAAATTCCAACCCAAATCCGCTTTTCAGCATCTCAAGAAAAAAAACTTGGAAAACATTCTGAATTCAACAAACTTGAAATTGTCGTCTGCAACTTCTTTCAATTTGAATCAGTCTAAGATTTTGTCAAGTTGTAATGTATTAACTCCTGAGAGATTTCTTGATCAAGATGTTTTTGATTTTTTTTTTCTTCTTTTTTATCAATGTCATTATTTGTATTTATTCATTTTCGGGATCAAACAAATATATAAAAATCAAATATAGTATTTGTTTAAATTATAAATTTGTTTAACTGCAAAATGAACGTGTGTTCAAAACGCGTTAAAAGGAGATTTGCAAGGTAACAATTTAATTGGTATCTCAAAGCATACTTTTTATGTTACTGTTTTGGGGGGAGGTTTCTTGTGTTATTGTAAAGATTTCTGATTGCTTATCAAATTTGTTTCTCCAAATAGATGAGCAATTTTTTTAACCGGTTTTATTTCCGCAATAAACGATGTTTCTGTCAGGAAGCTACTTCAATCCCCCTCTGGTCCCATTTTATGGTGTTGTTTTAGTAGTTAATTCTCTGGAACTGACTCCAATTTGACTTGTTTACGAGTAATTTAGATCGTAATTGGAGATACCTTATTAGGAAAAGATCTATTATCGCAGAGCGTTGGCCATGTAGTTTTTTGCGGGCTTTATGAACACGTTTAGACAAATTTATGCATCTTTTCGATTCGTTTATTACATGTTATTTATTCCATCATTTCCGCAGGCGTATCGAGTAAAGTAACAATATCGTTTATATTACATCTATATATTCTGCACAATTCCGATTAAAAAGATAGTCGTTTGTTTTTAGAAGTGTATATCTTGGCTTAACCCTTGTCATGCTGTATAAATTACCTTACTACATTGCCGTAAAATCAAAGGGCTGAAAGCACTGATAGAACTTGTTGATCAAAAATTGATATTATTTTTAGAAATCAACTTCAAAAGCAACTCTGGCAGGAAAAGTACAAGCAGGAGGTATAGACTAAGATCAGCCTGCACATAAGTGCAGTCTGATCTAAGTCTACACCTCCTGCCAAAACCGGAATATTCCGGGTTCAGCATGACAAGGGTTAATTGTGTTACTTCCAATGTATAGACACTTACATGTAGAACAGTTTACAGTTAACCCACCATATACATCTCTGAACTTTTCAAATAGTGCGATCCCTACTTAGACGTAGCAAGGGCCATATTGTGGTTGGTAGCGCGTCGGACTTTCAATTATGATGTCCGGAGTTCGATCCCCGGTCGTGGAAAATATCCTTTAACCCTTTCCTGTTTCTCTGAATTTTAGACTTGCCCAATTTCAAAGATGTTGCAGACGACAATGAAAAGTGAGTGCAATTTGAAACGAAGCCATTCGATGTGGTAGAAAATATTGTGAAAAAGAAGAAATTGCTTGTTAAAGCAATTTCTTCTTTTTTTTTCACAATATTTTCTTAACTATGAAATTGCATGGACATAAAAACCAGGGATTGTACAGGACAGGTTAAGGCATGTGTCTCCCAATGGTAAATAATCGTACAGTTAAATGGTATGATCGGCTATAGACTCAGAAAGGATGAAGTGATAGCATCAGTGTTTCATTGTTAGGTAAATAAAGTCACCGCAATATGACTGAAATAACGTTAAACACTATCAAAGAAACAGTTTCTTGGGCGTGTAACGCGTAGCGGATACGTTTTTAAATGTTTGTTTCAGTAAAAGATCGACGAGTCTTTCATTGAGTGAACAACAAAAGCTACATTTCACAAGTGTCAATAAATGACCAAACACTGCTGTTTGATAGGACTTGTTCGCAAAAAAAGCTTAGTGCAACACCGTTGTAAGAGCAAATATAAATATTGGTACTTACTTCAGTGTTGCCCTCAAATTGCTAACAAAGATTTGATTTTTCGTTAGCATTTCAGGAAAACAAATCCGGAAGAGTTCAGAGGCCGAATAAATTCCTGAATTTACAGCTGTTGTCCGTCTTATACGGATACAATTTTATTGTGACGTTAATTTGGAATCCTTGATTTATTTCAACCTGCCTTTTTGGATGCTTATTAAGAAGTAATGAGAATCTGGCCTGCCATTATATCTCATGCGGCATGCCTTCGAAAGTAGAGTGCAAACTCTAAGGTCTAATTAGCTGTGTTAAAATTTTCTTGAGGGGCAAGGTTGAATGAATGAAGACGTACTTAGAACCGGTCATTAAACATTTTCACTAACATTCTTTTTTCTTTAGTTTTGACTGAATATAAACCGAATATTTTGTTACTGTAAGGAATCAATAAAATTGCCTTTAGGTAAACTTTAACTCTAATTTATGACGAAATGTGTATCAGAGGTTGCATTTTTTAATAAAATAAACTGTTCTAATCTAATGTCTTGAGAGATCAGCAATAAAGAATTTTTTATCTAGGTCATTGATATTTTTCAAAGGAATCTTTTGAAAGATTAATAAGAGCAGTTTTTTTGTATTTTCTTTTTTTTCAGATAGCTCAAGTATAGAATTTCAACTGATAGTTCAAGTATAGAATTTATTCTCGTAGTTCAAGTATAGTATTTTTTCTCGTATTTGAAGGAAAATTGTCACAAACTTGTTAAGTTTTTCCCCAGTTTTAACCCATTCCCACACAATGACGCATTTGGACGCCCCCGAGAAAAACAATTGTGAAACATTGTGTATGAAGAAATGTTTTTTTAAACAGAAAGTTAAAAAGAATATATATATAAAAACTTCAAATTGTTGTCTGCAACTCCTTTCAATTTGTACCAGTCTAAATTTTACCTTGTGGGAATGCGTTAAAGGAGATGATATTGAGTTAATGAGTCTTGACGTTTGAACTTCATTCTGAAAATAAGTTGTTGCTTTTCCGTTAGATAAACGTCACTGAAATCTGGCAAAATGAATAAGAATCTTCCACACAACAAAAAAGGGATTAGATCCTTTGCGACTAAAACTTCGTAACTACAGATAGTTAAGCGATTAAATCGACAAGCCAACACAACATAAATGCTGTCATAAATGTTTACAACAATGTCAAAGTTTACTTCCTGTAAAAATGCATTTGATTGGTAGATTTATTTTTGATTGACACTCGCGATCGTCCAATTGCCGATTTTTCTTAGAATTTTCTATATTTTTGTACTCTTTTCACATTCAGACTACCAGATTAAATTGCGTAAATAACAAGGCTTGAACAACCTATCTTCAATGCACATGTTCCACAATCACTTGTACAAATGTTTGAAATATTTGCTGATATGTGTTTGTCAATCTTCTTCATATTATTGTATTGTAATGAAAACAAAAATATATTTCGTTTCAACCATAGTTTGATTAACGCCTCTTTAAGCTGGCTCTAAAGGCAGTCTTCGTGTTATATCAGGGCACTAAAATTCTCTCTCGGTATCACAAGTGCTTTGTATGGTCGTGTTTTCTCGAAAAACATACCCTAAGTCACCAAATTTTAGACTTTAACATTATGGTTTTTATACGCCGCGGTCGTATATAGGCGTCATCTTCTCCGTCTGTCCGTCCGTCCGTCCATCCGCCCGTCCGTACACACAACTCCTCCTAAGTTTCTGGTTGGATCTTTTTGAAACTTAGTCAATCTTATCACCTTAATTGGTAGATGTGCATGAAGGAAGGGGTTTTATGGTCCAATAATTTTTGCCTCAGTTATGCCCCCTTAAAACTTAGTCTCTGGGGCTTATTGAAATCGCAGCCTTGTGAATGCAACTCCTTCTACGTTTCTGGCTGGATCTAAATGAAACTTGGTGGATGTTATAACCTAAATTGGTAGATGTGCATGAAGTAAGAATTTTATGGTTCATTATTTTTTCCCTGAATTATGCCCCCTTAAAACTTAGTCTATGGGGCTTATGAAATTGAAGCCTTGTGAACACAACTCCTCCTAACTGTTTCTCTTGATTTAAATGAAACTTGGTCAATGTCATCACCATAATTTGTAGATGTACATGGATCAGGGATTTTATGGATCATTAAATTTCCCTGAATTATGCCCCCTTAAAACTTAGTATCTGGTGCTTATTGAAATTGCAGCCTTGTGAATGCAACTTCTCCTAACTTTTTGTCTTGATTTAAATGATATTGCAAACGTTTTTAATTTGGTTCTGTCAAAATACGTAGTGTCTACAATTATTTTCGTGAAACAGCAGCAAAGTGGCGGCGTATATTGTGACTATGGTACTCTTCTTCATTATTAGTATATAGCCAGATGAACTTTTGACTTCTAAACTATCCCAAATTAATGAAGTTTCTATCACGATCAGATCTTCGCGAAAACCATACTGTGTTGACGCATTGTATTGGGTGGGGATTCTCGTAATTGTTTATCAAATTCTTATGTATGTAATCTAGAGAGTCGATTGGTATTTTATATCAATATCATAGTGATGTATTAATGATTAGTCACAAATTTCGACTATACACAATCCCCAACGCAGTTTCAAAATTAATAAAGTTTCTATAACAATAAGATTCTCGTGAAAATCATGCTGTGTTGACGTAATGTGCTTGGCCGAAGTTGTGATAGTTCATTTTCCGTTGTAAGTGCATGCCCTCGCTTTTGCTTTTTTGATTTCTGATTTCTTCCGCCAAAGCAGATAGTCCCGAAAAGAAATTCCGACTTACTACTTTTACAGATAACCTTTTTATTTCTAAACCAATCAAACGGCAGTATTCCGTTCGAATTCGATCGATTTGATTAGTCTCTAAAACCCAATATGAGACGATTCTAACGAGTTTCAACAATATTGGATATCCAGGAAATCGACATATGGTGAAGAGTGTCCACAAAGTCTAGTGTGTGCAGAGCTACCTGATCAGGGTCTATAGTTTTGCATTTCCCAGGGGGTACGTTTTCGCCCGAAAGGTCATATGTTTAAGCTTTCCCTTTACATCTTATGCTTTTCTGCTCTGCTATCATCTCTTTTCCTTCTCTGTTCATTCCAGTTTGTTCATTTTAAAATGCATTGAACGATATATACATATACGGGCAGTTCTTTTCACCTCTCTTTCAAATTCAGTACTGAAAAAATTTATTAGTTGAACGAAAAAGACGAATCCGATATTTTACATCACCGCTAGCACATTAAAATGGCTCACTTCTACACGCAGGATGCTTTTTAAACTCCCAATTCCCAAAGCGCTCTAAACGGGACTTTGACTCAGTTTTACTATTTTTAGAATGACGAGTTAGATAAAGATGCTAAGTATTAATGCGAATGTGATACCTTTTGACTACCAAAGCTTTAAAACGGGGGAAAAAGTCTAATTATTCCGCAAAGATAACGCAACGTTGCCTTTTTAAGAGACTGAAAATTCAACGCATTTGCACTAGAGTTCACTTACATGTACATAAAATGACGTCGTAAAAAGAGATAATCCACCAGTGAAATTATAAAACTTTATCCAAGGGATATTGTCCAGCCTAGTGCGTATCACTACGGTATTAGTGCATTAACACCAAAATGCCGTTTGTGATCATTTCTGTTTGTGAATGGGTGTGTATACCTTGCTATCAAGAAGCTTGGTTGATTACTAGAAACGACATACAAGAATATGTCCGTTTTCACAATCGAAATTAGGTCGAGGATAAATAATACGATGATGGAAATAATACACAGGGTTCAGAAAGATGATTGATTTCAAATGGGACTCGGGGCAATTTCTTCCTGAATAAGGTCTGTTTCTACTAATGTAATACATTCCTTAATCTAATATATCAAGATGACGCCTGGCGCGATAATATTTCGGCGAAACTTTCAATCCTCAAAAGGTTTACATCGGAATTGGTAATGGCCTTTTTAGGTCATATAGAATGACCTTTATTATCGCTGAAACATTGTTTTGATTCGAGATCCGTCGAGTGAATAAGTACTATATAATAAATATGACACTTTTTAAATCAGGTAAGACCGCGTCAGTTTTGAATTTAAAAAATCTCGAGTTCGGTTCCCAGGAAAGAAGCTTTCGATCTAGGGTTTTTCACTGAACAAATCTTGTTGTACCTTCGATAAGTTATAACACAGAAGGGTGAAGCTAGGTTGTAGAAAAGAATTCCTCCCGGATTGTATGTTCATAGTAAGGAATTTTCGTTAATATGTTGATGAAAGCTAATTTATATCATGAAATCGCCAATTGAATAAATATCTACTGATTTCCCTTTCAAATAAATGCACAAGCTGATCTGAGTCTTTACTTGGCGCACATGTGTAATGGTTGGAAATGTCACGCATGCGCTCATATAATATCGGTATGTAGTAGAGATCAATTGTCCGCTCCAGATTAAGATCGACTTATCTTTCATTAAGTGAAGCCGAATACCTTTTTTTTCACGACTTGTGAAACAACGGTTGAAAATATGGTCTTTGTAATTCACAAAATGAAAGGGATATGGATTACTTTGTTCTTATGTAAAACACCGATAAAAAACATAAATATGTTTTTGAAAGCTAAATATCAGGAAATGTGTCTTTTCACACATGCATGACATCGGAATTTCGTTTTTGTCAAAACTAATCACGAATCGCCGGCCAGTCCACGGGACGGGAAGCTCCAATTGGATATTAAACGGCGTTATTTGAGAAAAAAGTGTGGCCACTAATATATTACAAAAATCCTTAGTTGACTAACTGCGGCTTAAATAACCTGTAGTTACGACGCTTATATCGATAGACCAACAACCATGTTTTATATTAATGTCGACCATTGTTGGAGTTCAAAACTACTCCCGGTCTAAATGCATGATTTTATTTGTCTTTCATTTTCTATTGGCAGCCACGATCGGTCCTTTACAATCTTCTTGATCTAATCTGTCATCGTTTTGTCCCTTTAACCTCATGACTATAGTTTGATTAAAGTTGTAGTTACGAGGTTTTAAAATAAAACCGACGATATGCAGAAGAGTTGTATTAAGCGACCGTTTCTGAAGCGATCGTTTTCGTTTGATCACTTGAGTGCTTGCTTAGAACAGGATTTCCTGTGTATCGATTAAGAGACGAAGAGAATATTTTTTTGTTTTCATGGAGGTATGAACCGAATAACCTAATCACACTGTATGAATACGCGAAGCGGATTCATACATTGTGTGATTAGGTTTTTCGGTTCCTACCTCCATGAAAACAAAAAATATTCTCTTCATTTCTTATAATTTAATAACATCGAGCGAAAAAAAAACAAAAACTTTACGAATTTTGATACCTTTTTGTATGGGACTGTTTTGTTCGGAAGCATACAAAATCGCTGTGTGCTCAAAATTTTGTTCATGGAGTTATAAATAAGTTTTTTCGACCAATCAGAACGCTCGTTTTTGATAGACGAAACAAAAAATTAAATTATAATTAGATGAAAACGTGTAATGTAAAAATTGTATTGAAATAGAATACGTTCTCTTTATATTCAAATAAGTTAATTTTACATCGTTCTTCCACATCCTGATTTATTAAGATGTATTTATATTGAATCATAAGTACCGAAAATGATTAACTGATAAGTCGAAGTTAAAGTTCAATCCCGGTCTCGCGTTATGTGTGAGTGATATGTCTTTAGCTGTCTTTATAGACAGCGGCGATCAAGAAACGTTGTGAATTAACAGACAAAATTTAGAGGTCGTCTCAAAGTTCAACGAGTGCAAACTGCCACTAGAGGCTTAATCACTAAATTCGTTAAAAGCCTACGCCATAAAATGTAGTTATTCGGTGTTTTTAGCTCACTTTAGCACATCGTGTTCAAAATGACTCTGATCAGAGTCTTCAAAGAAATTGCAGACGACATTTACAAGTTGTTGAAAAATCTACAATGTTTATTTCTTAAAGTAGAAAACAATGTGAAAGATGAAGACATTGCTTGTAACAAGCAATTTCTTCAATTTCCCCATTGTTTTCCACAACCATTTTCTTATGGGTGTAAAAAAGAGGGATTGTGTGGGAATGATTAACCCCTTGGTTACTTTAACCTCGTTTCTTTATCATGATAACGTTGACAAAGAAGATTGCTGCACAATGCTTTGTTAGCTTACAGTACTTTTCAGTACTTTGATTTAAATATTGAAGGACGACGCGAATTGGAATGGCTAATTGGACATTTTATGGTTACTGCATTTAGAAAATATCGATGAAAATGTGTGATCCAACAATTAGAACTAAAATCTTATGGCATTTTATTGAATTTAAAAGTGACTATTGTAATCCGGAAATTTCTGCAGATAACCATCATATCTTTGTATGTTTTTTATCTTTTATGATTATAGTTCTTTTGTCTCGAGACTTTTGATATAAAAATATTTCTAAAAGATTTTAGAAAATAATAATAATAAAGTCAGAAATACGGCGATACCACCGTGGTAACTAGCCTGGCTTTTGACATACAATATTTCAATATATTAAAAAAATGATAATGATACCGTCGGAAATTCAACAATGCTACTGTAGTTACTTATAAGAAATCTTGTCTGAAATAGACTCCCTTGATACAAACGTGCTTAGCAGGAGAGGGAGATCAACCAGAACACTGTGAATATGAATGATAAAAAGATAGGATTAAGGACAGGTCAATTTATTTATTGTTATGATGATGATGATGATGATGATGGCATTTAAGCTTTCGACGAAGGACGCATATGTAGCAGACACAATTTACCGATCCAAGCTGTCATCCAATGAATCAATCGACCAATCAATTGTTTCGTTTAGACTGAAAATGATTTTGGTCTCCAACATTGGCCGACTTTATTTAAACATTTTTGTTGGTTTGGCAACCAAAACGTGGTGAGTACAGCTTATTAAAGCTGTAGCTACGATGTTTATGTCGTTTACCAACTCATTTGAATTTTTGTTACATGTTACAAGACCATATATTTTGCAAAATAACGCCGTTTTATATCGAAGTAGAGCTTGCTGGTTTTGGATTCTAGGGCGTGGCAAGCAATCCATCCGTTATGTTGGTTATAAATGGGATTTTCGACTTAAAGCCAATCCTTGTTTACATTTGAAAAATTAATCAAATATAAGTATTCGCAAATATTAATAAACTTTTCGCATACATGCTGTGTTGACGTAAAAGGAAGGAAGATTTCCGGTCATAAATAGTTACATGTACACCACCACAGTTAATAAAACACGTTTTTATATACTAAGGATCTGCATATTTTAATTGTCGTTACTTAGATGATAATATAAAGGTATGTTTGATTTATTTGGATAATACGTTTATTAACAAATCACTCTTTTTTAAAAAAATGGAATAGAATAGTACACATTACTAGCATAATTGCCAACAAGGATTTGAATAATGATAACGAAATAATGGAAATGTTGTAAACTTGGAAAAGCTATATTTCTTTTCCTATACTTGCACGCAATTCTCCTGTTTTAAGCTAACCTGAGCACAACTTGCTGAAGGTGAGCTATTGTGATCGGTAAATGTCCGGCGTCCGTCTGTCCGTCCTTAAACAATTATTAGAAAATCTTCTCCTCCTAAACCTAAAGCTTTGATATTTGGTGCATATCATCACCTATTGACCCTCTACCAAAATGCTTCAAAGAATTACTACACTCTTAAAATTAGCCATTTTCTGTGCGATCCCTGATTTTATGAAGAAAATCATTGAAAATAATCTCATCCTTAACAATAAAGCCTAGAGCTTTGATATTTGATACATATCATTACCTATTGACAGTCTACCAAAGTAGTTTTTACTTCAGAAAATCACCGTATTCTGAAAATAAGCCCTTTTCTGTGCGATCCCTGATTTTACAAATTAATGAAAGGGGAAATCTTTGAATATTTTCTCCTCCCAAACGATAAGGCCTAGAGCTTTGATATTTGATAGATATCATTAGCTATTAACCCTCTGCCAAAAACTTCAAAGAATTACCGTATTCTTAAAATTAGCCCTTTTCTGAGTGATCCCTGAATTTTCAAAGGAATAAAGAAGGAAATCTTTGAAAATCTTTTTTTTCACAAACGATAAGGCCTAGAGCTTTGATATTTGGTACATATCATCAGCTATTGACCCTCTACCAAAAAACTTCAAAGAATTATCGTATTCTGAAAATTAGCCTTTTTCTGTGCGATCCCTGATTTCAGATAGGAATAATGAAGGATATCTTTGAAAAGCTCCTTAACCATTAGGCCCAGAGATGATATTTGGTATGTATTAAAGTCTATTAACCCTCTAGCAAAATGCTTCAAAGAATCACCGTATTCAGAAAATGGGCGCTTTAAGCCGGGATCATCAATATACCTAGGATTAAAGGAGAAAATCCTTAAACATCTTCTCCAAATTAATTAGACAGAGGGCTTTGCTATTTAGTATATAATTATCATAAAGCCACGAACTATCAAACTCAGGGGAGCGATTTAGGACCTTCATAGTCCTCATGTATTTATTTACCGTTTCTTCTATTTTGTATTTCTTCTTTAATAATTAATTCATACATAAATTTTCTCCTTTTTTTCCAAATGAACCAATTCAGAGGATTCTTCTTGGTCTTCATTTTCATATCCGTCATTGTTGTTTCCATTCCTTCTATAATCTCTAATTTCTTCCAATAAAGGTAATATCTTGAAGTTTGTTCATTTTTAAACATTTTTATCGTGTTTCAATTCATTTAAAAGATGACGTTACTTAAAACTGAAAGAGTGTTTTCAATTTAGAGAAATAACAAAATGGCAAAAATGAAATTGAGTTTCGATATCATCATTATTTACATATTGTGGAAATCTTCTAAACTGCATATTAATTCTAAATAATACAAGTAATTTCATCTATGTTGCCATTTAACTACACATGTCGTCAACGCATCTTTACGATAGGCATGCTAAATAAGATACGTGTAAAATCCGTATTCACCAATCGGTTTAGTTCAAAATCTCTTAGAAATTAACGCGTTAATTTGCATAATTCGTGGTCAAAAGCATGTAACTTATCAGTAGAACGGTTGATTGCGATCTGAATGTTTAAGTCGCCAATCCAGCAATAAGGTTTACTATAATTTCAGCCTCAGCAAATGTCAGAGTCCAAAGTTCTCTTCTGGTCAAACCGCGGCTATAGCGCAGTTAGATGCGCGTCGGACTCTCACACACGGGTTGTTGGTTCGAGCCCCGGTCGAGGCATTTGGTCCCCAAGCAATGGGTAGATAATCGGAAATGTAGTGGGTAAAGTAGCTGGAGGCTAGGAAAAGATGTAGTGTATTACTGGTGAAAAATACAAGGAATCAATTGCTTGGTGCTCCAGCCGCCGCGATATGACTGAAATACTGTTAAAAGTGGTGTTAACCCAATTCTAACAAACAAACAAATCTCTTGTGGTCGAAACGACTGATTGGCAAATTAACCTTTTGGCTGAAAGCGGCCGTCAATTGAAAATATCACAAAATACTGCTTTAAACTGGTTGGTAAATACATGTACGAGGACTAGTAGTTTGGATTCGAATTAGTGAATGGTAGGGTTAAGGTTCACGCCGAGTCCCAAATAAATCAAAAACAAACAAACGTGCCGTTGAACATGGATTATAATTACAAATATGGAATAATAGATTCCGAACAATTTAAATTGGTTCGCTCGATTAAATTACTGAAATGAGCTTTGTATTCACTAGGCGTCTCGTCAGATAATTTCGTTTAGTACGACAATTAGGATAAAATTTGTGTAAAAGACTTCACTGAAAAGAACAACAGAAAACTGAATGGTGTGTATAAAGTACACAAGAATTTAGCTCTGTCCATAAAGAACATATTCAATACGAACCGTCAAGCAAAAAAAAATTATCAACGGGACATGCAAAATAGAGATCGGATACAAAATGCATAAAAAAGAAAGATCAGACTAATTTCGGAAATTAACGGATCGTTGGCAAAACCCATTAAGTCCAGTGGAAGTTACATTCGAAAATGATTAAGTTTTTAGTTTTGTCTATCAAAAACGAGCGTTCTGATTGGTCGAAAAAAATATTCATAACTCCATGAACAAAATTTTGAGCACGCAGTGATTTTGTATGCTTCCGCACATAATAGTCTCCTAACAAAAAGGTATGGAAATTTGTAAAGCTTTTGGGTTTTTCGCTCGATGCTATAAAATTAGAAAAAAATGAAGAGAATATTTTTTGTTTTCATGGAGGTATGAACCGAAAAACCTAATCACACAATGTATGAATCCGCTTCGCGTATTCATACAGTGTGATTAGGTTATTCGGTTCATACCTCCATGAAAACAAAAATATTCTCTTCATCTCTTAATTAAACGGCGTTATATTGCAAAAGTAAGGGCCAGTAAAATGTAAACAAAAAGGAAGAGGGTTGATTGAAGACTTAAACGTCGTAACTATAGCTTAAGTAACGTTTGTTTCGACGTTTGAGTCGCTAAACCAATAAAAACGCTTCATATAAATATCGGCCATTTTCGGAATTGAAATTTTAGTTCTTATCGATATGAATGGATTGGTTGGTCGATTGATTCTTTGATTGACACCACCGACCCGTCAATTCTGTCGCAAGCAAAACATTTGTTAGTTGCAATCCGTGCAGTCTGACTTCGGTCGATACTGTTCGACTTTCTAAGATGTATCTTAACTTGAGGGCTAGGAATTTAAAGTGACTTTTGATTTTGACTTTAAGCTACAGCATTTTGAGCTTTTGGATGTTCTCCTATAATTAAGTTAAACATAACATACTCTCGCATGAATTCTGAAGATAATCAGTTCAACCAGGTTGGCGTTTCAACGTATGTCGCTTACGTCCAGTCTTGAAGTATTCAGATTTTGAGCCAAGCGATAAAACACCTCGGCTCTTTAGACAGTCATACGCCGTTTCTACAAAATAGAAATTATTTCCATAGATAAAACTAATACTTGTTATTGACAGTATTAGGATAGATGTATTTGGTCTTATTCTCAAGCTTTTTACCCAAAGACTTTTTTGCAGTAGGACAATTGATTACAAATGTCAATAGAGGCATAAATTTTATATTCTAAAGTTATGAAAGGTATTGAATGTTTCGAATCTGACACTCACGAATAACAACCCTGCATTCCTGTCTGCGCACCTTGGATTGGCCATTTTTTCACAAAGATTTTACTAATTAAAAATATTACCTATAACTCTGTTACCCTGTTCGAAGAAAGGAACATTTAAATGGTGTTTTATCTCTGGACCGACTTTTCTAGAAAACCAATAATCAAATTTAAGAAATCCCGCTGTGTATATAACACCTTTTAAACAATGTTGCGATTTTCTTCTCGTGAATTCTTGGAAAAGTTACATGACATTAGAAAAATAAATATATTTTCTCTATTTTCAGACGTAAAAGATGATGCTGTTATTGGATTAAAATTACAAGCAATCGGTAGGATTACATTATTTACCAATTTTCTTCTTATTGTCTGCCATCCCTTTGTTTATTACGCGTACATTGTTTCGACAGGCTATTAAGAAATTTGTTGAAATCAATTTTCTGTTTAATTATCAGTCATCGTTTTGTATTTATAAATTATTTTTTACAAATATTTCGCTCTCGGTTTCTAGACGTAGATGAATCCCGATTCACGGGAATTTTTCAATGTGCGAAAAATGTTATCAATTTATTGTTCATTTATTGTGACCGTGTATTCGGATTCAAAGCTTGTGCATTTGTATGTGCATGTGATTTAAAACAAAATATCAACTAGCGTTTTTTAGTGCTCTCCATTTATTGCATCGCATAATATTCTACTACAACTAAATGGTAAACTGCCTCTGGACTCAAATAATATTACTTCAGAGTCTACTAATGTGCACAACTATTATATGTACAAATGTAACTTTGGTTTAGGATTATCTTCCAATTGTGAGATACAAATGTCAGAAAGGATATGTGCCTCCGCCGGAGATCGAAACAATGGGTTGTCATGGGTTCGATCCACCGCGGCGGCACATATCCTCTCCGACATTTGCCTCTCACCAAGTGGCGGATAATAATAAACATAAGAGTTAGATTGCAGCTTGAGGCTAGGAAAGTATGTTATGATAGTACTGATGTGCGAAATACCAGAAATCCATTGTTAGGTGCTTCAGCCGCCATGATATGACTGAATACTGTTAAAAGCGGCATTAGACCCCATTCAATCAATCAATTAATTATCATTAAGTGACTATAGTACGACACCTATCGCTGACGGCCTTGTTGAATTCTTGACGTCATACACAAGAAAAATGTCTTGAAGTTTTGCCTTCATTAAAATGATTTTTAAATGTTTTTGTTTATTTCAATTTTTTTTTATTTTGAGGTATTTATCTTAAATTTTTCAAGATCTTGCCTAATCTGCTTTACAATATTCTTTTTATCATATCTTCAATTTTCTTCTCCGTCATGACGACTACTTCTTGTTGTTTCCTTTCATCCGCGTAGTCTCATTTCTTTCTTTTCTTTTCTTTTTTTTTTTTTTTTTTTTTTTTCTCTAACCTTTCTTCCATCTTTTTTATATTGTAAGAATTGTAAAGAATTGGTTTAATCTCTTATCGCATCCAAAAATAGATCAACCATGAGAAACAAAGTGCACATACATGTGTGTGATTTTTTTCTGACCATGAGACTGTAAATATCATCAAGAATCATTCTCCAAGTCCCGTTATATGTAAATAACATCAGGTGACAATTTTAATTGAAATTCAGTGTTGTCTACAAGATCTGGTTCGCTCGATGGTTCGAAGGATAACTCCCACTGAATAGAGGACCGAACTCATAATTTCAATTAGCGCTGCCTAACGACTCCAAAATTATACTTTATCAGTATAATAGCTGTCATTTTCGATAATGGCTGACAATTTTCCCCAATGAGGAATTGAAATTCTGTCTTTAACGGCTGGTTGTCTTTTACGACATTAATTTCTGACTTTCACGACAGAATAAATAAGAGCAGAGTTGCTATTCTAGGTACCAAAGAACTTTTTCTACTCCGACCAATCATTTCCATTTGCAATGTGCGAATTCATATTTCATTTTATGAGTACAACTGCCCATTTGGAAGGAAGAATTTGAAATTCTGTCGCGGAATTATGGTTTATCTCTGTTCAAGGATATTCTATTACTTTTTCCTGTATTAGATCGAAACCGCTCACGATTTAAGGTATTGGCTATGATTTACGATCTTTCGAAGTAGAAAGTACTACTATATTTCTAAATCACGCCCCCCCCCCGTTTAACTATTTTCTTATTAAACGACAATGGATTTTGAATTGTGTGTTTTCAATGCAACTTTAAATTTCATTTTTCTTATTGCTAGGCGTTACAAATATTCTCATCTTACGTACGTGTAGACTCTTTTTTATATGACGTCATCCGACATCAAATAAAAAAAAATGGACGCTTTATGGAAGAGAAAAGTATGTTAGTCCCTTTCTTTACACAAACAACTTATTCTATATCTTAACCCGATAATGAAAGGGCCGGATAACAACTTAGTTAACCTGGTAATTAATTGGCCGGATAACAACTTACTATTCTATTCTTATAGTAGATGTAGTAGTAGAAGGAAATATCAATGGTGATACATATTTCTGACAAAAATAGTGGCAGTTGTTTTCTGTCACAAAAATGATTCCAAAACAGATATACAATAAATAATTAGAAGCTAAGTTTAGTAATCGAACTGTATTTATACACCTGTATCTTTATTCTGTCATCGTTTTGTATTTTTGGGCAAAATATTTTGTGAGTTCAGAATTGATTTCTGGTATATTTCGCACCAGTACCACCATTACATCCTTTCCTGGCCACCAGCTGATATCCCACTTAGGTATACGATTATCCACCCGTTGGTGAGAGACAAATATCGGAAAGAATATGTGCTGCTGCTGGGGATCGAACCATGGCATCCAATGATTGAATATTGGGAGACTGGTGCGCTACCGACTGCGGTATGACGGCGGCTACTTCAACAGACGTGTGTCTAAATAAGTCGTACAGTTTGACTTGGTTGTTTGTTTGGACCGTGTCTCTACGTGAAAACGTTGTAAATGAAGACAAGGAATAGATAACTTTAGAATTTACCAATTACGGTTGTCGATCAAAGAATCAATCGACCAGAGAAATAATTCATTTAGACAGGAAGTGAACTTTGAAATCCAATATTGACCGACATTTATGTGAAGCATTTCCGTTGGTTAGTCAACTTAAGCGGCGTAACTACAGACTATTCAAGTTGTAGTCACGAGGTTTCGGTCGCCAACCAACCATTTGACTTTTTGTTACAAATTACACTATAAATGTGAAAAATAACGCCGTTTGATACAGAAGAAGTTGGCCTTCCTATTGAAGTTAGTAGTTGTGGCCTGAAGATACAGTGGACGGAGCCAGTGATTCGCCAATTAGTTTAACCCATTCCCACTCGACAAAAAATTTAGACTGGTCTAAATTCAAAGATGTTGCAGACGACAATTTAAAGTTTATGAAGTTTTAGATTTTTTATCTTTCTGATTAGAAAACATTGTGGATAATGAAAAAATTGCTTGTGACAAGCACGTTTTTTTATTTTCCACAATGTTTCCAAAGCTTTTTTTCTTGAGGGGCGTTTAAAAACGTCATTGTGTGGGAATGGGTTAGATATATTTCAACCCACTTTTTATAAGTTGGAGGACAGCGATATCTGGTTCTCCGTTCCTTTTATTCTGATCACTTGTTTATGGAATTTATATATCATCCTAGCTTGAGTGACAGAGTTATTACAATTTACAGACTTTCCCTGACCTATGTTACAAGATTTGACAACGTGGATTTCATTTATATGATGTGGCAGATTAAACGTAATAAGCTCTCTTGTTTGTGTGTTTCTTATTTTAACACAACTTTGACAGCCCTTTTAGGGCGAGACTCTTTCATTACATAGCTTATTTGACCCGTTATCCAGGACATCCTGCCAAAATATCTTCTTCTTTTTTTTCATTTATTTTTTCTTTCAAATTAAAATAAAATGAATACAATGGTCGATAGTAGTAGCTTTAAAACCATCAAAATTGTAGCTGTTTGTATATTTCGTTTCTTATTTTAACACAACTTTGACAGCCCTTTTAGGGCGAGACTCTTTCATTACATAGCTTATTTGACCCGTTATCCAGGACATCCTGCCAAAATATCTTCTTCTTTTTTTTCATTTATTTTTTCTTTCAGATTAAAAAAGATTAATAAAATGGTCGATAGTAGTAGCTTTAAAACCTTCAAAATGGTAGCTGTTTTGTATATTTTGTTTCTTTGCAATTTTAAAGAAGTAGCTGGTGACAATTTTAGGTGATGATTTCTTTTTACAAATTGTATTTTGAGATTGAAAGCTTTGTTGTACATGGATAAGAAATATGATTGTTACAAAAGTGGTTTTCAACGACAAAATTGTTATTTACCTGCGATACTTGAGATCAGTAATCTGTCACTCCTGACAGCCAATACTGTATTGACATAAACTAGAAATACAGTTTCTTGTCAAACATACAAAACTATTAACATTCATAAGCGACCGTTGAACAAATAGTCCTGAGAAAAGAATAATCATTTATACAAACTATAGTTTATGGGAGAGAAGCAGATGACTAGCATAATTCGAATAGAGATGTATCTATTATAAAAGGTTAGCTTTCCAGTTTGAATTTTGTCAAATATATTTATTCTCAGTAAGAATGCTTCTGTTATACACTTCGCCAAATTGAGTAAATTATTCCTATTAATCATATTTAGCACCCGAATAAGTTAATGAAACTTTTTAGAAAAACAACAACTTCTCTTTGAGGCGGCAAACTGATCTTATCGTGACCTGATATAGAAAAGATAATGAGGTCCCAAAGGCTCATCTCAAGACCCAAGTATTAAACCCTCTCATGCCGACAATTTTTTCAATGCCAAAAGGCTGAAAACGCTTGGAGCTCTAGTCATGAGTCAGTATATCTTTTGAAATTTTATGTTATGAATAACTCTGGTTTCAAAGGGACAAAGAGAGGTTGTGTAGACTAAGATAAGACTACACATATATGCAAGGTATTCTTTGTCTAAACCTCCTTCCATTACAGAAATTTTCCAGGTTCAGCATCGCAAGAGTTCAGTTTTCTGTTTTGGACGAATACAAGGTCATCTTCTCAAAGAAAATCTTATATCAGATCCTACATTTACATCTATTACCACTGAATTGTCCTTTCGGACGCCCCAAGGAAAGGTTTGGAAAACTTTGTGGACAATGCATGAAGAAATGATTTTTTACCTCAAAAGACACAAAAATTAAAAACCAACCACTTGATATATTGATTGGCGTTTTACGGCGCATTGTCATCTGTGACCATTTAGCGCATAAAGAACAATACAAAGACAACCACAAGACATTTAAAATGATAGATGATGAATGAATCAACTTAACATTGTAATCTTCAGCATCTTTAAATTTGGACGAGTCGGTTTGGTGTCGTCTTGTACTGGGCTAAGGGTTAAAGTATCAAACGGAGAAACTTGTCTCCTAAGCCTGTCAATCACAACTCAGATAAAGAAAGATGTTTCGTATTAAGTTGATACAACCCCTCGCGGCAGAGATCCGTTTGTTTACGTTTCGTTTAACATTTGGGTGATTTTGTTTATTCTGAATGGGAATCCAATTTAGTCTTAGATCCAGTTTTGTTTGCCTTCGGGGTGAAAATGTAATAAAATCAGCCTCAATAGATGTTCTTATATTTTACGGAACGTTCTCCTATAAGTCAATATTTTCATGAGCTCTAGGCATGATATCTATTTTTAAAAATGCTTTAAGCTTGATTTGATATTCTATTATACATCTAAGCTCAAAACTTAAACTGGTGCAATGCATAAGAGGAGTGATAAATAATAAAATACCCTATAGGCTAAAGACTGTATTCCGGGGGAGGGCGTTTTTTTGCGCTCTTTTTTCACATTTTAGAAAGTTTTATATGAGCCTGTGCGTGACATTTCCAACAATTTCGCATATCCGTAACTTGCACATATTGATCACCCTGGTCAGCCATTTGAGGCAATTAGAACATTCGCTGATTGTTTAAATAAGCTTTAGGTCAGTATATTTCTACAGAGCGCAGAGTGAAGACTCTGATCAGACTGTGCGGATGCACAGACTGATCTGAGTCTTTACTTGTCGCACATGTGTAATGGTTGGAAATGTCACGCACGCGCTCATATGTCTTTGGCAAAATTAGGGAAAGAATATCACAGAAAAAAATACTTTTTTATTGTAATACTATGATACCCTGTACTACCTCTCCACCGATAATTGACTAATCGCTGGCCCTGTCCACTTATTCCTTTGGCCACGCCCTCTGATTCCAACAGGAAATCCCGCTTCGATTATAAACGGCGTTAGTTTGCAAAAAGTATGACAATTAGCATGTATCAAATACGAAGAATGGTTGGTCGGCGACCTAAACGTCTTACCTACAGCTTGAACAGGGTGAAATTACGACGTTTAAGTCGTCAAACAAACAAAAATGTTTTACACAAATGGCGACCAACCTCAGTTTCGGGCTGAATGAATTATTTGATTGGTTGATATATTCCTTGATTGACAGCCGCGATTGGTCAATTGTTACAAATTACCATCAACTTGCTTCTGATATAGATGACTTAAAGTAAAGTAAACTCGGTATTTCATGGGTCCGTTTTTATTATTCACTATGTATTCTATCTAATCTACTGTTATCCTCTAAATAACCAACTATTATCCTCTATCTCAACAACTATTATCCTCTATCTATCCAACTATTATCCTCTTTCTAACCAACTATTATCCTCTTTCTAATCAACTATTGTCCTCTATCTAATCAACTATTATCCTGTATCTAATAAACTATTATCCTCAATCTTATAAATCATTATCCTCTATCTATTCATCTATTTTCCTTTATTATCATGAACTATAATCCTCTATCTTATACATTT
This sequence comes from Fragum fragum, assembly GCA_946902895.1. Classification (NCBI taxonomy): domain Eukaryota; kingdom Metazoa; phylum Mollusca; class Bivalvia; order Cardiida; family Cardiidae; genus Fragum; species Fragum fragum. The sequence goes on from OX336378.1 coordinate 12,107,895, forward strand.
TCACCCTCTATCTAATCAACTATAATCCTCTATCTCATCAATTATTGTCCTCTATCTAATCAACTATAATCCTCTATCTCATCAATTATTGTCCTCTATCTAATCAACTGTTATCCTCTATCTAATCAACTATTATCCTGTATCTTATAAATAATAATCCTCTATCTAATCAACTATTGTCCTCTATCTAATCAACTATAATCCTCTATTTAATAAATTATTATCCTCTGTCTAATCAACTATTATCCTCTATCTATTCAACTAATATTCTCTATCTTATCAACAATTATCGTCTATCTAATATTATCATCTATCTTTTCAACTATTTTCATCTTTCTAATCAACCTTTATCCTCTATCTTATCAACTATTATCTTTATATCGTCAACTATTATCCTTCATCTAATCAACTACAAATGTATTATCCCATATCTTATCAACTATTAGCATCTATCTAATCAACTGTTATCCTCTATCTAATCAACTATTATCCTCTATCTAATCAGCTGTTATCCTCTATCTAATTAATTATTATCCTCCATCTAATCAACTTTTATCCTCTATCTAGTAAATTATTATCCTCTGTTTTAACAACTATTATCCTCTGTCTAATTAATTTCTATCCTCTGTCTTATCAACTATTATCATCTATCTAATCAATTTTCATCCTCTATCTAATCAACTATTTTCCTCAATCTTATCAACTATTATCCTCTACTTATCAACTATTATCCTCTATCTAGTCAACTATTTTCCTCTATCTATTGTTACGTGAAATATGTGTTTGACTAAAATAGTAAATAACTTTCTTGTGCAAACCGTTTTTTTTTGGGGGGGGATGAAAATAATTATAAAATCAGGTCATTATCGTGATTTTTTCTTTTTGTCATCATCGATATAAATTTATTTCTTCTTTATAATCGTATTTTGTTGATTTTTTTGTGTGATTATTATCATCATTATCATTATTATTCATTATCATCAGCATAAATATTTCAATGGCCATTGTTAATGCATTTTTGTTCAAAATAACTTCATTTTACGCATTATTGTCTTTTCTACATGTTATTTCAGAATTTAACTCCTCTCAACCTACCGTTAAATAGCTAAAGTCTCTCATACAAGTCGAAGATTAGGAAAAGTAGGGTAGGTTTTTTTTCTGAAAACGTTGCAGATTACTGTTAATGAAATAATGTACACAAAAACCATTAAACAGCATTTAAAGCATAGTTCGAGTAATCACAGACTTATTTTATCTTCTTTTAAATCAATCAAGATAAAAACTCTCACCTAATAAAACGTTCATTAGGCTCGCTTCTGGCGTGTACTTTCTCATTTTACAATTCGTTTCATATACACCACTTCTGTTTATTCTACCGTAGTCAATGAATATGAAACCAATTTAGTCTATAATCCGTTTTCTTTTGTCCCGGGGGACGTAAACATACCTTCATATCTTATATCTTTACATGTAACGATGGCATTCCTTTGACTTGTAAATCGGAAAAATCATGTATTTTGAAAGAAAGTTTTAATATTTGATGATAATTTGTTTGAATGGCGCTTAACTCATTTTTTCATATTTTATTCATATCGCGGCGGCTGGAGTTCCTAACCATGGGTTTCCTAGTATTTTTCAAAACAGTACTACCTCTGCACCCTTTCCGAGCCTCAAGCTGCTCATCTCACTTAGGTTTTCGATTATCCACCAATTAGTGGTAGACAAATGTTCCTGGTATTTTCACATCAGCATTACCCCTACATCCTTTCCGAGCCTCCAGCTGCTCATCCTACTTAGCTTTACTCCGACCAACTACTTGTATGATATTTGACGATTACGCAAGAGCGCCAAGTAAAGACTCAGATCGGCCTGTGAGAGCGCACAGTCTGATCTGAGTCTTCACTATGCGCTCTACAATTTGCCACTTACTCAAGGCTTTTTTGGGGACGATCATCAAATACCTGGTGAATGGCTGCCTCGGTGTTTCTCTTTCCACAATTCACGCACTTGTGATATCTTTAAACCTTTCCTGCACAGGCCATAGTTTTTACGCCCATATATTTTCATAATTGAGAAAACATTGTGAAAAAAAGAGGAAATTACTTGTATAAAGCAAATTCTTCTTTACTCACAATATTTTCGACAACATAGGATAGTTTTATTTCAAATTGCACTCACGTTTGATAGTCGTCTACAGCTTTTTACAATCTTGAAAAGTCTAAAATTGATTTCCTAAATAATTGTTTTGTTTAGGGCGGCGATACGTTAACTCATGGTACCCCCCTCTGGGTGTTTTTATGATGTTCAAAAGAATAGAATACGGGAATAGGTTAAAACGTGCTAAAACGTGTAAAACGCGGAAATGTACACAGACAGATATTGATATCAATACGAGAATATTAATCGTCGCTTTTTTAGCCTTTTCTTTCACGTTTGATGATTGCAGAAAAATAATTTGTCACAATGATCTCTACAGCAGCTTCTTTTATTGTTATAGTCTCGGCGATATCTTTTTTTTTTTTTTTTTTTCAGACGTTTTAAGTTTTTCAATTGTAGGAAATTAGATCTCAATGGTATCTTATTTTACAAAAACATTTCATTTCAAGAGAATATTTTTTTATTGTTTTCGTAGGAGTGTGAAAATAAAAAACTATTCATACTGTATGAAACAACGAAGCAGCCTTATACGGAAGTGCGATTCGGTTTTAATTTTCGTACTTCGACGAAAACATAAGAAAATTCTCCTCAATTGTATAAGTTGATATTACCTAGACATATTACCTAGACAAATATCTTAGAAAGCGTGAAATTTGTAATTTAATTACTGTTCAATATAGACCTATTTGGTCCGGGGTTTTTTTAGCTCACCTGTGCACAAAGTGCAAGGTGAGCTATTGTGATCGGTCGTTGTCCGTCGTCCGTCCGTCTGTCCGTCCGTCCACAATTTCTTTAAAAATCTTCTCCTCCTAAACCAGTAGGTCAATCAAGCTGAAACTTTGCAGGGATGTTCCTTCGGTGAAGTTCTACAAAAGTTGTTAAAAGAATTTAATTCCTTCTAAAACTCTGGCTGCCACGGCATTTGAAAATGGGAATCTTAAGTAAATCTTTAAAAATCTTTAAAAATCTTCTCCTCCTAAACCAGTAGGTCAATCAAGCTGAAACTTTGCAGGGATGTTCCTTCGGTGAAGTTCTACAAAAGTTGTTAAGAAAATTTAATTCCTTCTAAAACTCTGGCTGCCACGGCATTTGAAAATGGGAATCTTAAGTAAATCTTTACAAAATCTTTAAAAATCTTCTCCTCCTAAACCAGAAGGTCAATCAAGCTGAAACTTTGCAGGGATGTTCCTTCGGTGAAGTTCTACAAAAGTTGTTAAAAGAAATTAATTATGTCAAAAACTCTGGTTGTCGCGGAAATTGAAAATGGGAATCTTAAGTAAATCTTTAAAAAAAATTCAAAATCTTCTCCTCCTAAACCAGTAGGCCAATCAAGCTGAAACTTTGCAGGGATGTTCCTTGGGTGAAGGTCTTCAAAAGTTGTTAAAATAATTTAATTCCGTGAAAAACTCTTGTAACCGCGGCATATGAAAATGGGAAATTTTAGAAAATCTTTAGACAATCTGTTGTCTTTTTTTTTTTTACAGACTACAAGGCCAAAGGCATTTATATTTTATATAGAGCTTAATCATATGGTTCTCTACCAAGTTTTTAAATATTTAATCTCATGGGGTCAAAAATTGCCCCACCCCTGAGGTCCGTAGTTTGGAAAATGCTTAATTTGAGCAATTTCAAAAGACTTCTCCTCTTAAACTATAAGGTCTAGGATATTCATATTTGGTATGGAGCATAACTAGATGGTTTTGTACTATATCACTATCTTCCTCGGTCAAAAACGGCCCTGCACTAGGGGTCAAACATTGGGAAAAACGCAAAATTTGAGTATGCTAAAAAAATATTCTTCATTTAAAGGAGGATGGCATTTATATTTGAGTGTAGCATGGCCTTTCTCACTATGTATTTTTCAAACCTATTTTTCCTGAGGGTAACAAATTCTTGGAAAGTTTGGTATTGGATTAAACTATAAAGAGAAAGGCAATCATTCTTATTGTAAAGCATTACTGGATTGTTTTGTTCAAAGCCCAAAATCTTATATTTGTTTTATATATTTTGCTGTTGTGTAACTTGTGTCTTTTTTATACTAAAATGTACTGTAATTTGCAGATGCCTCAGGTGAGCGATTTAGGACCATCATGGTCCTCTTGTTTTTTTCATTTTGTTTATTGATTTAATTTTTCGTGGAGGTATGACAAGCATTTTTCAGCAAATCAGAATGAAAGATTTTCGACAGACGAAACTAAAATGAAAGCGACGGGTCGCCGAGCCCGATGGTCATGGTCTCTGAATCCAACAGGAAGTTCAACTTCGATATTAATCGGGATTATTTTTCAAAATGAAACAAGAAAGTAAGATTGTTTGTAGACGATCTAAACGTCGTAACTATAACTTGAATAAGCTGTAGCTACTACGTTTAAGTCACCAAACTAAGAAATGGTCCAATTTATTTGTTGGAGTCCATAGTTCACTTTCGGTTTTAATGGATATTTTGATTGGTCGACCGATTTTTGACCCGCGATTATTCCATTTCATGACATATCATATCTTGTACTAAAATGTTTCATTAGAAATTGGCTCCTCTATTTTATTTTAGTTCGCTTTGTGGTTTGTTTTCGATTGAAGTAACAAATATATATCGATTTGAACTTATGTATTTTTTCTTTACTTTACTGTTACCAAAACCATTCCCGCTTTATAAGTGTCTCAAGAAAAATTCTTTGAAAAACATTGTGGACAATGAAGTAATGGCTTGTAACAATTCTTCAATGTCCGCATTTTTTTCTATCCTGTAGGGCAAAGATTTTCTAAATTCCACCAACTTGAAATTATCGTCTGCAACTTCTGTCAATTTCAACTAGTCTAAGATTGTGTCATGCCATTTCATGCTAACCCCTTGGTTACTTTAATCTCGTTTATTTATTTACCATTGTGGATTACTTAACATAACCACGCTTCATATCTTACAGCACTTTTAGTACTTTGATATTATCATGAAATGATATTGTCGATCCAGCTGTATGCTTTATTGAACATCATTTCGTCTTGACAGCAGAATAATCCAATCATACATTTTATAGACTGCAAAAAATCCATCAACAGTTATCATGTTTTTATCTCATTTATGGTTTTATTTACACCAAAAGCTTTTTAGCTTCGTCCGTTCATCATCACAGCGCAAAATCTATAACCCGTTACTATACGAAAAAGTTTTAGACTGGTCTGAAATGAACAAAGCTAGGAAGTCAACTCAAACTGTGTATCATTCGAAAAAGTAAATCGGGAACTAACATACTATAAAAAGGAGAATTTGTACACTGTTTTCAAAAGCGAATTTTCTAAATGCGATATTGAATAATGACTTAAGCAAGGGTCGCACCTGTAAAGTTAGAAATTACTATTTAAATTAAGCCGTGTCTATCACAATTGATCTATCGTTGGCCGGGCCCATTTACTCCGGTAACCCCAGCCATTGACTCCGACAGAAAGTTTCGCTTCGTTTTTAACCGGCGTTATTTTGAAATAGTATAGCCAGCACCATACAATGAAAAACAATTAAATGTTTGGTTAGCGGTATAAACGTCGGAACAAGGCTTGAACAGGCTGTAGTTACGACGTATCAATCGCAAAACCAACAAAAACGTTTCACAAAAATGGCGGCCAATGTTAGAGATCAAAGCTATATTAGCGGCTGAATGAATGATTTAATTGGTCGATTGAATCCTTGATTGACAGCCGCGATTGGTCAATTGACTGACTGCTCCAAATCAAATCCAACAGGAAGTTCGTTTTAGATATTAAACGGCGTCATTCTGTCAAAGTTTTGGTCAGTTATATGTATTATATGCAATTGTTGTTTAGCATTGTTGTCTAGACGTCGGAACTACAGCTTGAATACGACTTTCAAATCGTCAAACCAACAAAACATTTCAACATCGATGTCGTAGTTCATCATTAAATCGGTGGATTGATTCTTCGATTGGGAGCGTCGGTGCGTCATTTGATGAGTTCTTATGGTAAAAGAAATATTTCGATCCTGCGTTAATTACGATGGGTTTCGGAAAGTTTGGGTTTTTTTAAGCGGCTCTTGAACATATTTTCATGAAAATTTGATATGGGAAAATTATCTGCTTTTCAAACGATTATGAAAGTAATTCTCACGATGAATATTTTTGTTAACCCATTCCAACACAAGAAAATTTTAGACTGGTCCAAATTGAAAGAAGCTGCAGACGACAATTTAAATTTGATGGAATTTTAAATATGCCAGTATTTTGGGGTAGAAAACATTGTGGATAAAGAAGAAATTGTTTGAAACAAGCAATTTCTTCATTTTCCCCAATGTTTTCCAAAGCTTTTTTCTTTGAGGGGCGTCAAAAGGAGGGCTTGAGTTGGAATGAGTTAAACGTGTGTGTATTAAATCGACTAAATTCACTATTATTTCTATTTATTGTGATATATTCCCAATGCCCTACTTTTAAATATCGGAATTTACTGGGTGATGTCGTTATGTCAATAACGACTGTATAGCTAGCGGAAGCTAATGCCATAATTGAAACGTCATTAAAATTACAAATACGGCAAGTCGCTGCAATCGATAGAAAACGTATTTAGCCGATGAGTTCCGGTTGCGTTCGGGCCGCCGTCATAGCGCAGTTGGTAGCGCGCCGGACTGTCAATCTAGAGGTCCTGGGTTCGATCCCCGACGGCGGCACTCATCCTTTCCGACTATTTGTCTCTCACCAATGGGTCGATAATCGTAGACTCATGTGGGATAGCAGCTGGAGGCTAGGAAAGGATGTTTTGGTGGTACTTGTGTGAGAAATACCAGGATTCCATTGTTAGGTGCTTCAGCCGCCGCGATATAACTGAAAGATTGTTGAAAGCGGCGTAAAACCCAATTCAAATCAAAGCGGTAGCGTTCGGGTTGTTCTTCGCTGACTTTTTTGACATCTCGTAACGCGAAATATTTTTGATTCTTATCTTTCTTTCTTTTAAAAATTTTGAACAGTCATATTCAGTACAAAGACGGCTCAAACAGCTACTTACAAATGTCTAAAAGCATTATAGTTAGAAAGTTGAAAATTTAGATCCAAAACTTTTCTTCAATAATCTGTGCATCACTTTTTTCATCCATTAAAGGAGATTTTTTTCAATTTTTGAATGAATCAAAAACTACTTTAATAATCGTGTACTTTTGCCGAGGCTTTTATAGAATTAAGGTGCTTTTTTGTTGTTGATGATGTTTCGTTTGTAGGTTGGTGTCTAGATTACTTTAGTTTAGTTTTTTTCTTTTTTTTTTTATTCTAGTGCGTAAAATAAAATAAATGAATACGATATCCAATTCGCTCGTATAACATGGTTAATTTCATCAACTTAAATAGATTAACTAACTATAAACGGCCGCGGTTTTCTCTCAAATTTACCAAAAATTCGTTTAGAAAATTTCGTACGAAGGGATCGGTTCAAAAATACTATAGTAATTTCTTCTTTTGCTAGAATATTTTATTAAGTATAAAATCACTAGGACATAAAACCAAGGGATTGTTCAGGAAAAAATTAAACCCACTCTCGAATAATTCCGTTTTAGACACCGCTCAAGAAAAACGATTAGGAAAACATTGTGCAAAATGAAGGAATTACTCGCAACAAAATTTCAAAATCTAATTTCATCAACTTTTAAAACAAATCGTCTGCAGCACCTTTCAGCTTGGACTAGTCTAAAATTTTAGTCGTCTTGTAATGGGTTAAATATTTTTTGTGAAGTTGGAAGGGTGTTGAACATTGCATGACAATCTTTTATAGACGGAGCGAATCCGTCGACAGAAAACAGCTATCAATCTCGTTTACTGTTTTGTTCACACCCGAACCTTTTAGTTTTGTGAAAGCTCTCCATCACAAAAGAGATGATTTTCATCCCGTAACTTATTTTCGCCTCGTAACTTTTTAAGTGATTTCCCATAAATCCATTGGAAGAAGAAATTAATTATTTCCAGCTCACCTGAACACAAAGTACGAGTTAAGCTTTTGTGATCGGTCTTTGACCGTCATCCCGCCGTCCAACCGTCTGTCTGTCCTAAAAATCTTTAAAAATCCTCTTCTCTTAAGCTGATCAAGACAGGATGTGGTGTTCGTGGTCGAGAGGTAGAGCGTCGGCTTCCCGATCAAGAGGTCCTGAGTTCGATTTCCGGGAGCGGCTATCGATCTTGGTTCTGTCATTGGTCCACACTTTCGGCGCGAGTACTGGTACATTTTCCAGGAAGCAGAATCGAGATGGAATTAATCTAAGTTGGAAGAACTTGTTTCCAAATCGATGTAAAGTAAATAGATTTAAACCAAACCATCAAGACAGGAGGGTTTACTTGGTCAAGTTCTACAATGGTTGTTGAAAATCTTCGGATTTTTTTTTTTTTTTTTTTTTTTTTTTTTTAGAGACTATATAACCTATATGTATTTGAACATTCTAGGGCCTTTTCAACCTGATGCGCCAAATTTATTTAATGCTAGACTCAATAATAACTAGGTCTTCAATCAAATTTACGGTTTTATTCACACCCAGAGCTTTTAGCCCTGTCTTTGAATCCTTACTGCAATTCATCAAACAGTCGTAAGGAGTATTTAAACTTATAGTTTTAAGTTGTTTTTATCTTTTAGAGCAATGGCATGCGTTCGATTACACCATTTGTTGTTGTTGTTGCTGCTGCTGCTGTTACCTTTGTTGTTTTGAATCACACCATCTTGTAATACCTTTGTGTGGGATTTGGTTGCTATGACATTTCATATAATCTATTATTTGATATGATAGAAATTCTAATGAAAATGTAGCAATAAACCGATAGTTGTTTTCAGTCAAAAAATCAACTGACCAATCAAATAATCTGTTTAGACCGGAAGTGAACGTTGTACTCCAACATTTGTCGATATGTTTGTGAAGCATTTTTGTTGGTTTTGCGACTAAAACGTCGTAACTATAGCTAGTTGTAGTTATGAATCCAGGCTGTAGTTACGACGTTAAGGTCGACAACCAGTCAACCAGTCATCTTACTTTTCTGTTACATGTTACTGGCCATGAATTTCGCAAAATAATGCTTTTTTTAATCTTAGATGAATGTCCTCTGCAAATGATGTTTCAGCGAGATAGTGTATCAGCACAATACTGTGTTACAGCAAGAAAATGTATCTGTGGGATAAAAATGTAATAGCAAGAATGTGTATCAGCACGATTCCATAATGTAGTGATGAAGTGTATCAGCATGATATCACGTCATGGAGATAGAGTTTGTCTGCAAGATGCCATGGTATAATGCTATAGTATCTCTACACGATGAATATTATAGTGATAAAGTGTATTTGCACTATACCAAATTATTACGATACAGTGTATCTTCTACAGACCAATTAGCTTCAGCTTTTGGTGGTAATTATTCAATACAGTTGAAAGATACATCTTGCTGTAACATGGTTCTAGGACAAATGCAGACTGTTCATTCATAGTCTATCGGAATTGACCAATCGCGGCTGTCAATCAATAAATAAACCGACTAATCAAATAATCTATTCAGCCCGGACCTGAGCTTTTCAACTCCGATATTGGCTGCCATTTTTGTTAACCTTTATTGTTGGTTTATTGACTTGAATAAGCTATAGTAACGACGTTAAGGTCAACAACTAACCATTTTGCATTTTTGTTTCATGCTACTGTCAATAAATTTTGCAAGAATAGGCCGTTAAAAATCGTTCCTGTCGGAGTTGGTGGGCGTTGCCAACGGTGTAAGTGGGTGGGGCCAGCGATTGGTTAATTCTAGGTTTTATCCTTTAAGTTTTCGAACTATGGCGTTTATTTTTTAAAAGAAAATGCGGATTTAACTTAGTGGTATAGTTGTAGCCGGAGAGTTCATTTGGAACGTTTATGATGCTTTGCCGTACAAGCTTTTATTGTAGGATTGTATGGGGGTACACGCCACTTTCAACTGTATTCAAGTTAAATCGAAGCGGCAGTTGCACCTAACCATGACTTTCTGTTAACTCACACCATTACAGCCACAACATTTAATCTGAGCCTCCAGCTGCTTATCCCACTTAGGGGCACTAATTATCATTCGCCATTTGGTGAGAGAGATAGAAATGAGGTATATCCCGATGGTTTTTGACAGTTATCGGAAAGAATTCAGCTGAGCCGGGGCTCGAACTTACGACCCAAAGATATCACCCAAAGAGAACAGCGCGCTGTCGGTTGAGCTTACATGCTTTTGAGTTTGAAACGGACATACTCAGCCACTCGTTAATTACAAAAATTCAAAGACAAAAAAACTGACAGTAGAGGACTTCTTGGTGTCTCCGTCCAGTATGTCACAATTCTTGACATTATTTAACCCTTGCCATGCTGAACCCGAAATATTCCTGGTATGGCAGGAGGTATAGACAAAGATCAGCCTGCACTAATGTGCAGGCTGATCTTAGTCTACACCTCCAGCTTGTCCCTTTTAAGCCAGATTTGTTATAAGATCAAATTTCAAATCAATTATCAACCCACAACAAATGTATCCAGTACTGTCAGCCCTTTGATTTTCATTCAATCTGAAGGTGACTTTATTCAGCATGACAAGGGTTAATGTATTTTTTTTATAAGTATCAGTATTATTGTTGTTGTTATTAGCACTAGTAGTAGTGCTATTATCATTATTATTCTTACCAACACTACTACTACTTTGATATACTTTTTCTCGTAAAAATATGAATAAGCATTTTGATACTTTTTTTTTTTCTGGAATCAATTTACAGATAAAAAAGCATGGGATTAACATGAAAGTCAAGTCGATAATAGACAAGATGCTATATCAATGTAGTTCTAATCTTGTATTGGTAGGTCGCCAATCTAGATATCTTTGATGAATGTATTTGTTATGTTTCGATGAGAGTAAGAATGAACATTACGGAAAAACTGAAGCGCATTTCAATAAATTATCTTTATTAACTGTCTTCGGATTTGCTTCCTACTTGACCAATCGCGGCTGTCAACCAATCGACCAATTAAAGCATTCAATTGAACTAGAAGTGGACTCCGACGTTGGTCGTTATTTATGTGATGTGCCGTTATCGGTTCGGCGAATTAAGCGTCGTAACTACAGTTTATTCAAGCAGTAGTGAAGACGTCTAAATCGCCAACTAACCATTTTATTTTTACTACATCTTTGTGACCAAAGATTTTGCGAAATTGCGTCATTTTATTTCGAAATGGAGGTCCCTGTCGGAGTCAGTTTCCATGGTCAGCGTATTCAGTGGGCGGGGTCAGCGATCCTCCATTGAACACCCGCGGCCATATTTTTTCGCGTCGCTTGTTTTCATCCGGAAAATTTTATCCGAAAAACTAGAGAGCCAGAGAAAATCGAACCTCAAACCCCTTATATTGAGTCCAGAAATTATTCGATTGTTATTATAGTAATTATCATTGTTATTATTATTATCATTATTATCATTTTTGTTCTTGTTGTTTTAAAGGCTAAGCACTCATAAAGATATGCTATATTTGACCCGTCATGTAAAAATGGACAATGGGTAATGTTCGAGACAAAGATCATCCTGTACATAAGTGCCGTCTGACCTTTATCACCTGCTTGTCCCTTTAACAACAGGGCTGTTTACAAAATTCAATTTAAAAAAAATATATAAACTTACAGGTAGTGTTTCAGTACTTTCAACCCTTTGATTTTCATGCTTTTTTGGAAAAAGGTTTTATTCACCATGGCAAGGGTCAACATGATTACATGTAGAAAGTTAAATTTTGAAACGAAAGACGCGCAAAGCACAAAGGGACATCTCGGGAAATAAATGGATGAATATTTCAAAAAAGATATCGGATCCATCAAAGGCCAATCAGATGTGTGACTTCGAGAGTAGATATACATCAAGGTAGAATGTCTATTCTAGATTAAGAAAATCTACCAAAAGCGAAACGTTTCAAGACTTGTCAGCATGCGCTGTCGGTGCAGTTTGACCAGAATCGTTACGTTATACATTTACCGGGTCAGGAGATTCTTTATATCGCGTCATAAAATTTAGATGGGGAAAACAAGGAGTTTATAAGCGAGGAATTCGAACTTGTTACCTGTATAAATGTAGTTTGTTTGGGCCATTACAACACCATCCCGCATTTTGACGTGTAAAATGATTTTAGCTTTCAAAATCATTTTAGAAAAGAAAAATAATCCATTAGCATGTACATGCATATTTTTTTTCTTTTCTCATAATGGCTTTACCCATGTCATATTCAATTTTCAATTTAAACAAAGTTTGAATTGTCGTCTGCGGATTTCTAACTTTGAACTAGTTTATTTTTTTGTCATCTGGTAGTGGTACTTAAACTACTGCAGCATTAAAAGATGTTATATTTGTTGTTGTAGTGAAAATTATATTAGGCCTATATCGTTTGTTTTGTGGAATCCCCATGTCCGATTTGTTCGACATGGGCGTTTCTACTTACGGGCGGTACATTTTTCTACTTGCGGGCAGGTACAGTTTTCAAAACCATTCTGTCCGAGGACACGTAAATACCAGGGCAAATCTTGGAATGGTACGAAATTGATCTTAATAATTATGAACATTATCCTTTTGTCTATTTTGAAGAGTAAAAAATATAGTTGTTAATGATTGATTAGATGAATTGTGTTTAACGCCGCTTTAAACAGTATTCGAGTCGTATCACAGCGGCAGGAGCACCTAACCATGGATTTATGGTATTTCGTACACCAGTACTACCACTACATCCTTTCCGGGCCTCCAGTTGGTCCTCCCACTTAGCTGTAGCATTGCGATGGTGGAGGGAGACAAATGTCGGAAAGGGTATTTGCCGCGACCGGGGATCGAACCCTGGACCTCATGATTGAAAGTCCGACGCGCTACCGACTGTACTATGGCCAAGACCTTATTATAAATGAAGATAATGCTTGGTTTCTTTCTACACTTTCATAGACCTGTATCTTGAAAACGTTTACAAAGCCAAGACGAAAGATATGATATATAGCGTTGTTTATTCCCAAAACAAGTATCACATTTTGTGAGAGAGTAGGCGTTGACACTTGTTTCTTATATATATATAAATTTCAAGAAGATAGAGTAGAAATTGTTTTTCACGATGTTACTAGACAAGAACACCTACGCCTTAGTTTATTTCCACTATTAAATTCTGTTTTCTTCTCTACATAAAAATGAGTCGTTTTTCCAAGAAAACGTGCCGATATGATACTTGTTGACCTTAGAAAATATCTTCCGATCTTCCGCCTAAATTATCTTACGGAAAAAAAATTGAACACATTGTGGAAAATGAAGAAATTTCTCGTTACAAGCGATTGTTTCATTATCTACAATGTTTTCTTCTCCAATATAAACATTTGACAAATTTCATTAATAAATCAAAGTGCTGAAAGTACTGAAAGCTAGAAAAGCATGGTTGTATTTAGAAAATATGTCCCTTGTCGGCTAGAAATCATTGTCGACATTGAAGAAATTGCTTGTTACAAGCAATTTCTTCACTGTCCACAATGTTTTCCAAAGCTTTTTTCTTAAGATGCTTAAAACCGGAATTGACTGGGAATTGGTTAGAAAAGCATGCTTTTTACAGAGTTCTCTACTATTTGAATAGAATTTGCAATATTCCTGAAATACATAAGAACTAATTTTATGGCGAAGGCATTCGAGGGGTTTCGTGGTTAAACCTCCAGTGGCAGTTTGCACTCGTTGAACTTTGAGAAGACTTCAAAATTTTGTCTGTTAACTTAAGCTATCAAAGCTGACGCATTGCGTGCTAAAAATTTTAGTCTCCAGCCTTTCAAAATTTAGACAAGTCATTTTTTTGTCGTCTGATAATGGGTTAATGCACAGAAGTAATTAAAACTGTGATTTTATTATATTGATTTTTTTTCTCATTTTTGTGAAAAATGGAAAGATATTTTATACACAGTAACAAGCAGTTAACCGTTTCGTTGATTAAGCTGTAGTTAAAACGTTTAGGTCGCAAAACCAACAAAAAAATTATATAACTATCAGCCGATGTCGTAGTTCAAAGTTCACTAACGATCTAATTGGATGATTTGATTGGTCGATTGGTTCTTTGGTTGACAGACGCGATCAGTCAATTTAGAAATATCGACAGCAAGACTGTGCAGTTGACTTTTTCCTGTTTGCTTTCAGAATCTAAAAAGTAAGTAACTATAAGCAAAACTAATAATTCATGCTCTGATCAGATTATGCGAATGTTTATCCTACTCTTTCCTTGGTGTAAATATGAAACAGTTTGTAATGGCACGCAATTTCTAAAACGAATCTACACATATTGTTTTTATACCATGAAGAGTCCGACTGTATTTTTTGTCCAATCGTTCATTCATACCGAAAGTGAACTTTGAAATCAGACATTTACTTTAAGCATTTGTTTTGCTTTCTTGAGTTAAGTCACCAGCCAACAAAAAGATCTTAAATAAATGTCGAGGTTCAAAGTTTTCTTACGGTCTAAATGATTTATTAAATTGCCCAACCGATTTTTTGATTGTCAATTTGATCCGTCAATTCGGCTTTTCTTTTCTTATGTTAAAGTGATTATCTGCGCCCTCTTTAGAGTTAAAAGTTATATTGGAAAAGAGTAATTGCGCTGAAAACAAGAAGGCAAATGGGGGGAGCAAAATCACTTTTTGATAATTTCTCGACTTTTCCATGGCAAACCAAGCTTCTTGGTTCGAGCATTGTTTCGTGCAAAGCATTTTCAAGCATTTACAAAAAGAACTCGTCATCTGCTAAGTCGAAGTACGGATAAATCGAGGTAGGTTATTTCTCGATTTCGTCATACATGTACAATAATCGACTATACAAAAGCTAACATTTCCTGTCGTCGATGCATCACTATCTCTTGAAAGATGAAAACAAACTTATCAAATTCTGGAAATCTTCCTAATTGAATCTGACATGCTTTCATGGCAAAAACTTGAAAAGATATCAAATTTGACATTTCCAAATTATGAGAAATTCTTAGAAACGACGATATTTTTCTGCTTGAACATCATTATTTTTCCATCTTCGGATTTTTCCCATAATATCTTCGGTTTGGGATATAATTTACATAAAGACGTACGAGTTACTCTCATAGAGTTTTGTAAGAAAACAACGCAAACGGATTGAGCCGAGAAATCATATAACCTCTCTCACTCGAGCGGATGACTTTTCAATGCGTGGTGTCCGAGGTCGAGAGGTAGACTGTCGGTTTCCCGATCAAGACGTCCTGAGTTAGCTCACCGGGTTCGAATATCGATCTTGGTTTTGTCATTGGCCCGCACAATCGACGCGAGTACTGTTGTTTTTCCAGAAAGCAGAATCGAGAGGGATTAATTAAATTTGGAAGACCTTTTTCCCAATCGATGTAAAGAAAAAGTTTAAACCTAATCAAGGCTCAATTAAGAGATGAAGACAATATTTTTTTGTTTTCATGGAGGTATGAACCGAAAAAACCTAATCACTCTGTATGAATACGCGAAGCGGATTCATACATTGTGTGATTAGGTTTTTCGGTTCATACCTCCATGATAAAAATAATATTCTCTTCATTTCTTACAATTTAATAGCATCGAGGGAAAAAAGCAAAAGCTTTACAAATTTTGATACCTTTTTGTATGGGACTGTTTTGTGCGGAAGCATACAAAATAGCTGCGTGCTCAAAATTTTGTTCATGGAGTTATGAATATTTTTTTCGACCAATCAGAACACTCGTTTTTGATAGACGAAACTAAAAAATAAATTATTATCAAATGAACGATAAACCGTCACAATAGGAAGGGACGGTTAGCCATCGGGCTCATATATTAGACTTGCCATGCTGAATAGAATACTTTTCTGAATTATTTCAAATCAAAGGGCTGGAATCACTAGAAACACTGATTGCGGGGGAATTTGTATCTTTTTTTAAAAAAAACATAAACAACTCTTGGTTTAAAAGAGTTAAGAGGTGAAGTAAGCCAAGATAAAAAAAAACAAACGTATATATGTGCAGGCTGATCCTAGTCTGTGGGAAGAAATATTCATGGTTCACCGTGAAAAGTCTTTTTTTTTTAAATATAAATGATAGCAGTGTAAATCAATAAGGTGTGCCATAGTTTTATCAAATTAGCCCATGATGATCGAATACACAGATTATTCTGATCATGTTTGGAGCGAAAAGTTAAACTGTTTTCTTGATTTGTTTGTTTGAATGGGGTTTTACGCTGCTTTCAACCATCTTTCAGTTATATCGCGGCGGCTGGAGCATCTAACAATGGATTCTGGTGTTTCTCACACCAGTACTACCATTACATCCTTTCCTAGCCTCCATCTACTATCCCACATAGGTCTACGATTATCGACCCATTGGTGAAGGACAAATAGTCGGAGTGGATGAGTCGGCGTTTTCTTGACAGATTGCCTTTGTCAATCAAACTATGGTCGTCAAATCAAATTATTCATTCAAAGTTGAAGTGAACTTTGAACTTCGATATTTGTGTCAAGTGATTACGTTGGTTTGACGACTTAATCGTAGCAACTATAGTTTATTAGATTATGATAATGACGTCATAAAACTTTCAACGTCGTCCACGAGCGAAAAGGCGCGTTTTCTTTATATTTGGTTCAGATGACTAACCTCTTGCGATTGACATGGGGAAATAGAACGTTCCTTTGCATTTGATATAAGTTGAATCAATATTCTATGTCAAGAACAATAAAAGATATAATTTTCACTCGTGGCTCTGCCAAGTGTAAACAATAGGGGTTTTTTTATTAAGGAATATATCGACCAATCAAATCATTCATTCAGCCTGAAATTGAGAATATTACTCCAACATTGGCCGGCATTTGGCCAGAGACTGGTGAATTATCATTCTTTCACATGTCATCTTTTCCATTTTGGTGACTCTTTATCATTCATTAGCTTCCAATTTCAAGGCATTGTTTCCATCTAATAGAATCATACATGTTGGGCGTATCTTAAGAGCTAAAACGATTGTTTGCATTTTCATTGTGGTCTCTATTTATCTACATGTATTTCGACTCCGATTCGGTATTAAACGACGTTATTTTGCAAAATTTATCCTCAGTAGTATGAAACAAAAAAGTAAAATGGATGGTGGGCAAACTTAACGCTTGATTAAGCTTGAATAATTGAAGAAATTGCAAGTTTTACGCAATTTTGTCACAGTGTATCAATGTGTATAATCTTTTCTATTCTATAAGACAAAGATTTCTCAAATTTCACAAAATCAAAATTATTGTCAGCACCTTCTTTCAATTTGGACCTGTCTATGTTTTAAGGAAAGTTATCGAACGTACCCCCGCACGACTGACACAATACCATGGTATTGTCCCATGGAGCGTAAGAATATTAATGGTGTTTTAAGAAACAAATTAATCAAGTCATTAAAATATAACAAAACCGTCTGCTTGGCTCAAAGATAAGTTGCAGATTCTTTTACTGTTTCAATTCTTCATATTGACAATGTTAACACAATTTTGCCGCTCAAGTGGAGATTTTGTTATTAGTCTAGAAATATCAGACTATAAGTGTTCATTCTACCAAACGACACTGCCGTTAACCCATATGCACCAATGACACTTTTGACGCCCCAGAGGAAAAAAGAACTTTGTAGAACATTGTAAAAAATAAAGAAATTGCTCGTTACAAGCAATTTCTTTATTATCCATAATGTTTTCTACCAAAACAGGGGGATTTCTGATAGTCCATTAACAACAAATTGTCGTTTGCAACTTCTTTTGATTTTTGACCAGTCTAGATTGTTGTCATCTGGTATTGGGTTAAGAGATTCGGTTGAAAAATATTCTCTACATTTCCTTTTTACCAAATTTTTTTAGACCTATTTCAGTAATCTTTTCGGCAAAAACCTCGAAAGACACACTATAGGTGGTGAGTTGCATATTACAGAATTTTAACGGATTGCGTTTATCAATGCTCTCTAAGCTTCCGGTCGTGGAGTGTAAGTATAATACCCAAACTTTTAGTTTAGCTGAGTCGTGAGTCGTATGTTCGAAACGCGGTTCAGCAAAGATTCTTTCTGACAATTGACCAATCGCGGCTGTCAATCAAGGAATCAACCGACCAATCAAATCATTTATTCAGCTCGGACCTAAGCTTTCATATCCGAAGTTGGCCGCCAGTTTTGATAATCTTTTTTGTTGGTTTGACGACTTAAACGTCGTAACTACAGCTTATTCAAGCTGTAGTTACGACTTTTAGGTCGCCAACCAACCATTTTACTTTTTGTTACATGCTACTGGCCATCAATTTTGCAAAATAATTCCGTTATAAATCGAAGAGGAAGTTTCTGTCGCAGTTAATGGGCAGGGCCTAGGGAGTAAGTGGGCATGGCCAGCTGTTAGTCATTTGACAAAATGCATCACGACATCCGTCCTTTGTCTCTCACCAATGGGTGATTGACAATAAGTGCGCCTAAGTGGAATGAGCAGCTGGTGGCTCGGGCCAAATGTTGTTGTTGTCGTTGTTGTTGTTTTCCTGGTGTGAGGCACGACAGGAAGCCATGATTAAGTTTGTTTGCTTGAATGGGATATATCACCGCTTTTTACAATTTTTCAGTCATATCCCGGTTGCTGGTGCACCTAACAATTGATTATTGATACATCTCGCGCCAGTATCATCCATGGTTAGGTGCACCAGCCGCCGCAATATAACCGAAATACTGTTTAAAGTGGCGTAATAAATCATTAAACTAATCAGTTATTTAACCTGGCTAAAATAGTGAATCAAAAACAAAAGGATGTTTGAAAGTACGATAAGATGCTTAAAAACCTCTGTTATAATCCCTGGCCTCGAGCAGAAAAGCCGACCTAAATATGTGTTCATTCAGTTCTTATTTTCTGTTAACCTTTCTTTAGAAGGAGAAAGGCTTAATTATTCGACCGTTGATACCATGATTCTTTCCCATGGTTTTTCTGAGACTTAAATTTGTCTTTATTCTGCAAAATCAAATCTCTAAAGGATTAGAATTGCATTGAATGGACGTTTACCCATAATCAAATTTGACAAGTTTGAGTTTGTCTCTGAGTTCCTCGGAATTGGTGAGACAATATGTGACAGCCGTGCATTCTTTGAACTTGGTTGTTTGGATGGTGTAGCTTGTCGTTGTTTTATTTGTTTATTCCTTAAGGCTTATTTTAAAAGACAGTTAAATACAGGCTTATTTGACCGTCTCTAAGTTAACATTAAACCGCTTCCAGTTCAATCCCTAGTTTTCAAGTCAACGTAATTCTATAATTGAGAAAACATTGTAGAAAAAGAAGAAATTGCTTGTGACAAGCTATTTCTTCTATTTCCACAATATTGTCTAACCTACTGAATGGTTACTTTTCAAATTGAATACACTTTAAATTTTGGTATGTAAAACCTTCAAATTTGAACAGGTCTGATATTTTGGAAAACAGGAAAGGGTGAAATTTACCACAAGATGGATTTGGATGTACAAAGATCAATTTCTACTTTTTCAAAATTAAACAATAATCAACCATGTCCGGACCTTTTAGAGGGATAAAAAATCAGCTTCCACCTTTAAAAATCAAACCACAATTACCTTTCTCCGGACCTTTTACACGCACAAAAGTCAGGTTCTACTTTTCAAAATCAACCATAATTACCCCTGTCCGGACTTTTTAGTGGGATAGCAGCTCCAGGCTAGGAAAGGATGTAGTGGTAGTACTGGTGTGAGAAATATCAGGAATCCATTGTTAGCTGCTCCAGTCGCCGCGATATAACTGAAATACTGATCAAAGCGGCGTTAAACCCCATTCAATCAATCCATCAATCCGGACCTTTTAGACGAACAAAAGGCAGGTTCTACTTTTCAAAATCAAACAATAATTACCCCTGTCCGGAACTTTTAGACGAACAAAAGCTAGGTTATACTTTTCAAATTTTCACAACAATATCCCCTGTCTGGACCTCTTGAACTGGAAGTGAAACCGTAACGACGTTCGAGTTCGAGTGGTAATAGCTTCTAGCATGTTCATTTATTCATTTAAAGCCGTATCTGACATACGACGAAAAAAGTAGTTGGAAAAATCTATCGCTTATTTTTACACTAGCGCAAACACGAGCTTTCTTAATTTCGATACGCAAAAGCAGGGTATGTGTGATGTTATCTAGAAAGAGAATTTGGTGTTTTTCTTGTTGATTTCAATTGTTTACATTTTAAAATCGAGGCGAATGTACCCGACACTTCACCGAAAATCTTCGCTTATCTTCTGCATTGAGTGTTATATGCTCAGGTGATAATGACCGAACTTTACTGACGATTTCGTTAGTCTTCCGTGTCCTAGCTAGTTGTTTGAATGACTAGCGAAAGTTAAAACGTCATCACTGACGTCATAATTTGATGTAAACAAATCTTGAATTGAGATGGGTCACATTTAAAATATCGTAACATTTTTCGTGAATTGTAGGCTTACTGCGTAGAATTATGTTGATCTTAAAATTTCAATCGTTATATTTATTTATGCTTTTTAGCCTAGAGTATGGTTTTCTTGTTAATTATAAAGTGTGTTTTAAGGGAAGATATGGCTTTAAGAGATAAAGAGAATATTTTTTGTTTTCATCGAGGTATGAACCGAAAAACTTATCACACTTATATATGGATTCGCGGAACAGTTCTCCTGCATTTATGGATGGATTCCAAAAGAATTTGAGACAATTATTCACCTTGATGTGTAGATGTTCCATCACATGTTCATATAGTTCCAAGGTCAAGGTCACGGCTCAAGGCCATACTTTCAAATTGAGCTTGTCAAGAGCATATCTCCTACATTTGACAGCTGATTACAGAATAACTTGATACAGTTATTCTCAGTCATTTAAGAAATGAAGAGAATTTTTCTTGTTTTCATGGAGGTATGAACCGAAAAGGCTTATCACACTGTATGAATACGCGAAGCGGATTCATACATTGTACGAGAAGCGGATTCATACTTTGTGTGATTAGGTTTTTCGGTTCATACCTCCATGAAAACAGAAAATATTCTCTTCATTTCTTATAATTTAATAGCATCGAGCGACAAAAACAAAAACACAAAAGCTTTACAAATTTTACATACCTATTTGTATGGGACTATTTTGTGCGGAAGCTTACAAAGTCGCTGCGTTTTCAAAATTTTGTTCATGGAGTTATGAATAATTTTTTCGACTAATCAGAACGCTCGTTTTTTATAGACGACACTATAAATTAAATGATAAGCAAATGTGCCATTTGAAACATTTTTAGGCAGCTCTTAGATCAAAGTCGCAGATCAAGGTAAAAATGTTCAAATTGAGATTATCTAGAGCATACCTCCTACATTTGGGCATGGATTTCTTAATACTTTAGTTCTCCGTTATTAGTACATGTGCAAAATGAATCATATTTTCGTGTAATTTTAAAGTCAAGGTCGCAGCTCAAGGTAAAACTGTACATTTTTACCTTATCTAGAGCATACCTCCTACATTTGTGCATGATTTACAAATCATTTAGTTCTCCGTTTTTAGATCATGTATCAATTGAAACATATTTTCATATAAATTTAAAGTCAATGTCACTGATCAAGATAAAGTAATTTCCGCGGGCTCGCCATGTTGTCCCTAGACGACTTTCAAGTTATCCCATTACCAGACGATAAAATTTAAGACTGGTCGAAACCGACAACAATTCAAAGTTGATGGAATTTTAGATTTTTTCATTTCGCCGAGAAGAGAACATTGTGTAAAATGAAGAAATTGATTGTGGCAAGCAATATCTTCATTAGCTCCACTGGCCGTCCGACCGTAAACTTATACTTTAAAATTCTTCTTCTCAGAAAGTGCTGAACGGAATACAACCAAATTTCACAGAAATGATCCCTTTGGTGACCCTTTATCAGATTCCTCCTTAGAATTTTGACCGGATGAGGAATTTGACTACATTGGATGGCGCTAATTACATACATGTTGAAACCTTAAAAACCTTCTTCTCAGAAACTGTTTGGTGGATTTGAACCAAAATATACAAAAAAGATCACTAGGTGACCCTTTATTAGATTCCTTCAAGGAAATTTAATCAGATGATAAACATGGCTTTTATGAGCGGGGCTAGTTTCCACGTATGGTGAAAGCTTTGAAAATCTTCTCAGAAACCATTTGATTGATTGCAACCAATTTTTAGAGGAATGATTCTTAGGTGACCTTTATAAGATTCTTTCAAAGAAATTTGACCAGATGATAAACATGGCTTTAATGGGCAGGGCTAATTTCCATATACTGAAAAAGCTTTGAAAATCTTCTTCTCAAAAACTGTTTGAACGATTTCAAACACTTTACTAGAATGGCCCTTGGGTGACCCTTAATCAGATTCTTTCAAAGAATTTGGATTGGATGTTTAACATGGCTTAGAAATGCGGAGCTAATTTCCATGGTGAAACCTTTAAATATCCTCTCTCGAAACCATTTGATGGATTTCAACCAACTTTTACAGGAATGATCATTGGATGGCCCTAATCAGATTCCTTCAAAGAAATTTGATCCGATGATAAACATGGCTTCAATTGGTGGGGCTAGTTTCCATATATGGTGAAAGGTTTGGAAATCGTTTTCTATACAAACATTTGATAGATTTCAACCAAAATTTACAAGAATGATCCTTGGGTGACCTTTCATCAGATCCCTTCTAAAAAAATTGATCGGATGAAAAGCAGTGGTTAAATGGGCGGGGCTAATTACCATATATGTTGAATCCTTTCAAAATCATTTTTCCATAAACCATACATTGGATTCCATGTGTGTGTGTGTGAATTTTCACAGAAATGAGCAATTGGTGACCCTTTATCAGATTCGTTCAAAGATTTTCGATGGGTGGGGGGGACTAATTTCCGTACATAAAATATTTTTTTGAAAATCTTCTAATGAGAAACCGGTTGAAGGATTTCAACCAACTATCGCAATCCTTAGGTGACTCTTTGTCAGATTCCTTCATAGAAATTTGATCGGTTGAAAAACGTGGCTTTTATCGCCACGGGTTATGTCCATATTTGGTATACAGTGAAATTTCGTTAATAATTTTTCATCTAAAATTTTAATTTTTGTTACCAGATTTATTTGCAAGATATTCCAAAGACGATTCGGTTTATATTGAATTCTTGAATATACCACTTGCTTAATCAGTACATTTAGGCCTGCAGTGAAAATTTTTGTGGCCAGATTTATTTCCAAGATATTCCAAAGACGATTCGGTTTATATTGAATTCTTGAATATACCTTTGCTTAATCAGTACAGTACATTCAGGCCTGTAGTGGAGCGATACAGGCGCTCGAGCGCCTCTTCTTTTACACAATGTTTTCCAAATCGCTTTACAAAAGCGCCGATGCGTTGGGAATGGGTTATTAGACAGGTAAAATACATACAAACGAACGCTTTTTAATTGTCTGTCTCCTTTAAAAAGACAATCCTTTTAATAAATTGAAATCAACTTGTAATTTCAAACAAATTGTCATGGGTACCAGCATTGTATTTTTAATCAAATAAGTGTGAATATTTTCTGACATTATTTGTTTACGTCTGGAATGCTGTTAAACACTAACTTTTCCTCTTGGGTAAAGCTGCTAAGTCTGATTGATTCCGTGACTTTGTTTTTTATTTTTTATCTAAAATGGTTGTCTGGCTTGTATTTCAGTCATCTACCGTTGATGGATATTGGTTTATAAAGACATTTGCTAAGAATGTAAACATAATTTGCATGGTATTGTTTCGTCTAATGTGATATAAAGGTGTCAGTTTCATGTCGTAACATCTATAAGGTCTAGCTGTCTGTAATAAAATCTATGTCACGAGCAATTGAGAGTCGCCGTTTGAAAATTGGCCACCAAAGAATTCCAATAAACAAAGGTTTGATAAATTGAACGGATTCGTCACTGTTCATTAGGGGACAGGGGGCTTTTTCTACATGGTACAGACAATGGGTAGATATTCATTACACTTGTACACGTACAGAAAAAAAACACGTCCAAACAGCAACAATTCAATGCGGCACTCTTCATGTTGTTACTTTTATCTGATCAAAACACTATGAGGGTTACGTCTTGTTTGTTGTTATTGCAACCATTGTCTTACCATCTCAAGTATATAGAAGATGATATATCGTATCAGAGTGAAATTAATTTTCATTATAAACCTTGCTGTGAAACCTTTGGATTTCTCAGTGTAATAAATTTTGATATCGCCACTGGAGTGACGATAACACTTTTGAGTTTCACTCTCTGAAATAAATTTTTAATCATGTATTCATCCGCACTTTTTTTAATAGACCTTCTCTCTATCAAAAAGATAGGTTTCGATATTTCAATAAAAAAAATAAAATAATAGTAAGGTATATGATAAATAGAATAATCAACTGGTTATTTCAGCTATGAAAAAAATATTTCACGAGGATGCGTTGTTAGGCGTTAAAAAAACTCATGCTGCGCACTCGTTTTTCAACGCCTAACAACGCATCCTCGTGAAAAAAATTTTCATGTCTGGAATAACCCGTTGATTATCCTCTATGTCTTTGATCTTACCTGAAAAACAAACAATAACCCTATTTCTTTAATGCAAAATAGACAAAATATTACCCTTTGGGAGGGTATATATTTTAAAAGCGCGTAATTTCTTCCGTAAATTACGTGGCAACCTGATCACGTCATTAGAGTCTTTAGTCCCACGTAAATAACGTTCAGTAGCGCACAACGAAAGCGGGACTTAATCTACCCAAAAAATGAGTTTATCACTTTGTTTTTTTCACTATAGACCATGAGAAAACACTAAGGGAATGTTGATATATAACAGTTAATTAAGCAATATGTTTATGACTAGAAACCTTCGATTTAGTCTCGTTCCAACCAACTGAATCACTGTTTATTGTCTAACGAGTACACTTTATGAATTAAAATGAAAATTATTATCAGAAACCTTGACTGATCGATTAGTTTACTTACAAATTAAATTGCAGCCTGGTTCCGAGCCTATTGTTCAAGGACGTATCTAAATTTTCAATTATCTGTACATGTATAGGTAAACTGCAAAACAAAGGATTTCATCGATCTTTTATAGTGGCCTCGAAACTACATATTAAAAAAAAATGTTGTTACGAGGATTTTGTACCTATCCGCCACTAAATAAGTTTGTTTGTTTGAATTGGGTTTTACGCCCCTTTCAACAATCTTTCAGTTATATCGCGGCGGCTGAAGCACCTAACAATGGATTCCTGGTATAATAACACCATTACCGCCATCACATCCTTTCCTAACCTCCAGTTGCTATCCCACATAGGTCTACGATTATCGACCTATTGGTGGGAGACAAATTGTCGGAAAGGAGGAGTGCCGCCGTCGAGGATCGAACCCGGGACCTCTAGATTGACAGTCCGACGCGCTACCATCTGCGCTATGACGGCAGTACTAGTGGTTTCGTTTATTTATCTTCGTCGTAGTTCTGAATGTTTTTTATGACGTGCATGGTTTAAAGGGCCGTCGTACGTGATTTAAGATCTAACCCAAAAAACAATTGTGCTAATCGGATCAGCCAAAAAGTTCGTAAACTTGAACTCCGTTTAACCCATTACCAGATGGGTAAATTTTAGAATTGTCCAAATTGAAAGGATTTGCAGACAACAAGTTAAAGTTGATGAAAGTTTATATTTTTTCAACTTTCTTTGTAGAAGACATTTCGAAAAATGCAGAAATTGCTTGTTACAAGCAATTCCTTTATTTTACAGAATATTTCCTCAAATGTTTTTCTTGAAGTGCGTCTAAAAGTATCACAGTATTGGAATCGGTTAACTTAAGAAACTACAGCATATGCTTAAAGAGATATATTTAACAAAATGTACCAATCAAAAACGTTTAAATTCGGTTCAGTCCATAAAATCGTGGTATCTTTCGAATGAAATGCAAGATCGATTAGAACGGATTGAGGGAACAATTTGAATTTGTGTGGTGTCCATGGTCGAGAGATAGAGCGTCGGCTTCCCCATCAGGAGGTCTTGAGTTCGATTCCCTGGAGCGGCTATCGATCTTGGTTCTGATATTGGCCCACACTTTCGGCGCGAGTATTGGTGCATTTTCCAGGAAGTAGAAGGAGGGATTATTCTAAGTTGGAAGAACTTGTTTCCCAATCGATGTAAAATACATAGGCTTAAACCAAACCAACAATTTGAATGGATTGAAGAACGAGTGAGTTGAAATGAAATTTTGTCTGAAGGGATTTAAATTCACTACTTTCTTGACTCATAGTTATTGCACAGAATGGTGCCTCCCTCCTACTTATTTCTTTTAAAAAAGACAACCAAAAAGACCGAACAGAATAGTCAAAACTTCATTATTCTATTTGTAAAAAATACGAAAAAGAAGAAAAGGAGAATGTTGCCCCAGCAGAATTTAGCCCATAGAGAAATCATGTCACGATACCAACGTCTATTTCATCGAAGGGTCTCTGGGGTGGTGTTTACAACTGGATGTACGAGACGCTTGCACATGTTTTAATGAATAAATTGTCGACAAAATTATTTATAACTTTTTTGTATTTTGGGAGAAGCTTTGTTCTGTATTTCACTCTGGAGATTCTTCGACATTCAAAACTTGTCACGTGGCCAAGGTAGAATGTACATACCTCTGGATAAACCTGTAATTAGCCACGTTTCCTTTTTAGCTAGCAAAGCGTCCGCTTGGTAGCTTAAGTTAACAGACATATTGTTGAGGTCGTCTCAAAGTTCAACGAGTGCAAACCGCCACTGGAGGCTTAACCACTAAAGCAGATAAATGCCTACGCCATAAAAAGTAGCCCTCATGTATTTAAGGTAAATTATAAACTCTGTCTGCAAGGTCATCTCCTAGGTATTTTTTCGCTCACATCGTGTTAAAAATGACTCTGATCAAAGTCCTTAAAAAGATGCAGTCGACAATTTCAAATTGTTGAAAATTCTAAAATATCTATCTCTCTAGGTAGAAAACAATGTGGAAAACGAAGAAATTGCTTGTAATAAGCAATTTCTTCATTTTCCACAATAGTTTGCCACAACTTTTTTCTTAAGGGGCGTAAAACGGAGGGATTGTTTTTGAATGGGTACACTCTTTGGATACTTTAACCTCGTTTCTTCATCAGGATAACGTTTGACAAAGAAGATTACAAAACAATGCTTTGATAGCTTACAGTACATTCAGTACTTTGATTAAACTTTCGGATGAGATTTATTTAAATAGTCTCTTCTCAAGATTGTTTTTTGTTTATTTATATATTTTATTGTTGTTGTTGTTGTTGTTGTTGTTGTTATTGTTGTTGTAGGTTTGCGTGTGCAAGGGTGTGGTTGGGGCTTTATTCTTTTCTTACTTATTTAAGATTAGACGGAATAATTTGACTGTAGTTTGTCTATAAAAATTCCTGCAATCTAAATTCCTTCCTTAATTCTATGAAAAAAATGATTAAGGAATAATTTTGTAACCTTTCGCGAAAAGTAGTTTTATAAAATAATACCAAATATGGAATTCATTTTGCTTTTCTATGTTTTTTATCAAATCTTAAAAAATAGTATTTTCTTTTAATTCTTGATTTTTTGAGGTATGAAACGAAACACTCATCACACTGTATGAAGCCGCGAAGTGGTTTGATACTGTGTAGTGTGGTTAGGTTTTTAGTTTCATACTTCAATGGTTTAATTTCCAGATTCGTCTATTAAAAACGGGCGTTCTGATTGGTCGAAAAAAAATCCATACCTCCATGAACAAAATTTTTAGCACGCAGCCATTCTGTATGCTTCCACATAAAATAGTTCCAGACAAAAAAGTATCAAAATGTGTAAAGTTTTTTTTTTTTTTTTTTTTTTGCTTTTTTCGCTCAATGCTATAAAATTATTAGAAATGAAGAGAACGTTTTGATTTCATAGAGATATGAACCGAAAAACCTACGCTTCGCGTATTCATACAGTGTGATTAGTTTTTCGGTTCATACCCATGAAAACAAAAATATTCTCTTCAATTCTTAAATGAAAACAAAAAACAATTTCATCCATCTCTTAATTCAGATACCGATGCTTGTAACTTTTTTATATAAACTCCGTTTCCATTGTTTAATGACGGATGCTCTTGCATCTACGAATGTATGATTTACTACGTGTATAAATATTTCATATATACAGTCAATCTTGTATAAAGAAACCACCTCTTTTAAGCAACTACTTTTGTTACGCGACCATTATCAAAAACCCATTTCCAAAAACCATCAGTCTTTGGGAAGTTGAAGAATTTACAAAAAAAAAAAACGTAACTAAATTTAATTTTATTTGAACTTAAAAGAACCGTAACTAAATTCCGTGTTATTTGAACTCGATAGAATCGTCTCAGTGAGACGATTCTAATAAGTTCGAACACCATAATATTCAATGAAAAATCTGCAACAATTTATGTGTGCAAGCAAACCGATCCATCTTAATCACGCCACAAAAATGTATTAACCCATTCCAACTTAATCCCTCCTTTTTACGCCCCTCAAGAAAAAAACTTTGGAAAACATTGTGGATAATAAAGAAATTGCTTGTATCAAGCAATTTCTTCATTATCCACAATGTTTTCTATCCAAAAAGACGAAAAAATTCAAAATTCCATCAACTTGAAATTGTCGTCTGCTGCTTCTTTCAATTTGGTCCAGTCTAAACTTTGCTGTGTTGGCATGGGTTAAGCCGCCATGTATCTATGGTCATTTTAACCCATTACCAGACCACAATATTTTAGACTGGTCGAAATTCAAAGATCTTTTTTGGGGAAAAACATTGTGAAAAATAGGAAAATTGCATGGTAACAAACAATTTCTTCATTTCCCACAATGTTTAAAACATGTTTTTTTCCTGAAAGTTAACAAAAGCGGAATTGTGTGAGAATGGGTCATGGCTTCATCTCTTAGTCGAGAGCCTTAAAATTCTCATTCAGATTTTTCAGATAGAGCGTTCTTTAGATTTAGATTTTTTAAGCCGCTAAATAAGAATCATAAGAATTCTAATGCAGGAATTTAAGCGTACTTAGCCTTGGCTTAAACGAGTAGCTTTGACGACGTTAAGTGTTTCATTAAAAAACAACAACAAAGGTTTTCTTCGGAAAAAAACTATCTTTTACTCGATTGTCTTTGAAACAAGCTGATCGTAACATCGTCCAGAATCAATAAGTCACTACCATCGAAGAGGCTCAATCGACGGCTTTCTACCAAAGACTCGGTTAAGAGCGGCTCTTGCACAAATTACGAAAGAAAATCATTGCCTCTCGATTTTCAAATTTCTAACTATTATCCTTTCAGATACTTGAAAAAAGGGTATTAAGGTGATTTTCGTTTTTGAAAATTACTGTTCATCACTTTACCAAAAGAAAGAAAAGAAACAAAACCATTTCGCGTTACGAGACGCCAAATAAGTCAACGATGTACAATCCGTATGGAATCGGAATAGATCGGTAAATACGTCATCGCTCGATTGCATCATTGCCTTATTCGTGGTTTCTATGACGCATCAATTACGTCACTGACTTACGCTAGCAATTCATTCGTTATCGCCATTACCTGAAGACTAACGACCTTATACGATGAAGTCCAATATTTCAAAGTTGGGCATAGGGATATCATAATATTTAATTAAATTTATAACGAATTTAGTAGATTTAAAATGAAGAAAGAGCATATTCTGTGTGAAAATAACTGTTGGAAAAGCAGATACTTTCCATATACAAAATTCTCCTGAAAAACTGTTCAAGGGCCGCTTTAAGCTCAGCTTGTTTCAAGACAAATCTTGTCACAGATCCTATATAGTCCGCAATTTATAGGAAATAGAACGTTACGATAGCGATACAACATCTCGCTGCGGAGGAAAGTTCGATATTCCACTCGACCTTCGGTCTCGTGAAATATCAAAATTTTCCTCCGTAGCTCAAAGCAAATACAAGACATTGTGTTGCTATCGTAATATAATATTCAATTAATCATATAGCTACATTTTATCATAAAATCGCTATTATGATAAACAATCTGTATAAATTTGTAAACGAATTTCCATTCTTGTATACCATTCTGATAAAGTATTATGACGTCATCTACAGAATAAAAAAGACGTCATCATGGACTACTTTGTGCGGTTCCATATTTGACACTTTCAGATATGGATTTTTTTCTCTGACATGTCCGATTTTGTCTGTGTGTTACTAGAAATGTTTATAGGTATATAATAAAAAGAAGGACTGACATAAAGTTTGACAGATGAAAAGATGTGCATCATCAGAGAGAACTGTCAATCAAATAATAGAAAGACCAAACAATTTAGACCCGATGAAAACTTAGAAATCCGTCGTTGGTCGACGTTTGTGTGAAACATTTCTTTATTTTGTTTGGCGACATAAACGCCGTAACTACAGCTTATTCAAGCTGTAGTTACGGCGTTTATGTCGCCAACCAGTCACTTTATATTTTTATTTATCCATTGATTTGTTATGTTTTATTGACCATGAATTTTGCAAAAGAGCTTCTTTTTTATATCGAAATGGAATTTTTTGATGGTGCTCGTTGGGTATGTCTGGCGATTCCTGGATTCGGCACAACATACTTTATAAAAATAATGCACATGTAATAAATACACATTAGTTTCTCATATACATGTAACGTGGTGATCTCGTTAACGACTGTTTCCTTCTCTCTCTTTTCAATATTCAGTGTCTTGAAACTAATTCCTGTCATTTAATTGTCATTTAAGAAAGATTTATTCCAATGCTATGGAATGAATATTTTAGTTTAATAGGCAAACTATGCTATAGCGAAGAATTATACGAACTTTGCGAATTGGGTGATTTGTAAAAGTTTTTCAATTGAATGAGGAATACTTAAAAACTATGTGTTCTTAATCCATTTCCGCACAATCACGCTTTTGACGCCTCCAAGGAAAAAGAGCTTTGGAAAACATTGCGGAAATAAAGAAACTGCTTGTTACACGTATTTTCTTCATTATCCACATTTTTTTCACCGAAAAAGGTAAAGATATTTAAAACTCCATCAACTAAGATTTGTCGTCTGCAGCACATTTTACTTAGGACTAGTCTAATTTGTTTTGGTCTGTTTATAGGTTAAACAAATTATATTCATAAGATTTGATTGACGACACGCAATAGTTGTCCATCGTACTGTTTTGATGTTGGTGTGGGGTATAATGGTGGGTATATGGGTGGTGATAGGGGTGAGATTGGGACATAAAACGCTTTCAATACAAGTAAACCAATGAGATCGAAGACTCGAGAAGTTGTTTCCAATAAAAACGCTGCATGTAGGAACAAATTGATGTTTAACGAATTATAAGCTTAAATGAATCGAGAGGTTTAACCCATTACCGTAATACCCCGCTTCATACGTCCATCATGTATCGAGTTATAAAAAACAATATGGAAAATTATTTTTTTTTAATGACCGCAGAAAGAGAGAGACATCTAAATCTCGCTCCAAGTCTCACTGATATTTATATATTTTAAACTGCAAAGTTTTTTTTCTCTCTGTCTCCTATCTCTCTGTTTGGTTGATCAGTTTGTGAGACATAAGGGAGGTAATTTCAGAGATTGAATTGTAAAACATGATTGGCGAACCTTAGTTACTCTCAAACAACCACTTACTGACAGCCTTAGAGACAGGCTACTAAAGATTCAATAAACTTTAAAATTGTCCTCTGCAATGTTTCAGTGAATTAGGACCGATCTCCAATATTGTTGTTTGGAAATGGGTAAACTTGTTACCAGACGACAAAATTTTAGACTAGTCAAAATTCAAAGAGGTTGCAGGCGACAATTTTAGTTGATAGTTTTTTAAGATATTTTGTGTCTTAGGGTAGAAAACATGGGAGATGAATAGCTTGCTTGGAGATTTTCATTAGGGGCTTCAAAATCGGGATTTTGTGGGAAATGGTTAAACGGGAAATATCATGACGTTCCTTTTGAATGGCATAAGATAAAACTAATGGAATTTCTTTATTTTCATAACTGTAGATACAATATCACACTATTTGCTTTTGTCTGGTTCCATGTTTATCTTTTCTGCTTGTTTCCCCCCTAGGGTAAAACTTGTAAAGTCTATTTGATTTTACCGGGTGTTATTTCATTTCGTGACGTTTTCAAACTTTGGACGTCTCCATTGAATTCATGCTGTCTAAAACTTAAATATGCATTGTCTTCTCGCACCAGCCTCTTACATTTAAAATTGAAATTGGAAAATTGAAACGAAATTTAAATACAGAACGGTGCGACCTGTCGAGTTTGCGTTAAACACACGAACTTTCTTTTATTGATAAGGTGTTTTTTTAAGGAAATCAGTTCATTAGCTATAAAAGCGTCAGCTTTGATAGCTTTAGTTAACAGACAAATTTTTAAGGTCGTCTCAAAGTTCAACGATTGCAAACTGCCACTGGAGGCTTAACCACTAAATCCGTCAAATGCCTACGCCATAAAAAGTAGTTCTTATGTATTTCAGGAATATTGTTAACTGTGCATGCAAGTTCATCTCCTAGGTATTTTTAGCTCACTTAAGCAAATCGTGTTCAAAATGACTCTGATCAGAGTCTTTTAAAGTAGTTAAAGATGACATCTTCATATTGTTGAAAATTCTAAAATATCTATCTCTTTAGGTAGAAAACAATGTGGAAAATGAATAAATTGTTTGTAACTAGCAATTTCTTCATTTTCCACATCGTTTTTCACAACTATTTTCTTGACAGGTGTAACAAGGGATTGTTAACCTCTTGGTCATTTTTAACCTCGTTTCTTCATCAGGATAACGTTTGACAAAGAAGATAATGGAACAAAACAATGCTTTGCTAGCTTACAGTGTTGTTCAGTGCTTTATTTATTTTATAATCTGTTTTCAATCCGAAGTTTGTCCAACGACTTTACAACTTAACCCACGATTATCGATTTTTAGTCGGCTGTTAACAGATGGCGCGAGTGTAGCCAATGCACAGTGGCTCATAACCCTCAAGTGTACAGATTTATACACTTGGGTATATATTACCTTATAATCCAACGGCGATAACTTGTCACACGTAGAAATACAGCCATATGATGCAGCTTCTATACTTTAAACACTTAAGTACGTTGATTGATTGATTGATTGAATGCGGTTTAATTTTTAACAGTATTTCAGTCATATCGTGACGACTGGAGCACCTAAAAATGGATACCTGGTATTTCCAACACCTGTACTACCCTTACATCATTTCCTAGCCTCCAGCTGATATCCCACTTAGATTTACGATTATCCGCCCACTGGTGAGAGAGAATATGTGTTGCCCCCAGGACTTTAGGAAGAGCTTATAGTCTCTGATTAATTAGAAACAAGACAGTCGCTTGTGTTGTGTGTTGTGCTTTTAAAAAAAATTGTTTGTAAAACAAGTGACATTTCATCACTGGTGATGTTTCTCTACGCTCCTAGAGATCAAAACTGATTAACTCATTTTTTAGTTTCGTACATCAAAAGCGAGTGCTCTGATTGGCCGAAAAAAAGCATACTTCTATGAACGAAATTTAGAGCAGGCCGCCATTTTATATTCTTACGCAAGAAATAGTTCCGTAAACAATGTATCGAAATTTGTTAAAATACTCTTTTTTCCGCTTGGTGTAATTAAGTATGAAACGAAAAAACTAATCACTCTTATGCATGAATCCGCTTCGCGTATTCATACAGTGTGATTAGTTTTTTTTTTTTTTTTTTTTTTTTTCGTTTCACACCTCCGCGAAAACAAAAACATAAGAAGGAAAAAGTGCTCGTTACAAAATAAATCAAGTTTTGTAAAATATGTTACAAGTGATGACTTTTATCCTAAATTTTGTAGTGGCCTATAGTTAGGACATTTGGCTTTTATATATTCAAATTATAATGAAAAAAGACTCATAAAGCATGACTCGTCAGATTTACACAAATATCTTACATGATAGGGTTAACCCATTCCGTCATTCTATGTTGGTCCAAATCGAAAGAAACTGCAGACGACAAATTCAAGTTGATGGATTTTGTCTTTTTGGATAGAAATCATTGTGAATATTGGAGAAACGGCTTGATTATTTGATTGATTAATTGGTTGGTAGTTTGTTGGTTGGTTACGAGCGGGT
The DNA here is from genome assembly GCA_946902895.1 of Fragum fragum. Taxonomy (NCBI): domain Eukaryota; kingdom Metazoa; phylum Mollusca; class Bivalvia; order Cardiida; family Cardiidae; genus Fragum; species Fragum fragum. The sequence goes on from OX336378.1 coordinate 12,142,183, forward strand.
ATCCCCTGTGCTAGGTTTGAGCTCTGAATGACTTACTCATGGCCACTACCCTAGTTTTTATAGTCGATACGAACAGGATATAGACAGAGAAAACGAAGGACTTTTATTAGTATAGATTTCTGTCGCTCGATTCTATTTACAGCATCGTCATATCGTCATTTGTAATACCTAATGAAATGGTATGCCAGTCTATTACTGCACGCGACCAGCCTCGCCTGGGGAATTGTCTGCGTCGATACAAATTAAGTGCTGAGTTATTAACAATGACCGAACACTAAGCCACACACGGCATGCCGTCGGATGGCTACAAAGACATCGTAACTACGGCCAGCTCAAGTTGTAGCTAGGACGGTTTCGTTGCCGAGAAAGAATATATGAATTGATATCGCCTGTCGGTGACAAAATACGGCCATACCTTTCTTTTTCAGGGAGTCGATATAGTTCTGCAAATGTTTCCTGTAAGCAACTGTATGTGACAGTTTACTAGGGAAACATTTTGTTCGTTCAGTTTGTAATTCAGGTTGCAAAATATACGGTCGGGGACGTACAACAAAAGTGTCAGTGGCCGACATTAACGTCGTAACTACAGCTTGAGTAAAGAGCCGTTGCGACGACTAAGTCGCCAATCGGGGAAATTTAGATTCAATTGTTGGAGAGCACATTGTTATTGTTGTCAGCGGTGATTTGTCGGTTTTCTGTTGTCCAAAAAATGAATAAACTTTATAGTTTTTTTGTTAGTTTTTTTTTTTACCACAATTCAGAATCGCTGTGAAGTTGTGACGACTTAGCCGCAAAAAAAGGTTTTGTATTAATGCAACTCTTTGCTTTTGGTTTAATCGCATATTTCAATTGGTTAATCCATTTTTGATAATTGTCAGTGGTAAACTGTCAAATTTTCAGTGGCCTGAAATTGACCAACCGCGGCTGTCAATCAAGGAATAAACCGACCAATCAAAGCATTTATTCGGTCCGGGCCAGAGCTTTCAACTCCGACTTTGGCCGCCATTTTTGTTAACCTTTATTGGGTGGTTTGGCGACTTAAAAGTCGTAACTACAGCTTGTATAAAGTGTAGTTACGACGTTTAGGTCACCAACCAACCTATTTACTTTTTGTTACCTGCCACTGACCATAAATCATAACGCCTTAAAAAATCGAAGCGGGACTTCCTGTTGGAGCTAATGGGCGTTGCCAACAGAGGTAGTGGGCGGGGCAAGCGATTGGTAAATTGAACATTTTTCATAGTTTTGTACCATAAGCGATATTACATCTTATCTCAGAAGCTGTATCGGTCTCTAAGCCCTTATTAAAGTGCGCGATTAGATTTTAGGAGTTCTCTTTATTCTCTCGTGTGACATAATTACAACCTGACATTAGATCTAATGCGACAACTGATTAGTTTAGTATGACGGCGATTATTATTTTCTATGTCATGAAAATGTAATCATCGAAAGGCATGAAGTTGTTATCATCGCATTAAATCGCTTCTCGTCATTGGACGTGCAAAATATCGTAACTACAGCTTGAAGCTTTAAATTTCATCATCTAAAAATTGTCGTCTGCAACATCTTTGATTTTGGATCAGTCTTAATATATGCCGACTTGATATTGGACCAGTCTAAATATTTGTCGTCTGGTAATGGGCTAAGCACCTCACATTTTCTATAGAAAATAAAATTGTAGAGAAACTCATAATTCATGGCGTCTTCCTCTCCAATTATGGATTCTGTTATTGAAAGACCGTCACGATACTATTTTCTTAACAAAAAAATGTACTTGGTATATTTGTCACTGTATGGTGCGTAATTTAAAAATATCTTCATTTATTGTGTTTTACAGCACTGTAATATATTTTCATTTGAAATCGTATGTGTTCATAATTTAATGATCCGGGGAAATAGGGACTGCAGAAAATAACGATGATTTAAAGAGTTAATAGTTATTCGCAGACAACAATAATAAATCCATATTTACAGATTTAACACATTCCCACACAAGCCCTCCTTTTTACGCCCCTCAAGAAAAAGCCGTTGAAAAACATTGTGTATAAAGAAGAAATTGCTTGTAACAAGCAATTTCTTCATAATCCACAATGTTTTTCTATCAAAAATGATGAAAGAATTGAAAAAAAAAATCCAGCGTCTTGAAATTGTCCTCTGCAGATTCTTTCTATTTGGGCCGGTCTAGAATTGGTTAAGCTAAAATATTCGTACGAGGGATTCTTCTTTTGATTAAAAATGCCATTTAACAAAGCAATTACCGCACACTTAGTATCTGCCTTGGTTTGGTTTAAACCTATTTATTTAACATCGATTTTGAAGACACAAGTTTTTCCAACTTAGATTAATCCCTTTCGATTCTACTTCCTTGAGAATACACCAGTACTACCTCTCGCCCACGGACACCACGCATCTGCCTTACTGAAGAAGATTAACCTTGATACATGTACAAGCAATTTGTGTATATCTAACCTATTCACTCACAGTGACGCTTTTTGACGCCCCCAAGAAAAACTATTGGGAAAACATTGTGCAAAACGAAGAAATTGCTTGTAACAAGCAAATTCTTCATTTTACTCAATGGTTTCTTTCCAGAAAGGTTTTAAAAAATCTTCGTCTGCAACTCATTTCAATTTGGACCAGTCTAAAATTTTGTTGTCTAGGTATTAGTTAACAAGTAACAACGGAAGCAGTCACATTTAATATTGGTCTTACTTATTTGTAAAAATCAGCATGCTACTCGAATCAATTTCGAAAATACAGTAAAACTTGCGACCCCTCAAGAGGCGGCCAAAAGGTGGCACTAAAAACACTTGCTTAATCCACTTCTCGTCGTCTATGGAAAGAGAATACTCAAGCAAGATGGACTATAAAACGGAATAAAGCATGAAAAAAGGATTGATTGTCAATGGTTTGGAAAACAAATTCATATCACTTTCGTCTGTTAGGTTTAAGTTATCAACTTTTATTTATTTATCCATCTATTTATTTACAAATCATTTATCTTACAAATCTAATTGTCAAACCGTGCCATAACTCTACTATAACCAGTGTAAGGCGCTAGGGACAACACGCTGTATTGAACATGGTGAGAAATTTCTTGAACAAGGAACTTCTCTTTTCATATCTTATTATCTACTCTAAATAATACTCTTTTTTTTTCAATTGTAGAATATAAAACAATTCCCAAACAATGGCGTTTTTTGACGCCCCCAGGAGAAAAGATTTGAAAACACATTGTGTAAACGGAGAAATTCTTTCCGCACGCAATTTCTTCATTTTCTACGATGTTTTTTACCCTAGAGAATGAAAAAAAATCTAACAACTTGATAAACTTTCATAAATAAATTGTCGCCTATAACTCCTTTCAATTTGGATTGGTCTAAAACTTTGTCATCTAGTAACGGATTAAAACCTATAACACGATATTCATTGCAATCAGCCTCACTGTTAAAAACCAACATGTTGGTTTCCGATCATGTCCCATTAAAAAACAGTATGTACAACAGAACAGAATATAGCATATTTAATTCACAAAATATATTCTGTTCTGTTCTGTTGTGCAACCACGGCACTATCGATACAGTAGAGACAGTTGATTGATTGATTAACGCCACATTTAACAGTATTGCAGTCATATCGCGGCGGCTGAAGCGCCTAACAATGGATGCCTGGTATTTTTCACACCAGTAATACCAGTGCATCCTTTCCTAGCCTCCACCTACATGCTATACCACTTAGGTTTACGATTATCCATCCATTGATGAGAGACAAATGTCGGAAAAGATAAGCGCCGCCGCCGGGGATCTATTCCATGTCATCCCGTGATTTAAGATTGGGAGTCTGGTGCGCTATTCAAAACGATTCAGATCAGATTCGCTTTTACTGACAGGTAATCTACTTCTGTATTTTTTTTAAACAAAGTTGGTTTTGTTGGTTGGTTTTCTCAAATTTTTCTATGGTTATGAATACTCTAGTAGAAATATTTTTGCTCATTATTTCAGCAAATGATGTCTATTATATTTCTTTGTGTGGTTTTATTTTTTGTAGTTGTTTAGTTTTGTGTGTTTTTGTTTGTTTGTTTGATTTTTTTCTCATACTTTTATTATGTATGTCGTCGGTGATCTTCCAAAACCTCGTAACTACAGCTGGAATAAGCTATGGTTACGAAATTTGGGTAGACCAGTGACGATGTTCATGTGTACAATGGCGATGAACCGTACGTCGTCAAGTCATATTTTGGAATAAAGAATGTGTTCTATTCTGTTCCGCTATAAATCAAATTGCGAACTGATTAACTACATATTTGGATGGTTGAACGCATTGTCTTCCATCTCGGTTGGTAGAGCACTTGACTTCAAACTTCAAGATCACGGGTTCGAGTCCTGGGCTGACTATTTCAACTAATAAACTAATTGTCTTTCGGATGAGACGTTAAAACGAAACCCCGTGTGACGGTGCTATCCATCGAGGAAGTTAAAGAACTAGGCGGAGCTCTCAGCATCCTTGCACTATCCCCCGTAACAGCTAACCGTCTTCTGGAGGCGTCGCTCATATGGGCATGTGCTACGGTAGCGGCGAATACACACACATTATTTTCTTATTGTACCAATGGTAATCTACTTAAACACCTGTCTCTTGAAAACAGCTCAAACCGGGAGCACCTAATTAATGATACTAGACGTTAAGGTCATAGTAGGGTTAACAATGCGTTGCGTGTACTTGTCTTTTTTACTAGAAATCAACCAAGAAAATTGAAACCAATGAAAAATAATGTACATACTCTTCTTGATTCCTTTTAGGGTTAGCGATAGTTCGTAAACATATAAACAGGGTGTCGAACTTTCGTAAATAACTTTGAGTGCTCTCATTAACTACGTAAATGCGACAGAAACTGTCTTTTTCTCTTTTTTTTTCTCTCGCGTTTATATTTCTTTTTAATATTTTTTACGCAAATACTGTCAAGGAACTTGAAGATTTTTGAAACGTCGACAAGGTGTTATACAGTAATGTCCCAAGATACCGGTTTGAATTATTTTTGTTCCAAATAGGAAAAGAAGAGACTAAATTTTGTTTTCATTGAGGTACAATGTTTGAACCTTAAAACTTAATCATACTTTATGAATATGCGAAGCGGATTCATACACAAGTGTGATTTAAAAGATTTGGGTTCATACCTTATCGAAACAAAAAAAAAATCTCTTCGTTTCCTATGATTTAATCGTATCAAGCAATACAAAGCAAATGGTTTTTATATATATGAAAAAAGATGGATCTACACAGAACGATTGAACCTTGATCGACGAAACTAAAATTTGCTTATTGACACGTGAGACAGTTGTTCCTGATACTGCAAGCTTGCGAATCTATGCGTCCTTTCCATCAATTCGGTACAAGAAACTTTGTTTGAAAGCATATCTCGAACAACACCCAAAGGCAAAAAACAAATACTAATAAACTCGTACCCAATACCAATGCGTTTGTCAGGCACAAACAATTAATTAACAAAACTTTTTGTTTTGTTTCTTTTAATCAATTTAACCCTTGTCATGCTGAACCCGGAATATTCCGGTTTTGGCAGGAGCTGTAGAACAAGATCAGCCTGCACATAAGTGCAGTCTGATCTTAGTCTACACCTCCTGCTTGCATTTTCCCTACCAGAGTTGCTTATGATGTTGATTTCTAAAAGAAATATTGATTTTTGAACAACAAGTTCTCACAGTGCTTTCATCCCTTTGATTTTACAGCAATTCAGTGAGGTAATGTATCCAGCATGACAAAGGTTAATGGTCTTTCAAGCGGTCCATATTTGCAAAGAAAGGTCTAACATGCATGATTAGTACATTCATTAAAGATAGGAATCCTCTATTTTTGTAGATCAAGTGTCAACATCCCAATATAATGGCGTCGACAGCGACCGATACCATTCACATTAAACAACAAACTGTCATAAGTGCGTTGACAAACGCATAGCGATTACGTTATGTTTCCATTCAATTCTGATTTTGTCTGTAAGCAACCAAAACCTCGTTACTCCAGGGTCTTCAAGCTGGAGTTACGATATTTTGGTTGTCCAGCGACCATTTGCTCTTTTCGGATCAATAGAGGCACGTCCCCAAGCTATAATTTACTTGAAAGCTTCTTATTTTTGGAAGAATGGCAGTCGACCGCGCGAGAATTAACTCTCTTAGAGATCTTCAATTATGAGCACTTTATGGATAGGTCTTCAAGTGAATGTCGTCATTTATTTGCTACGGTACTTTTCGTTTTGCACTTTGACCCTGTTATAAAGTGCCATTTTTTCTCATCTGTGACGATACGAACGTTTATCACCTTCCGTACAGCCTAAGGAATTGACCTCTAGTTGTTCATTGTTTTTCAGCCGGAGTAATTTTATATGGTTTATCTATTTATTTGTTTTAATTCGATTTTATATATCTGATCAGTGAACAGTGTATTACAAAATCAATTGCCAAGCGATCGAAAGTAACTCCAACACGGTATACTTCATCTGCGATTAAATGTCACTATATTAATATATCCTTTTAACATGCATTACGTGGGCGTAACCGAAAGTCAGATTTCGTCAGGTGACATTATATCGCCGTTGGATTATATCTTACAGTTTATTTCAATGCATTTGTATACAAATTGCAGGTCAAAATCAGTTATTGGTTTGTAGTCTGCTTCTACGCTTTTTTGCATATTCATTCAAAATCACACTTCAAGTTTTGATTGACAGCCATCATCTGTGAATTCCATATTCATTCCGTATAAAAGGAAAACCTTGACACTTCTATATGAAACCGCCTCTATTCGTGGCTCTATACAGTATGATTACGTACATTTACATTTAATGAAAAGCAAAATCGACATTAAATATGTCTTTGGCAATTTACACACAGAAAAAGAAATATGGCTAAGACTTGGTTTTAACATGAACTTCACTGCAAAATGAAAAAAAAGATGTGAAACAACAATAAAGTGAAGAGATACAAACAAATCGCTGAAACGGTTATCGGATTAATAAATCGTTTCGAATCTTAAAAGATTCTTATAAATACTTGCAAACTTTAATCAAAACATTACTTTTAGAACTTGACATAAGATTATTGAACTTAAAAATGTTTGGCCATTGAATGTTTTTTTAAGTATTATTTTCTAAGGTCAGTATATTTAGGACAACAAAGAAGGAGGTGGTATTCATTTTCGATAGTTTTTGTTCTACAAAAGTTTTGCGTTTCAAATTTCAAATGAAAACAAACAAAACCTTATGAATTTGGACGCGGCATTTGATACATTTCTCATCCGAAAAGCACGTCTCTCCTGATAAACGACGGTATATAATCAAATATAATCAAAAATGATGAAGCAATTTCCTCATTTTACACAATGTTTTCTACTAAGAAAGCAGAAAAAATCTATATTTTCACAAACTTTAATTTTTATCTGCAACTCCTTTTAATTTGGACCAGTTTGAATTTTTGTCGTGTGGTAATAGATTAAATTGCTGGCAAAGGTATTATACCTTACGTAAAAAAAACAAGACTATCGCATTGCCAGACGTGTTTTTCCCACTTCTTCCAAGACTTATTTAATACTTTTTTCCCAAATTTTAATTTGTCACCACCCATACAATAATTATTATTTTTTATTATTTTTTTTTTACATCTGAAGACAGACACACTTAAAAAGATGTCGGAAAAAATGCATTTCGTCTGTCTAAATTGCTCTTCACTCCGATTTGCTTAGAAAACCGTTGCCTACCTAAATAAATAAAAAATATCAAAAAGAGGCGACATTATTTTGTTTGTTTGTTTTTTCTACCTCAATGAAGAATAATATTATCTTCTTTATCTTTTGTGTTTGGAATTAACCCTTTCCTATTTAATCCCTGGTTTTTACGTCCCTGTGTTTTTATACTTGTTAAAACATTGTGGAAAAAGAAGAAATTGCTTGTAACAAGCAATTTCTCCTTTTTCCACAATATTTTCTACTCCACTGAATGATTCTTTTTCAATACGTTCAAATAAAAGTGTCGTCTGCAAAACCTTTGAATTTGGACCAGCCTAAAATCTCATTAAACAGGAAAGGGTAAAAAAACCCTTCAAACTAGGAAAAAGGTTTATTTTTTGGACAGTTTGATATGGAACAACTTTGTTTGCAAGCATACGAAAGAGTTTATTTATTGTCATTGTTGTTTATTTCTTGACGGAAGTATAGAACGATTTTTTTTTAACCCTTTCCTGTTTTTTGAAATTTTAGACTAGCCCAAATTGAAAGATATTTCAGACGATATTGAAAATTGGGTGTAATTTGAAATGAAACCATCCTATATGTTAGAAAATATTGTTCTTTTTCCACAATGTTTTCTCAAGTATAAAATTACAGCAACGTAAAATCCCGGGTTTGAACAGGGTTAAGCCAGTCAAAATGTAGAGTACTGAAGGTAAAATATTTTGAAATTAATACATACTTCCAGGTTTGTTTGTGTTTTTTTGTGTGTCTGTATGTGTGTGTGGGGGGGTTGTTGTTGTTGTTCTTTTTTTGTTGTTGTTTTTTAAGAAAGAGAGAACATGTAACAATCAAACTGATAAAACGGATGCATTAAGTAAAACTATACATCTATTTTTCCCAACAAGACAATGTCGCGTTTTCCCCATCGACAAAATGTCACATGATCACGTGACGCTGGCCAGTCTGTCGATTTGGAGAGCATGGTCAATAACTTCCTGTCATGTCTTATTTAGTCAGCAGGTGGAATTCGGTTGTTATCTTATGGTGGCAAAGAACGACCACCAATACTAAAAATGTTTGTGAAGAAAGTGGAGTTTGCATTTCTGATAAAAGAAAACTGTGAATAAAGGAATAATTTACAGGTGCAATACATCCCATTAGTTCTTTTTTAATATATCCACAACTGACGTGTCGCCGCTGTCAATCCAAAATAAATTAACCAAACAAAACATTTATATTAAGCATTTATCTTATTTTGGCGACCTAAACGTTGTAACTGAAGCTTATTCAAATGTTTTGGACGCTAAAGTTGCAAACCAAAGAATTGCCTTTTATTTATGTCCCAAACTTGTATTCTATAAAATCGTTCATTATCTCAGACGATAAAGCCATATTTGGAGGTCAGAGCGCATGGAAAGCGATCCATCACCATCAATGAGTCACTGGGCAAATAATCTCTAAAGAAACGTATAAGATTCATAGCAGTTATTAATTCTATTATAAACAGTCATCTTGATTTATTGAAATCTTATCTTGTATGTTAGAAATGGGAAAGTTATTAAAACATTTGAATTTCTCAATTATTATAACAAATTAAGCGTAGGTAAACATGTAATGACAGTATAATGCAAACATATATAAATATATTGGTGTTTATGTTGTTGTTTTGCTGCTGCTGCTGCTATTGTTGTTGTTGTTTGGGGTATCAGTGTGGGGTTCAATCACAAATATATAGTAGTTTTTTGTCCATTGGTCTAGCAATATATTTAAACAGAATAGGTTTTGAGAGTGAGTATTACAACTAAATAGCAGTACAAATCTATCACTCTAGACAAATTAATGTTTTAGTGTACATATCCAGCAGTAAAGATATATTTCCTAAGCAACCGAATTAACGATTCTAATTCAAAATCCCATAACAAGAGCTCTGATCGGACGAAATATGAGTCTCGACCAACCAGAGCCTTCGTTACGAAATGCGAAATGAAACTGAAAAAGGTTGAATATAGACTGATTAATGAAACGACAACAGAGAAAACATTCACCCATTCCAGACAACCTCGCTTTTGGACGCCCCGCAGAAAAGAAGCTTTAGAAAACATGGCGGAAAATGAAGAATTTGCTTGTTACAAGCAATTTCTTCATTTTTTACCATGTATTCTTCCTCAAAAGACAACGATATTTTTTCAATTTTATCAACTAAATAATGTCGTCTGTAACTTTTTTTCATTTCGGTCGGACCACTCTAAAATTTGTCGTCTGGTGTGGATTAATTTTATGCGCAATAACCCTTCTATCTTGGTAGTATGACGGATGCTCCACGGTCCTTTTTTTAACAAAAAAGGTTGAAAATATGAAATGAAATACATATTCTGTTTCTCGCTTTCAAGAATTCACGTGGGAAATAATTAAAGCTTAGTCGTCATCCCCCATCCCTTGTTCAATTAGACCGCAGGTGGTCTTTGGTCACGGTTTATACGTCATTTCTATCGAGTCCGTTTCATAAAACCTCCCACAAGTTTCCCTTTGTGCGCTTCGTTTTTTTGTTGTTTTTTTTTTTTTTGGGGGGGGGGGGGAGGGAATATTTTAGCATTGCGCATTTCAGTTCGCATAAAATATCTACGTTGTATTATGCACATGTATTTGCATCGACATTGTCTTTTATAATCAAAGGATCGCTGGTTCTGTCCTCTGACTCCGACAGTAGGTTCAATTTGGATATTAACCCTTGTCATGCTAAACTCGGAATATTCCGGTTTTAGCAGGAGGTGTAGACAAAGATCAGACTGCACAAATGTTCAGTCAGGATCCTAGTCTACACCTTCTGTCTGTCCTTTGAACCAGAGTTCTTTATGAAATTAATTTTAATGAATAATACCATTGCTTTTAAAACAGTCACATTTCGGGTTCAGCATGGCAAAGAAAATGAGTATTTTCCCCCTTTTTTAAAGTATCCCCCTGTACTTCTTTTCGGCATTTTGCTGTCTAAAATTGTTACCTTTTTGTGGAAGAACTTCTGTTGATTTTGCATTGGATTCGACTTTCATAAAGATGGTGTTTGAAAATGTTCTTTTTTTTTTCTTTTAGTTAAATATCTAGCATGTTTACTTGAAATTCGAATGGTAAATCCGATATAAATTTTCAAAAAAGCGGTGGCTTTCAATAAAAGGAAGTGAACTGATACTCCTTGTGCCGATTTAATTTCATATGCCCTGTCAATAATCCCTCTGTAGAGTTTATCCCTCGATTCGAGGTGTTTCTGAGCGACATCCTGTTCCTCCTTACAGATTTTACGTAGACGTTTTAGCTGGTTACCTTCTTGTAGGTACATTCTATAGTTTCATATGTAATTTGGCACGGTCCAGTAACACTCGTTCGCTTTAATGTGTCAACGGCCGTGACGTCATTCTTGGGGAGCCCTCCGACTCCGAAAGGGAGTTAGATTTAGAATGTCTTTTTTTGCAAGTTTTAGGGTCAATAACATGCAATAACATGCAACAAAGAAATGAAAAGGCGGTTGGGGTTTCAACCTAAATCTCGTAGACTTAGAGTATCTTTTATTGCAAGTTTTAGGGCCTGTAACATGCATCAAAGAAACAAATAGGGATGTCGCGATCATTGTTGGAGTTTGAGGTTCACCTCTGGTTTCTCTATTTTTCTTTTTTTTTTTTTTTTTTTTTTTTTTTTCTTTTTTTTTTGTTGTTGTTGTTGTTGTTTGGGAGGGGGTGTATAATTTGATTGGTCTATCTGTCGACAGTTTTTTTAAATGCCCGGTGTACAAGAAAATGAAATAGAGAGTGAAAAAGAACAAGAAAAAACAAAGCAATTCTACCACGTTTGACCAAAACGACGTAAACAAATTCTGAATAAACTTTAATAACAATGCGTTTCCAAAAAAACGATTTACGTCAAAACCTCTAGAACCCTGCAAGAGTTAGATCTCTTTAGATAACTGAATTATGCAAGCTATTGAACTGTCGCTTCTCTTTGAATATGGAGATCAAACTAATTTTAGTGTGTGTTAATGGCTAAAACCTCTCCTACACGTTTACTTTCTGGTGTATGCACTCAGTGTTTCGAGAAGGGAGATAGCAGAAGTTCAACGTCCTTGGGCAAGACATTTCAGAATCCCAGGCTAGTATATGGTGATACCCAGGGAAACATTTATAAGAGAACTTCAACGAGATATAACTGAAAGTTTGTTTAAAGCGGCGTTAAACCTCTCACAAAAATGCTGATAGTGTTTAGTCGAGTTGATCGAATCAACAGCAGGAAACCAATTTATTTGTAGGTTCAAATATTACAGGCTTAAGGTAGAAAATAGGATATGCATATTTGTAGACTGTAAATCTAACTGTTTATATAACGGTAAACTTTTCCTTTTGACTTAAGTGACATATCACAGAAAACATCACGGCGTTTCGCTGCGATAATTTCTATCAAAATTTTATACTTTTCAGGACTGACTCGTTTTCATGCATTTGCCTCCTGCAACTTCGTGCAGTTTTAAACCTTGTCATGCTGAACCCGAAATATTCCAGTTTCGACAGGTAGTCTAGACAAAGATTAGGCTGCACATATGTGCAGCCTGATCTTTTCTTGGCCTCCTGCTTATCCCTTTAAAGGCAGCATTGTTTATACCGTTTATTTTCCAAACCAAACAATAGTCTGTGTCTTCTGTGCCCCCAGATCCGTTGATTTCACCATAATTTTATAGAGGATTTTATTCAGCAAAACAAGGATTAAAATCTTAAATATCTTTATATAAAATGATAATACAATATTGAGTATTTAACGATTTTGCCGCCGTCATAGCGCAGTCGGTAGCGCGTCAGACTCCTAATCTTCAATCATGGGGTGTCGTGGGTGCGATCCCCGACTGCGGCACTTGTCCTTTCCGATATTTGACTCTCACCAATGGGCGGATAATCGTAAACCTAAGTGGGATAGCAGCTGGGGGGCTGGTAAAGGACGTAGTGGTAGTACTGGTGGTAGAAATACCAGGAATCCATTGTTAGGTGCTCTAACCGCCGAGATATAACTGAAATACTGTTGAAAGTGGCGTTAAAGTAGAGCTCAGAGTAGGCTTTTCACACATGACAAAAGCTATCATGTTCCCCGAACCATAGATTTGGTGTCGTTAAAGGTATGGGTTATTGCTGTACTGCTAAGACGATTGTTACAGCGCCGTTTCTGTAACGATAGGGTAGGGTCAAATATTGTTAACTCTTTCGTGTTCAATCCCCGCGTTTTACGTCCCTGTGATTTTATGATTAATAACACATTGTAGAAAAATAAGAAATTTCTTGTAAAAGGCAATTTCTTCTTTCTCCACAATATGTTCTACCAAATTGAATGCTTGAAATCCAACCCACTTTAAATTTGCGTTTTTAAAAACCTTTCAATTTGGGTAGGTCTAGAATTTCTCAAAACAGGGAAGAGTTAATATGACGTTTCCCGTATGCTCTCAATTACTGCCCAATCCTTTAGGTAAAGACGCCTGATTCCACTTCAAGTTGGATATCATTCGGATAACAGGGTGTTACACTTAATGATAAACTAATTGCCCTATTATCCACACTATTTCTACGAGTAAAATCGTCGTTGGTCGTGCAAACTGCCGTAACTACAGCTTGAATAAAGCTGTAATTACGACATTTTGTAGGCCCAACGACGATATATTTATGACAAGATTCATTCCATTTCACGGACAAAAACAATTGCTGCATCGCTACTGTCATCTTAACCCTTGTCATGCTGAACCCGGAATATTCCGGTTTTAGCAGGAAGTATAGATGAAGATCTGACTGCACATGAGTGCAGTCTGATCTTAGTCAACACCTCCTGTCTGTCCTTTTGAAACCAGAGTTGTCTATGAAATTAATTTTCAAAAGAAGTAATGACACTGAACAAAAAGCATTAGCAGTGCTTTCGGCCCTTTGATTTTTTATACAATTCTGAAAATGATTTTATTCAGCATGACAATAGTTAAAAATCGATTGACCAATTAAACCATTTTACTTTTACCGGAAGTGAAATTTGAACACCGGCATTTATGTGAAACATTTTTGTTAGTTTGGTGACTTAAACGCCGCAACAACAGCTTTCGGCTCGATGGATGAAAACAACTCAGGTAAATTATTCGATTTTTCAAAAAGTAGGCTTCCGTCTTTTGGTCTCACTCAATCTTCGATAGCCAAAGGTTACTAGCACTACATATGATTGGATAGTAGTCGGCGTCGACATTTGCTAGCGAATATGCAATTTATTGCCTAACAATACGGAACGAACCAGAGAGCAAGAGAGCTGCGAATATGGTGTCATTCCGTCTAAAGAGTCTTCGATGATCCATTCATTTTATACCATTCTACAGGCATGGAACATTTCTTGCAAGATGTCGTAGATCGACCAATTGAAATAGGAATTCCGTCTCTATTTGAATCGAAGGAATTAAAGCTGTTCTCGTATTTCTCCAAAATCCCTTGTGTAAAGTCCATCGACTCTACTTATCGCCGGATCGCTCTGCTTACAGGGTATTACTCTAAATGAAGTCGAACAAATTAGGCCAACAGGGTTTTTTATATCCTGTTTATAATTTCCACGTTCTAGCGTTTGTAATGTGGTAATTTCGGTAGATTTTTTCTTGATAATTTTGCCGAAAAAGAAAGTTAACAAAATGAAAAGCCTTCTGTTTGGATAGATAAAGCCCTGCTTCACGTCACATCATCGGAACCAGAGACTCAAATGGCATCATCAAATTGTCATGGAATTCACGTGCGAAATGTCATAGAGTTTGTCGAAAAAAATAAATCAGTGTCTCTTTTTGCATTAAAATAGAATAATTGTGGTGTTTTGTTTTTGTTTTTTTTTTCTTGTAAGGTCGATGAATGTTTCAAAAATCGCTAAAATCGAATAAAGGCACTGTTGACGTCATCAAGTTGTCGTGCAATTCACGCGCAAAAAAAACGCGCTTTTATAAAGATTGTTAAGAGATGAAGAGAATATTTATGTTTTCATGGAGGTATGAACCGAAAATCTAATCACACTGTATGAATAAGCGAAGCGGACTTATACATAAGTATGATAACGTTTTTCGGTTCATACCTCTATGAAAACAAAAAATATTCTCTTTATTTCTCATACTAAAATAGCATCCAGCGATAAAAGCAAAAAATAATACAAATTATGATACCTTTTCTATGGGACTATTTTGTGCGGAAGTATAAAAAAATGCTGCGTGCTCAAATTTGTTCATTGAGTTATGAAAAAAAATTCGCCCAATCAGAATGCCCGTTTTGGATAGACGAAACTATGAATTAAATTATTCGTTGATGAAATAAAATGTTGTCTCTTTTTGCATTGAAAAATTGAGGAATTAAACGTTGCGATTATAGCTGTAGTTACGACGATTAAATCACCAAACCAATATAAATGTCAGGGTTCAAAGTCCACTTCTCGTCCTAATGAATAATTAGAATAGTCGATTCAAGCAGATGTCGTTGATAGATGATACAAATAAATAGTTATATTGACTGACTATTCTGGATTCAGAGAATCAGCCGTGAGCGAAATGCATGTATCTCAGAAAATCAGAAATGTTTTCATCTTGTTCTATCTGCACAGTCCTTTAAATCTGACAACAGTCGTTAGTTTTTGGTAACACCGGGCCAGTGTGACTTTTAACCCTTTCCCCTCCTTTTTTTAATTTAAGACTGGTCCTAATTGAAAGATGTTGCAGAGGACATTGAAAATCGGACGCAATTTAAAATGAAATGATAATATATGGTATAAAATATTGTGGGAAAAGAAGACATTGTTTGTTCTCGAGGATAAAGTCACAGCAACGTAAAATCCCGAGTTGTACAGGAAAGGATTAAGATAAATTTGACCGATCGTGTTTATCATTAAAAAATAACTATCAACCAACCAAATGATTAATTAAGGTCGGATATGAACATTGAACTCCGACATTGACTGACATTCTTTTGGAGTATTTTTTGTTTGTTTGACGACTTAAACGACGTTTTCAAGCTGTAGTTACGACATTCGGGTCGCCAACCAACGCTTTACATTTTCGTTAGATGTTGCATTGTGTACTGGCCATAAATTTTGAATCGATGTCGATCTTCCTGTCGGAGTCTGTGGGCGTGGCAAGCGGAGTAATTGGGCCGGCTCAGCGATCCGCCAGTTTCGAAATTTTTGTATGGTTCATTTCATCGTGTCGCGAAAAGAAATATAAAAAACACCTAGACGGTTAGCAGCTGGGATTTCCTATTCTTCATTTCCAAGGTGATGTTTTCATGGTAACGCACTATTGGCTTTGTTCTTGAAGCAGACGCTCCGTTGTCATTTTAATCATGTTATTTAATAAAATGTCGCTGCAAGAAAATAACAATGCTTATTCTGCGAAATTCGATATGCGGTATAACACCGGTGGTGTATTTGATGCATTCATTTAGATTTTTATAGCGATGATTTCTTTTTTCTTTCTTTTCTTTTTTCCCTATTAATTAAGTTCCACTTTCGATTTCTCAAAAATGGGATAGTTTTGATAACTTTACGATTTTTACGATGATGAAATTAAATAACACTTCAAGTTTATATGTGAACAAAGATGAAAGGAATGACGCGTCATTAACTAAAACCAAACTACATCGGCTCTTGAATGATGCTTGTAAAAAAAGATCCACAACTTTACAAATAAGACTACGAAATTTATTAAAATAACGAAAACATTAAATTGAAAATGAAACATAGCGATATTTTGATATTGATTTTCTTTATGAACAATGGAGTGTTATCGCCTGTGAGGTATACAAACTAACATTTTGGGGAATCATTTAATAATGTTTGTATAAACGGTTATGTGCTTCGAGAAATTTACTCTAACCTATTCCCACTAAATGACGCCTTTAGACGCGCGTAAGAAAAAAACATTTGGAAAACATTGTGGATAATGAAGAAATTGCTTGTTACAAGCAATTTCTTCATTATCCAAAATTTTTTCTACACAAAATGTGAAAAGAATCCAAACTTTCATAACTTTTGGATTGTAGTCTGCAACACCTTTCAATTTGGAGTGGTCTGAAATTTTGCCATCTGTTAATGGGTGAAAAGACTTAAAATTATACTAGTTAAAACGTGTGGCGTTATCCTTGCCCTCTTAATGTGAAATGTGCGATTCAAAACGCAATGAGAGTTTTGCTTTCATAAGCAATTAATTATTTATATCATTATTGGAATACGACTTGTACATATTACCTTTCTTGTAATATACAGAAAAACTAGTTCACACACCGCAATTTGCAGTTCATCTAAAAAGGAAACGAAAAAAAATATATATATATAATTTTAGTGAGGAGGGTGAAAAGGGTTAAACATATTCCTGCGAGCAACATTAAGTATACAAACTTATCAAACCATTTTGACAAATGAAGATATGGCTTGTTAAAAACAATTCTAAATTCCCCACATTTTCTTTCTTGTTGTTCATCTTTTCTTTCAATCATCTTTTCTTCTCTTCTTCCTCTCCTTGACATAGAATGGCCCCCTTTAACATGACACCCCATGTGATAAGCAATCTACTAATAGAATTAAAGACTATTCACAGAAGTAATTTCCTCATCTATTGAAATCATCACGATAACCTGATTAATCCGAATAGAGATTTGTGTACATCGGACCTGTCGACCGAAAAGGTGCTATCTAGAAAGGGAACACTGGGGACCCAGATTCGCTACTAGATGGAACTGTGTATTTGCCTAACCTATTTCCACACAATGACTTTTTTTACATCCCCCAAGAAAAACAATTGGGAAAGCAGTGTGTAAAATGGAGAAATTGTTTCTTACCAGTAATTTCTTCTATTTCCACAATTGGTTCTACACTGAAAAAGAAATTCAAAATTTCATAAACTTTTGCTTGTCGTCTGCAACTACTTTCAATTTTGACCAGAAAAGTGAGCCATTAACCAATCATCTATATAAGTGAAAATGGATTAAAATTAACTTTATTTTCTCTCTCCTCCGCACCGTCGGTCATATCGTCGGTGTCCTACAAAAACCTCGTAACTACTACTTTGAACAGGCGGTAGAACACCGACGATATTTTAACATGTAATTATTTAAGAAATGAAGAAATTGTGTTGTTGTTGTTCTTGTTTTGTTGTTGTTTTCGTGGAGGTATGAACCGAAAAAAACTAATCACACTGTATGAATACGCGAAGCGGATTCATACATAAGTTACATACATAGGTTATTCGGTATATACCTCCACGAAAAACAAAAAATATTCTCGTCATTTCTTATTATTTAATAGCATTGAGCGAAAAAAGCAAAAACTTTACAAATTTTGATACCTTTTTGTGTGGGACTATTTTGTGCGGAAGCATACAAAAACAATTCGTGGTCAATCGATGAATAAATAATTTTCCTGGAAGCGTCAAAAATGGATTCATCATTTACGTCAGGGTTTTTTGTAAACTATCATACGAGTATATTGTTGGTCTTTGTGATATAAAAGAACATATAACGGATTAATTGCACTATTTTGTCATAGATCACACTAAAGAGGCTTTTATCGTCGGTGCGCTAGCACATTGTCGTAACTACAGCTTTAATAACGCTATACTTACGACATTTTGATTGCGCCGCGACATTATGGTCGTTCCAAGGCTTCGAAAGATGTTATTGTGTGATATGGGGTCATTAAAGCAATCACTTTCAAAGGGCATTATGAAAGATCTTACAGTCAATGTAGATTATCTTAACATGGGAATGCCAAACATTGGATGAATTCATTGATCGCTGACCTCGCCTGTTAAACTCCGCCATGGCAGTTCGACTAAGGTTATAAATGACACCTTTTTGCAAATGTATGACCAAGGACTTAACTTCAAAAAGGTTGGCCACCTAAACATGGTAACCTAAGCTTGAATTAGCAATAATTACAGCGTTATAGGCGCCAAGCCGAAAAAATGCGTCCATGGTACTAAATATTGGAGTTCACCATCCTCTTCCTGTATAAAATCGCGATCAGTCAATTGATAAAGTACACAGGGTCAAAAAACGTCTATGCCAAAATGAAACTAAAAGAACTAAAAGAAATCATCCTGCTTTTAAGGGGTGGGTGGGGTGTCTGTTTGTTTGATTTTTTATTCGTTCGGGTTTTGTTTTGTTTTGTTTGTCTGTTTGTTTGTGTGTGTTTGTTTGATTGATTGTTGTTGGCAGTGGTGATTGTGTTTTGTGATGTGTGATCAATAGACAGGTCGCGGTTATTTTCGATCAACCAATCAAATAATTCATCTAAACCGGAAATGAACTTATTAATTTTATGAATTTTTGTAGTAGTAAAACTTCCAGTTGGAGTCTGAGGGCGTGGTTAGAGACCTGTTATTTTTTCATTGCCTTTTTATGACATAACATTAGTATTTGGATATTTATACGATCCGAGACGCCTTTTGAATAAATCAGAATTCGTGGCGTGTCTGACCTTATATCATCTCGCTTTTTTATACCGACATTTATTGACCAAACTTTCATTTTTATAACGAAAAAAAGGTCTTACATCTCGTAGATACGGAATACTTATCATCGCATTTTTTTGATAATTTAATCTTTAGTTTCGTCAATCAAAAAAGGGCGTTCTGATTGGTAAAAAAAAATCATAACTCCATGAACAAAATTTTTAGCACGCAGCAATTTTGTATGCTTCCGCACTAAATACTCCCATACAAAAAGGTATCGCTTCGCGTATTCATACAGTGTGATTAGGGTTTTCGGTTCATACCTCCATGAAAACAAAAAATATTCTCTTCCTTTCTTAACTGGTAAAACAGAGTACTAGGCTCGATAGTTCGACAATGAGAACGTTAACGAGGACACGGGAAGATGAGAATACGATTCGGAGAGAATGAGATAACAAAATACTCTGTGTGTCGTAATCTCGTGTTCTCGTTGTAGTCATCTTGTGATCTCAGTGTCGTATTCTCGCGCCTCGCGTTTCAATTTCCCAAAGAAAAATACAAAACGGCCGTACGACAACCACATTCCGTTCGTGACGATTCGTTTCAGAATCGTCATGTAAATCTAAAAACAAAGAAATATGAATTCATTTTTTTTTTTTCAAGAACAAAAAAAGCTCAAAGAAATAGCTTTTTTAGTTGGACAATTCAACTTCTTTCTAAACATCAGCCTTATTTTATCTCTCTTCGATATATGATTATTCCGTTATCAAGGAGGACCTGTCTAAATGACTCTACTTAATGACGTCAATATTTTGATGACGTCTTTGTCGACTTGAATAATAACCAATTGCTAGCCCCACCTACTTGCCCTGTAGGTCACGCCCATTGACTCCAACAGGAAGTCCCGCTTCGATTTTTAAAAGCGTTATTTTTGCAATATTTATGGCAAGTAGCATGCAACATAGAATGAGATTAGTTGGTTGGCGACCTAAACGTCTTAACTACAGCTTGGATAAGGTGTAGTTACGACGTTTAAGTCTTCAAACTAACACAGAAAGTTAACAAAAAATATTCCCAATGTCGAAATTAAAAACTCATTTCTGATCTATATGAATGGTTTCATTGGTCGACGGGTTATTTGATTGACAGCCGCGTTTGATCAATTGCTACGCGGCTCAAAAAAATATATTCAGAACAAACTGTTGATGATGAAGAAATTGCTTTTTTATCCAAAATCTTTTCTATCCCAAAATAGAGATTCTGAAAAGAGCTGTAGTCAGTCTAAAAAAATGTTTTCTTATAGTGCATTAATGTAAAAAAAGGGTACGACTCGGTCAGTTTTTCAGATATTTGCATTTTTACCAATTATTGGGAATCAGAAAGATGGTGATTTCTAAAATTTGATTTTTTTCTTTAAAAAACTAAGAAGTCAACTTTTCAGTGTCCTCATTGATAACGGATCAATTATTGTCATATCTTCTTGTCTTATTTTGCTCTAAGATTCCAATATAACTGGAGCTACTCGGATGTCATCGTAGATGACAAGCATGACAGGACCATTTCTTGTACAACCGACATAAGACCAAAATGTTGCGTTTTGTCACGCACGCCAATACGATTCTTGAGTTTATTCTCCGGGTCCCAAACAATGGTGTTGTAATAATGTTTATATGGATAAATGGTATTGGTTATGTAAGATCAATATAGGATTATGATGTGAGGAATTAATAGCTTCTTTCATCCACTAAGTACAGTTGTCCTTAAATGTAATTGTGATTGTGTTTGGAGGTCAATGCTTTGCTTTGGTTCTAGTCTGTTTGCTTTTACTCGGAATTCAACACGTTCCCACACAATTCCGCTCTTTGACGTTCCTTTAGAAATACGCTTTCGAAAACATTGTGGAAAATGAAGAAATTGCTTGTTGCAAGCAATTATTATCCACAATGTTCTCTACTAAGAAAGGCAGAGATCATTATCTAAAAATTGTCGTCGCCGACTTCTTCCAATTTGGATCGGTTTTAAATTGTTTCGTCATGTAATGGGTTAAACAGATATTGCAAGAAGGGGCAGTTTATTTGTTATTATTAGTTTCGTTATAGTAATAATATTTTCTTATAATTCTTATTAAGTCTAAACGTAATAAGTAATTTATGAACTGGCAATCGTAAATTGTCGGGTACTTTATACATGTACCAATTTTCTTTAGTTCGAATGCAACGAAATCTTTAGGCTTACAGTCCAGCTATTTTCACTTCCCTGAAAGTGAGACAGTGGCTTAAACCAACAGAACAGAACAGAACAGAACAGAACATATCATTTATTTCGTCCAGGTACAACAAGGTACAATAAGGACATATATACAAAAACTTTTATGAAAATAGAATAAATAAGTACTTCCGGTAAAACAAGTAGATGGAAATAGTTGAGATGACATATATTTTCCGAGGGATAGATGCGGTCAATGATTGAGCCTTTTTATAGAGTATATATAGTGGCAGATGAGGTAATTTGGTGAAATTGCCGTAGGATTAACAAATTTTGCCGAATAATCAAAAGTAATGTTTCGAAGTGGAACCAATACGACAATTACAACTTAGATAAGCTGTAATTGCGATATTTGGATGCCCACTTACGAGCAGCTATATTATATGTTTAATTTTGTTAGGTTGTATATATTCACATCAAAGTTGTGCCATAATGGCTGTATCCCCGTCATTCCCGACCTTGTTCGAAACGAAGAAACAAGGTTGGAATATGGGGGAAACATGAAAATACATTTAAGGACATGTCTAGTATAAGAAAAAGCACTATGACAAATATAATGAAAATGACTATGAATAAGTAATAAATTCAAAGCGATAACAATAACAATTAGAACATCAATTATTATCATTATCAATTTTTTTTTTTCCAAGGTCAGTATGAATTTGTTTGTCGTCTGTTAATGGGTTAGTATTAAGTCGTAAACACAATCCCGTTGTTTTGTTTTTATAAGACACGGAGGTGGTCAATTAAAATTCCAATCGTTTGTAAATCCTTGACCTGTCTATATTTACAAACATCTAATGTTTGGGGTACCAATGGGGTAACGCTGATTAAGAAAATATATTATCGACGTTGTATTTCCCAAACCCCGCAACCACAGCTTAATTAAAACTTTAGTTACGATGTTCTGGATCCACAACGACAATTGTGTGTTGTTGTTGTTGTTGTTTGTTTTTTTTTATTAGCTTTTTCAAAGAGGTTGATTAGTCGATTCTCAAAAAGTCAACTCATGTACTGTTAAAAAAAAAATAAATGTTATTTTCCTTTAAAGTGTTCCAAAGCAGCTGAGTTAGACTCGAATCAGGCTGTATATAAGTGCAGTCTGATTTGTGTGTAAACCACCTGCTGATATTAAGGTGAAGAAGTTAAATTTCTGAATGTGTATAATAATTCAGTTATTTATGTATAATCGTTGTTCAGCATAATTATATAAATATAAAGACATAATTGTAGTGGTGAATTTGCGCATTGAAATGATGTGAAGGCAATAATCGTTCAGGATTTATAGTGCCAACTCATGCAGTGATAAGGGTTACACAGAGCGTTTGCACGCGACACCAATCTTGTGTAACTGTAGATGTGTATTCCCAGACAAAGGTTGAGTTCTCGTGGATTTGGGTTTTGATGAATGAAATTCCGTAAGTAATTTACTATTTCTAAACAATTCGTCTGTATTTAATACAGTAATACAGTAATAGGGAACCCTTTACCAAGCATACAAGATATTTATATTGATACCCTACAGAAGTTTTTTTTTTTTTTCATTTTCCTTTGTTTGTTGCAAGACTCGATCAAGCAATATTTCGCAACAGAAAAAGATTCTATATTTTATTAAATACTGGTCGGAATAGTTTAATGGTCAAATCGGTTATTTTGTAAAGGGTTATTTTTGAAACGCGCGAAACAAACCATACCGTCGGTTAAGTTAGGAAAACATCGCAAGTACAGCTTGATCGGGGATGCTACTCTTTAGGATTGAACCGTGGATATATTTTTTTCCCTATAAGCTACTTATTTAGAATTGAACATATTATTACTTCTTTTTTTCTTTCTTCGTGTAAGATTGGAGCTAGTTTCACACAATGTTAACCAGTCCAGTAAGCACATTCCATGTCTTGGTGACTTGGTGCTAACAGTGATTATTCAGGAAGATACAATTATTTACAAACATATTGAGTATATACATAATGCAAATATTTTAACTCATGTTAATACATGCTGAGTAAATTGACAAATAAATCAACAAAAATTAGAATCAACATACTTGGTCAATATTAATTTTGAAAATACAAAATTATACAATTTTGATCTGAAGGTAAAAGCCAGTGGCAAAGGCTAAAATCTGGCTGCAAATAGGTGCAGGCTGATCCCAACTCATTACCATGGCAAAACCAAGAACCAGGAGTATAACAAGCTTAGCATAACAAGGGTTTATAAACCTACATAAAACAACAAGAAGAAGCAGCACAATAAAGGAAATAGTTTACATTCATGATTTCATGATCAGGAGGCATTTCGTGTGAATGTGTACTTATTATCTAGAAATCTATTTGTATTCATTCATTATCAATTTAACAAAATGACTGAGGTTCTTAAGATGAAGGGTTGACTTTGATTGGAGTAGTAAACGGATGTTTTTTGAACGTAAATGCACATTTTGTACCATTCGTTTTCTAACTTCATTGAAAAAAGTACAGTCAAACAGATAATGTTTTTCAGATCCAATTTGGCCAGAGCTGCACAAATTGCACACTCTTTCCTCAAGAATAGTACCATCATGTCGACCAGTTTCTATTGGCAGTCTATGGTTTGCAGTTCTAAATTTATAAAGCTGTAAGTATTCGTTTTTGTTTAAAATTTTGAAATAATCCTCCAGTTCATGTGTTTCTTTGAAACTCTGGTAAATTCTGCCTTTGTTCGATAATCTAAGTTGCTCATTCCAGTTTTGTTTAAACTGGTCAATAAGAGTCTGTTTAATTGGTTTGTGGATATTTTTTTGGTTTATGTTTAATTGATTATGCCAAAGGTCGGGTCTACCTGTTAATGTTAGAATTTCTTTAATTTTCTGTGGCCATTTATAGTTGTTTTGTTGATTTGCTAGCATGTATTTGTAAATTTTTATGGAAATCTTTTCATCTTTGCTTGTAATTAATCGATTCCAGAAAGATAACATACGTGATAAAACAACAATTCTGATTGGATATCGCCCAAGTTCTCCATACAAGAAAGAGAGGGGTGTTGATTTTCTTGAGCAGGTTATTTTTCTTAGAAAATTGTTGTGTACTTTTTCTAGCAATTCTATATTCTCGAACCCAAAGACCTCGGAGCCGTATGTTAATATAGGTAGAACAGTGTGGTCAAATAGTTTTATTATTAGATCTAGGGGCAATTCAGAGTTGTTTATTTTCATGTAAAGATAATGTAAAGCTTTATTTGCTTGCTCTGCAATATGTTTGCGTGCTCTAAGAAAGGAACCATTGCTAGAGAAGGTGATTCCGAGGTAATGATAGTGGTCGGTAATCTCTAGATCTTGATTGCCTAATTTAAATGAAAAATTATTAGAATTTCTTGATCCAAAGACTATTACCTTTGTTTTGCTTGTATTAACTTGTAGGTGCCAGTTTTTACAGTAGTTTTCGAAATGATCCAGGCTATTTTGGAGGTCGTTAGCATTATCTGAGAGAATAACTGTGTCGTCAGCATAGAGTAATACTAATAGTTTAAGCCATAATGAATAATCAGTAGTATTTCTTAGCTCAACGCCAACAGTACCATTAGTTAAAAGGTGTGACTGAAGGTCATTTAAAAACAATGAAAAAAGAATTGGTGATAGATTCTCGCCTTGCCTTACTCCAATTTCTGAAACAAAAGTTGGGGAGAATGACCCATTTAACTTTATACAAGATTTGATATTTTTGTACATATTGGTAATAAGTTTAAAGAAATTGCCATTTATTTTATTAATTAACAATTTTTGCCAGAGCCCTATTCTCCAGACTTTATCAAAAGCTTGGGAAAAATCAATGAATGCTACAAAAAGCTTCTTTTTCTTTTTCTTCAATATTTCAATTAAAGAATGAAGAGTGAATAAATGATCAGCACAGGAATAATCTTTTCTAAAACCAGCCTGGTTTTCCTCCAGTATATTGTTTTCTTCTACAAAAGTTGTTAATCTATTGTTCAAAACTGATGTAAATAATTTTCCAAGGCAACTTAGAATAGTGATTGGTCTGTAGTTACAAGGGTTTTTTGGATCACCTTTATTTTTAAAAATTGGGATAATAACGCCTTCCAGCCAAGTATTTGGAATAATTCCTGTATTTAGAATACAATTAAAAAGTTTACAATACAGAGGTAGGAACAAAGTCTTGCTTGATTTGATATATTCATTTAGGAGGTTATCAAATGGACTGGGGCTTTTGGAATTTTTTAGATTTTTAATGCATTTTAAGATTTCGGCTTCAGTAATGGTTGAATTGAGAAATTCATTTGGTTCTGTGTTGCATTCATTGGCTGTAGAAAATCTATTGTCATTTATTTCATTTTTATTTGTTTTTTCATAGTATTCGAAAAACTTATCTAAAGTGGGGAATTCAACTTCTTTCTTCTTTGGTTTCAAGTTTTGTAGGTATTTCCAATATTTTTTAGGGTGTTTTTCATTCAACAATCTCAGTTCAGAAGATTGTTTTTGTTTTTCTTTATTTACGTAGAGGTTTATTGTTCTTTTATATTCTTTGCTGGTTTGTTTTAACTTCACCTTATTTTGGAGGCTTTTATTTTTACTATAATTATTTTTTGCTGCATGATACTTCTCTCTTGCTCTGTGACATTTGGGACCAAACCATTTCTTATTATGGGGGTGGGTATTGAAATTTGTCTGTTTTCTAGTTTTATTTGGGAAACTTTTATTTGCTGATTTTGTAAAGATATCTTGAATTTCATTTGTTATATGTTGGATTGTTTGCTCAGATTGTGGATAAGTGTTAAGTTGTTCAATAAGGCATTGTATTCGATCTTGCTCTATATTTTCAACAAATTGAGATTCAAATGCAGGTAACCAGTTTGTGTGTTCTTCAGGGTTGCATGGATGATTTTCAATAATGAAAGGCTCACTTATTAGCATTTTCCATGATAAAACGCTATGTCCATCAGAGAAGAGGGAGTCAGTATCGACGATTTCAAAATTTGATAAATTCCTGAGAATTCCTGGGGTAGCCAAAACATAGTCTAGAACTGATTTTTCTCTGAAAGTAAACTCGCCAACATTTTTGTCAGAAAAACATCTTCCGTTTAAAATGAAAAGGTTGTTGTTTTTACAGATGTCTAGGAGTTTGAAACCGTGTGTGTTTGTTCTCTTATCTTTTGAATTTCTTTGTAGGTTGAAGGACAGATCTTCTAAGATTTCATACTGGTGCAATTCAGAGTTTAGATTGAGATCAATACCAGTGGCTTCATTAAGATACAAATCAGATGGTACATAATCACGCATAGTGCCAGTTCGACAGTTGGTATCTCCCGCAAGGTAAATATATTTATTTGCATCACATTTTTCTGAAATTTCAATTTCTAGAGTACTAAATTCTTCATCGGAATAAAATCTTGAATTTTCTGGCGGCACATATATTGTGCCAAAAATTAGATTTTGATCCAAGTGAAGTAGATCTTTATCAATAGATGTCCAAAGGACGTATTCTGAGTTGTTAGGTAAAGAATGAACAAAAGGTGCTAACCTATCATTTACATAAAGCCCGATACCTCCTGATTTACGTTTATATGCTACTGATCGGTTTTTTGAAATGAAAGTATAATTAGTTATATCAACAATATCCGAGCAGTCTAAATGTGTTTCACAAACACCAAATAAGTCGTAACTACTTACTAAGTCAATAAATTCCGGGTAATTTAAGCGTTTTTTCAATCCATTAACGTTTAAACATCCAAACAGAACATTGTTTATTTCCAGATTTTCCACAGTCGGATCTATCCCTCCGGCATCCTAGCTGGAAGAGCCAGAGTTCACAGAAACACTATTAGTATCGCAAATAGTCACTGGAGGTACTGCACTGCCATCGGTGGCTGATGGATTAGCGCTGGATTGCCAAGGACGTTGAAAGGAAGATGAAGAAGCGAGTGGGATCTCATTCCCCGGACGGCGTCCTTCGGGAGTGTGTGTGCGATACCGGGATGGAGCCGGTGATGGAGATGAGGAACGTCTAGACTTGTGCATCGGTCGTGATAGACGATTGTTGACAGGGCCGCGTGTACTCGTTGGTGTATTGTGTTGATTAGTAGAGTGTTTTTGATGATAACTATTCATGTGTTGTTTTGACAGTGACCTCGGTCGAGTAATTTCACCCGTGCTTTTGTGATAGACTGTTCTACTTTCTTGCATAATGGGGCCCCAATCGGGGAACTCGTCTGCTATGACTCGGTTGTTTGAAATTAGTTTTGCAGGGTAAACAATAGCGGTTTTAGCATCAGGGTCAATTCGTCGAATCTGCTTGTATTCGGGCCAAAGTCGACGGCGAGCATCAGCTATTTCCTTTGGATAATCCTTATTAATACTGAACTGTTTTTCTTTTAGCTTGTAGGCATTTGATAGCACAAAGTTAGTGTCTCTAAAATCTAGGAAACAAACTATAATCGATCGTACTGTGCCATGTTTGAACTTCCCTAGCCTGTGTGCGCGAGTAATCGGTGGACATTCTATCTCGAGGTGCTCATTTAAAAATTCATGTATACGCCTTGTACAGTTCTCGCCCCTTTCCTCTGCGATTCCACTAAAGAGAAGGTTATTACGGCGAGAGCGAGCTTCCAAATCTATAGACTTATACTCCAGTAGTCTAAGCCGTTGATCATAGGAAGAAATAGTGTTTTCGATAGAGTATACCCTTTCTTGCAAGACAAGACAATCATCGACTTTGTCCATCATATTTTTCATTTGATAGAATAAAACAGATAGTTTATTGTCCATAGTCAAACTTTCATATTCTTTGTGTGTCATGTTTACGATATGATTATCGTCTGATTCTTCACCTGATTCATTTCGAACCCTTTTTCTGGAATCGGATCTTGAAAAAAGACCACCTGAACAAATGTTTTTACCTTTTTTTCCGTTGTTTGATGAATTTTGATTACTATGTTGTTGATTTATGCGTTCATTATTGTCCGAGTTATGTTTGTCACTGTTCAACATATTTTCTTTGTTACCGTTCCCGCCATTTAAAATTCCGTAATGGTTCCGCGTAAAGTTATTTTCCATGTTTTGTTCACTACTTTTCTTTTTAATCACTGTTTATTACAATTAAGAATGTTTTAACATAGTGTTATGGCTATTTTTTATGATAATTCAACACATTTTAATCCATAAATAATCGGTTTTTCCTTGTTTTCGTCTCAGATTATAAAAAGTGCGTCCATTTTTTTCTACCGGAAGTCAAAAAGTTGAACAGCTACCCAAATTTACAACTGGGTTGGCTGGGGCTGGCTATTAAGTGTTTGCTCCCATGAACACACGTCGGTGTCGATGGTGCTCGTGACCCTAAGACTCTGCTGTTTTATGTGAGAAAATAATTCATAAATTTTCGTTGATACAAACTGATCTTAACCCCGTCTAGTTAATAAATGAAGAGGAGGGAGAAAGACAGAGAGAGACATATATATCATTGACGTATAAACACTTAACCCATTCCAAATCACTTAGATGCCCCCCACCTCCTCAAAGAACTTCGAAAACAATGATGAAAAGAAAGAAATTGCTTGTTACAAGAAATTTTTCCTTTTCCACAATGTTTTCTACCCCTAAGGATAACAAAATCTAATATATCCTGAGCTTTAAATTATCGTCTGCAACTCCTTTCAATTTTGACAAGTATTAAACTTTGCCATCTGGTAATGGGTTGGTCATATCGTATGATAACGCTTAGCGGATTCATTCTTTAATAATTTAATGTTTAGTTTCGTCTATCAAAAACGAGCGATCTGATTGGTCGAAAAAAATTATTCATAACTTCATGAACAAAATTTTGAGCACGCAGCGATTTTGTATGCTTCTGCAAAAAATAGTCCCATACAAAAAGGTATCAAAAATTGTAGGGTTTTCGCTTTTTTCGCTCGATACTATTAAATTATAAGAAATGAAGAGAATATTTTCTATTTTCATGGGTATGAACCGAAAAACCTAATCACACTTATGTATGAATCCGCTTGAATTTTGATAAACGAAACTAAACTTGAACCAAAATAGAATAAAAATATTAAGCTCGCTTAATAACTTTTTGATATTTAAGACTTGGTTAAGGTCCGTTTATCCCAAAGGATATTTCTTGACCAGAAATATATCACACATTAATTCATTCCCGCACGGTCCCGCGTTTTCAAGACCCTTGAAAAGAACGATTTGAAAACATTGAGTAAAAAAGATATTGCATGTAACAAAACAGAAGCTGTAACCGTATTGCACTCGGGTGGAAACACTTTATCTCTGTAACGAGCATAACTCCTTTAACCACGCCAAATGACTCAAACAAAAAATCCCGCTTCGATTTTAGATTCATATCCAGTATCACGTAACGAAATAATGATGTGGTAGGTTGGCGACCTAAAAGTCGTAACTACAACTTGAATAAGCTGTAGTTACGACGTTTAAGTCGCCAAACCAACAAGTAACCTTAGCAAAATGGCGGCAAATGGCGGAGTTCAAATGTCAATAATAGGCTGAATGAATTAGTTGATTGGTCGGTTGATTCCTTGATTGACAGCCGCGATTGATCAATAATCAAATTGCTTTCAGTTTGCAAGGTTTGGTGAATTTGTATGACCATCGACTAGTATCCTTTCGTCGGTGCGCGAACAAAGCGTCGCATTTACAATTTATTTAGGCTATAGTTACGACACTTTGCTCGTGCACCGACAATTTAATTTTGATGCCCATTAATAACTGTATATTTTCTCTTTTCAGGCCGCTTAGTTGTTACACAAATCAAAATGTCGGAAGATTACTTGTACCCAATTTGGAACAGCACAGACTCAAATGGGACGAAAGAAGTTGGGGGCGAGGCTGACGACCAATCAGGCGCCAACCTGGCCGTCATGATCATTTTGAGCATCTTCAGTGTCGTAGGGACGCTTGGAAACAGCTTGGTTTTGTACGTGTTCACTCGGGCACCAATCAAGCTAACGTCAACTATCTTCATCCTTGCACTCGCGGGAACCGATTTAGTCACGTGTATTCTGATCATGCCTTATACGGTTGTCGCCATTTGCATACGATACTATTTTAAATTCGACATCGCGTGCAAGATTTATCAATTTCTCATCACGTGTAACGTGCCCCTGTCGGCTTTCATTATGGTGGCCATTGCGATTGATCGCTATATTTGCATCTGTCATCCGTTTGTGCATATCATGACTGTTAACAGGGCAAAGATCTTTGTTGGAATTCTCGCCAGCTTTGCAGTTTTACTGGGACTTATCACGGCTCTTGGATTCGGACTTTACGAACTAACCGAAACTGTTATCGCGACGAACGTCACCGTTCCCATTGATGAAACTAGTGTTATCTCTTCAACAAATG
This sequence comes from Fragum fragum, assembly GCA_946902895.1. Classification (NCBI taxonomy): domain Eukaryota; kingdom Metazoa; phylum Mollusca; class Bivalvia; order Cardiida; family Cardiidae; genus Fragum; species Fragum fragum. Next base: position 12,173,001 of record OX336378.1, read on the forward strand.
ACTCGCTGTTGAATAATGCAACATATGTGAGCTCGGTGCGCTATGTTGAAGGAAATGTAACAGTACAAAGTTTTACATTTAACGGTATGTGTCAGATATCACCAACATTGTTTTCTTATGACTTCATCAACATCTACCAAAAGATCTATTCCTCGTTCTACTTGATTTCACTACTTATTGTTATCATTCTGTATGGACTGATTTATCGCTCCGTGACGAAACAACGAGAAAAGAGAAGAGCCCAAAAGATGGGATACACGAAAAAGGTGAACACGCAGAGCCAAACGGACGAATCCACAATGCCGCTAAATAACCTGAAGGTTAATGGAAATGCAAGAACCAAACATGATGTGGATCACGAGGCTGGTACCACCACGACAACACATTTAGCGCCAAACCAAGAAAATGGCGTCAGTGACTCGGAGACCCACCCAATCAATCGGGCACCGTCTTTAAAGAAGCATTCGCCTCTAAACGAGCAGAACAAGGAGAAGAAAGACCACAACCGCCTAGCAAACATTAAAACTGCCGTCATGTTATTTATAGTGACTGTTGTATTTATCATTGCGTTTTTACCAGCTTGGCTCATGGCGCTCGACGTTATTGATTTCAACACCGTTATATTTTACATGTACTTCTCATATAACGTGGCCAATCCGGTCATTTATGCATTCATGAATCAGATGTTTAGAGAAAACCTCTGCAAGATGTTCAACAGTTTCAGACTAGCTTGCAATAGACGTTGAAGAGGATAGCGAAAAATGTGTATCTAGTTCAATAAATAGGAAGTATTACAACAGGATAGAATAATTGAAATTAGGTTTTTGAAAGTCGTTGAATACGAAAAGTGCATTTTGAAGTAAAATAGTTTCCAATATCTTTTTTTATTTGCTGAATGTATAAAGGGAATATTACGACAGTGTCTTTTTCTATTTGTTGTTATCGATTTCGAGAATCGTGTGTAGGTATTTTTTATTGGATGAGACCGAAGGTCGAATCCAATAAAATACCTACACACGATTAGAGAACACGATAACAACAAATAGAAAAACACCCTGTTGTAATATTCATTTTTTATATAACCTTAGGACGTGACGTTAAGAAAATTCTCTTAAACGATTAAGAGATAACCAACTTTCCGAAAAAAAACCGAACGTCAATATATAAAAAAGTAGTCCGTGTTTTAACGGTACTCGACGAATACGGTTTTTTGGTACACGACAAATACGGATATTTTTTTTCTCTCTCTCGAGCTGTATAAGATAGCCTGCTTTAAATCTAGATCTTTTATAGGTATATAATAAAACAAACTAAAAAACTAGTCCTAAATCTAAAAAAAAGTTACTAGTGAAAATATATTACAACGGATGACACAAGTGTACAATATGGAAAGATAGCATTGTATACAGAAAAAAATGTCTTTTAAAAAAGGGAAATTTCGATTCTCTCGACAAAAAAAATCACAATTTTGAAAAAATTAAAATCAAAGTGCTGAAAGCACAGTAAGCTAGCAAAGCATAGTTTGGTTGAGTAATCTTCTTTGCTTAAGGTTATCATGATAGAGTAACCCAGGAGTTAACCCATTACAGCATGACATAATCTTAGACTGGTTAAAATATAAAGAAGTTGCAGGCAACAATTTCAAGTTGGTTGATTTAAGAAAAATCTTTCCCGTTTTTGGTAGCCAGCGTCATAGCGCAGTCGGTAGCGCGTCAGACTCCTAATCTTCAATCATGGGATGTCATGGGTTCGATCACCGGTGGCGGAAAATATTCTTTCCGACATTTGTCTCTCACCAATGGGTGGATAATCCTAAACCTAAGTGGGATAGCAGCTCGGGGCTAGGAAAAGGGTGTAGTTGTCATATTGGTGGGAGAAATACCAGGAATCCATTGTTTGGTGCTCCAACCGCTGCGATATGACTGAAAAACTGGAGAAAGCGGCGTTAAACCCCACTCAATTAATCAATCCCTTGTTTGGTAGAAAACATTGTGGACAGTGAAGAAATTGCTTATAACAAGCAATTTCTTCATTGTCCATAATATTTTCCAAAGCTTTTTCTTGGGATGCTTAAAAAGCGGAATTGAGTGGCAATGTGTTAATTAGCATGCTTTCGAAATAGTTCTCTCTAATTGATAAGAATTTATGGCGTAGGCATTTAACAGATTTAGTAGTTAAGCCTCCAGTGGCAGTTTGCTCTCGTTGAACTTCAAGACGACCTCAAAATTTTGTCTGTTAATTTAATCTATCAAAGCTGACGCTTTCCTAGCTAAAAACGATTAAAATTTTTCCGGACGATATATTAAAAAAGCAACAACTTTTTTCAATGCTCACGGTAGATAAAAGAGCTTTCTGAGTGGATTATAACTTGATAATTGACAAATCGCGGCTGTAAAGCAAATAACCAGTCGACCACTGAAATCATTCATTGTTACCAGAAATTAGTTTTGATCTCCGACATTGGCCGCCATTTTGTTAACCTTTTCTTTGTTGATTTGGCCACCGACGTTTGGGTCGCCAATAAACTATAACACTTTTTGTTACATGCCATTGGTCAGATTTTTTTTATTCAAAATAACGCCGTTCAACATCGGGAGTTCCTGTCGGAGTCAATGGGCAGGGCTTACGAAGCAAATGGGCGGGGCCAGCGATTGGTCAATTACCAAAATGATAAACTCATTGATTTGATATTCTGTTCATTTGGTCATTCTAGTAATACGAAACATATCGATGACGTAACCGTGTCGCCACGTAATTCACGTGAGAAATGACTCGCTTTTACGGATTCTCTGCACGATCTTTTTCCCCAATTTCGCACTAGTGTTAGTTTTTGAGTAAGATCGATAATTATTTCATTTTGCAGTGCTAGTGAAAATATAGCTCTTGTTGTTCACTCAATAACCCTATAGTTCCTCAACTTATAAGTCCAGGGGTGTGAACATACGGATTTTTCGCCCCTTCGCTCCTAAAAAGAAAACATGATTTTTCTTCCTGTAGAGAATTAAAATAAACTCGTCTGCTAAAAAATGAACAATTATATTTTAAGAAAACTGTGTTGTCAATGAAGAAAATCCTGGAACCCATCATTTTCTCCATTAACAACAATATTTTGTACCATTCACTAAAAGCATTAGGATAATAAATCTTTTGAGATGTTTGGGATCTATTTTGTCATCGATGGGCAACAATTCGAGTTGTAGTTACGAGGTTAAGCTCGAAATGTAAACATTGTCGTGTAAGACATGCTGGATTATCGGTAACTCTTTTAAAAAGGGAAGAATTTGAACGTGGCAATTTTCAAAGAGTTGCCTATCGTAAATATGCGAACAAAACGTCGTAACTACAACTATAACAAAGCGTTATTTCGCTCTCGCACTGACGATATGACAGATAATGAATTGTCGCTGTCAACTTTAATCAAAGTACTGAAAGTACTATAAGCCAGCAAAGCATGCTTTTATTAAGTAATATTCTTTGTCAAAGGTAAGCTTGATTAGAGGAATTAGAAAACCTTTGTCTTGTAGGGTAGAAAATAGTGTTGACAATGAAGAAATTGCTTGTTACAAGCCATTTTCTCATTGTCTACAATGTTTTCCAAAGCTATTTTCTTGGGATGTTTCAAAAGCGCAACTAAGTGTGGCTGGGTTAAATAGCATGCTTTTATAGGAGTTGTCTACAATTTGAATAAAGTTAATTCATGTGACCATAAAGATCAGTTGCAGATTTTACAATATTCCTGAAATAAGAACTACTTTTTGAGGCGTAGGCAAATTGGTTTAGTGGTTAAGCCTCCAGTGGCAGTTTGCACTCGATGAACTCTGAGAAGGCCTCAAAATTTTGTCTGTTAACTTAAGCTATCAAAGCCGACGAAGTTCGATGAAATTCAATGATTGATTGATTCAATGATTAATTGATTGATTGATTGGGGTTTAACGCCACTTTTAACAGTATTTCAGTCATATGACGGCGGCTGGAGCAACTAACAATCGATTCTTTGTATTTCTCACACCAATATCGCACTTACGTTTACGATTATCCACCCATTGATGAAAGAAAAATGTCGGAAAAAATATGAGCCGCCGCCGGGGATCAAACCCATGACATCCCATGATTGAATGTTAGGAGTCTAACGCGCTACCGACTGCGCTATGACGGCGGCAGAAACTCAATGAAGTATAGTAAAGGCAAATTGCTACATCGTTTTTAGTGGGTTTTTTATGTTTTTTTGGAGACTTATTTGATTACAAAAATATCGGACGAACAAGCGAATGAATTCTGTAAAACGACATACATGTACTTGAATCTATAGAATACTTGATTGTTGTTCGTCATACTTTCCTACTTTCCCCGTAACTATTTTCTGCGAGTAGTACAACTAGTGTTTGTCTTACACCATTTTACATAAAGATAATGCCATAGGTCGGCTAAACCGCTGAGCTTGATCACTTAGGAGAGAACAGAATAGAATAAATGTTGTATTTGAGGGACCAGTCATGGGACGACCCAAAAGTGATCGGTTAAGAGTTCAGAGAGTGGAGATATGAAGTATTTATTCGATTGCATGTATAAATCATTAGATCATAGGTAATTGGGTTCCAACAACCTTGAATTTAAATATGATATGTTTTTAGTTTAACCCTTTCTTGTTTAAACACGGGATTTTATACTTGAGAAAACATTGTGGAAAAAGAAGAAATTGCTTGACACAAGCAATTTCTTCTTTTCCCACAGTATTTTCTACCACATTGGATGGTTTTATTTCGAAGTGCATCAAATGTTCATTGTCCTCTGCAACCTCTTTCGATTTGGACTAGTCTAAATTTTCAAAACACAGGGATGGGTTAATAGGACTACTTTCTATGTGAAATTACATGGGTTTGAACTTTTTTCGAGCAAACAGGAAAATAGTTTTACAAGAATTATCCTCATGATCGGGTATCACTCTGCAACCAAGGGACTAAAAAAAGAGAGAACCGACTCATACTCAAAACATGTGTCAACATGTCTATCTAGAAGTTTTAAGAATAGATAGAAAAAGAATGATAATCTGTTTTAAGCCAACCAGATGCTTTTTTTCTGATTATAAACTTGCTATTGTAATCATAAGCCAATGTAAATAAAACTGTGTTTGTGATGTAAGATATTGTTTGATTTATATTAATAGCCCGAAACGAGAAACGAAAATATATCGACAGTAAATCAGCACTACTCCAATTGACAAATCACGGCTGTCAATCAAATAATAAGTCGATCAATGAAATCTTTCATCTAGAACCAAAAGCCCCAACATTGTCTTCCTATCTCGTTTACCATACTTGTTGGTAAGGCGACTTAAATGTCGTAACTACAGCTTATCCAAGCTGTAGTTACGACGTTTAAGTCGCTAACCAACCATTTTGATTTTTAGTTTCATGCCACTGACCATAAATTTTGCAACATAATGCCGTTCAAAACCGAAGCGGTTTTAATGGGCGTGCCCAAAGGATTAAGTAGGTGTGGCCAGCGTTTGGACAATTGACGGACAGCTACTGTTAATCAAAGAATCAATCGGCCAATCAAATCCCTCATTCTGACCGGAACTGAGCCTTAAACTCGGACAGTGGCCGACATTTATGCGAAGTTGTTTTGTTGGTTTGGCGACTTAAACGTCGAACATGTTACAATAGCTTATTCAAGCTGTTGTTACGACGTTTATGTCACCAACCAACCATTCTTATATTATTGTCACACGCAACCCACCATAAATTTCATAAAATAACGCCGTTTGATATCGAAGTCAAGTAAAAGCTTAGTAGGCGTGGTCAGCGATCCTTAAATTAAGTTTGCTACTCTATTAATTAACCCTTTCTTGTTTCTCAAAATTTTATACTTGTCCAAATTCAAAGAAGTTGAAGACGACATTGAAAAGTGAGTGCAATTTGACAAGTAACCAATCTTGTTACAAGCAATTTCTCTTTTCCCACAAAATCACAAGGACGTTAAAACCAGGGATTGTACAGAAAAGAGTTAAGTGCTTAACGCCTATTTAATCGCTCTTTTCAGTTATCTTACGACGACGTTCACTTATTCGTGATTCCTGAAAATAAACAGGATCAGGCTTGAACACTGAGTACCTGACTAAGGTGAAAACAACTTGCCCTGTGGTCGAATTCGAACCCTTAAACAAGTAGAAGTAGATTAGATATTTCTCAGAAGCCGCGTGGTCATTGGGACTATCCTTTGGCGTAGTATCCAGTACGCATAATACGTGCGTAATGCAAAATTTGATATATTTTATCTTATTTCATTCTTTCATTTATGTTTTTACATTATTATTTTACAATTATTGTTGTGAGATCATAAGATAGTTACTGCAATTTATTCAAGATGTACTAAAATGTTTTGGTCACCCTTTAAGGTATTTAACCCTTTCCTATTCAATCCCTGGTCTTTACGTTCCTGCGAAATCATAATTGAGAAAACATTGTGGAAAAAGAAGAATTGCTTAGTATAAACTAAGCGTTATCAAGTATCATCCCATTGAAAAACAAAAACTAGAAACTCCCAAAAAATTCTCTATTCTAACAATTAGTTGGGGTGGGGCAAAGTCTTGTCTTTTGGTATTTAAATCTATGTGTCGAATCGTCATACAGGCTCTTCGGGTTGATAGCAGGTTATAAGGCATGGATTCACTGTTTCTTTGATTGACAGCCGCGATTTATCAATTTCGAACTTGTCCAAGATTTCACCAAAACAAATTTTCTGACCTATCTTACGGTTGATTAAGCAAAAACTGTGGCCTCTTAAGTTTCTAACAGGTTTTTAGAAGAATTGACCTCTAAACCTAGGTTTTTGACCCAAAGTCACCCAGTTTTCAAACTATCCAAGACTTCATCGGGACAAACTTTCTAACCGATTTTTAGGTTGATGCGGGAAAAGCTGTGGCGCCCATAGTGTCTACAATGTTTTTCTAAGAATCGGCCTCGTGACCCAGTTTTTTACCAAAAGTAGCCCTTATTCCAACGTGTTCACGATTTTGTCAAGAAACGGATTCTGACCATTTTTTATGTTGATTAGGAACAAATTGTGGCCTCTTAATAAAAATTGTCCTCGTGACCTAGGTTTTGACCAAAAGTGACCCACTTTCAAACTCGTCCAAGATTTCGTCGAGATAATAAATTCTTACCAATTTCCAGGTTGATTGGGCGCAAAACGTGACCATTAGAGTGTCTACTAGGGTTCTCTAAGAATTCACCTTGTGACTGTGTCAAAACTAAGGTAGACCTTTTTAGGTCCCCTAGAGGCTACATTTCATTCTAAATCATCTTGAAAATCGGTCTAAACCTTTTTCCTCGTTAAATCTTGGACAAATTTAAGGTAGTGTCTATTAAGGATTTAAAACTAGGTCACTTCGTCAAATCTTTCAATAACAAAACGGCACTCCGGGGGTTATCATGCAACTTCAATCGACCTACAAATTAAACAGAATGACCTTTTGGTTGTAGATTTCACATTTTCTAATTTTAGTCACACGAGGTTTTAAAAAATGCCATGTCACCAGACACGTGTGGACACGGCTCAGCTTTTGCTCAGACAAACTACAAAAATAGTCAGAATGTTTTTATGTATAAATTCCCGGACAACCTTGATCCCAAGTACCTAGGAGAATGAGGTTTGAAGCTACTAGAGAGGCCTGATTTTGATACGTTCCATGGTTGAATTGACATTTTACGAAACCATGAAATGTATGGAGACATTAATATGAATGATTCAAAGAATGTTATGTTATTGAACAACACTGTTTTAGTGACCACTCAGTGACTGTTGGGGATCGTGTGTCTTTTCTTTGTTTGTTTGAATGAGGATTAACGCCACTTTTAGCAGTGTTTCAGTAATATTGCGGCTGCTGGAGTGCCTTACCATGAATTCCTGGTATTTTGCACACCAGTACTACAACTATATCCTTTCAGAGCCTCCACATGTTCCTTCCCTCTTAACTGTGTTATGACTGCGGCCATATAGTGTGTCTGAAAAATCTCGGTTTTTATTTGCATATTCAAGATCAAGCAATAGAGGCAAGCGATCACTTGAAGCAACGCTTTGGGGAGAATGAGATGGTTCATCTTGCATGCAAGTTTAAACGTGTCGAGAATTAGATGATTCATTTTGCAAGCAAGTTTTAACGTGACGAGAATTTGGTGATTCTTGCATGCAAGTTTTAACGTGTCGAAGATTAGATGATTTATATAACATTCAAGTTTTAACGTGTCGAGAACTTGCATGCATCTTGCATGCAAGTTTTAACGTGTCGAGAATTAGATTATTCATCTTGCATGCAAGTTTTACGTGTCGAGAATTAGATTATTTATCTTGCATGCATTTTAACGTGTCTGGAATTAGATTATTGGTATTGCTTGCAAGTTTTAACGTGTCGAGATTTAGTTTTAACGTGTAGAGAATTATATTTTTTATCTCCCATGCAAGTTTTAACGTATCAAGAATTAGATGGTCTATCGTGCATGCACGTTTTAACGTGTCGAGAATTAGAGGATTTATCATACATTCAAGTTTTTACGTGCCTAGAATTGGGTGATTCATCTTGCATGCAAGTTTTTACGTGTCGAGAATTAGATTATTTATCTTGCATGAAGGTTTTAATGTGTCGAAAATTGGATGATTCATCTTGCATACAAGTTTTAACGCGTCGCGAGTTAGATTATTTATCTTGCATACAAGTTTTAACGTGTCGAATACTAGATGAGTCATCTTGCATGCAATTTTTTTCGTGTCGAGAATTAGATTATTTATCTTGCATGAAGGTTTTAATGTGTCGAGAAATAGACAATTTATCTTGCATGCACGCTTTAACGTGTCGAGAATAGATTATTTATCTTGCATACAAGTTTTAACGTGTCGGGAATTAGATGATTTGTATTGCTTGCAAGTTTAAGCGTATCGAGAATTAGTTTTAACGTGTCTAGAATTAGATTATCTTTCTTGCATGCAAGTTTTAACGTGTCTAGAATTAGATGGTTTATCTTGCATGCAAAATCAGATTTTAAATTTACCAAAGCCTCGTCATGATAAATTGACCAAGCCTCGACCACATAATATTTATAATTTAAAGACTCTATTATTCTCTATAAATGGGTTTTGATATGAGATGTATACATGGTCTTGCCTGATTCTGATCTTTTTCCTTTTTTTTTTTTTTTTTTTTTTTTTTATAAGATAACGAGCTCTTATCTTAAGTACCCATATAAATATAGGCACTTTGGGCAGTATTGTTAAATTCCCTCGATATATGTTATTTTACAATAGTCCCGGACACTCTACATTTTCGGGCGGATGCAATTGCTTACCATTATGCTTCCGGAGTTTGGACAAAAATTTTGTTGGAATTTCAAAAATCAGTGATATATCATTAATCCTTTACCAAATGACAAAACTGAAAAAAAAGTGATCAAAATTCAAAGAATTTACAGAAGACAATTAAAAGTTGGTGAAATTTTAAATATCTCTGTTTTTATATGCAGAAAACGCTGTGAAAAATAAAGAAATTGGTTGTAACAAGCAATTTCTTCATTTTCCACATTTTTTTCTCAAACGCTATTCTCGCGGACCATTGTGTAGGAATCGGTAGAATTGAACGATTTTTAAAAAAAAATTATCATTTTTTTAATAGAAATACCGTATTTTATGTACAGTCTTACCCGTTTCTATTTCAGCCATAAACAGATTGGATTATACTATTTGTCTTTTGCTATTTCTGCATCAGTCCATTTTAAATCAGATTTTAAATTTACCACGACAACTGTTTTGGAGTAACAGCCAAGACTTTGCTACCAAATTTTCTGCATTCATTTAATCACTTTTATCTCTGGGTCGTTTCTGAAACTCAGAAATTTGTGGAAATTGTTTTGGGAAATGAGGTGTAATTAATGACGGAATATCAATTCTTGTTCAAATCAGAGTTTAATTGAAAAAGGATTTATTGCCAGATAATATGATTTCAATTAGAACCCCAAATTGATTTGGTGGTTCTCCGATTATCACTGGTTTAATTATATTCCGTTGAATGCATTACGTTAAGTACCCTCAAGGATTTGGCCCGCATTCGAAACAAAAAAATACTGATATCAATCGTTTTTCGATTTGCACTGCATGGCGTCGTAGCTAGAGTGTGATTATAGAGAAATGGCGGCAATTCGAGGATCGCTGGTCACGCCAACTGACCTCCGACTTGTAAGTTCGGCTACGACATCAAACGTCAAATATATATAAAGTTATCTTGTCAGGCGTATGAAAATAGAAGGTAAATCTTTGATTGACGAACTTTACGTCGATATTACACCTTAAGTAAGTCAACTGTAGTTACGACTTCTAGTCGCCAAACCAACAAAATGGTTGACATAGACGTCGGATTTTCAATGTCATCACCGGTTTAGATAAATGATTTAATTGGTCAGTCGGCTTTTAGCGGCCTTAACATGAATGAGCTGTAGTTGCGGCGTTTAAGTCGCCAATCCTACAAAAATGATTTACATTAATGTCGGATTTAAATTTTGTCTCCGCTTTTAAACGAATGATTAGATTTGTCAATCGACATTTTGGCGGTCATTTTTGTTTTGTGTTTAAGCGTATTTAGAGGGGTTGATTCTTAATGCCGTGAATACAATTTGGGCCGGCAAATATTTCTTTCGTGTTTGCGCACAAATTACATCTATCGAAATTTTGCTCAAGCTCTCCTGAGCACGAAGTGCTCATGGTGAGGTATTTTGATCGTCCTCCGTCCGAAGTCCGGCGTGCGTCGTGCAAACTCTGGTTGCCATGGCAACAAAAGTGAAATTAAAAAAAATCTTCAAAAATTATCTCCCCCTGATCCAGAAGGCGAAAAACCTTGATATTTTACATGAAGCATCAGTACATTGACCTATTTCAGAATTGCTAAAATCATCACCCCAGGGTCCCCTGAGGCGGAACCCCAGAGAGGGTGGGGCTTATATAGAAATAAAGAAGGGTTTTTAAATGTCATCTCCACACAAAACTATTGGGTCAATTTCAACCAAATTTGGCTGAAATGTTCCTTAGGTGATGCCCTTTGAAAAGTGCTAAAACAATCAAAATCGGTTAGAAACTCTGTTTGTCATTGCAACAAAACTGAGATTTAAAAATAAATTCTTTGAAAATTACCATCCCCTGACCAGAATATATAGAGCCTTGATATTTTGCATGAAGCGTCGGTAGATATATGTCTTTCAGAATTTCTAAAATAATCAACTCGGGCTCCCAGGATCGGAGCCCCAGGGATGGGGGGGGGGGCTTTTATAGAAATAAAGAAGGATTTTCAAAACGACATCTCTCTCAAAACATGGGACCACTTTCAACCAAATTTGGTAGAAATGGTTCTTAGATGGTGTCCTTTAAATTTCTTAGAGAATTGAAATCCGTTGAAAACTCTGGTTACTATGGGAACAAAACTAAAATTTAAAAAATATATTCATAAATTATCTTCTCCTGACCCAGAATCTTGATATTTTTCATGAAGCACCAGTGCATTGATCTCTTTCAGAATGGCTAAAATCATCACCCTCTGGTTTTCAGGGGCAAAACCACAGGGAGGAAGGTTCTTATACAGAAATAAAGAAGGTATTTTAAGACGAAGTCTCGCCAAAAACACAGGGTCAATTTCAACCAATATCTAACCACCTTAGTAGGTGCCCTTTTAAATTGATTAAAGAATCAAAATCCAATGAAAACTCTGGTTGCATGGCAACAAAAGTGAATTTTTAAAAAGGGTCTTTAAAAATTATCTCCTCCTGACCTAGAAGGCGAAGAACCTTGATATTTTGCATGAAGCATCAGTATATTGACCTCTTTCAGAAATGCAAAAATCATCACCCTAGGGTCCCCTGAAGCAGAACCCCAAGGATGGTTGGAATTTTATAGAAATAGAGAAGGCTTTTTAAAACGTCATCTCCTCCAAAACCACTCGGCCAATTTCACCAAAGAATTCAAATCTGTTGACATTCCTTGTTGCCATGACAACCAGAGATAATAATAAAATGAAGAAAAAAAACTAAAAAAAAAACATTTCTCCCGACACAGAAGTCGTAGAATCTTGATATTTTGCATGAAACATCGGTACATGGACCTGTTTTAGAATTGCTTAAATCATAACCAACGGGTTCCCAGGGTGACCCGGAGGGTTTGGGTGGGTCTTATACAAAAATAAAGAAGGTATTTTAAAACGACATCTCATCCCAAACCCAAGGGTCAATTTCAACCAAATATGGCAGAAATGTTCTTTATGGGATGCCTTTATAAATTTCTAAAAGAATTGAATTGGGGTGCAAACTATGGTTGCAATGGCAACAAAACTGAAAATTAAAAAAAAAATCTTTGAAAATTCTCTCTTCCTGATCAAGAAGGCGTAGGACCTTACATGAAGCATCAGTTCATTGACTTCTATCATATAGGGATGAGTGTATTTTTCACTGCGTTTATTGGAGTATAAAGTGCAATTGCCTTAGCACATGGCAAATAACGCCCGTAGGGCGTTATGTTTAAGCCATGTGCTAAGGCAATTGCACTTTATACTCCAATAAACGCAGTGAAAACTACACTCGGCCCATATAATTGCAATACGTCTATTTTCAAATCCGAAACGAATAGAGAGATGAAAATAAAAACAAATAAACGAACTGTGGGCGGAGTTACTTTTCTTAGACAGGTGTATGGATACATTGACACAGTTTATCGCTCGAGTCGTTGTAACGGCGGACATTTTATTTCGTCGCTTGGGTTTTTTGAAATGGAAATTCGAACATTCGTTGGATTTATTTGGAATTATTATGAGGAAATACTTACTTTAAACTCTGTAAATTATGACATCTGAGTCGATAAAAGTTAGAATTATGAATAGATGCTTTGTAATAGACAAGAAATATAAACCTACCACATGGACACGATGCATGCTGATGCTTTAGGCTCATACCTCAATGATATCAAAAATATTCTCTTCGATTATTAAATGTTCGTCTTCAGTGCCCCTTTAAAAAAGACTTGTTTTAGTTGATATACATTCCGATTTTTTACCATCATTATTATTTTTTTCCGATCTTGTATTACGTACTCGTGAGGTAGGCGCTCGCCGAAAGGTCGACAGTGCATAAATTATAAATTGAATACGTTGTATTTTCTTACCATGTATTTACACCATACCTATATGTATGTATTTATGTATGTATGTATTTATGTATGTATGTATGTATGTATGTTTGTATGTTTGTATGTATGTATGTAGAGGTCCCATTTAAGCACATATGTACGTATTTCACGTAGAGAATTGAAAATTCACGCACGCAATTAACAAGCTACGGGTGCATGTACTCACTGGTTTATCAGAAGGTAAAATTACTAAAACCATTAAGAGTTCGTATACTTTAAAAGTCGGCGATAAATGCTCTGAAACCCCATCTAAAACTGTATCGTGCACGCTCCATTGTTTACATGTATAATACAGTATTGAATATTATGGTGGTTTATTTTTACGTACACTGACTACGAACGACAACTCTACCAAGACCGGTGCGCGCCATTTGATGAGCATAGATTCGTAAAGTACCAAAGCTTGATGTTCTGTTCTATATTGTTTAATGCTTTGGTGTAACTCTTTCCCAAATTTGATTTTCTTTAATAATTAAAATTCTCTTTTGAGAAAGTGGAAAATATTTAGGAAAATGGCAGAAAATACTGTTTAACTGCATGTTCTTCCTTTGCTTCAATATTCCCCAAGCTCTAGTAGAATAGGTTCATCAAAAGACTTCAATTATCATCGTTTGGGAAAGGGTATACTAAGAGTCCTGCCATATAACAGTGCATTTCCAAACTTTGTGATGCACTCCCAATATTGCACCCCTGTGGGTGCATGGACTCCCCCCAAAAATATTGAGTGGGAACTCTGTGTATGTATGTATGTATGCTAGTTTATTTGTCGTCGCTATCGTGGCATTTGTCCATATGAGCGACTTCCTAGGAGGACGGTTATTTGCTACAAATACAGGATGAAACTACTGGGTGTCCTGCTTGGTTCCTTAACATGCTCGATGTAAAGCACCGTCGGACAGGCCCTCGATTTAACGTCTCATCCGAAATACAATTATCAAACTGGGGCTTGAACTCGCGATCTCAAGGTTTGAAGTCTAGTGTTTCACTAACTGAGCTAATGGGAGCCGGCTTACAATTTGCTAGGTTTTTCTGTCGATTTATTCATGGCGAGACCTCAGAAATTAGAATTGTGTCAAAACTGAAATAAAATTCCCTTTAAAGCATAATACTAGATGACACATTTCTTCTTAATTTAAACTGGGACAAGCTATGGAGATAAAAGAATTTATCGCTTGTCACTTGTAATTAACGAAAAGAGGCATTAGCGAGGGCCCAATTATGACAGAAGAAAAAGTAGAGCAATTAATCAAATTGGAATAATTGTGTTGCTTGATTAACCGATTCCCACACGATTCCACTATTTACTCTCATGAAAGAAGAAGTTTTAGAAATAGTTTTGAAATATGAAAGAATAAAATTGTGGAAGTTTTGAAGAATGTCACCAAGGACCCGTTCGATTTGAGATGTTTTTTAATATATTTTGTAAAATCAATTTTGATTTAACTGCACTTCAAGTGAAATTCACACAAAAATTCTACCATAAACAAGTTCGGTTTTGTATTCCTTTTCAAGTGACCGATTAGAATAAATTTTACGATACCACACACTTTGATTCCTGAAATAGTATAAAAGTGTCTACTTGACAAAACAGCATCAAGCACGATGTCTTCTTTAAATCTTACCATGGCTATCTTTACAGAGCGAAATGACGTCGTCTCTCTCAGAGGATGCTATAATTATAGCAAATCATTGATTCCTTTGATTCCTTTGTTTTTAAATGTGTGATTTACTGTAACACGGACACATCTTAGACTGGTCCAAAAGGAGTTGCAGACGACAAATCTAAATACACGATATTTTAGATTTGTTCAATTTTTTGGATATACAAAACTTTGTGTAAAATGCAGAAATTGCTTGTCACGAGCAATTTCTTCATTTTAGACAATTTTTCCAAAATTAATTTTCATGAGGGGCGTCCAAAGGCGTCACTGTGTTGGAATGGGTTAAATCCTTTGATCTTTGAGACATCAACGTAGTCGCATCTAGGAGGTGTCTAATTTGATTATTACAGTCCATACAATGTTTATACGATTATAGAAACAATATTTCATTCGACTTTAAAAGGGCATTTTCAGTTCCAATTCGAATCACCCAATTCGACATAAGATACATGACATCGTAAATACGTAAATATGCAATGACCTCTTGTGCCTTTCACCCAAGAATCAGTCCTGATTAATCGGAACAAATTCTGGCACTTTAGCGTGTGTGTATTCTGATAGAGACCCAATTATGTTGTCTTAATTTGAAATATGATATCCCTCCTTTCCGCTTAATTCGGTAATTTGATCTTAGACCGGAAGTCACTGTCTCATCGGACTTAACCACGTGATTACTTATATTTTCTTTACACAAGAAATGGTTTGTTTCTTATATGTATAAAACGTTTTATATTCAACAAATAAATGTGTGAGTTTTTCGAAAATTTGTAATGGAATCGCTCTATTATGTAAATGTATATGTGATATCCGGGTCGAAATTAAATTATGTACCGGGCCAATAGAAAATGCCCGCGCGATTTATCATATTGTTAGTCATTTGCATTATCATGTCAAGATAGGAAGGATAATGTGTCCATGCCATACCATACTGTTGAAATGTCTGCACACTTTGGAATTAAAACGGAAATCAACTTTAGTAAAACAGAATTTCGTAATGTCCAATCGCTAGCTCCTCCCATTTACTAATTTTGCCTCGCCTATTGAGCCCGACAGGAGGTCCCGATTCCGCGATTTATTTTTTTTCTATTCTTGTTCAGTAGCATTTAAACAAAAAGTAGAATCGTTGGTTGGCGAGCTAAACATCTTATCTACACATTGTAACCTGTAGTTACGACGTTTAAGTCGTCAAACAACAAAAGTATTTCACACATATTGCGGCCAGTGTCGGAGTTTAAATCTCAATTCCGGGGTGAATGAATAATTTGATTGGTCGATATATGCCTTTATTGACAACCGCGATTGGTCAATTTCAGGTTGTGCATAAACAAGTCGTCTTCATCGTATCTTTTTGACAAAAGGACAACGGTTAGATGAATCAACGTGTCAAACTGGACAAAATACTGTTTAACATTGTAAGAAAGTGTTCAGTCAAAAATAGCATGTTGGTGCAGATATCTACGGAAAAACAATGGTGACTTCTTAATTCTTAGTTCTCGCTTCATACTTATAAACTCTGAAGTGTGAAGTCGGCAGTTTGAAGTGAGAACTTTGAAGTAGGACGTGTGGAGTAAGAAGAGAAAAGTTGGAAGTTTGAAGTGAGAAGTGGGAACAATGAAGTCGGAATTATGAAGTGTGGAGTAAAAAGTTTAGAGTGTTAGGCTTGCAGTCGGAAGTATGAAGTCGGTAGTAATTAGTGTGAAGTCGGAAGTTTGAAGTGAAGCGTGAAGAACTTCCGACTTCCTACTTCAAATTTCAATCACCCTACATCACGCCCCATGCTTCATACTTCAAAGTTTTAGACACCATACTCCAAAATTCACACTTTAAACTTCACGCTTCCAACGTTCAATTTCGCATTTCTGATTTCACACTTTATACTTCAAACTTTTCACTTCCAACTTCAGTCTTCAAATTTCTAACTTTGGTCTTCACGGTTCAAACTTCTGATTTCATACTTCACACTTCATGCTTCACACTTTAAACTTCGCATTTCACACTTCCGACTCCCTACTTCAGACTTCGCAATTCCTAAATCACACTTCAAATTTCAGACTATAAACTGCACACTTCACGCTATCGATTTCACAATTCACACTTCCGAGTTGAAATTTCTAACTTCTAACTTTATACTTCACACTTCAAACTCCAAACTTCCTAGTTCACACTTCAAACTTCTATTTTCACGGTTTATATTTGATATGATTTAATCGTGAACTGTGAATTTAAGATATCATCACTGGCCTCAAATTTCATACTTCACAATTCAGAGTTACTATGTATGAAGTATGAAGTGTAAACTGCGAGTTCATGATGTCACCACCGATGTTTCGTACATATCTTATCTTTTTTTTTTATGGGGATAAAGGATTTTGATTTGTTGAGTATTCTAATTTACCCTTGTCCAATCGAAATCGCTTACTTTCAAGTTCGATTACTAAGTAATCCTAACATTGATTACTTTTCTCACTAGAGCTTAGTGCACTGAGGTTTTCGCGAGGCTCATTATTATGTTGACATACTCGTGATCGTGGAGATCTTAGAAGGTCATTTATTTGTTTGAATGGGGATTAAAACCGCTTTAAACAGTATTTCTGTCATACCGCGACGGCTAGAGCACCTAACAATAGATTCCTAATATTCATCACCCCAGTACAATCACTACATCAATTCCCAGCATACATCTACTCTTCCCACTTTGATTTATTGTTATTTGCCTATTGGGGGGAGACAAATGTCGGAAAGAATATTTACACGGGGGATTGAAACCTGGCGCCCATGAGTGAGATTCCGACGCGCTACCAACTGCGCTACGGCCGCGGCGAAAGATAGTTCAATTTAAAAGAAATATCAAACTAAGAAAACAAAGAATATCACTTTTTAAAATTTTCCTAAGTTTTATCTTATAAGTGCTTCCTTTAATACATTTTAATTCTTTCCTATTCAATCCCTTTTTAGCGTCCAATAATTTAAACATAGAACACAATGTGGGAAAAGAAGAAATTGCTTGTAACGAGTAACAAGTAATTTTTCCTTTTCCAACAATAATTTCTATCCTACCGTTGGTTACTTTTCAAAATTCGCCCACTTTTAGTTGTCGTCTGCAGCTTTTTTTTTTTTCAAATTGGACACATCTGAAATTTTGAAGAAAACGGGAAAAGGCTGAATAGATTCGGAGCGTGACAGAACCCCATAAACATACACATTGATTCACATTCCACCGACAGATTTTCGCGTGAAACTGAGAAAGCAATGAAATAAGATAAACAAACCACCTTAGAATTTTACGACGAACATTGACAAGGTTTCTTGTTTGTTTTTTGGTTTTTATGGGGGGAGTTGTTATTTTTGTTTGTTTTTTTGTTTTTTGTTGTTGTTGTTGTTTCTTTGTTTTTTGTTTGTTTGTTTATTTTTCCTTTCCCTTTTCACTGCTCAGTTTCGTTTAACCGAATAGTCGAATTGAGATTAGTCATAATACATTTATATCTTTGCTTATTGCTTTAAATCATAAATATTCGATGAATTTACATTGTTCAGTTAAACTTGTATTAAGCGACCACTCATGGGGCGGCTAAAACGTGGTCGTTTAAGAGAATGGTCTCTTAATATACTCTTTCGTCACATAAACGATGGACCGGTTCGACTGCGCACATAAATTATTGTAGGTTTCTCACTGAAATCTATGTTGAGGGAACTCATTAGAATCGTCCGATTGAGACAGTGCTAACGAGTTCCACAACAAATAGGATTTAGTTTTAATCCTTTTATTATCATAAAGAAAAAGTCCAATTATTACGAACCTTTGATTTTGGAAAGGAAAGAAGACGCTTAATGAAAGTGGTCGCTGGATAGAGGTGGTCGTTTGGGAAAGCTTGACTTTATATTAAAGTTAAATGAAATTATTATACTTTGGTTCAATCACTACGATATACCATAAGTCTTGGATCGAGAGTCCGGTGGTAAAAATGAGAGAGAACGTGAGTACGGTTATTATAACACGATAGTGTGAACGTTATAAAAATAGCGAGCACGGGATTACGATTTAGATAACACGATATTGTGATCATTACAAAAGTAATGAACACGGGATTACAATTATGATAACACTATAATGTAATCATTATAAAAATATTGAACACGGGATTACAATTATGATAACACTATAATGTGATCATTATAACATGATAGAGCTATGACGATATCGGGAGAGTACTACAATACGATGGGGATTACACGACATTATGGTAGTGAATGCGCGATATTTTCTGCCGTTCTCGCAAACGTCATTTTAATCCTGGAGTCGAGAGTCCGATCGTGATAATGAGAGAACACGGGAGTACGATTATGATTACACGATAGTGTGGTGATTATAACGTAATAGTGTGATGACGATATCCAAAGAGTACTAGACTACAATACGGATTACATTAAAGCATGGTGCTGAAAGCACGAAATTCTCTCGCGGTCTCTTCAACGTAATTTCGTACTATCGCGTTGTCGGAATCGTACCCTCACGATTTCACCATTATGTTGTCACCATCGTTCCATCGTATTGGCACATTATCTTCGTCCTTATATCGACCTTAGCGTTGCAAATTAGCCCGCTTTCTGACGCTCTTCAAGAAAATTCTTTGAAAAGTATTGTGGAAAGGAAGAAACTGCTTGTCTTTAGTATTTTGTTCATTTTCTACTATGTGTTCTACCCAAACAGACACATGAACTTAGAAGATGGGTCTGTACTTTCTTAGAATGTGAACCAGTCTAAACTTTTGTCGTCTAATCATGTGTTAATAACAAATTAGTTTGGGATGACCCTTTCGGTATCCTGTAGAAATCCATAAATCACCAATGGGGAATTCCTGATTGGCTTTAATCACAAGGCAAAGCTTGCTCATTTTCTCAGTACTTGGTACGTTTCTGTCTTGTATATTCGATCTTCTGTCTAACAATGTCTCTCTGATTAATACCAGACCAGTTCAAAACTTCTCTGTCAATAAGGTTCCACCGACTTTGATGTCACGGAGACATTGCAACCGGATCTCCTTGTCCGATTCTACGAATCAAATCTCGGGAGTACATCGTAGGACTATTTGAAAGTTTCACGTCACAAACTTCAAAAATGGCACTATCCGGTATGCAAAAATAACTGTGGTAAGATGTACTTCATAACGTTTTTTCTTTTTTTTTTTTTTTTTTTTTTTTTTTTTTTAAGAATTTTGTTTTGTCTTCAAAGGAAATTGATATTAGCGCTAAACAGACTAAAAGGTAAAACAGCAGAAGTAAATTTAAGCTTTTCAGCGAATTTGAGAGATAAACTGGGTTTACGTACTAAGTTTTCATACACTGTTTCCAGCTAGCAATATGCGCCGTCTTATTGCATCGAACGTCCGAACTATGTTCCTAAGTTTACGGAAATGGCCGAGTGTGTTCCGATTGGGAGACATTGGAGCTCTTAATCGATTATTCGACTGGTCCATATTCAAAGAAGTTGCAGACGAAATTTAAGTTTATTAATTTCTTTATCTTTCTAGGTGGAAAACATTGTGGATAATGAAGAAAGCGCCTGTGACATGCATCTTCTTCAATTTTCACAATGTTTTCCAAAGTTGCTGTAGTTGTTGTTATTGTAAATAAATCCGTTGAATATGTTTGATACTGCATGGAGCGATACTTATAGAACGAGTGTAATAACTATGCAGCTAAATTGAAACCTAATTTGTTTAAAAAATTTATTCTTTATATACCGTAAAAATGACGTCACAATATTAGAAATGACGTCAATATAAGACGGCGTTATAGATTGTTAAGAATATCGCTAATAGTTAAGTTGGAAGAGCTCTCGACATCAAACCTCAAGATCATTGCTTCGAGTCCCGGGCTTGGTCAACAAACTACTTCTCTTTAGTACGAGTTAGGTATGACAGTGCTAGACACCGAACATTTTTAAGATCTGTGTGGAGGTCATATCTCATCCAGTAGCCTTGCACCATTTCCCGTGCGGACCTCGATTATCTGAGCAAATTCTGCGGTAGTGCAGAATAAATTCATTTTTCGAAAAATTTCAAGAGTTTTATCAACTTTCTTTAGAATACTACCATCGAAACTTATTCAAGTTGTAGTTACGACGTTTAGGTCGCAAACCAAACCATTTTCATTTTTTGTAACATGGTGCTGGCTATAAATTTTGCAAAATACCGCCGTTTACCTTCCTGCTGGAGTTCTCGGTCTAGTTTCTTGGGGGTCGTAAAAAGCGTGAACGAATCAGCCTATGCACAACATTTAAAAATAACTTGAAAATCTCGTCTTAACGAGGTACCCATTTAATTTAATTAATTACTTTTTATATTTGCTTTTTTTATATAAAAAAAGGCTATCATATCATATGTTAAATTACTCCACTACTTATTTTACAAGTTTAAACGACTCCAGCCGTTTTAAATACCCTAAATGTATTGGTACATCATAGTTTAATGAACTTCTTGACCCTTTTGATCCGAGATTGATGGAAAGATGTTAATTCAGGACGGGTCCTGACACCGCTGTTTCTATATTCTGTACCAGTCCCAATCATCCTTCCTTAATTTGAAAACCGATACCCCTGTCTTCCGGCTTCTTCGGTCATTTGATGGTACACCGGAAGTCGATGTCTCAAAGGACGATGGCACGTTACTATTGATATATTCTTCCGCGCAAAAGATCTAATCCTGGTGAAAGTATTGACTGGCGAGCCTGTCCTAATCTGACGAATATCGGAGAGCAGCGCAGATGGGACAGGTTCACCAGTCTAGGTGAAAATATCACAAATATACATGCACCGGTATATATGAATGTCGCCTGTCTAGAATGACGTTGTGTTGTTAAGCCAGGGGACTCCGTAGGTCCAGCCTACTGTCTCCAACAGGAAGTTGAAACGGCAATATTTTGCAAAATGTTTTCAGTAACATGTAACGAAAAAAGTAAAATACACTGTAGTTCGTTGAAGACCTAAATGTCGTAACTACGGATTTTTCAAGTCGCCAAACAAAACTCCTTCCCCAAATTTCGGCCTACGTCAATGTTCAAAGTTCGCTTTCGGTCCCGATTTCATTGTTTGAATGATTCTTTGACTGATAGGTTTTTTTTTTACCGGAGAGATGAGATTTTAATATCGATGAAGACTTTTTCATCACGAACTTGTTATATTTCATTTTCGGTTGTTGTTGTTGTGGTAGTTGTTCCTACATTATACATTTAATCTATGATCACACGTTGTCTGCGCATGTCATATTCTCCGAAGATTGACCTGTCTTCGGGACCGTATCACTTATCCAGATTGGGATAGATATTACTACGTCGTACGCATAACTCCATATTACATCGTCAAAAAGTAGCAAGTGGATAATTGCAATAAAACTTACAATAGTGGAGAAATCAAACTTAGCAGTCGCCCAAAATTCATTAGAGAAATAATTAATTTTAATTGCGAAAGCACTAATGTCTTACCTGTGCTCCAAGAAGAGACATCAAAAATTCGAAGCGTGCGTTTCCTGGGCGCTGACATTTTGAATGTAGTTCAACGGAATCGGCCGAGTTGTCACGAATGACACTACCCAGAATGCTCAAATTAGATAGGTCAGTATTTGAAAGATGCTACCTATCGGAAGATAACGATGATCACAAGGCAAACTTTTAGACTGGTCCAAATTGAAAGAAGTTGCAGACTTGCAATTTAAAGATTATAATTTTTGTATTTTTCTACCTTTGGGGTAGAAAACATTGTGAATAATGAAGAAATTGCTTGTAACAAGAAATTTCTTCATTTTCCCCAATGTTTTCTCCAAGCTTTTTTTCCATGGGGGCGTCTATAAGCGCCAATGTGTGGGAGTAAGTGAAACTTTTGTCAATGTCATCCTTTGTATAATTGTGATGTAATTTGACCTAAGTTCTTTTATAATTATTCTCTACAAACACTTTCAATATTATTTTCTATGCTTTGATTTATTGATTGAATGGGTTTAACGCCACTTTTAACAGTATTTCACTTATATCGCGGCGGCTGGCACCTAAGAATGGATTCTTGGTATTTTGCACACCAATACTACCACTACATCAAATATTTATGCGAAAGTTACAACAAGAACGTTTAGTTTAATGAAAACAGTTTTCATTTTATTTAATATTAATTAAAAAGTATGTCATTTTGAAATTTTTAATCAAATTTATATGCATCCAGATATTTTTACGCTATGAAATCATATTTATATTAAGCTGGCACAACTCAATCCCTATTGATGACGCTCTGATTTTATATAGCTTTGAAACACATTGTGGGGAAAGAATAATTTTTTTCTACCCTTTACCACGAAAACCTTAAGGGGAAAACGATAAAATTAAAAGCTTGTTGGTTTATGACCCTATGGTTGTGAGCACATTGATTTGATGCGAGAGTACTTGAGTACGACTGCGAAAATACTGGGGCACTAAAGTGAGTTTTCGAGTATACGATCACGATAACGTTGGTTAGTGATCCCTTATATTGTATTCTCATTCTACGGCGATTTCGTCATCGCAAATATGCGAATTTGTTATTGTCTGGTAAAAATCTTAGAGAGGACTATTTACATTACCATTTCTTTAAGAGAAGGGTAGTGGATATAACACATTCCCTCATAATGATGCTTTTGGACGCCCCTCAAGAATAATGATTGGGAAAACATTGTGGAAAATGAAGACATTGCTAGTAACAATGTTTTCTACCCAGAAAAATTGAAAAAAGTACCAATTCACAGACTTCAAATTGTCGTCTGCAGCTCCTTTCAATTTGGATCAGTTTAGAATTTTGATGTCTGGTAATGGCTTAAAAGTCACATAACGAAAACGGAGATGTTCTGACATGTTATCTCAAATACTCAATTTGATCAATACTTCAACACCGCAACCTTTCGTCTATGTTTTTAATTGACCAATCGCGGCCGTCAATCAATGAGCCGACAAATCAAATAATTCATTCAGCCCGAACCTGAGTTTATCAACACCAACATTGACCGCCATTTTGTTTACCTTTATTAATGGTTTGGGGACTTAAACGTCGTAACTACAGCTTATTAAAGTTACGACGTTTAGGTCACAAACCAACTATTTTACTTTTTAGTTACATGCTACTGGCCATACATTTTGCAAAATAACGCCGTAAAAAATCGAAACGGAACTTAATGTCGGAGTTAATGGGCGGAGCTTAGGGAGTCAATTGGCGGGGCCAGCGATTGGTCAATTCGGAAATTCAAATTATAGTTCGTATGCAAAATGATTACATACATGATTTTTTTAACTTGCATAACTTTAGTAAATTGACCAATCGCTGGCTCTGCCGAGTAGCTCTGATAGCCCCGCCCATTGACTCCAACAGAAAAAAAAAAACCTTCGATTGTAAACGTCCTTATTTGGAATTTTTTTAAAGTTAATAGCCAGTAGCATGTAACGAAAAAATGATATTGTTGGTTGGCGACCTGAACGTCGTAACTACAGCTTAAATAAGCTGTAGTTACGACATTTAGATCGCCAAACCAACAAAAATGCTACAAAAAAATGGCGGTCAATGGTGGAGTTTAAGCTTTCATTCCGGGGCGGAATGAATGGTTTGATTGGTCGATTGATTCTTGATTGAAACCGCGATCGGTCAATTCTGAAACCAAAAGAAAGTTTGAAAGAAAATCGACCAGTAGCTTTCAATATCGAATGAAACCAGTGATGACAATCCTAGCTCATCCATCGGATTTACTGTAAATTTTATAAAAAAAAAACAACATTTGCTTGGCATACTCCCCTTTTGGAAACGCAGAAAAAAAACGGATTAAGCGGCACATCGTTACTTCCGAATATCGTTATAAGAGATGACTTATCTTACAAAAAGACCCCAATCAGGACCATAACATTATTTGCTAATAAAAGTATATCATATTAAGCAAATAACACAACTGTCGATTAACTACCCGCAGTGGATTATGTTTAGAAAAAAAATGCTGAAAAGGGGAAATAGCTTGTAACAAGTTCATTATTATTTTACTCGTATGTTTCCTACTCTATATGATACATATTTTCATATTTAACACATTAACAGACTATATTTTAAGTTGCGAGCATGTTATATAGAAATCATCTTTGTTTGGGGCAGAAACATTTTGTAAAACGAAGAAATTGCTTGCAGGAAGTGAAAGCTGTCACTTTTCACATTGTCCTTCTGAGTTTTGTTGTTGTTTGTTTGTTTGTTTTTCTTCTTCTTCTTCTTCTTCTTCTTCTTCTTCTTCTTCTTCTTCTTCTTCTTCTTCTTCTTCTTCTTCTTCTTCTTCTTCTTCTTCTTCGTCTACCTCTCCGGTGGCGTTAAAAGACGGACTTGTGTGCGAATGGGTGAAACAAAATCAAACTGTCGTCTACAACATCTTCCATTTTCGCCCAGTCTTAAATTCTGACGTCTGATAATAGGTTAAGCAATATCGTTACAAATGGCGATAAGTGTGCGAGTTCTTGAGATCGCTTGTTTCTATTTGTAAGGGAATGAAGTTTAATTCCGTGCCCCGTGTAATCAAGATGGGAGGCAATGTAATGCATCAGGCGGGCTTCTCTAATCCAGTCATTCTAATAACGTTATGCTAATATCCCGCAGATAAACACGGAACTAAATTAACAGTTTTCCTGTTTAAGACATCTTGTGGGAATTAAGGGACATATAAACATCACTAAATATTCAAAACTCCATTAAAAACATAAAATAATTTAAGTCCTGCTCGTTCATTTTTGTTGTTGTTTGTTTGTTCGTTATTTGTTTGTTTTACTGTGGACAAGTACATGAATAATTCCATTATATAGATAATAAACGAATGCATCTTGTATTCGATAGCTGCTGTGTTTCATGGGTGGATGTGTTCAATGAAGATTGACAAAAAAAGTCCTAATGTTGCCATTTTCCTGGCCTACAATTCAAGATCAAAGAATGTTCTTTAATACAGACTAATACTTAAGACCCAAACGAAACTTAAAAAAACGGACAGGAGTGTGACCAAATTGATATCCGATGCGGTGCTGCTCGTTACTAAGCCTTAGATCAGTAGAGCTAATAAAAAGGGAATATTCTGTACGTTAGCGATACAACATCTTGTAAAATTTGCTTTAAGCTGCGGAGAGAAGTAAATACAAGGTGTTGTATCGCTATCGTAACATAATATTCAATTTATTATTTACTTATTTCGATGAATTAGTGAAAAAATATGTATTTCTGCTAGTCATTCCTTTAACCTTTGCTATTTTTTATGTTTATTCGCATTATGACGTCATCTACAGAATGGAAATGACGTCATCTTAGACTGCCATATATTGAACCGTAATTGACACTATAAAAAAAGGATTATTTCTTCTTTTTTCCAATAGGTGTGATATAAAAAGTTATATTGGGACCATTTCCGGTTGCGAAACTAAAAGGTCATTTTTGCCTGCATCCGGTGACACCGGAATATGGTGGGGTTTTGCTGACTGCACGAGGTTATATTGTCTGGTATGAGTTCCATGATAAGCTGTGCAAAAACAAGTGGTAAACTAATATTTTTTTATAGGCATCGGAAGTTTTTCTACTGTTTCGACTTTACAGCAAGCAAGGCATATAGAGGCTATCATTTCCCTTGTGGCTACTAATAGATTTTGAAATTAGTGTAAAACTGCTCGGGGCTTTGTTGTTGTTGTTATTTGTTTTTGTTTGTTTGTTTGTTGCTTTTTGTGGTTTTTTTTTTTTTTTTTTTTTTTTTTTTTTTTTTTTTTTTTTTGTTTGTTTGTTTGTTTGTTTGTTGTTGTTGTTTGTTTTTGTTTTTGTTTTTCGATGATTTTCTCAGCCATGCCAAGTATCTGTGATCAGGAAATATCACATTTATTTCATATTCGCATTTAAAGCACAGCTTTTTCTAACAATTTTTACACTTCGTTCACAGAAGGAAATTGACCAATCGCGTTTGTTAATCAAAAAGTTAACCAACCAATCGAATCAATTATTTAGACCGGAAAAGGACTTGAACTCAAACATTGGTCGACATTTTTTGTAAGTATTTTTGTTGGTTTGACTATTTAAAAGTTGTAACTACAGTTTGAATAAGCTATAGCTACGACGTTTAGGTCGCCTGAAAACAACATATTTTTAGTTGCATGTTACTTGCAATAAATTTTGCAAAATAACGCCGTTGAAAACTTCCTGTTTGGATCACTATGAGTGGCCAGCGGGGTCAGTGGGCGGGGTCAACAATCTGCCAATCATTTCTTTCACTGCAGGTTGTTGTTTGAGGCACTTATTTTTTTAAGAGACGAAGAGAATATATTTTGTTCTCATGGAGGTATAACGGAAAAAACAAATCACACTTATGTATGAATACGCGAGGTGGATTCATACATAAGTGTGATAAGGTTTCTTAGGTTCATACCTCCATGAAAACAAAAAATATTCTCTTCATTCCTTATAATTTAATAGCACTGTTTTCATGGAGGTATGAAATGAAAAAACAAATCACATTGTGTGAATACGCGAAGCGGATTCATACATAAGTGTGATTAAGTTTTTCGGTTCATACATCCATGAGATCAAAAAATATTCTCTTCATTTCTTATAATTCAATAGCATCGAGCGAAAAAAGCAATAACTTAAAAAAATGATACCTTTGTTTCTTGACTATTTTGTGCGGAAGCATACAATATTGCTGCGTGCTCAGAATTTTGTTCAAGGAGTTATGCATATTTTTTTTTCAGCCAATCAGAACGCCGGTTTTTGATAGTTATGAGAAGGTACCTTGCCCTTGCGATGTAGCATCAAACTGTCAGTTCAATCACGACAGTTTATTTCAAACCAGAGTAAATATAACTACAGAATTGACCAACCGCGACAGTTTATTTCAAACCAGGGTAAATATAACTGCAGAATTGACCAACCGCGGCTGTCAATCAAAGAATCAAGCATTAAGACCGGAAGTGGGATTTTGGCTTTAATGTTACATGCTGTTGGCTATAAATTTTGAAAAATAACTCCTTTTAAGATCGAAGTGGTACTACCTGTAGGAATAAGTGGGCGGTGCTAACAGAGTCATAGGTAGTGGCCATTGACAACCGATGGACTAATGGAAATACTCACTTAGATCGTAAAACAACTTTGACATCAAAAAAACAATCTCGTCAGCGACTTAAACGCTACAGCCTAATCAATATTTAGTTTTGAATGAGCTGTAGTTGCGACGTTTAAGTCTCCGATCAACCATTATATAACTCTATTGCATGTAACTGACCACGAGTTTTGTTAAAATAACGCCGTTTAAAATCTAAGTATAGCTTCCTGTTTAAACAGGAAGCTATCCTTAGATTTTAAACGGCGTTGTTATCAGACAGTTTGTTCAAGCTGAATTTACGACGTGTAGGTCGCCGTTTACTTTTTTGTTATATGCCCATGACCATATATTTTATAAAATGATGTCGTTTGATATCTCAGTCAAGTGTCGTGGGCGCCGTCATAGCGCAGTCGGTAGCGCGTCAGACTCCTAATCTTTAACCTTGAGAGTCATGGGTTCGATCCCCGGCGGCGGCACATATCATTTCCGACAATTGTCTCTTACCAATGGGTGGATAATCGTAAGGCTATGTGGGAGAGCAGCTGGAGGCTAGGAAAGGATGTAGTGGTAATACTGGTGTGAGAAAATCAAGAATCCATTGTTAGGTAATCCAGCCGCCGTGATATGACTGAAATACTGTTAAAAGCGGTGTTGAACCCCATTCAATCAATCAATCGAAGTTTCATGACGGGGGTCAGTTTGCGGGGAAAAGCGATCCGTCAATAGTAGCCTTCGTTATGAATTATACACAAAAAACAAAACACACATTTTTTAAAATAGTTGATTTGTCGCAATTTGTCCCATGATTAGAAACACGATTTTTTACATAATCTCAACTATGAGATTTATGCAAGTGTATTCGTGCATATTCCGACTATAACTAAATAAAGAAAATAAATTAAGTAATCACCGAAAGTAACCCTAGCCATTTGACCCAGACCGATATGAATATTCATCCACGTTAATAGTTCCTTAGAGACGTGCTTGTTTCAAAACTTGTGAGCTACCGAAATTATTCTCTTTAAGTCAAATTTATAAATGGGGATCTTCACCAATTCCCACACACTAAAAGTGTCGACTGGTCAAATTGAAAAAAAGTGCAGACTAGTTACAGATGGTGGAATTTCAAAATTCACTTTTATTTATTTAATTATTTAGGGGTGGTGGTGACGACATTGTGGCCAATGAGGAAACTGTTTGTAATATACAATTTCTTCTTTTTCAACAATGATTTCCAAGGCTTTTGTGGGCGTCGAGAAGGGGATCAAGAAACGGACATTTGCTACATGCCGTCCATATGCTTGATACTGTTAATAAGGGCCAAGTAATCATAGTGGTGATGATAGACCCCAACGCGGCTTTTTATATAATTGATATTGGAATACTGCTGAAAATTCTTAAAGTTGATTTTGGCATCTGCAGCGTCCCATTAAAATGGATTGAATCATATCTCTCAGGTAGAACTATGAAAGTGCTAATCAATCAGTCAGCTTCTGAATCAGAACCTTTAAGGTTTGGAGTACTACAGGGCTCTTGTGCTGGGCCAGTGATATTTACCCTGTATATATCAGCCCTAAACAGAGTTGTCCAGAAGTATCCAACAGATCTCTATGGGTATACGGACGATCACAAGTAAGCATTCAAACTTCAGCCTCGAAACTCCGAAAATCACACAAGTATTAACCCTTTCCCGTTCAATCCCTGGTTTTTACGTCCCTGTGTTTTTTATACTTTGGAAAACATTGTGGAAAGAGAAGGAATTGCTTGTTACAAGCAATTTCTTCTTTTTCCACAATATTTTCCACCCTACTGAATGATTATTCTTCGTATAAAATCAACTTTAAATTGTTGTCTGCAAAACCTTTGAATTTGGACTGGTCTTAAATTTTGAAAAACAGGAAATGGTTAAGCAACAACTTGACCAGTGCCTAAATAATATCATTTCATGGATGACCACCTTCAAATTAAGAATGAGTCAAAGACAGAAATAATCACATCTGGTACAAAATACCAGTTAAATAAACTTAATATCACCAGTATAGATGTTGGTGGTTATAAAGTCAAGTGTGTTGAACATGTAAGAGATCTTGGTGTTATCATGACCAATACTCAGGACTTTGATAAACATATTCAGAAAAAGTGCCCAATTGCCCGTGGTCAACTTCAGAACCTGCAGAAAATACGAAAACATTTGTCACAAAGGTCAACCGAAACGTTGGTCTGAGGGCTAGTCCACTCCCACATTGAGTTCTGTAACAGACTCTTTACAGAAATTCCGTCGATTCTGATTGACAAATTACAGCGCATCCAAACTCAGGCTGCAAGGGTGTTAATAAATACATCCTTTGATCAATCATGTGGTTCTCTTTTAACTCTTTCCTGTTTTGCACAATTTTAGACCTGTCCAAATCCAAAGGGTTTGCAGACAAAATTTAACAGTGGAATAAATTTGAAAAGTAACCATTTAGTAAGGTACAAAATTTTGTGGAGGAGAGAATTGTTTGCTACGAGTAATTTCTTCTTTTTCTACAATGTTTTCTCACTTATAAAATCACAGGGACGTAAAAACAGTGTTTAACAGGAAAGGTTTAAAAAGTTACAAAAGCTTCCAATTAAAGCCAGAATCATGTTTAAATTCCTACTAACTGTATTTCGTGTGACGAAAGGTACAGTCTCAGCTTTTCTACAGACACTGTTTGTGGCAAGCCATCTACATTATACGTTACGATCACACAGTACAATAGAATTCTTCATTTCAAGACGAAGGACAAAACTTACAGATCGATCTCTATCCGTTGTTGGGACCAAATGGTGGAATAGTCTACCTAAAGATTTAACCCATTCCCAGTTAATCCCTCCTTTTTACGCCCCTCAAGAAAACAGCTTTGGAAAATATTTTGGAAAATGAAGAAATTGCTTGTATCAAGCAATTTCTTCATTATCCACAATGTTTTCTATCCAAATAGATGAAAAAAAAAAATTTCATCAACTTAAAATTGTCATCTGCAGCTTCTTTCAATTTGGACCAGTCTATAACTTTGCTGTGTAGGAATGGGTTAAAAGACACACATACTGAATCATTGTTTCGCTCAAAACTGAAAACTTACCTTTCCGCATTTTTATGAACCAGGAATCTATCTATAATAAAAGTGACTGTTTTTGTTGTTGTTTAGGGGTGTTGTTGTTGTTGCTGTTTTTGTGTGGGTGTTGTAAACAAACTTGGATTCGATGATTAATTGTAAAGCGCAATAGAATATCTAGTTAATTTTTGCGCTATATATAAATATTATGTAGTTGTATTTGTAACAAATGCTTGTATTTGCGGCATTTAGAAATTAATATCCTCTGCATATATTGTTTACATCAAAATAAATGGCAATGACTGGTTTGTTTATGCAGATCCAACGGTTTCAGCTATGATGTCATAAAACTTCCTAGATATGCTTTTTAATTTACGAGTACCAGATAAAGTAATTTTAGACGCGTTTGTTCATCTGGTGGAATAAATTATATATTAGCGTTTGTCATTTGAGACCGATGATTTGATTCCACAATAAGAAATGAATTTAGATTTCTTTGGTTAATTGACAGAAGGAATGATTTTACGAAAATGCAATTTAACAATTGTTCGTCCCTTTTTCTTATCCCATTACCACTCGAATATTTGCATGTTAGCAAAATAGAGTTGTAGATAACAGTGTAAGAAAAAGAGAAAGTGTTTATTACAAGCATTTTCATTTTTTGCGCCGCCGTCATAGCGCAGTCTGTAGCGGGATTCATGGATAGCACCCCATTCAATCAATCAATCAATTCATCTTTTTGATTTTTTAAAACATACCTGGCATCCATTTTTATTTGTCGTCTGCAGCCAGCTCGAATTGGACCAGTCCAAAATGTTGTCGTCTGGTAATCATTTAAAGTTTGTACATTCGACATTGCTCAACAGACCGTCTCTTTTGCGTAATCAATCTTGTTAAGGGACCATTTGAAATAAAGAGAAAAAAAGTCCATTCAAACAGTAAGCTCTAACAAAGAGACCTTATTCGCCCTAGAATTATCGAAACTACATTCTGTATTGTTTGAACTCTTTAGAGACGATTCTGATGAAGTCGAACGACATAGAATTGAGCGAGAATACTGTAATGATTTACATATAGAATCAAGTCGATCATACATATATGATTAAAGTTTTAGGTTCGTCTATCAAAAACGGGAGTTCTGATTAG
Source organism: Fragum fragum (assembly GCA_946902895.1). Lineage (NCBI taxonomy): Eukaryota > Metazoa > Mollusca > Bivalvia > Cardiida > Cardiidae > Fragum > Fragum fragum. Next base: position 12,205,200 of record OX336378.1, read on the forward strand.
TAAAAAAAAAATCATAACTCCATGAACAAAAATTTGAGCACGCGGCGATTTTGTATGCTTCCGCACAAAATAGTCCCATACAAAAAAGGTAACATAATTTGTAAAGTGTCTGCTTTTTTCGCTCGATACTATTAAATTATAAGAAAAGAAGAGAATGTTTTTTGTTTTGATGGAGGTATGAGCCGGAAAACCTAATCACACTCATGTATGAATCCGCTTCGCGTATTCATGCAGTGTGGTTAGTTTTGTCTGTTCATACCTCCATGAAAAGAAAAAATATTCTCTCCATTTCTTAAACGTTTATCCCAAAACGATTACTAATCGACCATTCCCTTGGGCGGCCGCTTTTAGACGGTACCTTTAAGCATTTTTTTCTGTATACCCGGTGCCTTTCAAGAAAAAAAAAAGAACCGCTGCACATATATTTACACTTTATCCAATGTTCCATTGAACTTCGCGGAATATACAACGTTGACAGCAGGGGGCAAAATATCGTATATGGGTGATCAAAAATCGTAACTCTAGTTTATTCCAGATGTAGTTACGGCTGTTTGGTTGCCAATCAATGACATATGTTTATACAGTCCAAACTTGTTCCTGAACTACAAATAAACATAAATGCGTCTACACGACAAGATGACGATAAGGAAAACAATGTTGATAGATTGGATACACTTGCTAGTGTTTGTCGTGTTTTGATTCCATCAGGGCTGTATTTGAACAATTCTTTCTGTAATATTGTAATAGCGGAATCGCAATATTGCTGAGATACATAAGGTTGTTCTTATAAAATTACACTTTGAGTTTTGTATTTCAAAATTATTGCAGAATGATTTGTGGAAAAATCGCATCATGCCGCATTTAAAAAAAACGAAATAATTACATGTATGTATGTCTGCGCAAGTCAGTTCCATAAAAGATGTACCAAACTTATGCTTTTAATATCAAATTTTGATAAATGAAGAGAATAATTGTGTGTTAAGCCTTTTCTTTTCAATCCCTGGTTTTACTTCCCTCTTGAATTGATAAATGAGAAAATATTGTAGTGGAAAGGTGAAATTGCTTGTGAGAAGCAATTTCTTCCTTTTCGAAAGTATTTAGATCCATTTTAAATTTACGTCTGCAAATCTTTTGAATTTGGACAGGTCCAAAATTTGGAAAACAGAAAAGGGTTAAACGAAACATCTTATCACGCTCCTGTATCAATCCGCTTCTCGGCAATACACCTTGTGTTTAGGGGGGGGGGGGGGGGGGGTCTTCACAAATCAAAACAAAACGAATTAAAGATGTAATATCCTCAATATCCTCATCTTTTAATTGAAACTTATCTTTTCTGATCATTTATCTTTCCCAAAACCCTGATTTTTCGAAGATTTCACGCACCTTGAAAACCACAAGAACATGCATACGTGCATCATATTCTCCTGGATTCATCTTCCAGGCTTGTTTGAATGGAAAGGCGGGCTCGACGGATGGGCCTCAGTCCCATATCACTAATTTGAATGTGATAGTGTCGGGGTACCTTTGATTTTCTTTAAACCTGCTCAAAAATTTAACCAATAAAACCTTCACCTATGGCCACCAAGTCCCACACTTAAAGGTAGGTATCGAGGTATTTTTCATGTCACAGATTTTAATTATTTTTATTTCCTCTCATATACTATTTAAATACAATATTCCGAAAAGTAGTTATACAAAAATCTGAGGTCGCTTATCAGGAAAAAGCAGGATATTTCTCTAATAGCCTATGTAGATTAATCCTACACAGTTGCATCAAACCAACGTCATCGTTACGTCATCAGAAGTTATGTTGGCTAGCCGGTCTATAATTCTGTAAAGATCAGTCCAAAACTCTCGTTTCGTTATTACGAATATAAACACTTACCGTAGTTTTGAGCTAACACTTTCATGTGGCATGATTTAGGACGTTAGCTGTTTCCCTAGTAAATTTGTTACCTTCAGTTGACTTTGGGTCATACGCAAATGAGGACATTCGATGTGGACAGCCGAATTCCGTGATATCTAAAAATAACATTGAATTTCGTTGAATCTTTCCGATATAGCCACAAAAAGCCACTTTAGGCCTATTTGATTACCGCCAAGACAATACCTGACTCAACTGAAAGTATCAAATGTTCGTTTGAGTGTATTTTTCGGCACTTGGTATTTTTTTTTTTTTTTTTTTTTTCCTATCTAGGTTTCAGAAACGTCGATACCTCCCGTTGAAGAAAAGGGCTTTAGAATTACTTATTGCAAAAAAAAAAAAATAACATTTTTTCTCTCCCGTTGAAACTTCCTTTCATTTGAGCCAGTCAATGATATGTCGTCTGGCAACTGGTTAAACTGGATACCCCCCCCCCCCCCCCTACACACACACAACTTCCCTCTTTTCAATCCCAAAGCCCTTCTATAGACTGTCTTTCCAATACGCAACAAGCCCACATAGAGGATAATTGGTCGCTTCAGTCTAAGACTGGGTTATCTTTCATTTAGTGAACAACAAAGCTTTTTTGCCCTAAAAACAGACTAGCTAAGACCTACACATTTCTTTTGGTAGTTTCTTTGTCAATAGACAGATAGCAACTGTCGGTAAAAATCTTAATTATCCCGAAAGTACAGTGTTGACTTCTGACATTCGCGTCAAACATTTTCGTCTGTCCTAGAGCTGTAAGTACGACTATTGGGTCGCCCGACAACGATTTTCTTTTTGTCTTACACCATACAGGTTGAAAAGAAATGTTGTTTTATATCTCGGCAAAAAAATATATTGATAGATGTCAGTGGACTTTAATGTTTGTCTGTTGCGGAAAGCGGCCAAATTCATAAGAATTCGTTCAAAATTTAACATATACATTCTTATTTTATAGTAAAATATCGAGGGCTTAGAGCAAAAACATAGTATGGCTCTATACATTGTATACAGCCATACTATGTTTTTGCTCTAAGCCCTCGATATATACATTCCACACAGACAAAAATCAGTATCCATATAAGGCAGTCTAATATGACGTCATTTACATTCTGTTGATTACGCCATATATGCGAATGAACGTAATCAGAGTGGTAAAGGGGAAGGAAAATTCTTGTAGAATTACAGACTTTTGCTGTTTCGTTGAATTTATCTCATAAGAAAAATAGTTAATGTATAATAAACGGAATATCAAGTTACGATAGCGATACAACATCTTGTATTTACTTCTCGCTTAGGAGGAAAATTTGATATTTATTGATTATATGATATAAATTTTCCTTCGCAGTGTTATCATAAGATAATATTCCCTACATATAGCACGGTGTATATTACGTAATTTCATTTCAATTTCGATATTAGACGCTTATTTTCCCGATTTCTTTATTATTATTATGATTATTTTCTATTCTGACTTACTGATTGCTGGTCACGCCCACCGGGCGACCATAGGAAGTTCCAGTTCCACTAAGATTTTAACTCAATACCAGACAGTCGAATTTTAGACTGGTCCAAATTGAAAGGGATTGCAGACGACAATCTAATCTTTTTGAAATCTTAGATTTTTTCATCTTTTGGTGAAAAAACATTGTGTAACATGAAGAAATTGTTTGTTCGAGCAATTTCTTCATTTTACACAACGTTTTCCCTATTGTTTTTCTTTCAGCGGCGTCTAAAAGCGTCACCGTGTGGGAATGGGTTAAACGGTGTTATTTTGTAAAACTTGTGTTCAATAACATCGAACAAAAAATTATATAGTTGGTTGTAAACCTGAACGGAGTAACTACTGCTTAATTAATCTATAGTTACGACGTTTAAGTCGCCGAACCGAAAATTTGTTATACACAAATGCCGGACGAGTTCGAGTTCAACGTACACATCCTGTCTAAATGAATTATTTGATTGGCCGATTGATTCTTTGATTAACAAAACGATCTTCTATCAAATGTCTGTCGAAGAAATGTCGTATACCTGTAACACGTACACATTACGATACAAATATCCCGTTACGACAGCTTTTAATTGGTATCTCGAGATTTGTTTCGTTCCAATTTCTCAAAACTGACATTAGCCCAACTGGACACTTAAAGTTAAAACGAATTTGTAAAAATAAATGTTAGGATTATTCCTATCTCAATTTCTTTGAAGATTTAGCCATTTTCATCTTCATTGTGTTCGATATAGGGCTGAACAGTCGATGCTTAAGGATAAACAGAAAAAATATCATTAAATTTTAGAAGTTAAGAAATATCAAAAGGGAGTAAAGGAAAATCAGGGTTGTCACATTATCTAGACTTACTACAAGGAACCAATCAAAATTTTCCACTCGTGTTGTACGCGTTGACAGGTCACACTACCCACTCATTCGCCGAATAAATCAGGTGGTTTTAAGAAGCAAGAAGTGAACGAATCTTCATGAAAGATGGTACAGCCTCTTAAATATTTTCCAGTCATAAGTTGAAAATACCATCGTTGGGTAAAAAAGTTTTTTGAAAAATATGCCAGCATGTCCTGTGTTAATGATATATCGATGGGTAGCTTAGTCGGGATAGGCCATCAAGTCCAGAGTAATGTAAACAGATGAGTCACGTGACGAAAGCATTCCCTGAACGCATTACAAATAAAGCTTATCTTTGTCAATGTACTTGGCGCAGTAAAAAGAGCGCTCGGTTAACACACAAGAGGACCTTGTTCGAAGCCGCCTGTCGTTACCATTTTTTTACCCTACCATTCATCTTTTTTCCGGGCTACTATTAAAATCCGTGGTACTTTTCTACCCCATCATTACAATCATTTGGTTTTTATACCCTAATTTTAAAGCCGAAATGCAACTGTTTGTCCAATTTTTCAGTCACGACCAATTACAGTGCTTACAGAACTTTGATTATTTTTTTTTTTTTTTTTTTTTACACTCTATGCTTTTAGTCATCGTAAAGTTATTGAAATTACGGATATTCCAGGAAAGGTCAGTTTACGTTAGAACTTATTTAAAATGGCAATCAACTGGCCATGCAGAAGGCCGATCGCTAAGGGCAATGGTCGCATAATACAGATTCAGAAAGGGGCTTTGGGTAAGGATTTTCTTAACAAGACGATTCTTATTGTTACCAACAACATCGTTTGAACACTTTTTGAATCATTACCTTCCTGTATCCATTAAGCGCATATTGAGGACTCTTGTCAGAAACTCCGGATTTACTTTGCAAATAAAAGGGGTTGTTCGGAATGTTATGTACTGACCCAAATCTTACTAAGACATGTTGTTGTTGTTGTTTCAATTGAAGCGCGAAACTAGCATTTAATCATACAGTGTGATAAGGTTTTAGATTTCATAGCACAATTAAAACAAAGAAATCAACTCTTCGTTTATCATATTCATCCGGGTATTATAAAAAATATTGTCATATGGATAATATTTCGAAACTTAAGTTTAATACGACTCAAATTTTGCGAAAGAATACAAAATATTTCCGAGTAATTCCCAAACAACTTGCGGTAGTTGTCAAGATCCGGCCTCCATTTAACATTTTTGAAAAAATGTTCATTCTTGTTCAAGAGTTTGAACGGTGTGTGGATTTTCACAAGTATGGTATTTATTCATTTACTTAACACAATCCTTAACAACAACATTTAAGCTTGGCCCAGATTGAAAGAAGTTGCAGACAACAGTTTAAAGTTGAGAGAATTTTGAAAAGCTTGGTTTTATTTTCTTTTTTTTTTTTTTTTTTTTTTTTTGTCTATTTATTCATTTATTTATTTTATAAAACAAGGTTAAAATGTAGAAATTGCTTGTGGCAAGCAATTTCTTCTTTTTCACTCTTGCTTTCCTTAAGTCTTTTTTTTATGAGGGGCGTAAAAAGGTAGATTGTGTCGCAATGGGTTAAATCGAAGTATTGTAACGGACATATCGTGTCAAGACCATAGTTTGGTCTTCTACTGAAACATCTAACGAGAGGAGGGGAAATTATCAATTAGATGAGACGCTGATTTTAGTGTTTGAGCAAAGATGTGTCATACAGAGAAGTATTTTGATTGCTTCTAATGTTATGCGACCTAAATGAGGTCCAAAGAACAAGCATTATTCGTGTAAGGTTCTGGGATTCGTGAGCCTACACATTTCCATATCAAATTTCCTCGTTTTTTTGTTGTTGTTTTTTTTTTTTTTTTTTTTTTTTTTGTTAAAATAGTTGGTTAAACCATTAGCAGACGACAAAAAATTGAGACTAGTCAAAATTCAAAGAAATGCTAGGCGACAATTTATAAATGATGAAAAATCTTCATCCTCTTTTACTTCTTCTTCTTGGGGGGGGGCGGTAAAAAGCGGATAAGCATATTTCTACATATGAAACTTGACGATGTCAATAGAAATATGCAAAATATGTATTAAATACCTTGACACATTTTAGAACAATTTTGACCATAACGTAACAAACTTGAAAGAAAAAACAAACATGATTTCTGTTCGACCAGAAATAAATATTTTAGGTTTCGATTGCCGTAAACAAAATGGAGATTCAAATCGTGGATCTTGACCGTTCGAGCTGAACATTCTGTCGAAGAATATTTTCCTATTGGTGCAGGGAAAAAATAGTTTTCCAATAGAAGATTCTGAATACTGCAAAGGTCGTTTTGGCACTTAGTCAACCCTTTCCTGTTTTGCAAAAATTTTAAACCTGTCCCAATTCAAAGGTTTGGCAAATTATAGTATAAAGTGGATTTAATTCGAAAAATAACCAGGGAAGAAGATATTGTGGAAAAAGAAGAAATTGCTTGTTACAAGCAATCTCTTCCTTTTCTACAATTTATTATTATTATTATTATAAAATTACAGGGTCGTAAAAACCCGGCATTGAACAGGGAAGTGTTAACCCTTTCCCGTTCAAATACGGGATTTTACGTTCCTGTGATTTTATACTCGAGAAAACATTTTGGAAAAAGAAGAAATTGCTTGTAACAAGCAATTTCTTCTTTTTCCACAATATTTTCTACCACAAAGGATGGTTTCATTTCAAATAGCATCAAGTTTTCATTGTCGTCTGCAACCTCTTTGAATTTGGACCAGTCTAAAATTTCAAAAACCAGGAAAGGGTTAAACAGTAGTTCTGTGAGGGAAGCGCGTTTCCTACAGAGCATTTGAGGAATCGCACCTGTCAATAAAAAATCACTCGACAAATCAAATTATTCGTTTAGAATTTTGAACAACGACATTGGCTAACATTCATGTGAAGTGTTTTCGTTGGTTTGGCGTCTCAAACGTCGTGACAACACCTTATTCAAGCTGAAGTTACATCGTTTAGGTCGCCAACCAACCATTTTAATTTAATGTTACAAGTTACTGACACTATATTTTGCAAAATAACGCCGTTTTATATCGATTCGAAACTTCCCGTGGAATGCGAAGTAAAGCTGTAGTTATAACCGTTAAGATCGCAACCCAACCATTCCACTTTATGTTACATGCTACTGGCCATAAATTTTGAAAAAATAACGAAAGAAGAAGAAGCGTATCTTCCTTTCGGAGTCAATAGGCGGAGCAAATGGAGTAAGTAGACGGGGCCATAGATTGGTCAAATGTAAAGTTAGTGACGCTTGAATGCTACAACGTCAAGTGAGGAATTAAAAAATCGCGACTGTCAATCAAATAAACTGTCGACCTTGGAAATCATTCATTTCGATTGGTGTTCTATTCTGAACTCCGAAATTGCCAGCCATTTTTTGGTGAATCATTTTTTGTTGGTTTAGCGACTTAAACGTCGTAACTACAGCTTATTCAAGCTGTAGTTACGACGTTTAAGTCGTAAACCAACCATTCGACTAAGCATGCTTCGGGTCATAAATCCTGCTGTTGGAGTAAGTGGGCGTGGCAAAAGGAGTAAGTGCACGTGACCAGCGATTGGTCGATTTGGACGCCATGCAAAATGATTCAACAACTACACATTTAGGTAAGATTACATAAAACTATTACAGATACCACGTATATAAACTGTTTTGCTACAGCCTATCCCAAGGATAAATTCACATTCTAGCGAATGATTCGAAAAGAGAGAAATGGGTCGTAAGTCACGTGACCTTATTTAAGTTAATACATGTATAAATTTCCGAAATGGATAGAGTGCGTGACAAATATCTATAAATATACATTCACTGAGATTCCGCGAAGGACGATTTTTACAAGAAACTAACGCTGGATTTAGATTCGTTACCGATCACGCGATAATGAGCTATTCGTGAAGTTACCGATCGCTGGCAACGCCCTATGCCTCCAACAGGAATTTCGCACTAAATATTGAACGCTGTCATTTTGCAACATTTTTGGGTCAGTAACAGTTGATAAAAATAAAATGTTCCGTTGTCGGCTTAAGCGTCGTAACTACAGCTTTAATAAGACGTCAAATTAGTAAAAATGCTTCAATTATATCGCAATCAATTTTGGAGTTGAAAGTTACTCTCCAATCAAAATTAATAAATCGATTCGTCTATCATTTGTTAACGACAATTACTCTCCGTATTTATACTTGAAAAAGCGATCGGATACATCATAGATTATTTAATCTTTTTTGTCCAACATGAGAAAGTGGCGGGATTGAATGACCATTCTACAAACAAAAGAAACTTAAAAAAGCGAATCGACAGATTGCTATGGTAAGACAAAGAATGGATTTACAAATCAATTCATTCATTTAAAATAGACTCTAGAATACTATATGTATGTCAATGGTTTATTTGTGTTTTTTATCGGGTTTTTGTGTGTGTGTGTTTGTTTTGTTTTGTTTGTGCGTTTGTTTTATTTGTGTTTGGGTGTTTTTGTGTGTTAGTTTGTTTTTGATGTTTGTTTGTTTGTTTTGTTTGTTTGCTCGTTCGTTTTGTTTGTGCTTTTCATACTTTAACATAGTAACTACAGATGGAACTTGCTCGGACGAATGCATTCCAGTTTCCTTAGGTTCTCTACATACTTTATAAACTTTTCTTGGGGTTAATGCCAAAAAAACTAAGTAAAACTACTAAAAAAATGTTTGTAAGCGAATACAGTTTGGTGGAAGACTGTTCACGTTTGTCTTTGTAGTTGTTGTTGTTGTTGTTGTTGCCGTTGCCATTGCTGCTGTTTGTGCGGAATTGTGCGGGAATGGATTAAAGCCCTTTGTTAAGGATCGACGTTCTGAAATTGTAGATACAGTTCGAATTTAACCCATTCCAACACAATGGAATTTTAGACCAGTCCAAATTGAAAGGAGCTGCAGACGACAATTTCAAGTTGATGGAATTTTGATTTTTTTTCGTCTTTTGAGATAGATAACATTGTGGATAATGAAGAAATTGCTTGATCCAAGCAATTTCTTCATTATCCACAATGTTTTCCAAAGCTTTTTTGTTGAGGGGCGTAAAAAGGAGGGATTGAGTGGGAATGGGTTAATGAGGTTACCTCATGAAATAGGTGTTACGATTATTGTAAAAATACTCATCGAAGCGTTATTTTAAGTTGATTTGTTTTAATCTTGTCACTTTGATTCATTACCAAATTCGCTCTATGAATGAGAGAAAGACCAACCCCTAGATCGTCATTAATGCCAAAATATGAAATCAAACATTGCAATGTGTAAATTTACGTTTACTGTGAAAACTCGGAATTGGCTTCTATTTCTGAAAAGAATACTAAGAAAAAACAAAATTTTATCCTTTCCCGTACAATCCCTGATTTTTACGTTCCTGTAATATCGTAAACTAGAAAAATTATGGAAATAGAAGAAATTGCTCGTAACAAGAATTTCTTCTCTTCCCACAATATCTTCTATCGTATGAGGTAGTTACTTCTTTAACTGTACTTACTTTTTGATATCGTCTGCTACCCCTTTGAATTTGGACAAGTCTAAAATTCTGTCATAGGGCAGTCGGTAGCACATCAGACTTCCAAACTTCAATCAGGGAATATCATGGGTTCGATCCACGGAGGCGGCATATATCCTTTCCGACATTTGTCTCTCACAAATGGATGGATAATCGTGAACCTAACTGGGATAGCAGCTGTGGGCTAGGAAAGGATGTAGTAATAGTACTGGTGTGAAAAATACCAGAGATCCATTGTTAGGTGCTCAGCCTGTCGCAATACGAATGAAATACTGTTAAAAGTTGCGGTAAACCCCATTCAATTAATCAATCAAAACTTATGATAAACAGTGAAGGGTTAATTGTCTGTTTCAATATGCATAAAATGATGGTGTGATTTAGTGCCCCGATGTAATCAGGGCGGAAAGCTGAACCGGGCTTCCCTAATTCAGTTATTCTAATGATGTTATGCTAATTTCCCGCAGATAAACAAGTAACTTGATTAAGAGTTCTCGAAAAATTTTATTCGGCATATCTTCATAGCTTTAAGACTTTGGAATCAGTGCTATAGATAGAGGGCGTAATTCGTATTTTACATTTAAATATATCACAAATTCTGACCTAAACCCTACCTTGTTGGTACTCATTCGAATTGTCTCGACGAGACAATTCAAATGAGTACCCACAACAAAGGGTTTCGTTGAGTATTAAGGATTTTAGAATGCTGTTACGAAAAATTTCATTCGGCATATCTTCTACATGTGTTTTTTCAGCATTTTTAGGCGACGTAGTCAGCTTTAAGACTTTGGAATCAGTGCTATAGATAGAGGGCGTAATTCGTATTTTACATTTAAATAAATCACCAATTCTGTCCTAAACCCTACGTTGTTGGTACTCATTCGAATAGTCTCGACGAGACAATTCAAATGAGTACCCACAACAAAGGGTTTCGTTGAGTATTAAGGATTTTAGAATGCTGTTACGAAAAATTTTATTCGGCATATCGTCTACATGTGTTTTTTCAGCATTTTTAGGCGACGTAGTCAGCTTTAAGACTCTAGAATCAGAGATACAGAAAGAGGGCGTATTTCGTATTTTACATTTAAATATATCACCAATTCTGACCTAAACCCTACGTTGTTGGTACTCATTCGAATTGTCTCGACGAGACAATTCAAATGAGTACCCACAACATAGGGTTTCGTCAAGAAATAAGGATTTTAGAATATTGTTAAACCCCCCCCCCCTCTTATCTAGACCTCTGGGAATATATCAAAACGAGTAAAAGTAACTGTTTTGGGATGGCAAACTGCAATGTTCATATAAAGGAATCAAAGTACTGAAAATACTGTAAGGTAGCAAAGCATTGTATTGTTATGCAATCTTCTTTGCCTTCTATAGGTTAGAAAACATTGTGGACACTGAAGAAATTGCTTGTTACAAGCAATTTCTTCATTGTCCACAATATTTTCCATAGCCTTTTTTGGGGGGGGTCCTAAAAGCGGATTGAATGGGAATGTGCTGTATAGCATGCTTTTGAAGGTGTTCTCTACAATTTGAATGAAGTTATTTAATGTGGCCATATGGCCAGTCATCTTGAAAACAATACTCTCGAGTATTAAAAAAGAACTACTTTTTTTGGCGTAGACATTCAGTGAATTTAGTGCATTAATCTCCAGTTACAGCATGCACTCGTTTTAACTCTGAGAAGACCTCAAAATTTTGTCTATTATCTTAAGCTATCAAAGCTGACGCTTTGCTAGCTAAAAAGGATATTCTAAGAAACGAGGGGGTTTGGAGTTTTAACACAGCATGACTTCGTGTAGTCAGGTGGAGCAGTGTATCAATGGGTTTTACCCATTAACACAATATTTCCCCATTTAGACGCCCTGAACAAAATAGCTCCATTTAAACAAGCAATTTTTCCTATTTTTACAATCTTTTATTCCATAAAGGCAGTTAATTTTCAAATTCCATGTGTTTTCAACTGTCGTATGCCGCGCCTTTTGATTTAGAACAGTCCATATATTTTTCGGTTATGGTAATGGGTTAATATTGTCGATCGGGCCATTACTTTTAAAAAAAAAAGAAAAAGGAAAACGGATGCTTTTTATATGTGAGGAGCGTTTCGCAGACATTTAATGTGACCGGTCCTGTTGAGAAGGAAAATCCTGGGACTTAATATTTGAGAAAAGATCGTGCCAAGGAGAGGTTATTCACACATAGTATTTTGATCATATATATATAGCCATGTAGGAAATCAAAGTACTGAAAAGTACTATAAGCTAACATTGTTTTGTTCAGTAATCTACTTTGTCAAACGCTATCATGATAAAGAAACGAGGTCAAAGTAATCAAAGAGTTAACCCACTCCAACAAAATCCCACCTTTTTATGCCCCTGAATTAATAAGTTGTGGAAATCAATGTGGAAAATGAAAAAAATGCTTGTTACAAGCAATTCCTTCTTATTCCACATTGTTTTCTACATAGAGGTATAAATATTTTAAAACTTTCAACAATTTAAAATAGTCGTCTGCAACTTCTCTGAAGAATCTGATCAGAATCATTTTGAACACGGTGTGCACAAGAGAGGTAAAATTACCTAAGAGATGAACTTGCAGGCAGGGTTTAATATATAAGAACTACTATTTATGGGCATTTACGGATTTAGTGTTTAAGCCCCCCAGCGGCAGTTTGCACTCGTTGAACTTTGGGACGACCTTAAAACTTTGTCTGTTAACTTAAGCTATTAAAGCTGATGTTTTGCTAGCTACAAACACTCTAAATCGACCCCTGTAAGCTGACATTAATTCTTCAAATTTTCTTGAAGACAATCAGATATATTGGTTAACACATTACAACACGACAAAATCTTAGACTGCTCTAAATTGAAAGAAATTGCAAACGACAACTTCGAGTTGACGAATTTTTAAAATAATCTCTGTCTTTTGGGACAAAAAACATTGTGGATATTGAAGAAATTGCTTGTCACAAGCATTTTCTTCATTGTCATAAATGTTTTCCATAACTCTTTTTCTTAACCCTTTCCTGCACAATCACTTCTTTACGTCCCCGTGGTTTTATTCTTTAGAAAATATCTTGGGAAAAGAAGAAATTGCTTGTTACAAGCAATTTCTTCTTTTCCCACAATATTTTTCAACCTGTAGTTTGGTTACTTTTCAAATTGCACTCACTTTAATTGTTGCCTACAACTTCTTTCAAATTTGACCGTGATATCTAATAATAACCTGGAATTCCGCTGAAACTTTCCGATATAACCACAAAAAGCCACTTTAGGTCTATTAGATTACCACCAAGACAATACCTGACTCAACTTAATATATAAAATGTTCGTTTGAGTGTATTTTTCGAACTTGGTAATTTTTCTTATCTAGGTTTCAGAAACATCGATACCCCCCTTTAAAGCTGGCTAAATGACAGACAAACAGCCTCATATTTCACAACTTCCATTTCCTTTCTTGAACTAAACTTGTCTTTTTTTGTCTTGTATATTCGATCTCCTGTCCCAAATATCAGTTTGATGAAACCCATACCACTCATTACTTCGTCTGTCAAACAATTATTTAGAACGTTCTATTTTGTTAAAAGAAACTAGAAATAGCGTCGATGGGCAAACGCAATATCGTAATTACAGCCTTATTCAAGCTGCATTTTTGATATTTTGGTAGCCGAACGGTGATAGCATTGTGTGAAGGCCTTGATGTGTCGATATGATTTAACTAAGTCCGCGAATGTTTACTTTTAAAGCGAATCGACAGGTTGTTGTCGTCATTATCCGACCAAAATATCGTAAATACATCTACATTCAAGCTGTATTTACGATATTTCGGTCGCCCACTAACGAAAGTATTATGTGAAGGCCCTGATATGTCGAAATGATGTAACATAATCCGCGAAAAAATTGTTTTATTTTAAAGCGGGCTGTTATAGAAACACAAGAAGTTGTGAGTCTAGAGAAACCATTATCACCTATCATTCTCATTCGTAAATAGCAGCGATCGTTACTAATATTAGAAACAACATTTGGGCATGCGTGCCTCGCTTTACAAAAGGTAGGACAGACGAATATTGTCGTACCATTTTATTATTATAAATCAAAGTACTGAAAGTACTGTTACCTAGCAAAGCATTGTTTTGTTCAGTAATCTTCTTTGTCAAACGTTATCATAGTGAAGAATAGTTATGGAAAACAATGTGGAAAATGAAGAAATTGCTTGTTACAAACAATTTCTTCATTTTCCACATTGTTTTCTACGTAGAGAGATAAATAATTTAGAATTTACAACAATTTCAAATTGTCGTCTGCAACTTTTTGATTACTCTGATCAGAGTCATTGTGAACACGATGTGCTCAAGTGAGCTAAAATACCTAGTAGATGACCATGCAGGCAGAGATTGAAATATAAAAGAACTAATTTTTATTGCGTAGGCATATAAAGAATATAGTCGTTAAGCCTCCAGTGGCGGTTTGCACTCGTTGAACTTTGAGACGACCTCAAATTTTGTCTGTTAACTTAAGCTATCAAAGCTGACGCTTTGCTAGCTAAAAATATCGAAAAGTGAATCAAATCGCTTCTTTTGTTCAAGCTAAAGGTATTTCTAAGACAAGACACGCTGGATTGTATGTCATACCTTTTGAGATTTGTGTATTACGTTTTACGCAAAGCATATATTGCCTACGTCATAGACCATCGCTGATATTTGATATTTGATCGCTCACTCGAGTCTGTACAGTACAGCAGCACTATCGGGTCAACTCCACTAATTCTGGTTTAAGAGATTTGATATTTATATTAGAAACAACATTTGGGCACGCGTGCCTCGCTTTACAAAAGGTAGGACAGACAAATATTGTCGTACCATTTTATTATTATAAAAAACATGGAAAAGTGAATCAAATCGCTTATTTTGTTCAAGTTCAAGGTATTTCTAAGACGAGATATGCTGGATTGTTTGTTCTACGTTTTGAGATTTTGTGTACTACGTTTTGCGCATATATTGCCTACGTCATAGTCGATCGCTGATATTTGATCGTTCACTCGAGTCTGTACAGTACAGCAGCACTATCCTGATTGGATCCTTATTTACATACGCAATATATATCGTCATTGTGCGACTAAAATGTCAACCCTGTATTAACCCTTGTCATGCTGAACCCGGAATATTCCGGTTTTGGCAGGAGGTGTAGACTAAGATCAGCCTGCACATGAGTGCAGTCTGATCTTAGTCTACACCACCTGTTTGTTATTTTCTTGCCATAGCTGTTTATGAATTAATTTTCAAAAGACATATTAATTATTGAACAACAAGTACTACCAGTGCTTTCAGCCCTTTGATTTTAATACAATTTCGAAATGTATTTTATACAGCGTGACAAGGGTTATCGAACGACATTTTGCGATATGCTATTTGCTGAAGCCTAAATAGTAATTTTTAAAACTTGTAAAGAAGTTGAATGACTAATGCCTTTTAAACCCGATATTTGAATTTCTCATGTTGGGTTACGCAAATTTATCAAATCATTTATAATCTATGAATTAATTCAAACTAGAAACACGTTTTTGTTACAAGCCATAAATATGCTTAACAAAGAAATATTTGCCCATATCTTTTATATAAGGACCCGATATCTATTGCGTAATATTATGGCGATGTGTAGCACCACAGACAAGATGGAATCGTGAATAAACAAAAGCCATCAATCCTGAAAGCAACGGTTTTATCCGTGAAATCACATAACTTTTCAGTCATGATTTTCAATTTTTCTGGTCGATGATCGAGTAATTTGGGGACATTTGCACGTAAAACTTGATAAATATCGCATTAGTTTTTTAGTTCACACGGATTATTTGATTTCTTGATAAGAAACAAATCGTCGACAATAAAATTCCTTCGCCATTTAAAACGAGCTGTCACAGACAAATAATGATTCCGGATAGGTTCTCGTCACACAAAAAAGCCGCCGTCATAGCGCAGTTGGTAGCGCGTCAGATTCCTTATTTTCTATCGTGGCATGTCATGGGTTCGATCCCCGGCGGCGGCACATACTCTTTCCGACATTTGTCTCTCGCCAATGGGTGGATAATCGTAAACCTACGTGGGATAAAAACTGTAGGCTATGAAAGGATGTAATGGGAGTACTTGTGTGAGAAATACCAGGCATCCATTGTTAGGTGCTCCAGCCGCCGCGATATGACTGAAATACTGTTAAAAGTGGCGTTAAATCCTATTCAATCAATCAATCAATCAATCAATCTTGCCACAAAGTAGTCAATAAATCGACCGAGGTAAAAGTTGACAAAAGTTTCTAAAAGTACTAAAGTTGCTAAAGTATATTAAATCTTGTACTAAGCGACTAATCAATGGACGACCAAAATGCTGTCGTTTTAAAGAATGGTCCCTAAATACACATTTTCGTGAAAGATATGAAATATTGATTCGATTGTATACATAAATTATTACATAATTCTATCTTAATTCTATGTTGTTGGAACTCATTGAAATCGCATCGTTGCCACGTCATAGAATTTAGTTATGGTTTTACTTTCAAGTTTCGTTTTTTGTTGTTTTTTTTTTTTGTTGTTGTTGTTGTTGTTGTTTATTTTTTCTTTTTAGAAGATGTTTTCGATTAATATCACTTAATGGACGTGTTCGCTTAACATACATGGTCTCTCCCATAAAATCGACTATATTAATCTTCATTCTATTATGGTCGCTATATGAACAAAGAACGTGTAAATTGTTACCTTCTGCACTACTCAATTTGTCTTCAATGTATTCTATCTCAATTAACGACTGTAATCAAATTTGAGGTGAGACATTGAGTTCAGCGAATTCCTTCCATCCACAAGCTTTCTTGTTAACAATTGTTATCATTCTAATATCTGATGCTACCCCATCCTAATGTAATTGACCAACCACGGTTGTCAATCAAGGAATATACAGACCAATCAAATCATTCATTCAGCCCAAATTGAGATCTGAACTCCGACATTGGCCGCCTTTTCTGTGAAACATTTTTGTTGGTTTGGCGACTTAAACATCGCAACTACAGCTTCTTCTTGCCGAGCAACCATACTATCTTTTTGTGCAATGCTACTGGCCATATTTTTTTTTCAAAATAACGTTATATAAAATCGAAGTGGGACTTCCCGTTGGAGTCAATGGGCATGGTCTACGGTGTAAATGGGCGGGGCATGCAGCGATTGGTCAATTACTCCAGAATAAATGAATTACATCCCAAATCAAAACCGTCGATCACCATTCTTAAGTCGTCTACAGAACAATTTGAAAATCACGCCAAATCAAACCAAAATATTGCGTAACTTCATCTCTGAACATGATTTATTTGCTGAACTGCTACCCCTAACATCTTTATTATGGTGTTTAGAAAATGCTTTGAATTTCCTGTAAATAAAACAGCTTTCAATGAGGGACATTCTCTGGTTATCTCCCTTGAATACTCTCCAGAAATACATTGGTCCCTATCAGTGTTTTACTTTGATTTTATCCTAGCTTTCTTTGCACTGTCTGGTTTTTAAGATCAGCTATATAATGCAAACTTTAGAGCTGAAAAATTCGTTTCATCTTGAAAATTCGTTTCTTTGTTATTCCTGAACCATAAACTAACACCACCAAGAGATTGTATTTATAATAAAACTCAAAAGGCAAATAAAAAAATGCAACCCCCATACTGAACCAGGATAAAAACAAAGGTAATGAAGTGAAAAAACCAATGTACAATTTGGCAGACCTCTGGTTTAATGGTCACAGTACAAAGGGGAGATAACACAGGAATGTCCCTCATTCATCGTAGCAATTACGTGTACAAACAGTCTAGTATCTGACGGCTAATCGTCACCATTCAGTGTGATGGATACTCGTTATAAGCGCAATTAGCAATCGCGCTTACCACGATTTTACAAATTGTCTAAAAAATCAGAATTCCAATACTTGTAATTAACATCACATTGTTTTCTGATCGGTTGTGGATAGCCGTCATGCGTTCTAAGTCATGTTTAGATGATATCTTTGATATTAGCTTGTGATGGCCAAGCATTACATGGAAATAAGAGTTGTGACGAATGTCCATCACAATAAATGAAGATGGTGAGTCATCCGATACTAAACTTATTATACCTTGAGAATTATGCCGAAGACAAAATTACAGTAAAAAAAACAGAAGAGGGAAATACGGTCAATCCAGCTTGACCACCCCTATTGTGCGACCTCTTCCATTAAGCGACCACAATCGAAACCTCTATTTTAAAATCAAAAGCTCTCATGAAGAAGTAGTCGCGATTGCTAAACACTTACCATGCCTAAATCCAATGGTGCATAGGAACTCTCAGTGAGATGATTCTAATGAATCTCAACAATATAAGATTTAGAAATAATTCTGTTATAATTTAATTTCTAATTTCGTCTATAAAAATGCTATTAAATTATAAGAAATGAAGAGAATATTTTTTTGTTTTCATGGAGCTATGAACCGAAAAACCTAATCACACTTTTTTCGGTTCATACCTCCATGAAAACCAAAAATATTCTCTTCATCTCTTAAATAACTTATAATTACAATCAAATCTCCTTCATAAAATTCACAAAATGTGTTTCTCTGTCCACGAACCCTCATGATATCCTTTTTTACTTCCTTCTGATATTTTTACTTGAGAAAACACTGTGGAAAAAAAAGAATTTGCTGGTGATATGCAATTTCTTCTATTTCAACAATATTTTCTATCTAAAAATTAATACCTTATTATATTTATTACAATTAGCCACGCCTAATACCCCCACAAGGATTTAGATATGAAGAGTAAATGGCGATTTTTTTTTATTCTTTTTTTTTTACAAAATGGAGGACCAGTTACACCTTACGAATCAAACTATTTGAAAGTACTATAAGCTAGCAAAGAATGGTAATCTTCTTTGTCGAAGGGTATCGTGGTGAATAAACGAGGTTTAAGAAACTGAGGCGATAATTTCGAGTTGGAGCTTTACCATATAGGTAGACAACTTTGTGGACGTTGGAGAAATTGCTTGTAACAAGCAATTTTTAATTGTCCACAATGTTTGGAAGGCTTTTTTCTTGAGATAATTACAAACCGGAATTGTGAGCTAAAATACCTAGAGATGAACTTGCATGCAGAGTTTGCAATATTCCTTAAATACATAAGAACTACTTTTTGTGGTGTATGCATTCAATAGATTTAGTGGTTAAGCCTCAAAAGCCAATTTGTACTCGTTGAACTCTGAGAAGACCTCAAACCGATGTCTATTAATTTAAGTTATCTAAGCTGACGCTTGCAAGCTATAGAAATAAATTGAATAGTCGCCATCATATTGCAGTCGGTAGAGCATCAGACGTTTAATCTTCAATCATGGGATGTCATGGGTTCGATCTCCGGCGGCGGCACATATCCTGTCCAACATTTGGCTCTCACAAATGAGTGGATAATCGTAAATCTAAGTTGGACCGCAGCTGGAGGCTAGAAAGCATGTATTGTTAATACTAGTGTTAGAAATACCAGGAATTCATTATTAGGTCTCCATCCGCCTCGATATGACTTCAAATACTGTTAAAAGTGGAATTAAACCACATTCATTCATTCAAAAATGAAATGATTGACTGGTGATCTGTAAGTCGCAAAGCAAACGAAAGAGCTACATATAAATGTCTGCGAATGTTGGAGTTCATTTCCGGTCTAAATGAATGATTTAAATGACCAATCGTTTGTTTGATTGACTGCGGCGAACCGTTAATTGAACATGGTTATAGAAGAACGGTCAAAATTCGAATCTTTATCCAATTCAAACAAAAGATTAAAAACTAATGACAGCAAAAATCAAAGTACTGAAAGTACTCAAAGCTAGCAAAGCAAGGTTGAATGTAGAAATTCTTTCCCTTGTGAGTAGAAAACATTGTGGACATTGAAAAAATTGCTTGTTACAAGCAATTTCTTCATTGTCCACAATGTTTTCAAAAGCTTTTTTCTTGAGATGCTTAAAAATCAGAATTGAGTGGGAATGGGTATAAAAGCTTACTTTTGACAGAGTTCTCTACAATTTGAATAGAGGTTGAAATATTTCTGAAATACATAAGAACTTTTTTTTTTTTTTTTGGCGTAGGCATTCCATGGACTTGGTGGTTAAGCCTCCAGTCGCAGTTTGCACTCGTTGAACTTTTTTGTCTGTTAACTTAAGCTATCAAAGCTGACGCTTTGCTAGCTAAAAGCACCGAAGAAGTAGAATAGATCTCTTGTTTTTGACAAACTCAGCACATAAGGGGATTATTTAATGACTGTTTTTGACAGTGCTTTATTATTGATCAGTACAATCACTTGTTTATTCTTCATGGTTGGTCGCAATAGAAATCATAGATACATGTAGTTATTTGAGAATAGAATTTCTATAATGACCATGAAACAAATAAGTGGTAGTTACGATGTTTAAGTCGCCAAGTTTGCTCGACACAAGTTTCAGAGTTCAGCATTCTAAACTGGACTAAATGGATGATTTTTTTTATATTGGTCAATCGATTTTTGATTGACAGAGGCGACCCGTCAGTTGTCGGAATGAATGGGTTTAACGCCACTTTGAACAAAACTTCAGTCTTATCGTGACGGCTGGAGCACCAAACCATAGATTTCTGGTATTTCTCACGCCTGCAACCGCCATAAGTCGTCTCATTTACTTTTAGCTTTTTTATAAATAAAGGGTTGTATCTATGGCTAACAATGAAATCGTGAAAATATGTCTGACGGAACTACATATAGTTCTCTTTAATACTAACAAAGCAATTATATCAGATAACAAACTCCCTGGAAATTGAAATGTCATCTAACCTACGCATGAAATGTCAATGTTTTAAGGAGTGACCTTTAATATGCCTCTCTGGTTTTATTTAGGAAACTAATTTAGGATTTGCCAACATGTCCATCTTTTTTTTTTTGTTTTGTTTGTTTGTTTGTTTTGGAGGTGAACAAATATTGTTTTCATATTAAGGGAGTTGAGAGAGCAACGTTTCTGATTGACTTAATTGAGGGGGGGGGGGGTAGTCGCATCTGATTGATAGATTGAATAGGGTTTAACGCCACTTTTAGCAGTATTTTAGTCATGTCACGCCGGCTGGAGCAAGAAACCATATATTCCTGGTATTTCTCACATAGATACAACCACTAAATCTTTCTGAGCCTCCAGCTCCTCATCCTACTTTGGTTTACGTCTATTTACCCATAGGCCGGAAACACGCATTGGAAAAGATATTTGCCGCGACCGGGGATCGAACACGGGAACATCAGTTGTCGGAAATAACATGTACAGTCTTTACTTTTAGCTTAATGTAAATTATGATTAAGTATTAGGAATAAATTCAATTTTATCTTTATATATGTTGCATAAGGTTATGCAACTGAGAAGTCTAAACAGTCTGAAATTCGAATAGACGAGCATAAACTCTCGCAATATGTATCATTACCTGCGTTATGATTTCATACTCTTCATAGTAGAGATGTGAAATTTACTGTATAAATTGTAGCTGCGCTAAGCACTGGTGAGTTTATTTTCGTTCTCAGGTCTCATGTTTGAAGCTTAAACCAGGATTTTGACTCTCAAAATCTGAAAATATCCTATTTGATCCTCGAAAATCTCTTCTCGGGGGAGTCATTTCGATCCCCTTAAGAGAAATTTTTAGGGTCGAAACAATGTTCTATCACGCAATTTTCGAATGATGTATCTTTGGTATCATTGAAAGTTTCACACATTAATTGCCATCTTTACAAGAAAGGGTCAGTTTGCACTTAAACCTTCAAATGTATACTCATGACTGGCTATTTTGTTGTTTGACCCTTCAAAAACGGTTTTGACCCATCGACTTTCATGGTCAAGGAATCAAGAGCCCGTCAAGTTCAACAGCTAGCATCCTTGTTTGATTTCTGTTGACCGCTTGATGGACACTCTGGTTATCATATTTTCAGTGGAGATGGGTATTTAATTACTAGTAGCTTTGTGAATTTGAAAAAGAAGACATTTAAAGCATACAACGTAAAATATAGTCCTTTCTTGCTTGTATGTCCCTATCAAGTTCTGATAAGCACGATTTGAGAAGGAAATATTTCGCCTAAGTTTTGATGAAATTTCCCAAGATGTTTCAGAGGTTAAGATTTAAAGAAATCAAATAGACAAACCCTTGCCTAGAACGATGTTCTTTATCGAAATATAGAAATTTGATGACAAAGTTTCGACATCGGTTTTTCGAGAAACGTTACTGCTACTCTTGTTGTAACTGTCCCGGCGACTTCAGAGAACAAGACGTTTAAAAAAAGTGAAAAAGCCCCGCCCCATCATGCCCGTATATACATAGTCAAAATATTGATTCTCCAATATATTCAATGAGAGTCACTAAAGGATATGTTTGCCCGCTTTGATTGATATTGAGCCCGTGCTTTAAGAGGAATTATTTTTGCAGTTTTCAGAGTGAAATATGTCCCATCATGTAATTCCCATATTCATGAAACACGTTTTAAGAAGGGTCACACCAGATCCGGGTCTGCCTAATTTAGTCAAGTCTTGTTAAGTGGTTTCAGATAACTTTGTTGATGACGCACGCCGCACTCAGGGTTATCGTACGGACTCAGGGTTATCGTAAAAGCTTCCATTGAGAAAGTTGTGTCCGTGTGAACTAGGAATTTACCACCTAGGGTAGGACACGAAGCAATTATTAAAAAGGAAACCCTTTGAAAACTCATGAGGCCATAGCTTATTCTGGTCGATCTTAAAGGGGCCATTCCTAAACATTGAAATTGAATGACGGGTATTTGAAGAGAAAATATTTCAAAGTTTATAATTCTTACGTTGCCACGATAATTAGAGCTTGTAGTAGAAAAAGCTTTTGAAGGAGATTGAAAGAGGGTTATCCGGGGATCAATTCTATGTAATTTGGTTGACTCAGTAGTTTTTTAGTGGAGACGTTTATAGAAAGTTGTGCGGATACACTGTCGCACGTAGAGAAAGACATTAATTTTTAACGTCGCCGCTAATTAAAAAGACCGACTGATCTGCGGTCAATAGAGCTAGAAAATTGACAAAGTATTTTTTCATACGTATATACATAGATGCCTCGATTAATGAATTAGGTTTTTCTTGACCATTCGTTGAAGGTCTTCTATGTAGTCATTTCGATGAAGGTCTTCTACGTTTCATGTCAAGTTCATTTTCTGGTCTTTCCCTGGAGCGTCTAATAAGAGAAAAGGAAATCATCATTTAGTTTTAATAGTAGTGTTGATTTTAGTACGTGACACACGTTTTGTTATTGGCTTGTTTATTAATTTTGTTTTGTTTGTTAGCAAAACTGTTGGTGTTATATTTTTCTATTTATTCATTTATTCCTGGGTGTAGTTGGCTGTGGTGGTGGTTAACTCTTACAATAATTTCAATCAAAGTACTGAAAGTACTGTAAGCTAGCCAAGCAAGGTTTTGTTAAGCAATTTTCTCTGTCAAAGGTTATTATGATAGAAAACAGTTCTTGAAAACAATTTGGAAAGTGAAGAAGTCAGTGTCATTTTGAACATGATGTGCTCAAGTGTGCTAAAATACTTAGGAGGTGAACTTTCAGGTAGAGTTTGCAATACTCCTGAAATATATATGAACTAATTTTTGTGGTGTAAACATTCAATGGAACTATTATGGGTTATGTCTCCAGTGGCAGTTTGCACTCATTGAACTCTGAGAAGACATCAATTTTTTGTCTTTTAAATTAAGCTATCAAAGCTGACGCTTGCTAGCTAACAACAATTTATACATTTCTATAATCAGACGACCGATGTGCCCAATATTGGTTTGTTTGTTTGAATGGGGTTAAACACCCCTTCTAACAGTGTTTCAGTCGTGTCCAATCGGATGGAGCACCTAACCATAGATTCCTGGTATTCCTCACGCCATTACTATCACAAGATCCATTTCTGTGTCTTCACCCATTGGTGGTAGAAAAACGTCGGAAATGTCGCATTTTTTAATCTTTCGGGTAGAAAACATTGTTTATAACGAAGCAATTTCTTCATTTTCCACTATGTTTTCCGAATTTATTTTCTTTAATTTTCTCCTTCTTTTCTTCTTCTTGTGGGGGGAGGGGGGTCCCAAAGTGTAATTAAGTGGTAATGGGTTGACATACTTTCTAAAAAGATATACTCGCTTTTTTTTTTTTTTTTTTTTTTTTCGTTGTTGTCGTTGTTGTTGTCTCTTTAAAAGCGGCGTTTTATGAAATTTTAGCTTTTTTTTCAACTTTCTGTATAGAAAAACATTGCTTGTTACAAGCAATTTCTTCATTTTAAATATCGTTTTCCTATTTATATTGCTCAAGTGGCGTTATTGTGATGGATAAGGTTAAACGATATGTTCGTTAAAGTGATAGAGTCTTTTATTCAGGTTTAATTGGTAATTCAAAGTGTACCCTAAACACATATGAAGCAGAAGTACGGATGGCTTTTAACTCTACCACTACATTAATGTTGCTTATAAGCCACGATGCGCTTTATTCACAGAAATCAAAGATCAAATTCACGGAAGAACGTTGTTTGGAAATTTTTTTTTTTTTTTTTTTTTTTTACTCTACAATGACGTTGGAAGGCAGCCTTTACTTATATATGTGTTATTATCGCTAGAGTATTAGGTTTCATCATTCTAATTTCAAAGGATGTGAGATCACGTTTGTTTATATCACTACCATTGTTTTCTGTTTTTTTTTTTTTTGTTTTTTTTTTTTGTGTGTGTGTTTTTTTTAATGAAAAATAGAGTGAAAGTGGTCAGTTTTGACAGTGTATAGCTCTCTTCACAAGTTTCGTTGGGATTCAAACCTAGGTTAATCTTAAAGAGCGTTCATTGAATTTGAAATTTGTGCAAGGACAATGGTACCCTGACTGATAAACTTTTCGGCAAATTTATATTGAACACAAATACCTTCGAGATTTCCCTAATTCGGGAAGGTCTAACGTGACAAAAACACGGGAGTACGACAAGGTCAGTACTTGTTGAGAACACGAGAACAAGAGAGTACGTCAGTGAGAAAAAGAGATGACGAGAGTACGACAACGAGAATACTACGGTGAGAACACGAGAGTACGGCAAAGACAATACGACGATGTGAGCACGAGATTACGACTATGAGATCAATAGATCAAGGGGGTACGACAACGAAAATACTACTATGAGAACCAGAGAACACGAGAGTACGACAGTGAGAACAAGAGATCACGAGAGTAAGATAACGAGAATACTACTATGAGAACAAGAGAACACGAGAGTACGACAGTGAGAACAATAGATCACGAGAGTAAGATAACGAGAATACTACTGTGAGAACCAGAGAACACGAGAGTACGACAGTGAGAACAGGAGATCACGAGAGTAAGATAACGAGAATACTACGATGAGAACCAGAGAACACGAGAGTACGACAGTGAGAACAATAGATCACGAGAGTAAGATAACGAGAATACTACGATGAGAACCAGAGAACACGAGAGTACGACAGTGAGAACAGGAGATCACGAGAGTAAGATAACGAGAATACTACGATGAGAACCAGAGAACACGAGAGTACGACAGTGAGAACAGGAGATCACGAGAGTAAGATAACGAGAATACTACAGTGAGAACAAGAGAACACGAGAGTACGGGATTACAACGGCGAGAACACGAGAGCACGACGACGAGAACAAGAGATTATCTCGAACTCTCATCATCGTAAGTTCTTATATATCTCCAAGCATTCGTGACGTTCACAATACATTTCTAGAAGGGATAAGAAGAATCTTAGCGGCAATTTACTTATATCTTCTGAAAAAATAGTGTTGGAAATATGGAAATTTATTCGTGGCATGTCTATAAATTATCATCAACCAAATAAAGTAGGCCCTTGATAATGAGTAATGGCACTCAGAGAGCATATAGCCTTTATAACCAAGACACATGTCATTTAGCGATAATTGGGACTTATTGTTCTTGGTCTGGAAATGGGACCATAACTATCGCTAGTGGGCGACCGAAAAAATCGTAACTACAGCTCAAATGAGTTGTAGTTACGATTTTTTCGGTCGCCGTCTAACGATAGGAATATTTTTTTAGTTACCCTTTCGTATTGTCAAAAAGAAAAAAATGTCATTAAAAGCATGTTTGTATTTGTTTCGTATTTAGTCAGAATCCGCGGAATTTCAATACATTGAACAGTATCAATTTCGCTCCTTGGAATTTAGAAAATATGAGGTAATCTTTAGCAGAAGTTCCTTGTTTGCAATATTGCTGTCCTTGAAACAGGTAGATAGAAACGGGAATCGGGTGGGGGCGGGAATCGAGGGGGGGCGGTTGAGTGCGGTTCAATATTTTGACAAGAATGGTATTTGATACACCTGATTGTATTGAATTACAGCTATCCCCAAGAAGATTCTCTTATAGTCCCAGAATTAGCCCCTCCCCCCACCCCCACCCCCTCCCACTTGAAATACTTCTTCTTGTTACGGGCAAAGTCTCAAGTCATATTTTTAAAAATTTTGAAAGCTCATATTTGAAAGGGGAAAAGCCTGTGTCTACAAGACAAAAGAGCTTTTTCTTAAAACGTCGGTATTGACCAAAGCCTCTTAACCACAGCATCTTTAAAGATGTACTAACGAGGTTAAACACCGAACAAATGTACTTCTTTTCAAAATATTCCATAGGATGAATATAAAAACCGTATTCATCTGGTTCTTTATTTCTATGAGTCCTTTGCGTGACGTTCGACGGTAAATATATATTTATTTACGGGCAACAGAAAGATCTTTACAAGAACCTTATGAACATTGACTGTATTGGGGTATTTTACTCATTTAAACACGATGGCGCTTTTTGGTGCCCCTAAGAAAAGTAATTGGGGAACATTGTGTAAAATGAAGAAATGTCTTACTACAATTAATTTTTCATAAAGTTTTCTACCAAGAAAGTTGAAAAAGTCTAAAATTTCGTGAACTTTAATTTGTCGTCTGCAACCCCTTTCAATTTGGACCAGTTTGAATTTCCCGTATTGTAATGGGTTAACGCCAGTAAACAGTATTTCTATTATATTGTCGATAATGAAGAAATTGCTTGATGAAATTAATTGTAACAAGAAATTCCTATTTGTTTTCCAACAATATTTTCCAAAGAGTTCTTCTCGAGGGGCTTACTTAACAATAATCAGACACTTATGACGTCATCACAACATTTGAATTTTCCGTCATAAAGTAAAGGCATATAGGCTGGTTTTCATGGATAGCATTTCAATATAGATATAGAAGATCGCATGTTAGAGAATATCAAATTAAAGAAAAGGACTGGAAAAATATGACATAGATTTAACAAGAAAAATTAATGCCTCGATTATCCAGAATTAAAGGAAAAACGAAGAAAGAAAAATACGGAAAATTATGGATAATGATATTCGAGAATGCATCAGTATATATCAAATAAAGGATAATTATTTGTTTCGGTGGGAGATAAATTTATCTTTCATTGAGTTAACAACGAAAGTAATACTTTCAAGTGCTACGATATGAATGATTTATCAATAATTCACGTATTTCTCTGTAACTCATCCCCACACAACAAAATTTTAGACTAATCCAATTTGAAAGAAGTTGCAGATGACAATTCAAAGTTGTTAAAATTTTAAAAAACCTTTGTCTTTTTGGGGAAAGAAAAGATTGTGCTTGTAACAAGAAATTTCTTCTTTTTCTATAATGTTTTCTAAAGCCGTTTTATTGATGGACGTAAAAAGGGGTAATTGGGTGGGAATGGGTTAATGCAAAGTAAGAGCACAGATTTTACGATCCTTTTTTACGAAGGCTGTTAAAATGTTATAATTTGAATACATTTCATTTTCCTTTCCAGTTGGTCTATCTTCTACAAAAATGCTAAAAAATGCTTTAAAGAACTCCAAGTACTAGAATTATTTCTAGTTATTGTATCATCTAGACCTCACATGTCTTTGAATTATACCACTAATCGTCGGTGCGCGAGCAAAAAATAATAACTACAGCTTTATTAAAGCTGTAGTTACGACATTTTGCTCGCGCACCGACGTTATGATTTTAGCAATATATGTTTATGTCTCAATGACAAAAAAAAACAGAAATCGAATCAGACTTTTTTCGTCTGACATATTGTCAGTGCGCGAGCAAAATGTCGTAACTACAGCTTTAAGAAAGCTGTAGTTACGACATTTTGCTTGCGCACCGACAATAAAACCCAAGTGAGTGATATGGTTTAGATCAGATGGCTTAGGTAGATAAAAGAATAATTCCACGAGGTAATAGAGTGTCAATGGTAATAAGGACTAGATCGCCTTTAAATGTCAAACTTGATTCCAGGAACGATTCTTTTACCTTTTTATGCAAAATTAATCGAATAAATTACTGCACATTTCTTCATTCTAAGCACAATAAGCTTGGGCTTACATTCGTGTTCCTATGTTAATTATATTTCTTGTAATAAGACAGACAAACCATTGAAGCACGTCCCCGAACCTAGGCCATTTTGATTTACGTTTACGGGTTGGAAAGAATATGCAAATGAAGAGATTGCTTCTTAAAACCAATTTCTTCATTCTACACAATGTTTTTCCAACTGTTAACTCACATGAGCTCGAAGTCCATCCGTCCATCTATCTGTCCGTCGATTTCAAGCAAACTTCACAGAAATGATCCTTTGGTCATGTTATTTAAAAAAAATAAAGAATTGAACCCCACAGCGAACTATGGTTGCTGTGGCAACCGAATGAAGTAAATTTTAAAAAGTTTCTCCCAAACTATAAAGCCTACAGCTTTGATATTCGTTATTTATAAACATCTATTGACCCTCTACCAAAAATACTTACATGAATTATACTAGTCTGAAAATTAGCCCATTTCTGTATAATCACTGATTTTATTTGGGAATAAACAAAGAAATCTTTGAAAATGTTCTTCTGCAAACCATAAGGCCAGGAGCTTGATGTTTGGAACGTATCAACGCCTTTTGACCTCTACCAAAATACTTCAAAGAATAACCGTGCTCCCAAAATTAACCATTTTCTGTTCGATCCCTGATTTTACATAGGAATTAAGAAGGAAATCTTTGAAAATCTTCATCTCCTTACCCATTAGGCCTAAAGCTTTGATATTTTGCATGTATCGATGCATATTGACCCTCTACCAAAACATTCAAAGAATAACAGTACCATGAAAAGTAACTCATTATTTTGGGATCTTCAATATACCTAGGATCAAAGGAAAAAATCTTTAAATAATCTTCTTCTCCAAAATAATTAGGTGTAGATTTTTTTTATATTTTGTACATACCATAAAGCCTTTAGTCATCATACCCAAGTGAGCGATATAGGACGATAATGGTCCTCGTGTTTTTGCTTAATGGTCGTCAAAACGAGTCATTGTGTGGGAATGGTTAAGAAATCTTTAGATAACAAATTGTGGTTGAAAACTTAGTCAATAAATAGTCGCCGCCGTCATAGTGCAGTTGGTAGCGCATCAGACCCCCAATCTTCAATCATGGGGTGTCATGGGTTCGGCAAATACCCTTTCAAACATTTTTAGATGGAGGCTAGGAAATGGTGTAGTGGTAATGCTGGTGCGAGATATACCAGGAATCTATTGTTAGGTGCTCCAGCCGCCACGATATGCATGAAAAATTATCAAAAGCGACGTTAAATCCGATTCAAACAAACCATAAACAGACGAGGGTCAGTCATCCGCATGCTGTCATCTTGCTATTTCCATACCTCAATGAAGACAAGAGTACTCTACTCATCGCTAACACCCATTCGCCGCCGTCATAGCGCAGTTGGTAGCGCGTCGGACTGTCAATCTATAGGTCCCTGGTTCGATCCCCGACGGCGGCACTCATCCTTTCCGACTATTTGTCTCTCACCAATGGGTCGATAATCGTAGACCTATGTGGGATAGCAGCTGGAGGCTAGGAAAGGATGTAATGGTAGTACTGGTGTGAGAAATACCAGGAGTCCATTGTTAGGTGCTCCAGCCGCCGCGATATAACTGAAAGATTGTTGAAAGCGGCGTAAAACCCCATTCAAACAAACAAAAGCTAACACCCATTACAACACGACAAAAATTTTAGACAAGTCCAAATTGAAAGAAGTTGCTGACAACAATTTCAAGTTAGTGTAAGTTGGAAAATCTTTGCCTCTAAGGGTAAAAAGCATTATGGACATTAAAGAAATTGCCTTTAACAAGCAATTTCTTCAATGTTCACAATGTTTTACCTTTTTTCTGGAGGGGCGTCAGAAAGCGATATTGCATGGTAATGGGTTAACTCATAATTTTAAACTGGTCCAAATTGCGAATAGTTGTAGAAAGCAAGTCAAGTTGGACGGAAAATGAAATATTA
Source organism: Fragum fragum (assembly GCA_946902895.1). Taxonomy (NCBI): domain Eukaryota; kingdom Metazoa; phylum Mollusca; class Bivalvia; order Cardiida; family Cardiidae; genus Fragum; species Fragum fragum. The sequence continues at coordinate 12,235,421 of OX336378.1, forward strand.
TTAGATTTTAGGGTAGGAAACAATCTGGGAAATAGAGAAATTGGATGTTACAAGCAATATCTTCATTTCTCACAATGCTTCCCAAACAAATGCTGGATTGTGTGATAATAGGTTAATCAAAATCTCTCGTCCTGAAACTACACCGTGACGGAATGTTTGAAAACAAATTGTCTACCCTTGTCCATGTACCATTAATACAATGATCTAATCACATATTGTTCTAGTCTTTAGGCCCTCTTCAGTACCATTTAAAAAGTTCCAAAAATTTCAATTTTCGAACCGGGGGACTTGTCCATGGGTAGTTCCTGGTCTGGGTTGAGCCTATGTACCTTTGTGCTCACATTGGATTAAAACAGTCCGCTACAATCATTTCATTCTTAATTTACTACTGACCATATACAAAACGAGAATAAACAGTATTTTTCAGTTTCCTTTTGTCTTCGACATTACTCACCAATATAATTTCATGACTTCGAATTGTACATAAACTAGAAATTCTTTGCACGTTTTTAGCGCACTAATCGACCACAGATGTCGATGCGCCGTAAACCCGATTCATTCATTCCTACCCTTGTCGCGAAAAAAAAAAGGAAAAACCAAATGGCAGAAAATGAGTTTAGATTGGAGGAAATACATTTATCCCGGAATCAACAATTTTATCGGTAATATCATATAACTTATCCAGACATGCTATTCAATTAGTTCGAGTCAGATCAAGTAGTCTTAGACACATTTGGCCCTACAATTGAATAAATTTTATATTAGCATTTGTCATTTGAGACTGTTGATTTCATTCCGCGATAAGAGACAAATCGGTGGGATTTGATTTTCTCTGATTTTCGGCATTAGAATAAATGATTTTTGCAAAGATATGAAGTTGTGTAGCGCTTTCACCCGCGTTATTCAATTCGTGTATAGCAAAACTTGTTTAAAGCAACTACTCAGTGGACCACGAAAGAGGGGTCGTTTAAGAGAATGGTTGTCCAATACAACTCAAAGTGAGGATTACGAAAAATCAATTCGATCGCAAATATAATCATGATTCCCTCTTAACCCATTCCCGCACAACAATATTTTAGACTTGGCCGAATTGAAAGAAGCTGCGGACAACAATTTCAAGTTAACAGGTCTTTTTTACTTATTTATTATTACATGTATTTTTATTTTATTTTTTTATTATTTTTTTTAAGAAAACATTGTGAAAATGAATGAATACTCGATACAAGCAATTTCTTCATTTTCCACAATAGTTTCCAAAATGTTTGTCTTAAGGGGCGTAAATAGGAGGAATTGTGTGGGAATGGATTAATCCTACAATGCTTTAACCCGTTGAGAAACGCCTCATTGAGAAAATGCTAATGAACCCCAACAAAATTGCACTTAGATTTTTTTTTTTTTTTTACAAACAATGTACCTATTTTTAAGAGCTTATGCTTTTCGCAAGGGAGTTTGAATTATGGTCGCTCATTGGAAATGACATCTAAATAGTGGTCGTCGCGCGAGCAGGATAGAATTATATTTAGTCACTTAACTTACCAATCGCGGCCATTATTCAAATCAGTAATGAAATCATCCATAGAAACCAGAAATAAGTTTGAACTCCTACTTTGGCCGCCATTTTTTGTTAACCGTTTTGTTGTTTTTGTGACTTAAACGTCGTAACTCAATCTTATTCAAGCCAATCACAAACCAATCATTCTAATTTTTTGTTACTTGCTACTGGCCACATTTTTTTCAAAATAATACCATTTAAATCGAAGTGGCCTTTCCTTTTGGAGTCAAAAGCGGGACCAGCGACTGGTCATCTATGTAAATTAAGTCTGCGCGAGTATAACCACATAAACTTAAATTTACCCGCAATCTGGAGTCTCATCGAATCTATCTATCGATAATTAAAAAGTACACTATACCAGCTTACAAGCTAACATAATTAATCGATTAGCGTCCGTCTATATTTTGAACAAAAGAAGCGAGGGTTGCTTCGAGTTCAAATGCTTGGAACGGAAAACTATTCATTATTAATCCCAGCATGTCTCTGTTCCCCAGTAAGCCCATGAGGTACATTTAGTAATGTAATCATTAAGGTACAATAGAATGCACCGGCTTGTGCATGGGTCAGCGTGAGATTAAATAGGGTTAATAAGGTACAGCTGTTATTGCGATGTAAAAAATTGAGGAGGTCGAATTAACCGTCTACCGTCTAACTTATTACAAAGAAAAAACTTTTATATGTGTTTTAGAAATGAGTTTAACATTTTCTGTCAACTATCTCAAAAAGTTTTATAAACCCATTACCAGATGGCAGAATTTCATACGGGTCCAAAGTGAAGGGAATTGCAGACGACATCTTAAAGCTTATGAAATGTTGGACTTTTGGGGTAGAAAAAATATTAAGGATAAGGAAGAAATTGTTTTTTTATTAAGCTTTTTCTTCATTTTCCACATTGTTTTCAACAGCTTTTTATTTGCGTGCGTCTGAAAGCGTCATAGGGCGGGAATGGATTAAACGAACATTTTCTTAATTCATTTCTTAACCAACAAAACTAAACTTATTAACCTTCTCAAGAAAAAAAGGCACTGAAATGGATTGTGGAAAATGAAGGAATTTCCTACAATAAGCAATTAATTCTTCATTTCTCGCAATAGCGTCTTTTGCAAAAGACGAAGATGTTCACCATTACAACCAATCATCTGTGGTGAGATTTTTGGAGGCAAAGCTGATATTAAGATTAGAAAGGTGTAAAGGCGAGCATCGTAAAAGATTCTTTTTTTTTTTTTTTTTTGCAAGAAACAGAGTTGGCCGCGGGCATAGCGCATTGGTAGCACGTAGGACTCCTAGTCACGGGGTCTTGGGTTCGATCCCCTGCAACGGCAAATATCCTTTCCGACATTTGTCTCCCGCCAATATGGGGAATAATCGTAAACCTATGTGGGATGAGTGGCTGGAGTATCGGAGAGGATGCAGTGGTAGTACTGGTGCGAGAAATACCAGGGATCCATAGTTAGGTGCTCCAGCTGCCGCGATAGTGGCTTTAAAACCCATTCAATCAACCAATCAATCAAAAACAGAGTTGAGGTACATCAACAGGTCTAATGAAATACCACTATTTCCTACCTGTATAGGACACCATAGTGACGTCATTTACTCGAAGGTTCGAACAGAAAAAAGGTAGTTATTGAGGAATTTAAACTCTATACAGATCATGGCACGTTTGGGGGATCATGAAGTAGTCGACGATTACTCAAGAAGGCCGTTTGAGCTGTTGTTATGGCGGCTGACCAGGCAATGTCGATTGTATAGCATTTTTAATGCTGTATATTTAAAACAACGTCAAAATAGTGGTATGCGTCATTTTTCTTCAAACCATAATAATTTAATTGTTAGTTTCGTCTATCAAAAACGAGCGATCTGATTGGTCGAAAAAATATATTCATAACTCCATGAACAAAATTTAGAGCACGCAGAGATTTTGTATGCTTCCGCACAAAATAGTCCGATACAAAAAGCTATCAAAACTTGTAAAGCTTTTGGTTTTTTCGCTCGATGCTATTAAATCATAAGAAATGAAGAGATTTTTTTTGTTTTCATGGAGGTATGAAACCAATAACCTAAACACACAATGTATGAATCCGCTTCGCGTATTCATACAGTGTGATTAGTTTTTTCGGTTCATACCTCCATGAAAACAAAAAATATTCTCTTCATCTCTTAAATATTCCACAAGAAATTATATGTATAATATATTTTTACAAGAACACCCTGTTTCAAATTTTCGATCACTTGAACTTTATCAAGAAACATTATAAAACTATTGAGATAGTTTTACAATTCTCTTGATTAAGGTCAAGTGACCGAAGATTTGAGACAAAGTGTTCTTGTAATAAAATATTATGCATCCTTTCTCACAAGTATTACAAACATCAATCACTGATACCTAGAGCGTACCATACTGCTAGCCAATGCATACATGTATGTGAAGGGATAATTTATACCATCAAATTACTTCCGCAAAATTCAGATACGTCAATTAAACAAATCGCCACAAAGAATGCCTCTTGTCGTTCCAAGGGCGGTGAACGATATATACCTAGTGCGCACCATACTGCAAGCCAAGGAATAATCTATTTTATCAAAATACTTTCGCAAAATTTAAATACACCTTTAAAAGACTCTCCACAACGTTCCAAGAATTGTGAACGATATAATTGTCTACTGATCTCGAATATCCCTTCACCCGTAAGGATACAAAGACTGTTGATGGTATTGCGTATACAACAACAATGTCGTATCGAGTCAAATAATTTTGTATTTTAAAAGTGTTTAATATCAGCGTCTTTTTCCCCTCTCCATCCCCTTAAACCTTTGATCAATACCTCACAACATCATGAGTCAAGATGATGTTGTTAAAGACAATTTCTAAAATTAGAATTCTTCTTATTTTTTCGTAAAGTAAAGTATGCGTAGCTCTAATATGCAAAGAAAAAACGGGATCACAAGATAGGATTTTGGTATATAACGTCGCTGCCTGCAATAGGAGGTCGATCCGTGTTTTACGTTTTTGTGGCGTTTTCCAAATTGTTAGCGTTTTAATTTGTTAATAAAATTTATTGAATATCTACTATTTTTTTAACAAATTTATTTCTTACACATCGTCAGAAATGTACTCTGTCTTACTTTGATATTTCTAGGGCAAAAACTATAAATTGATATAACTTACAGGAATTTAACAAACGAGTTCTTTTTCGCATTAATCTAAAAATACGGTTCAATAGAATATCTTATGTTTATAATATCATGTTGTTTAATATATATTCATCAGAAATAATCAGAATAATAAGGTGGACGGCGTTTTAGGTTTTGAGAAAATCGCATATTTTCTATCGCGCAGTGAGCTACGTCAATATGGGTATAACTTTATTTATCGGTTAATCCCCAGTCATAGATGCATCGAAAGCTTTATAGTGTATTATATTTGACCAATTTACTGGCCCCGCCCGCTTACTTTGTCAGCCCCGCCCATTGACTCCGATAGGAAGTCCGGTCTTAATTTTAAATGGCCTTATTCTACAAAATTTATGGCCGGTAGCAGGTAACAAAAAAGTAGAATAGTTGGCTGGCGACCTAAACGACGTAACTATACCTTGAAAAAGATGTAGTTACGACGTTTAAGTCGCCAAACCAATAAAAAAGGTTAACGAAAATGGCGGCCATCGTTAGAGATCAAAGCTCATGTCTAGTCTCAATTAATGATTTTATTGGTCTGCCGGTTATTTGATTGACAGACGCAATGGGTCAATTAGGAATGGAATAACCATATTAAAAATCGATATTGCACATGTCTCAGTGTTTTGGGTAAAGCATGGAATACCGCATGATAATCTAATCTTTAGTTTCGTCTATCAAAATCCGGCCTTCTGATTGGTCGAAAAATATTATTCATAAGTCCATGGAATAAATTTTGAGAACGCAGCAATTTTGTATGCTTCCGCACAAAATAGTCCCATACAAAAAGGTATCAAAAGGGTAAAGTTTTTGCTTTTTTTCTCTCTCTCTCGATACTATTGAATCATAAGAAATGAAGAGAATATTTTTTTGTTTCCATGGAGGTATAAACCGAAAAACCTTATCACACTTATGTATGAATCCGCTTCGCGTTTTCATACAGTGTGATTAGTTTTATCGGTTCATACTTCCATAAAAACAAAAACTGTTCTCTTCATCTCTTGTATATAATGGCAACGTGGATTAGACATTCTAAGCCGATAAAAAACGATTAAACGTCGTCACGTCGTGATATCATCCGAGTTGCTTCAAGACTGTTGCAAATATATTCATAGAAAAAAAAGATTTTTAAATGTGCAAGAAACTTGACACATAAACTAATTGGACACGAGTCTAAAAATTGTGCAAATTTAAGAAGAATCGCATCTATTAAATGGTTTTCATGCTGCGAAAAGTGCATGATTGGCGAAACCTTTATCCCGAATTCGTCACCGAAAGTTTTTAGTTTTATACTTGTGTAGCACAATGACATTCGTAATAGCTGTTAAACTGGCCCCGCCCACTTACTCCTTTGGTCACGGCAATTTACTCCAACAGGAAGTCCCGACTCGATTTTAAACGATGTTGTTTTTCAAAAACTATGGTCTGTAGCATGTAAAAAAAGTAGAATAGTTAGTTGGCGACTAAAACGTCGTAACTACAGCTTATTCAAAGAGTAGTTACAACGTTTAAGTCTCCAAACAACAAAAATGTTTCTCACAAATGGCGGCCAATGTCGGATTTTAAATCTTAATTCCGGGTCGATTGAATAATTTAATTTGTCGATATATTTCTTGATTGACAGCCGCGATTGGTCAATTTAGAAAACAAGGGTTCCTATGTAAGAAAACGGTGTCTCCGGAAATCTATATCGTCGTTATCGTTCTAAAACGTTGTAATTACAGCTTGATTCAAGCTGTAGTTACGACGTTTTAAAACGACAACAACGATATGCTCTTTTATTAAACTGTTTTTTTTTAACAATGTCACAAGAGAAAAAAACCCATAATAATTACAATATATTCTTTGACTGAAATATATTTGTATACTTAATAATTCTAGATGGTTGTCCCAGTACAACTGCTGTCGAGCCCGCAATCTTTTGTAGGCATCCAGATAAGCACTATTTTAGTGTTTGACCTTGAGCTTTGACCTTAAACTTGAAGCTATCCAAAACTTCTTTCAAATGGCACATCTACTCATGATTGAGAACACTTGTGCCAATTTATTTTGAAATCCATCCATAATTGTAGGAGAAATACTCCGGACAAGCACAATTTTAGTGTTTGACCTTGAACTTTGACCTTGAACTTGAAGCTATCCAAACAATTCTTTCAAATTGCATATCCACTCATGATGGAGAACAATAATGCCAATTAGTTTTGAAATCCATCCATAATTGTAGGAGAATTGCTCCGGACAAGCACAATTTTAGTGTTTGACCTTGAGCTGTGACATTGAATGTGAAGCTATCCAAAATATTCTTTCAAATGGCACATCTACTCATGACGGAGAATAGTTGTGCCAAGTAATTTTGAAATCCATCCATAAATGTAGGAGTAATTGTCCGAACAAATTCGGACGGACGGACTAACGGACTAACGAACTAACGGACTAACTAACGCACAAACGCACATACACCGACTTGTCATAGTAACAACTATGTCTCGCACACCGCAAGCGGGCTCGACAAAAATTGCAAAACATGCAGGCACTTATCACACATGTAAAAATGGATATTTTCTAAAAGCAATGTTCGTCAACATAATCTATTCGTAATTAACTATCATCGGATATTGTTTGCATTTAGACCAGGTTTGCGACAGCTTGTTTTAATCCATCGATTTGAATCGTTGTGTGACTTCCATTTTGATCCGCCATGCTGTATATTACAACATGATCCACACGTCACTTCCGGAATGAAACGTCCGCTCGTCATTAAACATTGTTTGTACAAAATGGCGGCATGGTTTAGACGTTTTTATCAATTAATAGTGGTTTTAAATATAGCATGGAATCCAGGTTATTCACTCAGAAATGTAGAGGTTGATCAAAGTAAGATTTATACACAATAGATATCGTACTTTTTGGCATTTATATAGATATGATAATGAATATTTCACAAAAAAAAGAAAGTAAAAAAGGAAAAAAAATCAGATTTGTTTACCAACCGATGCTTAACATGTGTACAGTTTGTATAATCAATATTAATTCTTAAATATGCAGATGAGGTCATTGATACTAAGGTTATCTTAAGATTTATTTGCAGGTCATTTCAGGTCAAAATGCTAACTTAACTTACATTAGATCTAATGTATCAATTGCATATCTCATCTATTTCTAGTGTTACGGGGGAGATTCGACTTCAAAGACATGATGCGGCAGCAGTTAGGAGGAAAATTCACTATAGGTATGTTGTAAAACATTTGAACATTTTTTTTCTTACATCTTGCTTTTATTCTGTTTTACACACAAGGTCAAGGCTATTAAAACCCAACCGCCACGAATGTTTTTTATGGTCCTTGCTTAGATGGAAATAATTAGAAATACTCAGCCATGTGCAATGTTTGATGTAATGCAACCATACAGTCTATTATTAGAAGCATTAAGAAAAGAAACGCTAAATCTGATTGTCTCGAAACCATTCCTATATAATAAGTTTTATATTCGACTTTCAAAAACGATCGTTCTGATTAGCCGAAAAAATATTCATACCTCCATGTATTCGCATAGGTTTATGCCTCAACGAAAACATTCTCTTCGTTTCTCAATATAGTGAACCAGGATGACCGTGCTACATCTACAATTACTTAAAACTATATGAGCGTCCGAGATATACATCTGAAATCCATTTCGATTTCATAGTTATGTAATTTAATAATCAATTTTCCTGCGATCTGATTAGCTGATTAGCGATAGAATTCGTTTAAGAACCCTATGAAAAAATGAGCACGGAACTATTTTGTATGCTTGTGCGAAAAAAAAGTTAAATAGAATGAGACGTTGTCTAGTTCGAAACCTCTTTATCAGTTTGACATCTGCAATGTTGACATTAGTATAGCGGAGTTGGTTTATTGTTGTCGTTGTTATTGTTGTTGTTGTTTTTCGGGTTTGTTTAATTTTTTCGATTTTTCCCTCGTCTACTATACTTATGTATGCTTCTTTAAGATCGGCAATCCCAATTTAGATTTTGCACTAAATTTGTACTCGCTAAATCAGCGCATTTTTTTGTACTTGTCAACGGTATGTAACGGATATATTGTTGAAATTGGTGTTTACGTCGGCCTCACAATCCATCAACAGTTTAATAGTATTGAAAAATACAGCACACTCAATTAGTACTGTGTTTTATTCAACAGCACTGACAAAAGGAGCATGGTCACAGCTGGTCCCCATAAGCTTAGCAGTCTTAATGCCTTAAATAGACTAACACTGTCATATGTTCGTATTGATATTGATTCGTGTAAAGCGAATACTCTTAGTCCATTTCCTGACGACAAAATTTTACGCCGGTCCAATTCCAGAGAAATTGCACACGACAACTTTGTCTTTCTATGCAAAACATATCGTGGATAATGTAACAAGAGATTCTTCTTTTTTCACAATGTTTTCTCGAGGGACATGAGAAAGGGGGTTATGTATGAATGGGTAGGCAATCGTTTAAAACATTATTCAACGACACTTGATATATAGTTATCTATTTATTTATTTGCCTCTTTATCTATCTATATATCTGTCTATCTATGTTTGTGTTTTCTTTCTATAATCTTGCGCCTCATAGATTAACCGCACAAAAAAATGTACCAATAAACTAAGCGCCTATAAGAATGACCTTCCAAGACAAATAAAGCCTTTATGTTTTACAGGTATAAATGACCCTAAATCCTCGACCGGCGAATACCCTGTTCGACCCACCGAAGTCAAACCATTCTATATGGATATATACCCAGTCACAGTGGCGCAGTTTTGGTATGAATATGTTTGTAGGAAATATTCAAATAGCTGTGATTATACCCCAACCCCAGGCCTTAGGCATATTTAACAACTAGTTATTATCATTTTGAACTCAAATTATTTGATTTAACCATGCTTGCACGTTACCAGTAAATTGAACCCTTGTCAAACTGAACCCGGAATATTCCTGTTTTTGCAGGAGGTATAGACAAAGATCAGCCTGCACAAATGTGCAGACTGATCTTAGTCTTCACCTCCTGCTTGTCCGTTATTGGTCTTGAGTTGTTTATCAAATATTTTTTCAACAGAACCGTTAACCCACAATTAGTGCATCAAGTAATGTCAGCCCTTTCATGTTAAAGAAATGTTATAATGAATTTTATTCAACATGACAAGGCTTAAATAAGAGTTAAACTACTTTCTTACCAAACAATTTTCTATATGCTTCCGAAGGCTGACGTATCTTGCATTCATTTCCCCTGTCTGTCTGTCTGTCTGTCCGTCCGTCCGTACCTATTTACACTCAGCTTTTGTGAACGCAAAATAAGTGTCTTCAAGAAATAAAATCTTGTGACTACGTATCTACACAGAATGACCGATTTCAATTAACTTTCACAGAATATTTGTTATCATATGTCCTTACTCATATTTAAATTTGCGATATTCTGTGTCATGGAAAGGGGAAAACAATCCCGTACAATTTTCATTTCAGGAAATTCAAATTAAAGAAAACAAAATACAGAACGAATGCAGAGCGACAGGGCTATAGTTGGGTATTATCCAGTCATGTTGATGAACAAACGAAGACTAGATGGAGTTCAGAGTCCGCCGATCCCTGGTGGCTCGCCGTCAGAGGGGCACAATGGAATAAGGTAATTGGCGGATCACTAGGTCACACCCCTAACTCCGACACGAAAGTACAGCTAATATATATAACGATGTGATTTTGCAAAATGCCAAGTAAGGAATACAAGACAAAATGCTAATCGTTGTTAGGCAGCTATTAACGTCGTAACAGATATTGTTACGAGATTTTAGTCGCCAAATCATCAAAATTGCTTGACCTAAATAGCGGAGGTAACAGACGATTTACGGTCTAACTAAATGATTTGAATGGTCAATATTTTTTATCTTTTTGGATCCCTTAGTTAATCTCGATTTCCTAGCTATCACTATTTTAGAATTAGATAAAAATGAACCCTTGCTATACATTTCTAACCATTTCACAGGTGCGTAAAGTGTAGACACCGAGCAGGCTTGACAGCCATTCATGGCATTTAGAATGTTTGCTGTACAGTGCGTTGACAAGAGTGTGCCGATGCACAGGCTGATCTGAGTATTTACTTGGCTCAAATGTGTAATAGCTTGAAATGTCAAGCACAGGCTCAAATATTCCTATATTTGCTTGGACCTGTCAGAAGTTCTGTTTAATAAAAGATAAATTTTGAAATCCATCGAGAAAAAGAAGCAGATATGCCTTGGACAATATTATTTTCGACTGCTCAACTTATAATAATTCAATTCTTAGTTTCGTCTATCAAAAACGAGCGTTCTGATTGGTCGAGAAAAAATATTCATAACTCCATTAACAAAATTTTTAGCACGCAGCGATTGTGTATGCTTTCGCACAAAATAGTCCCATACAAAAAGGTATCAAAATTTGTAAAACTTTTTTTTTTCGCTCGATGCTATTAGGTTATAAGAAATGTAGAGAATATTTTTAGTTTTCATTGAGGTATGAACAGAAAAACATAATCACACAATGTATGAATACGCTTCGCGAATTCATACATTGTGTGATTAGTTTTTTCGGTTCATACCTCCATGTAAACAACAAATATTCTCTTCATCTCTGTAGTGTCTGTTGATATCCACCACCCACAAAAAGGTATAATGAACTGTACAAGATTTAAATAAAACAGAAGGTATATCTTTATGTGCATGAGGTTTCTTGTAATTTCAAAGCTAAAGGCGTTGTAAATGAGGTGTAAATGTATGAAGGGATTCGAAGATAGATGCAAAAGAACTCCAAATTTAAGAAATTTCAAAGCACGACATTAAACGGCTAAATAATAGGTTCAGTTGAAAAAAATTATATTCACTGGCGTAGTTTTTTCAACCCATTTTCCCACGCAAGCCCTCCTTTTTTACTCCCCTCAAGAAAAGAGCTATGGAAAACATGAAGGAAAATGAAGAAATTGCTTGATACAAGCATTTTCTTCATTATTCACAATGTTTTCTATCCAAAAAGACAAAAGAATTCATAGTGCCATCAACTTGAAATTATCATCTGAGCTTTTTCAACTTGCCCCAGTCTAAAAAAAGTTGGTTATTTTTTATTAGTTTCAAATAAACTCTTTTTCTCTTCTTCTTCTTTTCTAGCCCGAGGGACCGTCCTCCCACGTTCGGGACAGGCTGAACTACCCTGTTGTTCATATTAGTTATTACGACGCCAAAGCCTATTGTCACTGGGTGGGGAAAAGACTTCCCACTGAGGACGAGTGGGAATTTGCCGCCAGGGGAAATGCGTTAGGTAAGTAGTATACTCCGTCTTTTAGCGACCAAAAATATCGTTAATACAGCTTGAATAAAGCTGTATTTACGATACTTTGTTCGCTAAACGACGATATTATGTCTTTTGACGACCAAATCATCGTAACAACAGATTTAGTAAAGTCCTATTTACGACATTTTTGACGCCAAGAGACTATTTCAGCCCACCAGTGGCATTTCCAAGTATTTCACAGGAATGTGAAGCGAAGTCATTGAGTGTTTTTGGCATCCAGTTTATTTAGAATACTCGCTAAAATAGAGTCTATGCCTATTTACAGAGCGCAAAGGCAAACGGTCTGATCAGACTGCGAGATTGTGAAGGCTCGTCTGTGTCTTTACTTGGCGTACATGTCTAGTTGCTAGGGATGTGGTGTGCACACTCGATTATCAAACATGCAATATCTTAAAGGAATTTGTGTTTACCGTAATCACTTTAAACTTAGACAAGTCTTAAGTTACGCAAAAAGTTGATTGCAGTTCATTCAATAAAATAAAGTAAAAATGAATGTGTAAGTAAAATCGGGGGTCATATTACCCTTTCATTCTCAAATTTCTGCTTAGATACGATTCACCCATTGAGTACAAACCTAGTTCAAAGACAGTCAAATAAAATGGCATGTTTGCCTGCAAAGCGCCATCTTTGATAGCTTAAATTTATAGACAAAATTCTGAGGCCTTCTCAGAGTTCAACGAGTGCGAACTGCCACCGGAGGCTTAACCACTAAATACATTGAATGCCTACTCCATAAAAAATATTTTTTTTATGTATTACAGGGATATTGCAAACTCTGCCTGAAATTTAATCTCTTGTGTATTTTAGCTCACTTTAGCCTATCGTATTCAAAATGAGCTTGATCAGAGTCTTCACTTTGCGCATTGCTTTGTATTGCCGGATGAATTAACTTTATTCCAGTTGTAGAGAACTCCTTCAAAAGCATGCTATTTAACCCATTCTTACTCAATACCGCCTTTTTATGCATCTCAAGAAAAAAAGCTTTGGAAAACATTGTGGACAATGAAGAAATTGCTTTTAACAAGTCCACAATGTCTTCTACCCTACACAGCAAATATTTTCTAAATTCCACCAACTTGAAATCGTCGTTTGCAACTTCTTTTGATTTGTACTAGTCTAGTTTATTTATTCAAACGAGATTGCAATAATTTAAGTCCATGCATGTAAGGTGTCACATGGGTTATCATTTAAGAGACTATTGGTACTTTTACGCCTTTGATGTTCTTATTAAATGTATTTCCAAACCTTTGATATTGTGATATATGTGTGTTGTTCTTTGAAATATTTGATTTGTTACTGTAGGGGACTTTTAGATCTTTGATTTACTTACTGTTGAAACAATCCAGATCTTTGAGATTCCGACATTTGCATGTTCTGACTTGAGATTTTCTGTGATGTTCTGACAGTATAAAAAATTAAACCCTTTGGTATGCTTAATACTGTGCTCTCATTGCCTTTAATATTATGACCGATGGTACTCTAAAACCTTCGAAATTTTGGTTGTTTGTACCTTCAGATCTTTTCATGTTTAACTCTAGGGAGCTTTCTGACCTTTTAATATTCCTACCGTAAAATTAGATAAGTGTAAATCTGTTACGACTGTTACGTTAAACCTATCGAAATATTCTGGCTATGGTTACTTTCAGACCTTTGATTTTTGACTAGTGTCAATTTTACTTGTTTGATATTAAGTCTGTAAGTATTTTCAGAGTTATGATATTCTGATTGTTAGTTCTTTCAGACCTCTGATATTATAACTGCTTGTACATTCAGTCCTTCAACTACTGGTGGTAGTACTTTCAGACCTTTGACACTTAGAATGTTAGTACTTTCAAACCTAAGATATTCTTACCGTTTGTGCTCTCAGACTATTGATATTCTGACCGTTAGTACTTCCGGGCGTTTGAGTACCTACTGTTAGTACTTTCAGTTTGTTTGTTTGAATGGGGTTTTACGCCGCTTTCAACAATCTTTCAGTTATATCGCGGCGGCTGGAGCACCTAACAATGGAATCCTAGTATTTCTCACACCAGTACTACCATTACATCCTTTCCTAGCCCCCCAGCTGCTATCCCACATAGGTCTACGATTATCGACCCATTGGTGAGTGACAAATAGTCGGAAAGGATGAGTGCCGAAGTCGGGAATGTTAGTACTTTCAGACCTGTGCTATTCTTACTGTTAGTTAATTCAGACCTTTGATATATTACTGTTAGGACTTTCAGACCTTTGATATTCTACGGTTAGAAGTTTCAGACCTTTGATATTCTACAGGTAGGGTTTTCAGACCTTTGATATTCTGATTGTAAGTACTTTCAGACCTTTGATATTCTGACTTTTAGTATCTCTCGATCTTCAATATTCCGACTGTCTGTTCTTTCCGATCCTAAGTATTCTGGTTTTCACTTTTTAGAACATTTATATTCAGATTTTAAGTAGTTTTAGACTTAAGTTATTCTATCTGATAGTACTGACCTTTCGTATTCCGACGAAATAGTTCAAGAATATTTGTATTCTGGCCGTATATACTTTCAGACTTTTGTTATGCTGTCAGTAAGTACGTTTAGACATTTGATTTTCTGTCAGTTAGTACTTTCAGACCTTAGATGTTCTGTCTATAAGTACTTTCAGACCTAAGATAAACTTACTGCTAATATCTTTAGATATCTGATACTCTGCCTAGTAATACTTCGATTATTGTAGTGAGCACTTTCAGACCTAAAACAATTTCGTATTAAGAATTTTTTTCTGAGTAACGTTAGACGTTGGAAAATTTAAATGATATGATGACGTCACAATTGTCTGATTATTGCTGCACTCAAGAGAAAAAACTTTGTAAAACATTTTGTAAAATAAAGAAATTGCATTACAGCAGTATCTTCATAATACACAATATTTTTTTACCCGAACGTACAGATTTGAAAAACAATCATCAGCTAAAAGTTGTTGTCTACAACTTATTCAAATTTGGGTCAGTCTGAAATTTTGTCGTCTTTTAGGTAGTTTTTAGATATTTGGCTTTTTTTCCACTTTATTCATTTCAGATTATTCTGAAATTTGAAAAAAAATACTTATGCAGGTTTTCCTAGATAACGAAACAAATGTTGTCTTTCAGGTGTGCAGTACCCCTGGGGAGACAGATTTAAAAAACACAGAATGAATACGTGGCAAGTAGGTCCAGTCTTTCAGATTCTCTATCAAACAACGTATTGCTATTGCTAAACTTGACGGTTGTTCCAAGAACACGTTTAGTAATCTAAATTATCGACATTAAGTAGTCCACACGCGTATTCATACAGTGTGATCAAAATTTTTGGTTCATACCTCAATGAAATCAAAGTACTGAAAAGTAAAGTGTAAGATAGCAAAGCAATGTTTTCTTCATTAATCTTCAACCGTCAAACCTCAAACGTTATCATGATAAAGAAACGAGTTAAAAGTAACCAAAAGTTTAACAATTCCCACAAAATCCCCGCTTTTTACGCCCACAAGAAAATAGCTGTGGAAAATAATGTGGAAAATGAAGAATGTCCTTGTTACATGTAGTCTCTTCATTTTCCATATTGTTTTCTACCTAAAGAGATAAATATTTTTTCTAACAATTTGAAATTGTCGTCTGCAACTTCTTTGAAGATCGGTGCGCTCAAGTGATCTAAAATTCCTCGGAGATGAACTGGCATGCAGAGTTTGCAATAATTCTGAAAATCATAAGAACTACTTTTTATGACGTAGGCATTTCACGGATTTAGTGGTTAAGCCTCCAATCGCAGTTTGCACTCGTTTAACTTTGAGACGACCTCAAATTTTTGTATGTTAACTTAAGCTATAAAAGCTAACGCTTTGCTAGCTAAAATAGTCTCTTAATCTCTTAAATCTATGCAAACGGAATTCAAAAGGTTTTTCTGATTGTAAAATATTTCGGTTACATATTTTTACATATACTGCCAGGCCACACTGAGTTATTTTACCTAAGAATTTTAAAAAAAAACTGCTCTTTAATGTTTATCAGACAATAATTAGTTGTTTCAAAGCTACATAATTTAATTTTTAGTTTCGTCTATTAAAACGAGCGTTCTGATTAGTCGAAAAATATTATTCATAACTCCATGAACAAAATGTTGATCACGCAGTAATTTTATATGCTTCCGCACAAAATAGTCCCATACAAAAAGGTATCAAAATTTGTAAAGCTTTTTTTTTTTTTTTTTTCGCTGGATGCTATTAAATTATAAGAAATGAAGAGAATATTTTTTGTTTTCATGGAGGTATTCATACAGTGTGATTAGTTTTTTCGGTTCATACCTCCATGAAAACAAAAATTATTCTCTTCATCTCTTAATTTGTAAAATCTTTGGGATACGCTACCGCAACTTATATATTCGTGTAGCCGTCTATTTGTGAAAATATAACCCTTTCTAATTAAAGGCATGTTTTTTTCATATTCATTTACAGGGAAATTTTCCAGACGGAGACAAAGGTCTTGATGGATGGAAAGGGTTGTCGCCAGTGGACGCTTTTCCGGCACAGAATAATTTCAGTAGGTATCAACTAATCGTGTTTTGTTTCGTAGAAAAAAAAGTTTAATTTCGATCAATGTTATATTTTTGATCCTTTAATAAACGAGTGTGTTGTTCTCTTGTTTTATAGAAGATTCGAATTTTATTGTAATATAGTCTAATAAAGTACACAAAGGCAAGAAAAAAAAACACGAAGAAAACTTACATTACGAAGCAGGTGTACACCGTCTTTGAGCGAAAGAGTTGTTGTAAATAAAGCTGTACCTGAAATATTTTGGTCTCCCAGAGAAGATATACGTTTCAAAACTAATACCACTTCTAATTGCTAAAATAATAAGTATACGGGCGTATACTATGATTTACGAATTTTCGTTCCATGATATAACAAAAAAAATATTTACATCAATTATCGTTATATTTTCACTTCTATTGTTATTATCATTTTCATAGATTTTAGAAAAAACTATTTGAAATATAAAATTTATGCTTCAAGTCACGTAGACAGAGACCAATTTTGGTACTCCATAAACTAAAATTCAAGCTGAGTTTAATTGTTTCGTAACATTAATGTAAAATGTCAACCTGTAACACTGATAATGTATCTACACGCTTGGGCCGAAAGAAGATAAAAAAAAATACTCAAAACTGGTTAAATATCTGCTTTGTTTAGCTTGATGACATCAAATTAAAACAAATGAAGAGGATATTTTTTCTATGAGTGTGTGTGTTTTGTTAGGGTTTTGTTGTTGTTGTTACTGTTTTTTTTTTTTTTTTGGTTTGGTTTTCGTTGTGGTGTGAACCTAAGAACTTAGGTTCGCGTATTCAAACAGTGTTATTAAGTTGTTGTTTTTTAAGTTCGTTCCTCAATGAAAACAAAAAAAATATTCACTTGGTTTCATGATTATTTCTTTCCGTAGGTATGTACGATATGTTGGGAAATACTTGGGAATGGACCAACACTCGATACTATGACAGAGTTGTGGATCGAAAGTTACAAGATCTGAAATATGTGCTGAAAGGAGGCTCGTACATGGACTCGCGGGATGGAAGGGTCAACTATGTGGTGAGGACAGCTAACAGGTACGTGGTCATGATCGGCAGAGGTTTCGATATGAGGGGGTAAAAGATTTCCAAAATCCTGGTAACTCAACAAAACCCTATGTTGTGGGTACTCGTTTGAATCGTCTCGTCGAGACGATTCAAACGAGTACCTACAACATAGGGGTTATTGCAGTATTGGTGAATATTTAAATTTGAAATACGGTATACGACCTCGATATGTAGCTCTCGTGAACCGAAATCCGCGCTTGATGTCCAGCGGGATTCTCAGACATTTTTCAATCAAGTATTTGGGCAGTCGGCTCGCGATACAATATAAAATACAAAGCATAATCATAAGAGTGACAATTAGTATGCCAACAAGAAATAACAATATGATCAGTTTGTTTTATTTTTGTTGTTGTTTAATTGGTTGGTTATTGGTAAGTTGGTTGGTGGATGGGTGGGTTGGTGGGTGTTTTTTTGGGGGGGTGGGTTGGTCAGTATTAAAATCTCTTATTCCATTTATCATATGTGTACTCATTTTAATGATTTTGAAGTAAAACTTGTATGAACATCTTAAACCCATTCCCATTTCCTCTTTTTTAAAGCCCTTCAAGAAAAAAAATCTAATTAAAATCATCTACGAAACCATTACGTTGATCTTAAGCCGAACCATCAGAGGTCATCTTCAATGACCCCGTATTGCTTTTGTGAAAAAGCGTATCTAAACCATGTCTAACCAGCGAAGGCGTTTTTTAATATGATTTGAAAAGTCTGTAAACATAATGGCGTCGTTCAATTTCTGTCACCCGAAAACCAGGAAGGTAACATAGGCTATTGTGGTGGATTTGGTGTTAATCAGTTATGAAAAAAGCTTTGGAAAACACTGTGGTGAAATGAAGAAATTGCTAATTACAAGCAATTTTCTAATCATCTTCAATGTTTTCCTACCAAAAGTAAAAATATTTGTAAATATATCTTTGTAAAAAAAATCAAGTAAAACATGGCCTCTGAAACTTCTTTAAATTTGGACTAGTCAAAAATTTTGTCGCTTTGTTACTTTTTAATGTGACATCATTTAAGAAGAAATTGGCGTAATATAACCACCACATATGGAACCGCATTTGACGCTCTCAAATAAGGATTTCCCTGTCTTTGTGCAATGCATGTAGATCTATGTTTAACACAAATTTTTTAAAGTTTTGATAAAAAGCGTTTGAAGTTTACCGCTTTTATCTACAAAATACCGCCGAAGTATCTATAACCTATTCTCACTCGACAAAAATTTAGACTGATCCAAATTGACAGAAGCTGCAGACGACAATTTCAATGTAATAGATTTTTTTTTTTTTAGTTTTTGGATAAAAAATATTGTGGATAATGAAGAAATTGCTTGATTTTAAGCAATTTCTTCATTTTCCACAATGTTTTCCAAAGCCCTTATCTTAAAGGGTGTAAAAGGGAGGGACTGTGTGGGAATGGGTTAAACTCTACTGTATTTACTCGTATTATGTCGACTTAAACGGGAAAAACTTATTCAACGATATTTTCATGCGAAGATTTTGATTTTATACAAAATGGTTCAGAATGCAACCAAGTGTCGTATACCCCTCTATGTTATCCGTGACTTATTTCCATATTTCCGCGACATAATTTGTTGTTAACGCCTAATCTGCATTAGGTGTTTAGAACTAACTGGCTGATTTCTAGAAATTGGAGTAATTTCCCCTGATACCTTATAGGTGCTAATTTCCATGATCTTGTTAACACGTTATGCTTTCTAATTTCCTGGAACCTCGACTGACTCTCGGCGGTTAATGCGTATTCTACTTTAAATGTAACATCCGCAGGAAATTCGATATGCATGGCGTTTATCACGTAACGACTTGTTATTTCATTTACGTCACCGCATTGCAAGCATAGCAAGATTTCAAATCCGACACGGAAACGCCGCTCTAGAGTTGTGTAGTGAGTTACTTGGTATTTATTTCCGTCTTCGCAGTGAATTGTCGGAAGCGGTTATTAAAACAAAATAGCAAAAAATCAATCGACCAATCAAACCATTCATTTAGTCAGGAAGTGAACTTTGAACTCCGCAATGTCTATACATACATATTCAAGTGTGTTAAAAGGTTATGTAGTAATGGGTTAAAGCTATCATTGTAATCGAAGTAAAAGTATGACTGCCTTGATGAACGAGTTGTGCTTGACTCGTGATCTGAAGGTCACGGGTTCGAGCCCCGCCGTCACCGGGTTGTGATCATGGGTAAGTCTCTTAATAACCAGTCCCAGTCTACCAAGCTGTAAAAGTGGGTTTCAGCTGCTGCCTCTCTTCCAGGGGGAGCCGCCGTCATAGCGCAGTTGGTAGCGCGTCAGACTCCTAATCTTCAATCGTGGGATGTCATGGATTCGATCCTCGGCGGCGGCACATATCCCTTCCGACATTTGTTTCTCACAAATGGGTGGATAATCGTAAACCTAAGTGAATATAAGTGGGATAGTAAGATTGATTGATTGATTCAGTAATCGCGGCTGCTGGAGCACATAACAATAGATTCCTGGTATTTCTCACACCAGTACTACCACTACATCCTTTCCTAGCCTCCAGCTGCTATTCCACTTAGGTTTACGAGGTTATCCTCCCATTGGTTAGAGACAAATGTAGGAAAATGTATATGCCGCCGCCGGGGATCGAACCCATGGCTCTCATGATTGAACTAAAATGAATAAGTATGAATAAATAGATTATCGTCAGTAGGTGACCAAAATATTGCAAATACAGCTTGTAATTGACCAATGGCGTTTGTCAATCAAATAATAAGTCGACCAGTCGTTCATTTAGACTGGAAGTTAAGTTTGAACTCAGATATTCGTCGCCATTCTGGTGTATCATTTTTGTGGGTTTGGCGACTTAAACGTCATAATTACATCTTATTTAAGCTGTAGGCGCGACGTTTATTTCGCCAACTAACCATTCTACATATTTTCAGCATGCTTCTGATCGTAAATATGGCAAAATAACCCCGTTAAAAACCGTAGCGGAACTTCCTGTAGGAGTAAATGGGCGTGGCCAAAGGAGTCAGTGGGCGGGGACAGCGATTGGTCAAATAATGTGTTCTTACAATATTTGTTCGTCTTCTAACGATATAGTAAATCCTGTTTCAGAATGGGGCAGGCGCCGGACTACACGGCACATAACGTCGGATTTAGATGCGCGGCTAGCGCGCCTCACCTGACCATGAAAATGCGAGAAAAGGATCCTCGTTTCCAGAAGACGACGACAACGACGAGACGGCCGCCAAAACTTCACCGACGAGAGGAAATGGCCAACCCACCTCCTTTGACACGAAAGTCGAAGAAGAAAATAGGCATAAGGGATACCGCTGATTTGTAATGACTTTTTAGTCTGACTAAAATATATCATCTATCATAAGACTTTCTTTGAGACGTATAGGATTTCAATCTATATGGCAACTGACCAATCGGTGGCCCTGCCCTCTAACTTCGTTAGCCAGTGCCCATTAACTCCGACAGAAAGTCTTGTTTCGATTTTTAAAATGTCGTTATTTTGAAAAATGTATGGCCAATATCATGTAACAAAAAAAAAAATAGAATAGTTGTTTGGCGACCTAAACGTCGTAACTACAGCTTGAATAAGCTGAAGTTACGAATTTTAAGTCGTCAAACCAACAAAAAAGTTAACGAAAATGACGACCATTGTCGGAGATCACAACTCATGTCTGGTCTCAATGAATGATTTCATTGGTCGACTTGTTATTTGATTGACAGCCGCGATTGGTCAATTATATCAGCCTCTAGACACAGTTTCAATCTCAATCCTTTCCCACATTATCTCGCTTTTTCACGCCCCTCAAAAAATGCTTTGAAAAACATTGTGGACATTGAAGAAATTGTTTTTGCAAGCAATTTTTTCAGTGTTCAAAATGAAATCTATCCTAAAAGACAAAGATTGTTCTTAATTTCACCAACTTGATATTGTTGTCTGCATAATCTTTCAATTAGGGCTAGTCTAAAATGTTGTTGTGTGGTAATGGGTCAACGAGATTTTTCGTCGAGACAGGCTTTTCTGAAGAGAATCTAGTATAAAGAAAATTTAAGCGAGCATTTGCAAGCTTGATAATCTTTTATTTTCTTTACTCGGTTAAGAACAAGTTGTCTCGAGACAGAAAGTTTTTTAACTTTACGTGTGACCCAGGTAGCTTTTTGAGAAAGTATTTTATTCTATACCTATAAATATTTCTATTTACCCTTGTCATGCTGGATACATTACCTTACTGAATTGCTGTAAAATCAAAGGGCTGAAAACACTGATGGAACTTGTTGTTCAAAAACCAATATTTCTTTTAGAAATCAACTCCATAAACAACTCTGGCAGACAAAGTACAAGCAGGAGGTGTAGACTAAGATCAGACTGCACTTATGTGCAGGCTGATCTTGGTCTACAGCTCCTTCCAAAACCGGAATATTCCGGGTTCAGCATGACAAGGGTTAAAATATATACATTCCACACAGACAAAATGGGACACATCAGAAAAAACCCGTATCTAACATTGTCAAATACGGTTCCATACAAGGTAGTCTAAGATGACGTCATTTTCGTTCTGTAGATGACGTCATAATGCACGTAGATAATACTTGTAGAAATACAGATTATGTTTTCTATTATTTCATCAAATTTATGTAGTAAAAATGGCTATATATAATTAATGGAATATTACGTTACGAGTGTGATACTTGCTGCGGAGAAAAAATTGATATTTCACGAGACGGAAGAAATTTTCCTCTACAGCTCAAAGCAAATACAAGATGCTGTAACTCTATCGTAAAATAATATTCCCATTTTGTTGTACCCCGATTTCACATGTGTTAATTGAAACGTTGCTTAACCCTTGTCATGCTGAATATTATTTTTTGTTCAGGAACCCATTCAAAGCGTAGGATTAAAAGCACTGAATGTCCTGGTTTTGGCTAGATTTTATTTTTTTAGAATAATTTTATAATTAACTCTGACTTAGATCAGATAAACGGGTGGTGTAGACTACAATCAGACTGCACATATGTACAGTTCTTAGTCCGTACCTCCTGCAAAAGCAGGAATATTTCGGGCTCAGCATGACAAGGGTTAATAAATGAAGTAAGATTTTGCCTACAGTTTGCAAGAGAAACATTCATGTGTTAAAACATTTAAACTCAGAGCCTGGTTACCTGAGATAGGCTCAGTTGGTAGACCACTTGACTTAAAACCCGGACTTTCCGTATCAACTAATAAACCGATTGTCTTTCGGGTGAGACGTTTAACCCAGGCCCCGTGTGACGGTGCTATCCACCAAACACGTTAAAGAACTAGGCAGAGCTCTCGGCAGTTTCGTCCTGTATCTGTGCACTCACGTGAAATTCGTAAAAGGCGAAAAGAAACTTTCTTTGATTAACCCATTCCCACACGATGACACTTTCTGACGCCCCACAAGAAAACCATTTTGGAGAAAAAAAATGGAAAATTGAGAAATTACTTGCAACAAGCAATTTCTTCATTTTGCACAGTGTTTTCTTACCAGAAAGTTGAAAAAATCTAACATTCCATACACCTTATAACGGCGTCTTCAATTAGTATCAGTCTAAAATACTGTCGTGCGGGTATATATGGGTTCAATGTCTCATACGTTTTGATAACAGAGACTTATCGCCAACAACACAATTCTGAGATCTATTTCATTTTCTGTTCCGCAAAGCTCTTCATATCAGTCTTGAGACCTTTTTCTAAAATTACAGATGGAGGGATCTGTACACCATTTTAACGTTCCTTTTGGTTACAAAAATTCGTCACTGCGAGAATAGAGTCTATTATTATTGAACCCTTATCGGAAAATGAAAGTAGAAAGTTGTTAATAGAGCAAAAATGCCTGATATACATGTCTCTGATTTCTTGAATAAATGTTTTATTATTATCATTTTATTATTATCATTATCATTATTACTAAATGTTTTATCTTTATCTATTTATTAATAATTCTTTGTGGCATTTCTTTGCCTCAAATAGCTTCTATATCCTCTTCCTTTTAGCAACAATAAATTTCACAGGTTAGATTCATTTTTGCTGTTGTTGTTTTAAGATTTTTCTCGAGTATATCCATTCATATATGCCGTGAAACAAATAATGCCGTTTGTTTAATGACATCATTACATGTATCATGACGTCATTTTCACGGTAAACGTATACCTCGAATCGTTTGTATATTATTACACTATCGTAATATCACACGTGCGATATGAAAAAAATGAACTCCCGAAAGCATGTTCTTAAACCAATTCCCAATTAATGACGCTTTATGAACATCCCCACTACCCAAGAAAAAAGCTTTGGAAAACATTGTGGACAATCAAGAAATTGCTTGTTACAAGCAATTTCTCCATTATCCACATCTTTTCTTCCCCGAAAGTAACAAAAAATCCATAATTACACAAAATCTATATTGTCGTCTGCAACTCATTTCAATTTAGACCGGTCAAAAAAAATATTGTGTGGTAACGGGTTAACTGCAACAACCATGTTGAAAAAGGCTTCCTTTTTTGGTGTGTTTTGGCAGTATTTTCTTCTTTTCAATCAATAGATAGGGAATATTACAACAGTATCTTTTTCTATTTATTGTTATCGTGTTCGAGAATCGTGTGTAGGTATTTTTTATTGGGTGAGACCAAAGGTCGAATCCAATTAAAAATACCTACACTAGATTCGAGAACACGATAACAACAAATAGATAAACCCATTGTTGTAATATTCCTTTTATTATATAATTTTTAGGAGATGACATTAAGAAAATAATAACCAACTTTCCGGGGGAAAAAGCCGAACGTCAATACACAAAAAAGGAGTCCGTGTTTAACGGTACTCGACGAATAAGTTTTTTTTTTTTTACACGCCGAATATTGTTTTTTTCTGTCGAGTTGTATTAGATAGCCAGATTTTAATCCATATCTTTTATAGGTATGTAATACAACATTTTATTTTCCAATTGTGCATAGCTTGTTGTTAATGTCCAGAGGCCAAAATGACCTAATTCAAGACATGATTGAAGGTAGATCTACATCTACACTGATTTAATTTCAAATAATGATGACCCTTCCCTTTACCCATTACCTCTCAACATTGTGAGAAAATTAGAAATTTCTTGTCACAAGAATTTTCTCCTAATCCCACAATGTTTTCTATGCCATGTTACCTTTTTTTAATTTAACCTATTTCAAGACGACAATGTTTTTGACTAGTCCAAATTGAAGGAAGTTACGAAAAACAATATTGAGTTGATAAAGTTTCAAAATCGTTATCTTTTGGTAAATAAAATTGTGAATAATGAAGAAATTGCTTGTAACAAGCAATTGTTTTCCTTTTCCACAAAGTTTTCAGAATATTCTTTTTATTGTTAGGGCTTCCAAAAGCGGGATTGTGTTTGAATGGTTTAACCCATTACAACTTCATCCCTCCTTTTTACGCGCCACAAGAAAAAAGCTTATGAAAACATTGTGGAAAATGAAGAAATTGCTTGTATCAAGCAATTTCTTCATTATCCACAATGATTTCTACCCAAAATGACGAAAAAATTCAAAATTCTATTAACTTGAAATTGTTGTCTGCAGCTTCTTTCAATTTGGACCAGTCTAAAATTCAACTGTGTTGGAATGGGCTAAGCGCACTCTGTAACCTCTTTCAATTTAGACCAGTGAATTATTTGTCGTTTGAGGATGAGTGAAAAGTAATTGATACCTACATTTAAATACGAATGATGGGATTAATGATTTTAACACTTTTATCTTGAAAAGTTGCAGTTCATAGGTTGGGACAGACGCGGGGTGTAGGGTTCACATATTTCCTACATATCTAGCACCATTGACAAAAAATTAGCCCGTTTATCTGTAGAGCACTTGACTTAAAACATCAAGATCACGGGTTCGAGCCCAGGCCTGACCAAACCAACTTATTGCCTTTCGGATTAGACGTTAAACCGAGGCCCCGTGTGACGATTCTACCCACCGAGCACGTTAACGAACCAAGCGGAGCTCGCAGCAGTTTCGTCCTGTAGCCTTACACTATCCCCCGTAACAACTGACCGTCTTCTGGGGGCGTCACTCATATGGGCATGTGCTACGGTAGAGACGATAAATAAACGGAACAAAACACTCTCTGAAGGGCTCCTGTCATTGTGTTTGCCAACCCTGTGCTCGTAAACTGTTTTCTTTATAAAACTTGTGGTCGGATTTGAACCAAATTTCAAAGAGACGTTTCTCGCTTTAACTGCCCAAATTACGTATTCAATGACGAGGTCAAATTGTAAAAGTGCCTTTTTTCCAGTGTTTGCTTTTTTACGTCTGAAACTTATAAAAAAAAGTATAAATAAAAGATGGAATGCCATCAAAATTAGAATTATTCCGTGCAATCCAATTCTTTAGCTTAAAAAGGCAAAGATTTCGTGTAACATTTGTTCATTTCTGTTTATTAATTTATCTGTTTGTTTGTTTATTAACTTATTTACAAATTTGTCTTATCCAGAAAAAGCTGCTTTAAATGAGATTTTTTAATTTAACCCATTACCAGAAAGCAAAATTTTAGACTAATCCAAACTGAAAGGAGTTGCAGACGACAATTTAAAGTTTATGTGGTTTTTTTTTTTTTTTGTTTTTTTTTTTTTTTATTATTATTATTTTTTATTTATTTATTTACTTTTGGGGTAGAAAACTTTGTAGAAAAAATTGCTTCATTTCTTCTTTTTCCACAATGTTTTCTAATACTTTTTGGGGGGGACATCTTAAGGCGTCATTGGGAATGGGTTAAAAAACTTTTTGTCTGATTAACATGAAAAGAAAATATCTTCACAACTAATAAATTGACAGCAGGTTTTGCATATCAACCCATTACCATACGACCATATTTTAGAGTGATCAATTAATTTTCTGTGTTTCAACTGACTACAAAGAATCTAGGGTTACTTTTATGAAGGTAAAGGTTAGATCAATCAGGACGTTTCAAACATTTTATTCAAATAAATGGATGCATAATGACCGGGTACCGACCAGTTAATTTGCAATATTGAACACGTGCGGGGAAGTCAAAGCTTTTGTTTGGAAAACTAACTCGTACATTTGTGTTTCAATATAGGTAAGTCATCGCTTAAGATGGACTTAGACTGTTCAGAAGGTAATCTTATATTTTGTATTTGTTATAACCCAAGACAGCATTTTTTTTTAAACTGGTCCAAATTGAAAGGAGTTGCAGACGACAATTAAAAATTGTTGTTGTTGGTGGTGTTTTTTTGTTTTTTTTTTTTTTGTTTTTTTTGTTTTTTTTTTGGGGGGGGGGATTTTCTGGGTAGAAAATACTGAGGAAAATGAAAAAAATGCTTGTTAAAATATTTTTTTTCATTTTACACAATGTTTTCCCTATTGTCTTTACCGATGATTGTCGAAAAGAGTCATTGAGTAGGAATGGGTTAACTGGATCCTTGTCTTGCTTGTTCGTACGTCTGTGTTGCTATATCTTTACTATTCTTTCCATTTTTCGTGTTTTCATGCTACTCAAACTTATTTTCGTTATTAAGTGCGCTAAATCGTTGCGATTGGACTAAGATAGTATTTAACCCATTTCCGTGCAACAAAATTTTAGACTGGACTAATTTGAAAGATGTTGCAGGTGACAATTTCAAATGATGGTAATTTAAAAATATTTTTCTTTATGGATAGAAAACATTATAGATAATGAAGAAAGTGCTTGTTTCAAGCAGTTTCTTCATTTTCTACAATTTTTTTAGATTTTTTTCATGGTGTGTGTAAAAAGGTTGGATTGTTTGGGAATGGGTTAAAGTAGCGTGTACTCCCATTCTAGTGAATGTATCTCGTTAGGCATTCATTCATTCATTCATTCATTCATTCACTTTATTTCCTTCAGAGGAGATTGACAATTTTTTAACAATAATGATATGGCATATATGTTGTAGTAATTGGAAAATGGAAAAAAATGATGAGTTTGAAATACTATCCGCGGAGCGCCAATAGAACTAGTTTTTAAATGTACAATCAAGTGTTATTAATCATATGGTCCGTGGAAACATCTGTATATAATTGCAATACTTCAAAATAGAGTATTATCATTGGCCCAAATCGTATCACGTGATCAAATCAATTGCACTTTATACCTCGATAAAAGACAGCACTATTTTCGACAAAAATAGAAACAAAACAAGGTCAGGGATTTCCGATATTGGGAATTCACTTCCAAGAAATACCCAACTTGTTTTGTTACTATTTATAGTCATCACCCTTTGAATTTCGATTTCCTTGAATTCCTTTATACTTCCATGGATTTTCAATAAATAGATAAGCAAATAGTGTCCTTATAACAATTATAATGTTCGTTTTAAACATGAAGATTTCGAAAAACTCACCTTTATTAGCCGTAAATCCGAGATGTCGAATCGGCTTCGCCACATCAGCCTGTATCGTGTCAATGTGGTAGGTTTATATTTCTTGTCTATTATAAAGCATCTATTCATAATTCTAACTGTTATCGACCCAGATATCATAATTTACAGAGTTATAAGTTAGTATTTGCTCATAATAATTCTAAATAAATCCAACGAATGTTCGAATTTCCATTTCAAAAAACCCAAGCGACGAAATAAAATGTCCGCCGTTACAACGACTCGAGCGATAAACTGTGACAATGTATCCATACGCCTGAAAAAGTAACTCCGCCCACAGTTCGTTTATTTGTTTTTATTTTCATCTCTCTATCCGTTTCGGATTTGAAAATAGACGTATTGCAATTATATGGGCCGAGTGTATTTTTCACTGCGTTTATTGGAGTATAAAGTGCAATTGCCTTAGCACATGGCTTAAACATATCGCCCTACGGGCGTTATTTGCCATGTGCTAAGGCAATTGCACTTTATACTCCAATAAACGCAGTGAAAAATACACTCATCCCTATAATATAATTTATCGTTATTTTTCGAAATTGCGTTGAGTCGTGTGGACACAATGAGTTGGGATTTTCTCAAAGCACCATCAGTAGAAAGCGTTCATTGGATGAACATGCCAACTCATGTCCTAAGGCTGGATACATTGTTGATACATGTGAAACGAAGTTTGATTTTACGGAATATGTTGACGCACATTCGATCAGCTTGTGTTTGACTTCGTCCATACTCAAACGGCCGCACAGATGACATCGTGTCGGTTCAGATCGCGGAACTGTGGTCCATAATTTAGCTACAAAAGCTATCTTATGAGGCGACAATCTCGCTGCATAGAGATAATAAAGGGAACATGGTTCAATCGATCTGTGTAGCCGTGAGAATCTGGAGAAGTCAGCCGATCGAATGCGCATCAACCATTCATCGGACTCTTTTTCTTTTACTGCTCGAACAACAATTTGGCGCCATATTTGTTTAGTAGGTAGGAAACAATTATCATTGATATACATATTCATTAGGAAATTAAGGTTATATTTGGCTAGTATGCAACAAATATCAGGAACGAATCCTCTAGTAATCTTAAGGAATGCCTTAAGAACTCCTTAAAACAAATATTTCGAAAAGAGATAGTATCCAAAAGAGGTCATATTTTTCGATATGAATTAAGGTAAGGTAGAATGATCTGTCTAGACTGATAAAAAAATCGCCTAAAGCGAAATGCCCGATCCTGACTAGCCTGCACAGTTCCCACTCTATGATGTGGACCGATTTTTTTTTTTTTTTTTTTTTTTTTTTAATCCATAAGGCGGCGATTTTGCGTAATGGTTTGCAAATATCATCAATAGCGCAGATCAAATTACTGACCTGGTAAGATTCTGTTTCCTTTGAATAAATTAACCCAATGCTGTATTTCAGAATTTTAGACGTGTCCTTATACAAAAAAGGTAGCAGACATGATAATAAAGGAAGCTCAACTCAAAAAGTAATCACCCTAGACGATAGAACGCATTATAGAAAAAGAAGAATTTGCTTGTTGCGAGCAATTTCTTCTGTATCAACAATGTTTTTTTTAAGTATAATATCACAGGAATGAAATAAAAAAAGGGATTGAACGGGAAAGGTTTGTTAGTTATCTCGTAGACAGTAAAACATTTTTCAACCATTTTCCTCTCTTTTTTTTCGAAAACCAATCAACATTGTTTTATTTTCGTTGTGTTTTATTTCCTCCTTAAAGTTCACGGTTGCCTAAATGTCAAGAAACAGAAATAAAACAGATTTAACGAAACAAAATGGCAGTAAAGGCCATTTTCTCTGCAAATAATTATTTACATTTCAAACCGAGAACAGCACTTTAAGCAGAAACATATTTCAGAAGACGTAAATTCGCAAACTTGCTATTCCGGCAACCTTTTAAGATACGGATGGTTTGTTTGTTTGAATGGGGTTTTACGCCGCTTTCAACAATCTTCAGTCATATCGCGGCGGCTGGAGCACCTAACTATGGATTCCTGGTATTTCTCACAACAGTACCGCCACAACATCCTTTCTTAGCCTCGAGCTGCAATCCCACATAGGTCTACGATAAATGACCCATTGGTGGGAGACAAATAGTCGGAAGGGTTGAGTGCCGCCGTCGGGGATCGAACCCGGGACCTCTAAAATGATAGTCCGACGCGCCACCAACTGTGCTATGACGGCACTAAGATATGTAGGTATTGTGAATAGAAGTATTAATCACTCGGCAATCGGCGATGGAACATAATACCGTTTCTTCTTCAAGTCGTGTAAGCATATATAAATCAGCACGTGCTGAACAATACAGATGCGCATGTACGGGTGACGGACCTCGGTACCAATCAAAGAATCAATCGACCAATGAAATCATTCATTTGGTCCGGAAGTTGACTTTTCACTGCGATATTGGCCGACATTAACGTTAAACATTTCTGTTGGTTTGACGACTAAAACGTCGTAACTACAGCTTTTTCAAGCTGTAGTTACGACGTTAAAGTCGTTAACCAACCGTTCTAGTTTTTTATACACATTATTTTACCATGTTCTTTTTTTTTTCAAAATATCATCATAAAACACCTAAGTCTAACTACCTATCCCAGCTCAGTGGCTGGGCCAGCTAAACGTCAATTTAAACGTGCGCGCGTAAAAAAAAATTATCGTTAAATCAAACGTGCGCCCGAACCGTCATTGATCGTTCTGTTCTGTTCTAAGCGTATGCGCGTAATAAGTATAAACCTTCATTCTATGTGCAATTATAATATTATGCCCGCACGTACTAATTATACGCGTGAAAGCCTGACCTTTGTGATCGCATTCGTATTGTTTACGTATTCATATTCGCATGTACGACTTAATATGGAAATTTGACCCTTTTAGTGCACCATACCTGGAACGGTATAATATGTCACCTGGTCTCATTTTTTTGTCGATTATTTTTTGGCAAATTGAAATTAACCCATTCCCTCACAGTGGCACTTTTGGAATCCGCTCGAGAAAAGACAATTGGTAAACAATGTGTAAAATGAAGAAATTGCTTGTTACAAGCAATTTCATCATTTTACACAATTTTTTCTGTCTAAAAAGTGAAAAAATCTAAAATTTCACAAACTTTTAATAGTCGTCTGCAACCCCTTTCAATCTTGTAACGGGTCAAGCGTTCTTGATATGACGGGCAAAGCTGAAAATTAATTACTTGCAAGCAAAATGTGCAGTCTAGGCCTTCAGTCAACCGACCAGTAATTAATAAGATTATTTTTGTTGAATCGCAGTTGTCATTTTAATCTATTCCTTCTTTAATAAAAGGACTTATACTTTCTAACAGCTGTGCTGTTATTAGACGAAAAAGTGTCCCGCATTCGTGACAATTTGTCTCTCAAAATTCTGAAAGTTTTGACAGCAAAGCTTCTTGTCACAAGAGGACCATCTTTGGGAGTTTTTAAACCATTACACATTCCCGCCTTAGGAATTTTGAACTATATAGAGAAAAATCGTTGTGAAAAATGAGAAATTGATAGTAACGAGAAATTTCATTTTTCTCACAAAGTTTTCTTATGTTGCATATATTTTCAAATCTAAACCCTCTTTGCTAATTCTTTTATCTTTGTTTTAAGTTTCGATCAGTATAAAATATTATGGTCTGGTATTTTTTAACCCATTCCCACACAAAAGAATTTTAGACTGGTCCAAATTAAAAGAAGTTGCTGATGACAATTTTTGATTGATGGATCTTTAGGCTAAAATACATTGTGGACAATGAAGAAATTGCCTGACACAAGCAATTTCTTCATAGTCCACAATGTTTTTTGAGGCGTAAAAAGGAGGGATTGTGTGGGAATGGGTTAAAACAAATGTGTACATAAAAAAGGGGCGGGTCCATCACAAAGCTATCGAGTTGGAATACACACAAAGAATGTGTGTCTAAGGTGACGTCACACAGTCAATTCGATCAGGTTGATCATTCCGATTATATTTATACCCCAACGAACATGCACGATCATTCACGACATCCCACGTGACTAAAGACAATTCATCCGTGACGTTCGTCCTTTAACCAATCACCACGCAATCTCAAATCCAACTGACTGGGGGAAAATAACATTCAAAATCATTTTGAGAAAACAAGAAATTGCTTATAACAAGTAGTTTATTCTTTTCAAACAATATTTTCTGTCTGATTTTGCTTCATATCTGAAAGGATGCCCGGCGGTTTGAGGTGCACTGACGCCGCGGCGTAAACAGCGGTACTTTCACGTATAACGTCGTTTCCTGTTGTTTTTGTCACAATATTTAACCCATTATCAGACGGCAAAATTTTAGACTGGTCCAAATTGAAAAAGTTGCAGACGACAATTTAAAGATTATGAATTTTTGGAGTTTTTTTTTTTTTTTCAATTTTCTGTATAGAAAACATTGTGGAAAATGAGGAAATTGCTCGTATACCAAAGCTTCCTTGTGGGGTCTAAAAGCGTCACTGAGTGAGAATGGGTTTAATGAATAAATCGTATCAGACATGCATTTTGGGTCGCGGTTGGGGCTCGGGTGGGGGGGTGTAATATTATACTTAGGGACAACAATAACGCCATTCATAAACTTCGTCATTAATCATTAAGTGAGATAAAGTTCGTTGTGAAGGTCGTTGTCTGCGCATGTCATATTCTGCGAAGTTGTCTGCGCATGTCATATTCTCCGAAGATTTACCTGTCTCCGGGACCGTATTACTTATCCAGATTTGGATAATTATTACTACGCCGTACACATAACTCCATAATATATCGCCAAAAAGTAGCAAGTGGATAATAGCAATAACAACTACAATTGTGGAGAAATCAAACTTAATTCTAGCCCAAAGTTAATTAGAAAACTAATCATTTTAAATTGCGAAAGCAATCATGTCTTACCTGTGCTCCAAGAACAGGCATCAAGCATATGAAGCGTGCATTTCATGGGCGCTGACATTTTGAATGTAGTTCGACGGAATCGGCCGATTCGTCATGAATGAGACTACCCAGAATGCTCAAATTAGATAGGTCAGTATTTGTAAAATGCCACCTATCGGAAGAAACGTTGTTAAGGTTGAAACCGCAGTAGTCTGGAGATGATATTGATAGTAGCGTAGGTACTTTTTGTAATATAATCGATGATGCTGTTTCACAATTTTTCAAAAGAAAAGTAAAAACGAATCCTACACTTGATAAAGGGGATTATAACGTGTGGTATAACTATGTTTGTTTGTTTGTTTGTATGGGGTTTTACGCCGCTTTCAACAATCTTTCAGTTATATCGCGGCGGCTGGAGCACCTAACAATGGAATCCTGGTATTTCTCACACCAGTACTACCATTACATCCTTTCCTAGCCTCCAGCTGCTATCCCACATAGGTCTACGATTATCGACCCATTGGTGAGAGACAAATAGTCGGAAAGGATGAGTGCCGCCGTCGGGAATCGAACCCGGGACCTCTAGATTGAAAGTCCGACGCGCTACCAACTGCGCTATGACGGCGGCTGGTATAACTATGAGTGTGATGATAAACGTAGTAAATTTTACAAATTGCTCAATATTTACAGGAAAGAAGGTACTGATATAAATAGACAAAATATGATTACTGCTAGGTCAGATTATAAATCTACGGTACGGAAATGTAAATATGATTTTATAAAAACAGGACAGGTGATTTATTGAAGGCGAAACATAATAATGCAAAACTGTATTGGAAAATGTTAAAACAATCAGCTGGAGTAAAATGTGCAGATATACCCATTAATGACTTTGAAGTGTATTTTAAATCGGTCAATAACCCCAATGATCCTTTCTTCACTGCTGATGAAGACGTTTTGTATTTTTTAGAACGCTATGAAAGAAATGAGTTTGATGTGATGTTTAATGAACTAAATTCGCCCTTTACACAAAACGATATTAAGAAAGCAATCAATCAGTTAAAACCGTCCAAAAGTGGGGGACCAGATAATCTTATTAATGAATTTTTATTCATGGTAAAGAAACATTAACGCCGACAATTGTCAATATTTTTAATAAGGTTTTTGAAATTGGATATTTTCCAAAATGCTGGTCAGAAGGATATGTCATACCCCTTCACAAGAAAGGTCCTCTAAATGAAGTAAACAACTATAGAGGTATAACATTATTAAGCACGTTTGGCAATTTTTTTACTAGAGTTTTAAACAACAGGCTAAACAGTTGGGCCGAAAATTATAATGTTTACATTGAAGCTCAAGCTGGGTTCAGAGCAAAGATGAGTACCATTGACAATATTTTTGTGTTGCATGGTTTAATCAACCATATGATTAATAAAGGTCGGAAATTATATTGTGCTTTTATAGACTTTAGTAAAGCTTTTGACTACATTACAAGAGAAAATTTATGGTACAAATTAATAAAACTTGGACTTCGTGGTAATATTTTAAACATTTTAAAATCTATGTATTTAGATGTCAAATCAAAAGTTAAATATCAACATGAATTAAGTGAAAGTTTCGAATGTTCATTGGGTGTCAGACAAGGTGAGTTTTTATCTCCCTTTCTGTTTGCCATGTTTCTCAACGACATAAAAGACATTTCTATGAAAAAGGGTCTTGCAGGTATTGATGTTTGTACTTTAAAAATATTTTTGATTCTTTACGCAGATGACATTGTTATCTTCGCTAATTCTGCTAAAGAGTTGCAAGAGAGTCTTAGTTCTTTACATGAATATTGCATGCGATGGAAGTTGAAGATAAATACCTCTAAAACAAAAGTTGTTATTTTCAGAAAAGCTGGTACTTTACCAAGAAATTTGAAATTTAAGTATGGCGATGATGAATTGGAGATTGTTAATAAATTTACATACTTAGGACTTGTATTTACTACAGGTGGATCTTTTTCTGAAGCACAAAAAACTTTATCAGGGCAAGCGTTGAAAGCTATTTATAGCATGAATAAACATTTATCCAAATTTACAAACTTAGATGTAAGCCATCGGCTTGAACTATTTGATAAATTGATAACCCCGATTTTGAATTATGGTAGTGAGGTATGGGGTTTCAATAATGGTACTGACGTAGAACAAGTTCATATTAAGTACTGTAAAACATTATTGAAGGTTAAAAAATCAACACAAAACGATTTTATTTATGGTGAGCTTGGTCGTTTACATTTACAAAAACTAAGAATTATCAACATAGTAAGATATTGGCTGAAAATAATACAGTCAAACGACACTAAATATTAAACAGGTTTATTTGTTACTTAAGAATGACATTGAGAGAAATGCCAACATAGTTAATTGGTGTTCTTTATTGAGAAACGCATTGTTTAATCTGGGTTTTGGAGATGCTTGGCAAACACAAGGTGTACGTAATGCAAAACAGTTTCTTTCTCTAGTAAAACTGAGAGTTAGAGATTAATACATCCAAAACTGGCAAGCTCGTATAAACGATTCAAGTAGAGCGTTATTTACAAATCAATCGCATCGTTCGGTTTCCATGCATACTTAGATGTACTTAAAGTAAATGAATATCGCGAAGCATTAGCACGTTTTCGTCTATCATCACACAGGCTAGCAATAGAGACCGGTAGATGGGCTAAGCCAGTATCTAAACCAATAAATGATAGAAAATGTTTCCATTGTGATATACTGGAGGACGAGTTTCATTTTGTCATGGAATGTCCATTGTACTCATACCTTAGACAGAAATTCTTAACTCGTTTTTATAGGGAAAGGCCTAACATGATTAAGTTTATTCAACTGATGAATACGAATAATAAGAATTTAAAGTACTAATCAATTTAAGCGCCTTCATTGATAGAGCAATTTGTATAAGAAATTCTATATTGTTTGATAATACTTAAGGTACCTGTAATCCGATTGTTAGATATTTCAACTTAAATCTGAATGAAGCCAAATGATAATGTTTAACTGTCTTTTTGTAAAACTCATTGTAAGAAAAACAATTACTATATTTTGTATATCATAGTCAAAGATGATTATGTATGTGAGATATATTGTTCAAAATACTTTATGGTTATAATAATTCTAGCATGACTTTAAACTAAAGCAATACATGTATATGGTAATGCAATTATTATATATGCAATTCATGAATGTGTATAACATAGTCAAAGACTGTTACCTACGTTAGGTATAATAGTCATAAATTCATTTAGATTAAAATAATTCATGTCTTACTTTATATCAAAGTTGCTTATAATTGTATGTTCATTGAAATATCAACTGTACTAGCATGTATAGCATGTAAACAAACACACTTCTATTTTAACTATTTATGGATTGTTGTCACAGATGTCCCTATGGTTCCTCTTGTATTTTCGTTTCGTACAAGTGTAACCAATACGGGGATCTGTTGAATGAAGTATTAGAAACATGCACCGATACATGCATACGAATCTTTGTATACCGATGTGAAACTGTTTCCTTTGGTTTGAGAGATATCTAATCAGATCACATCTCATAAATCTATTGGGTACATATACTCTAAATCCTACACATCTTAACAACAACACATTATCATGAGCAGCAGTTGTACCTTGCTTCAGGTAGAAATTCTTTCTGGCCGCTTAACTTGGTTTATATACAAATACTTCTTTCTTTTTTGTTTGATTGTGTGTGTGTTTTTTGTTGTTTTTTTTTTTCACTCATATTATCATATGTTCACTATGTTCACTGTTGCACATCTGCACTTTATACAGTTGTATGTCACATTGGTCTATGGCCTTCTGGAATATTTGAATAAAACTTGAAACTTGAAAACTTGGTATCTGACCTTATGTAAGGCAAATAATTAAATAATTACTTTCTGCTCATGATTGGCATAACCGTGTGGTCACGTCGTAGTAACTACGACATTTCTTTAGCCGTGGTTACAAGGTTATGATCGCACAAACGAAAATCATACCCTTCTCTTTTCTCTCAACCATTAAATATATTATTTTCTCCGTGTCATTTTACAAAATTTTCCTTCTCATACATACTTTTTCATATACTATTTTAATCATCTTAACCTCTCACCATTTGAATTTTCTATGTATCTGTTTGTTTGTCCGTCATCTCGAAACACCAGACAGTTATATTTATGTGTAAGATAATATTTTTTTTACTTGCATGCAATATTGACAATTTTCATTTGTAATAAAGAATCAAATCGCGACAATTTTCTTCGCAGCCGCCGTCATAGCGCAGTTGGTAGCGCGTCGGACTGTCTATCTAGAGGTCCCGGGTTCGATCCCCGACGGCGGCACTCATCCTTTCCGACTATTTGTCTCTCACCAATGGGTCAATAATCGTAGACCTATGTGAGATAGCAGCTGGAGGCTAGGAAAAGATGTAATTGTAGTACTGATTTGAGAAATACCAGGATTCCATTGTTAGGTGCTCCAGCCGCCGCGATATAACTGAAAGATTTTCATTCAAACAAAACAAATCTTCGCAGTTTTTTTTTTATATGCTTACACGTCCTATAACGATCTATATGAATACGAAACGACATACAATGTTTTAAGAAAAACGCGTTTGTACTAGTTTATTAACTTTTAACGTACCTGTGATTTTATACTTTAGAAAACATTGGGGAAAAGGAAGCAATTGCTTTTCCCAAAATATTATCTTCTGCGTAGATTGGTTACTTTTCAAATTGCACACAATTTTAATTACCATCTGCAACTTCTTTCAAATTGGACGAGGCTACATTTTTTGTTAAAAACAGGAAAGGGTAAAAGGGGTTTTAGCCTGGGTAGCATAAATAATAGGCTTAGCCTCAAGATGCCATACCAAACTTTGAAAGAACATGCCGAGGTGACAAGTTGTGGGGCAGGGACTTGAACGCGCCACCATCGACTTCTTTTGGATTACAAGTCAGCCACCTTAACCACCGAGCTAAGACGGACCCCGAGAATACATCTGTATCTGTTCATACCTAATTTTAAATGGATAGAAAATTTGGAGACAAGTATATCTTTAGATTTGAAATAAGATTTTGAGGAGACCAATGCTTTAAACGGGCTCAAAATTGAAAGGTATCGTAGATGACATAAATATGTTAAAAAAAGTGTAATTTGGAAAGAAAGTATCACATAGTTAAGGACAGATATATATATATAATTTTTTTAAACCTTATTCACAAAGTGTAAATACTTAAGCACTGTAGACATAAGAATGGGTGATCAAAGGTCAATTTTATTTAACCTTTCACTGTTTTTCGTAATTCAGGACTTGTCCAAATTCAAAATGGTAGCAGATGACATAAAAATGAATACAATTCAAAAAGTAACATTATTATATGATAGAAATTGATTGATTGGTTGATTGATTGATTGATTGATTGATTGATTGGTTGGTGTTTAACGCCGCTTTAAACAGTATTTCAGTCATATCGCGGCGGCTGGAGCACCTAACAATGGATTCCTGGTATTTCTCACACCAGTACTACCACTACATCCTTTCCTAGCCTCCAGCTGCTATCGTGATTACCAGATTATCCACCCATTGGTGAGAGACAAATGTCGGAAAGGATATGTGTCGCCGCCGGGGATCGAACCCATTATATGATAGAAAATATTGTTGGAAAAGAAGAAACTGCTTATAACAGGCAATTTCTTCTTTTTTGGACAATGTTTTCTCGCGTATAATATCACAGGGACGTAAAATTAGGGATTGTACGGGAAAGGGCTGTACAGGTATAGACAAAATTGACCTTTGAACAATCACTATAACTTGTACATCTGTAGTAACAATACAATATAAACATGTAAAATCTCGACAAGAGGGGCAAGAGGAGATACTGGTTGTTTTGATCCTGTAGGATGCATAAGTTATTCATTGATCAGGGATTGAGTTTAAAAGAAAATAATAGTTATATAGCTGTTTGGAAATGGAGAATCTACTTGCCATTGATGAAATAATAGGTTTTAACCTATTTATTTTTTCAAATCGTTTTAGACACACGTTCTTCAAAATAAGATCAATCTTTCTCGTTTCTACTTCTTGGAGCATGGAAATTTAGGGTTAAAAAAAGAAAATGCTTTATAACTTTCGTCGCATTTATATAGCCTAGATCAGGAAACGGGAGTGAGGAATGGTAAAAGTTGTTGTTGTTGTTGTTAAACTAGTTACCACAATTCTACATTTTTTTTTTTTTATTTCTGAACGTAATAGCCGTCGAAAACATCGGGAGTCAAGGAGGAATTGCTTGCAACATGCAACATGTAATTTCTCAATATGTCTCATAACCTATATGCCAATTGACGGATTGACGACTCCGCCCAATGAGTCCGACAGGAAGTGAGACTTAGATGAGAAGCGGTGGTCTTTTTACAAACCGATGCTCAGTAACATGTAACAAAGAAGAAAAAAATGTTGGTTAGCGACCTACAGCTATTGTTACGACGTTTAAGTCTCAAAGCCAACACAAATACACCCATGTCGGAGTTCAAAGTTCATTTTCGGTCTAAACGAACGAATTGATTGGTCAATTAGTTGTTTGATTAGCAGTAGATATCCGTCAATTTATTTTTCAGTTTAATCCTTTCCTGCTCAGTTACTGGTGTTTAAGTCTCTGAGAATTTATAATAGAGAAAATTTTGTAGAAAAAAGACGAACTTGCTCGTAACAAGCAATTTCTTCTTTTTCTACAATATTTTACCTTACTGATTGATATTGTTGTTGTTTTGTTGTTGTTTTGTTTTGTTGTTTTTGTTTATTTTTTCATCCAGATTAAATTTTCGACTGCAAAACCTTTGAATTTGGGCAGGCCTAAAATCTTGAAAATCAGGAAAGGGTTAAATGAACTAAATTATCGTGTGCAATTTCTTTCAGTTTGAACAAGTCTTCAATGGTATCGTCTGGTTATGGAACAGCTTATCTTCCAAATTGAAGGGAACAATTTTAACTGACCTATCCTCAGCAATAGAGAATCAACGGGCCATATAGATGACATGGATGACACAGGAGGCGACAATCTAGTTGGGACTTTTTCCTTTGACGAGAAAGTCCACGACGAACAAACCACAACAACCTTTACAGCATATATAAATCTCATCTACCCACCGATTCTTGTTATCGTTGGAGTCACGTGTAACATTTTTATCATCTTGACCATGCGCACTAAATACTTCCGGAATGTCTCAACTTCCGTTTACTTGAAAACAGGGGCATTGAACGACGGTC
The DNA here is from genome assembly GCA_946902895.1 of Fragum fragum. NCBI lineage: Eukaryota > Metazoa > Mollusca > Bivalvia > Cardiida > Cardiidae > Fragum > Fragum fragum. The sequence continues at coordinate 12,275,715 of OX336378.1, forward strand.
TAGCTCTGCTAATTTCACTAATCTCACACTGGCTGTACGTAAATTTTCCATCTGTGTATGTAAGAACAGAATATTCACACATAATGTGCAAGTTCTTCAATTTTTACGGAAGTGGGAATAACGATTTTGGGATAATGATTACAGCCTCTATGACAGCCGAACGGGCGATAGTTGTGGCGGCGCCATTAACTGCCGGGATAAATTGCTCTGTTAAACGAGCGTGGAAAGTAACAGGGGCAATTTTCGTAATCGTTGTCATCAAGAACTGTCATTATCTGTTCACCTCGGACATTGTGCCGGAAGGGCGATCTGATAGACTGTGTGACGTATTTCCGGAAAATCATGGCATCGTTTACCAGTCATTCTGGTTGGATTTTTTTCCTTGGTTTCATCTCGGCTACGTTGCATCTGGTGGAGTTTTGCTCGTTGTCAGTAACTCTGTGATTCTTTATCATGTCCGTAAATCAGCCACTAGAAACAATCACAGTTCTAGCATGCGCCATATTGTGCCTATGCTCATCGGCGAGTCTGTGTTATTGATTATCTTGACTTTCCCGTTTACTATACATCTTGCGCTGCTCTCAATTCGAATTCAGTACGACGAAAATTTATATGACGACCCAGTGAAGGCTGCAAGGGAACAACTCGTATTTTCCGTTACTTTTTACATGATTTATACCAATAAATGTGCCAATTTTTTCATGTATTGCGTCACTGGAAAGAAATTTAGAGATGGACTGCGCATGACGATTGAGCGTTTTCATGGGTCGACAAAGCGATTGCACGAAAGTGCTAAATCAATTTGGTCGATTTCATCATATACAACAAAATCTTTTATTCGAAAGTCTTTCCGGTCAATCAATCGAGATAGTCCGTCGGATTATTTTTCCTATTCTGTTGAAACAATAGACGAAGAATATGAGTTTTGTGGCGTTTTGGAATTGGACGAAAGGGTGATTCCGAGTCGACGTGTGTATATTTAACACACCAAAAAAATTCCCAAATTGTGGTATTAAAGAAGTTGTAAAAGCAGATGCTATCGGAAGATACTTGGCTCAAAAAAAGCTCCGAAGACATTTTTCTTTGACGGCGTGACGGGTAAAATTACCTTTCTCTGAGCTTTACAATACCTACGGGTGAACGATATGCCTTTTTCTAATATTCAATATTCTTTGGTGTATTTTTTGGAAAGTCACTTACTTCTTGTTTATTGTATACTTTCAGTAAAACTTACTATTATCTTTCGAAAACATACAGTAGGATTTCTGTCAAAATGTTTGAAATCTCATATGAACTATACTTTTCGAGCCCTATTGTTTATGAAATCTGATACATATTTGAAAGTATAAAAACGTTAGCATTCTGTCAGATATAGTCACTGTAAGTTTCTGATTTAACTGATTTCAAAGCGGACTTTCTAGGAGATTGCTCGCGATTTAAAAACGGATCATAACCGGATATAGAAGTAACACCAGACATGCGTCGTACAGAACTGGTTTTACTGTATCCGGGGGCGTCCCAAAAATGTGCAGTGCTCGCTGAAAACAGTTGCCGGTGTGCCTCGGAATATGACGTTCCGGTGTGAAACGTTTTGGGAGAAGGTGTTCTGGATTCATCATCTACAACCGTGGGCTTGATGGCTCTTCCGAAACTTTTTGTGGAAACTGCAGAATCTAATGTTTTGCACGAGTGCGACGCATATGTTGGATATTCGTAATGACCTTTTATAGGCGAAAGACGACGAGAACTTGCGTGACTAGTTGGTCTGGTCCAATTTTGAGCTTCATGAACTGTTCGAATAATATCACTCGAATCACTGATATCCGAATACTTCCTGGTTGTCGCTGAAAATTCAACACGGCGAGCCGACTTTTCCTGAAGTCTCTCGTTGCGTGTACTTACGGCGTTTTGATTTTTACCTTTAGTCATGAATTGTTTGACACTTTCGTTGTTATTCTTATCATATTCAAACTTATTAAATTCCTTATCGGCATCCCCTGTGTTTTGTTCACTGACATTAAACGTCTGTTTGGTTCCGAAGCTTTTAAATGTTGGCTCAGACATGTACGATTTAAGACCCTTCGGAATCCCAGCAAAGGAACCAACGGTAGTAAAACTGGTGGGTAAGGATCGAACCTTCTTTGACCTTTTCATAAGTACATTAAACTCTTCCAGCCGTGGCTCATTGTGAATGTTGTAGTGTGACAGCATGTGTCGTTCGGTGCTGAATCGTCTATTACAGATCTCACAGGTTACTGGCTTGGTACCTGAATGATACATACAGTAATGGGCATCGGGAAGTTAACGCTCATTAGAGACGTTTTTAGCTATATTCACTTCTTTGACATTTCATTCGAATAAATGACCAATCGCAGCTGTCAATCAAATAACCAGTCGATTAATAAAATCATTCATTCATACCAGAAATGAGTTAACTTCCACATTGGCCGACATTTTCTTAACCTTTTGTTGGTAGTGATGGTGGTTTGGCGACTTAAATGTAGTAACTACAGCTTTTTCAAGCTGAAGTTACGACATTTAGGTCGCCAACCAACCATTTCTTATTTTTGTTGCATGCCATTTACAACAAATTTTGCAAAATAACGCCTTGAAAATTCGAAGAGGGGCTTCCTGTTGGAGTTAGTGGGTGTGGCTTACAGGGTAAGTGGGCGGGGCCAGCGATTGTCAATTCACACAGACGGAAAAAATCGATTAGACACTTTATTCAACAAATTTCACGGATATATTTGACAGCTCTGTTTGATCCATCTTAATTGTTAGTTGAGTCTATTATTGCAATATGCTATTTTGTATCAAGTGTCAAAACCTCGCAACTACAGTTTATCAGAGCTGCTGTTCCGAGCTTTTGTATCCAATAGACGGAATCAGAATTCAGAATACTTTTTTTTCTTTCATTCTCATTCACATTAGTCATCCCGATCAATTAAAAAATTAGTAACAGTACAGTCGCTTGGCAATGTCACGCTGTTTTAAGCTATTCCCACACACGCCCTCATTTTACGCCCCTCACGCAAAAAAAAGAAAAGCTTTGAGAAACATTGTAGAAAACGAAGAAATTACTTTGAACAATATCTTTAACATCCACAATAATTTCTATCCAATAAGACATAAGATTTCTGAAATTCCACCAATTTTTAATTTTCATCTCCCACTTCTTTGAATTTGGACCAGTCTAAAATTGTGCTCGTCTGCTAGTGGGTTAACTTAACTGTAGGTGCTATATATTTATGATGCCGTGAAGGTTTCTCTTTGTGGGACTAGTCCGAAAAAATATATATCGTAAATACGCTCTGAGCAGAAAATTATACATGTAGCTAGTCAAAATGCGTTGGATAAAACGTATATGTATACAGTCCAACGCTGTAGAAGCTTTTTTGAAAACGAATTCTTACTTTATTAAAAGAAATACGTGGAAATATATCCATCGTTTAAGTTCGAAAAAAAGGAACACTTTTGATTGAAACGAAAAAAAAATCCAAGCAAAGTTTGTCAAATCTTTTTACGTATCCAGGCAACTGTATTGTCCAGATTCCATGCGAAAGTAGGTGGAACTCTATATGCGTTTAATTAACTCATTCCCAATCAGTGAAGCTTTGAGACGCCCCCGAAAAAGGTTTGAAAAACATTGTAGAAAATGAAGAAATTGCTTGTGAGAAGCAATTTCTTCTTTTTCCACAATATTTTCTGGCCAGAAAGTTGGAAAAAATCCAAAATTTCATAAACTTTAAATTGTCGTCTGTAACTTTTTTAATTTTGGGCAGTCTAAAATTTAACCGTCTGGTAATGGGTTAATTGAATAAATAAGCGATATAAATTAGGAACCAGTATTAGAAAAGGAGGAATGGCTAATTGAATGATTTTTTCAAAATACCCCATTGTTTTACATAGCAGATATTCTTCTTCGAAATATACGAGTATGTGGTTAAAATCTTACTCGCCAGACTCCCAATCTTCAAACATGGGATGTCATATGTTCGATCCCCTGCGGCGGAACATATCCTTTCCGACATTTGTCTCTAACCAATGGGTGGATAATCGTAAGCCTAAGTGGGATAGCAGCTGGAGGCTAGGAAAGGATGTAGTGGTAGTACTGGTGTGCGAAATACCGCGAATCTATTGTTTGGTGCTCCAGCCGCCGCGATATGAGTGATGTACAGTTAAAAGTGGCGTTAAACCAAATTTAATCAACAATCAAATCTTACTCAGAATCTATTAACTTTATTTGTAATGCTGACAACTTCTTTTCAATTTAATCGATGAGTTAGTATACAGCGTCGAAAGTCTCTTTAGAAATATAAGTATACTGCCAAAATGCCTATTACTAAACGACTATATCTTAGGCTGGTCCAAGTTCAAAGAATACATCATTTTAAAATCGACGATTTCTTATTTATGTTTTAATGTCATTAGGAATAAAAAATATTGTGGATGATGAAGAAATCGCTTGCTACAAGCATTTTTTGTTATTTTTCCACAATGTCTTAATTTAAAAAGGTGTTTTTGATGTGGTCTTTGTGGGAATAGAATAACCCTTCCCGGAGAATCCAAGTTTTTTACGTCCCTAGGACAATATATTTGAGGAAACATAGTGGATAAGGAATTAATTACTTTTAACAAGCAATTTCTTCTTTTCTCACAATGCTTTCTATCATTACTACCCCTTTGGCTTTTGGACGAGTCTAAAATTTTGAGAAAAAGGAAATGGTTAAAGTAACATAGGATTGATCAAACCCTAATACCTGTATGCGTTAATTGTGCATGTCGCTTTAGGACCTCAGCATTATTGAATGTTTTACCACAGCTCTGGCATCTATAGAGTCTCCTATCAACTCGTGGTAATGTGGAAAACTTGGGTATGTGCTCATGACGCCGTACAGGTTTATTAGTCCACGCTATATGCTGACGATCTTTTGACGAAAGGTGTATTTTTTCAGGTAGCTTTGGGATCATTTTTTTTTTTTTTTTTTTTTTTTTCTGAAATGAAAGAAATCTCTTAAAAGTCATCCAAAATTAGTACAGAATTCGTTTTCAAATATATTTGCCGTCTGACCTGCTAAAAAATGTTAACCCTTTCCTGTTCGATCAATGGTTTTTTCGTCCCTGTGATTTCTATGCATCAGAAAACATTGTTTGGAAAAGAAGAAATCGCTTGTCAAAAGCATTTTTTCCCACAACATTTTCTCTCCTGTATGTTGGTTACTTCAAAACGCACTCACTTTAAGTTGTCGCCTACAACCTCTTTCAAATTGGACCAGTCTAAAATTACAAAAAAAATCGGGAAACGGTTTAAGGTCCTGTGAGGCTTAGCGGTTAGAGCGACAGGCTCGTAGTCTGAGACAAGTCGATGTTTGCTGGTTTGAATCCCGACCGCACCGCAGATCACGAGGGTATGCCCTTGGGTAGGACGTTTCAGAGCCCCAGCGCCATTCACACGATTAAGTGAACTTCGCCCTGATGTAAATGAAAAAATAATCAAATTGGTGTTATACCCCTTTCAAACAAAACAACAAACAAATCTTAACCCTTGTCATGCTGTATAAATTACCTTACTGAAATGCTGTCAAATCAAAGGGCTGAAAACCCTGATAGAACTATTTGTTCAATAATCAATATTTCTTTTAGAAATCAATTTCATAAACAACTCTGGCAGGAACATTTCAAGCAGGAGGTGTAGACCAAGATCAGACTGCACTTATGTGCAGGCTGATCTTGGTCTATACCTCCTGCCCAAACCGGAATATTCCGGGATCAGCATGACAAGGGTTAAATGCTGAATGAAGTACCAACGTGACGGTATAACCCGCCGGCGTTAATGTGTTACCTTACGTAGATCAACTTACGGCTACTTTCACATGTAGTTTAACCTTTTTTTTAAATCAAGAATAGTCCAAATTTAAAGAGGTTGCAGAAGACAATGAAAATTGGATGCTATTTGAAATGGAATCATCACATGTGGGTTGAAGATATTGCCGAAAAAGAAGAAAGTGCTTGTCACAAGCAAGTTCTTTCTTTTTTTTTTCACAATATTTTCTCCAGAGTAAAATCATAGGTACGTAGATTCCGGGGCTCGTTTAGGAAAGGGTTAAAAAATAGTTTTATAGCTTATATATCGAGAACATTTATTATGTGATAGACTCAATTTAGTTATAACAACACAGTCACAAATGTTATGACTTTACTTTTTTTATTTTCATTTTTTTTCTATTTGTCAAAAAGAGTATTTCGTCGTTGGGCTTGCAAAATGTTGTAGCTATAGCTTTATTCAAAAGCTGTAGTTACGATTTTTTGCATGCCCGACGACGACTTTATCCGAAAGCTTGTAAGGGAATAAACTCTAATGCGTCTGAAGTGATAGTTATATCGAATTATCTCCCTTCACTTATATTTCCCGTTTGTCCAATCTACTTCGTATAAAGGTAATTAATGGTTTTAGTTTGTATAAAAGATCGTTGGCATTAAGATACTATTTACATTATGTTCTTGGCTTTGATAATTTAGTTCTGTTTATTTGTTTCTCAGCGTCACATCATTTTTTTGGGTAAAATGACGTCATTCGACATTAAAGCGGCTCTCGCACAAATTATGGAAGAAAAATATTTGGCTCTTAGTTTTCAAATTTCAAACTGTATTGCTTTCAAACATCTGTAAAAAAATATTAGAATTACTTTATAAATTAAAATGTTTGTTCATAACTTAAAAAAAAAAGAAAGAAAAGATGCAAAAGTATTTGGCGTTACCAGACGCCAAATAAGTCTGCGAAGTACAACCAGAATGGAGCCAGGACTCAACGGATAAATGCGATTACACCAAATATTCTTTGATTTGCCATTGTCATGGTAGATAGATAGGTAGATAGTTTATTTGACGTAAACTTTACAGTTTCTTGACATATACAAATATACATATACAATTTAACAAAACAAAACAGAACACGTGTCATATCAATTACGTTGTTGGCTTCCGCTAGCAATACAGTCGTTCACGTAATCACCCGAAGACTTACGATCTCACCCGATAGATTCCGATGTTTCAAAGTAGAGCATATGGAATTTACCACATTACATTAAATTGATAGTGGATTGAGTAGATTTAACACAAAGAAAAAATATTATCCTGAAAATGACATCAATAACTATCGGAAAAGCAGATAATTTTCCTATAACAAATTTTTATGAAAACCTGTTCAAGAGCCGCTTTAATCTATCTGTCATTGTCTAATAAGTTTTTTCCTTTCCTTTTCTTCTTCTGTCGGAGGCGATGCAATGCATGTACTTGTTAAAGCAAATTTGTAATTTTTTAATTTCAGTCCAATAATCTTAACGCTGATTTAACAATCGTCTCATTTTGTGTATTCGAACGATTCTGTTGAAGATGAAATCTAACCGTGGCTTTAACTTTTGACTTGAAATAAAAGAGTAACTGATTATATACCTAAAACAGACGAACACTTGAAAATCTTTGATGTTTTAACCCTGTCCCGTACAACCCCTGATTTTTTTTTTTTTTTTTTTTTTTTTTTTTTTTTTTTTTTCGTCCCTGTGATATTATACTTGAGAAAACATTGTGAAAAAAAAAGAAATTGCTTTTGACAAGCAATTTCTTCTTTTTCCACAGTATTTTCTTTCATATAGGATGATTACTTTTTTGAATTGTGCTTCTTGTCTTCTACCCCTTTGAACTAGTATACATAATACAAATATAAAGTATTGACAGAGAAAAACAGTGAAGCGTTAAGTTGTTATAAAGAAGTCCTTGTTTGAAAACAAAATACAAGTATAAAGTATTGAAACAAAAAAAGCGATGAAGGGTCAAGTTGTTAGAAAGAGGTCCTTGTTTGAATTTGATAATATTTAAGTCATACTATAAAATTTAGTTACCTTGTTGTCTATCTCTCTATTTAGTTCTTATCATCGTTACAACACAAAAGCTTTAACCAATGCCATCACAACCCCTCCACAGGAAAGATCCTTGGAAAACATTGTAGAAAATGAAGAAATTGCTTGAATCAAGCAATTTCTGCATTATCCACAATGTTATCTTTCAAACAAAAAAAGACAAAAAAACGAAAGAGAATGAAATCCCGACAAGGTTAACCCATTATATCTTTATATTACCCACATACTTTTTTATTAGCGACAAAAATTATGACAGGTCCAAAATATCGCTCTCTCTTTCGGAAGAAAACGATAAGAAAACTGAAGATATTGCCTATTACAAGCAACTTTCTATTTCCACAACTATCTAAAAAAAACTTTTTTTAAAAAAACAAGTGTAAACATAGAAGTGCTTGTTTTACCTTTAAAAAAAATCCAATTTTATTTAATAGTTAAATCTCAAATGAAAACTATTAAAATAACTTTTTATTCATTTTCAGTAATTTGATATTTTGACTTGACTTACTTTTACGTCATGCACCAACAGTTCGTTTCATGGTGAATTCTCTGTGCACAAATAATTTGGATTGTGTATGATTGAACACACGATCCTTATTTTAATGGCGTTCAAAATTGTTCCCGCACAACAACGCTTTTAAACGCCCCCGAGGAATTTGCTTTTGAAAACATTGTGGAAAATGAAGAAATTGCTTCTTCATTATCCACAATGTTTTCTTGCCCAAAATACAAAGATTTTCAAAAACTCTCCAACTCGAAATTGTCGAGAGCAATTTTTTTCAATTTAGACAGGTCTAAAATTCTGCCGTGTGGAAATGGATTAAGACTTGTATTGAGCTACAACTCAATGGACGACAATTGAGAATATTTTAATGAGATCCATCGGCATAGGATTTAGTTTTCATAAATTCTCATTGGATTTAATTTTTACAAATTCTAATTCAATCTATTTATTTTTTTTATATTTTTTTTTTTATAAATTCTCATTGGATTTAGTTTTTATAAATTCTCTTTGGGTTAAGTTTTTATAAATTCTCTTTGGGTTTAGTTTTTATAAATTCTCATTGGTTTTACAAAATCTCATTGGATTTAGTTTTTTTATAAATTCTTTTTGGATTTAGTTTTTAAAAATTCTCATTGGATTTAGTTTTTTATAAATTCTTTTTGGATTTAGTTTTTAAAAATTCTCATTAGTTTTATAAATTCTCATTGGATTTAGTTTTTTATAAATTCTTTAGGAAAAATGTCCAGTTACGAAAATCCGTTGTTTCTGTAAAGATTATTTTGACGCTGGTCGCTTAACGAATGTGGTTGCTTAATAAAGGTGGGTGCTTGAGTAAGATTGACTATATATGGAATAAAATATCAATTAAAGTTTTGACTTTCGAGATTTGTGGAGTCTTGTTGACCGAAATCCTTTTCGTATATATTCATGATAAGATAGCAAGAAATTAATTCTATTTTTTACGCAAAGTAGTTCCTCACAAAATGTCTTGCATAATCTTAACTTAATTGATATTATTCGAATACACGACGCTATTTTATTTTATTTTAAGAGGCTAACATATGCATGTATCTTTTTCAGTTTATTTTCACAGGAGTGTGAAAATAAATTTCTTTTTTTTCCCACTTATGTATGTAACTGCTTCTTTAATTTTCATACGTCAAATAAAACAAGAAAACTCCATTCGGTCACTTTATATGTTTATATAGTAATTTGTTTTGGTTTGATTACGACGAATCCTTAACCCTTGTCATGCTGTAAAAATCACCTTACTGAATTGCTGTAACATCAAAGGACTGAAAGCACTGATAGAAGTTGTTGTTGAAAAATCAATATTTCTTTCAGAAAACAATTTCATAAACAGCTGTAGCAGGAAAAGTACAGCAGGAGGTGTAGATCAAGATAAGACTGCACTTATGTGCAGGCTGATCTTGGTCTACACCTCCTGCAAAAACCGGAATATTCCGGGTTCAGCATGACAAGGGTTAAGGTTACAGAGAAGCTCTCGAACATACAAATCCATATATGTCCCTCGAAAGAGTCAGTGGCTTAAATACACTGCTACCTAATTTTACAGTTTTTCAGAAATGCCTTAGGTTGACCAGTAAAATTTAATCAAAGAACGAGTTCGTAAAAAGACATAGAAAAACGATCTGGTCAGGCACACTCTGTGGTGCCCGAGAAGGTTTCATTCATTCCCATATGAGAAAATTTTAGACTGGTCCAAATTGAAAGATACGGACGATATTTTTTCTGTCTTTTTGGGATAGTAAACATTGTGGACATGGAAGAAATTGCTTTAAAATGTTTTCTAAAGCTTTTTTTCTGGAGGGGCGTTAAAAAACGAGCGATTGTGTGGGAACGGGTAAATTCATTCGAAGATTTTGAATGATCCTCTTAGGTTTCAAGTTTGTTTTTCGACATTTTAATTGAGTCTTTCATAGTGACGTTAATTAATATACAAACATCAACAAATTTCATATACAATTCTTACTTCCGTGTTTTTTGTGATTCACGAATTTGAATCCCACGTGGTTTATTATTCATTGAACTAATTGAAAAATATGTTCGCTGTGACCATGTTGATAAACTGTTCCCCCCCCCCCCCAAAAAAAAAAAAACAGGACCCCAAGCATAAAGAAATGACCAATCGCTGACCCCCACCCACTGACTAAGTTGGACCCCGCTCATTGACTACGACAGGAAGATCAGTTTCGATTTAAAACGGCGTTATTTTGCAAAATTTATGGCCAGTATAGCATAAAACAAAAAGTAGAATAGAATGTAGAAGTAGAGTAAAAAAGTAGAATGATTAAGCTGTAGTTACGACGTTTAAGTCGCAAACCAAAATAAAGAGTTAACCAAAATGGCGGCCAATGTCGGTTTTCAAAGGTAATTTATGTTCTACATGTATTATTTCATTGGTCGACTGGTTATTCGATTGACAGCCGCGATTGGTCAATTCATTTAGAATTGCGAAATGTATTGACTCTGATCAGACTGCGCGGACTGCCTAGGCTGATTAGGATCGAAACTTTTCTCTTTTTGACGATTTTCTGAATTTAGAATAACCATTCTACCTTTATATATGTATTCAAGTATTTCGCAGGGTCCCTTTTTGCCGGACAGGTCGGACGGATTGATAAAAAACGGCCCTTTAATCAGATGAAAACCTAATTTAAGAAAAAAAAGATGTATATGTTAACACAAAATCTCACACGACTGCAACTTTTGGGAAAACATTTAGTTTGAAGAATGACATTGACCTTGCAACGAACAGAAAGTTCTTTAACCCATTCCCACACAAGCCCTCCTTTTTACGCCCTCCAAGAAAAAAGCTTTAGAAAACATTGTCGAAAATGAAGAAATTGCTTGTATCAAGCAATTTCTTCATTATCCACATTATTTTCTATCCCAAAAGACCAACAAATTTAAAATTCCATCAACTTGAAATTGCCGTCTGCAGCTTCTTTCAATTTGGACCAGTCTAAAATTCTGCTGAGTTGGAATGGGTTAAGCAAGATAGGTACATTCGAATGTGCCACAAGTATGACTTTCTTTCGATTTGTTGTTCCCTTCTGGTGTTTGTTTTGCTGTTATTGTTCTTGTTTTTTATTGTAATTTATCTATTTTCTATAAGATAGATACCATGGCAGATGACCTTGATTCTTGAGGTAACAAAAAATCGTTCAACAAAAATTGTTCATGGGAAATATGGATAGTGTATCACTAAGTATTCAAAAGTTGTTTCCGACGTTAAAGTTTTTCTTTAAAATTACCGAGTTGTAATAATCAAGAAACTTTTTGACATGATAACTTTATCATAATCTCCAACCTGAAACCCCACTCTATAACGAAAAATGAAATGCAACATTTCAAATTGAATAAAAAAGGGCGAAGTGTACGGGAGTATAATAAAGAAAATCATATAAAAGGGACACAATTCGCATACTCAGAGTTATCCCCTTAACCCTTTTCCACATAATTGCAAATTATGACGCCCCTTAGAAACAAGTAATTTCTTCCTTTTTACTAAATGTTTTCTTCTAGAAAGTTAAAAAAATATAGATATTTATTCACCAACAATGACCATTTCGATGGTTCATCGCGAAACAGTTGTGACTGCCTATGAACATATACGCAGTTACAACTGTTTCACACTGAGCCATCGATTTGTTTACAAAGGGTTGGTTTGAGAATCAAATTCGGCAAACAACTGAGATAAAATAATCCTACGGTCACCGAAAAGTGATTATAGCCCTCAATATGTGTGTTACAGCTAGGTCAAATACTTTTCAGTCGCCCCCGGATATCAATATATTGATAGGCGAGTGGTATAGGGGCTTGACTCGTGATATGGAGGTAACGATTTTGAGTCCCACTGTCACCGGGGTGTGTTCAAAGGCAAGACACTTAATAGCCAGCCCCAGTCTACACAGCTGTAGAAGTAGGTAGCATTTGGGTTAAACCACTGCCTCTCTTTCGGAGTCGTAAAAACATCTGGTTTGTGTGTTCGAGAGCGACTCTATAAGCTTAAAGCTTTCGTCGCAATCGAACTAAAATAAATAAGTATAAACTAATATCTCAAAGTTTCATTGAAAATAACCGAACGAAAGTTAATTTACAATCCTGAGCTGCAAAATGTGGGTCCGGGAAAAGTTATAAATACCTGGACTTGTTCATCCGATTATAAACGATTTAATTGTTGACAATTTAAACTGAGATATGTTACAGACAGTATTGTAACTACATTTTCAATATTGTAAAAAATAGTATTATTTTATTCTAGCAAAACTCCTGCATCTTAATTGGCTGTAAGATTACATGAAAAACTTGGGTACATATTTATTTTGTCTTCTCGCGCGCAAATATTTTAATCACACATGACTTATATAACATGTTGTGCAAAAGAAGTGGATTTAGATATATATTACTTGAGGGGTGAAACTTAAGACCTAATCACACTTCAGTGATGAGGTTATAAGTTTCATACCCTAAAACAAAAATAATCCCTTAAACAAACCATTTATCTATTTTTAGCATTTAATAATTACCAAAATGTCATATTTAACCATCCTATATTGTTTTCTGACTATAAAGCTTTCATAACAAATCAAGTTCATTAGCATAAAAGGACGTTCACGCAATAATTAGGTAATAATATCACTTATCGACGTTACGTAACGTGACCTTAGAAGCGCGACATTCATTTACCGTAACCTTTTGATGGTGGTTGACGGGCGGGTTTGAAAAGTTGCCGCTAAAATTACGTAACTTGTCAGTTTCCGAGAAATGGAGCTAAAATTCAAAAAAATCATTACTCCAGTTTAACCCATTCCCACTCAATCCCTCCTTTTTACGCCCCTCAATATAACGGCTTGTTACAAACACTATCTTCATTATCCACAATGTTTTCTATCCAAAAAGTCAAACAAAATTTCAATTCCACCAACTTGAAAATATCGTCTGCAGCTCCTTTCAATTTGGACCGGTCTAAAATTGTGTTGAGTTGGAATGGGTAAAAGTTTTGGTTGCGATAAATTATCAATAAATTAAATTGTAGTTTTATAAATTCCTTACATTGTAACAGAGTTCGGTTTGCATTGGTAAAATTAGTTAAAGCTTGTATCAAAGTATCGTCTGCACCTAATAGCTACGAATATGCTGTAGTTGCAAGGTTTTCAAAGTTCACCGACAAGACATTCTTTTTACCTCTTGTAATGAAACAAAATTTAGAAGGCAACTTTTGTAATTCTTACATTTCTTAGTGGTTCAAATTTGTGTGTGTACTTTGGGAATTTTTGTCTGTTTCGTTGGTTTTCTGTTTGTTCGTTTGTTGTTTTGTGCCGCCGTCATAGCGCAGTCGGTAGCGCATCAGACTCCTAATCTTCAATATTGGGAGGTCATGGGTTCGATCCCCGGCGGCGGCACATATTCTTTCTGACCTTTGTCTCTCACCAATTGGTGGATAATCGTAAACCAAGCTGGAGGCTAGGAAAGGATGTAGCGGTAGTACTGGTGTGAGAAATACCAGGAATCCATTGTTAGGTGAGGGAAATACTATTAAAAGTGGCGTTAAACCCCATTCAATGTTTTGTCGGGGGGGATATTTGTTGATTTGTTGCTGTTGTTCTTGTTAGTCTAACAAAAGTAGGCCTACATTCTTTTTACCTCTTACCTCAAGATTTAGAAAGCAATTCTTACAATTCTTGCGCGTCCACATTTGAGAGAGTGGCTGTTGTAATTGTTGTTGTTGCTGCTACTGCTGTTGTTTGCTATTGCTGTTGTTGTATTTGTTTGTTCTCTCTCCCCCTCCATCTCCCACTCTCTCTCTCACACACACCCACAAACACAATCACATACACACACAATTAAAAACACAGCCAAACATTAGACTGCCCATGTGGATATAAACATACACGTTATGATTAAAAAAAATCATATTGTCGTACTAAAATCACATAAAACGTTCCTATACAACAAAAATCATAAACTCTTAAAAAACACTTGAACTCTTTCCAACATTCAACAGAGGTGGAAGGTTTCAAATAAGTGAAAAATGAAAAGGAGAAAAAAATGACAAATTGCGGAAAATATGATTTCCGACCTCATAAATTAAACTGAATTGAGATTTGATGCATAAATTTATAATCTCGACATTGAAAATATAAACAAACAACGTTTGTGTTTATCACGGAAAACTTTTAACACAACGTCCCTTTAACGTTGATGACGTCATCCGCGTATTCGGCCGTCAACGTCAATAATCGGCGATCCCGTTGGATATAAAACGAGGTAGAACTTGACAAGTTGCCGCGGGTGACGGAAAACGCCAAAATAAAACAACTTACTAATCGATCGTGGGGAAATCAATGAAATGCCGTGATTTTTTCAATCATTATTTAAAACTCGCCATAGGTGGACAGATTGGAAACAAAAGTGAAGATACAGAAATTAATTGTTATCACAAAAGAATGTTACTTTATTTTTGATTGTTTTATTTTACAATATAGCGAGTACTGAATATTTTGTGTTAATTATTTCGGATTTATCGACAAAAAAAGGACAAAATGAACATTAAAGGACTTGTGTTGCTTTTACTCGGGATCGCCTGTGTGCGTGCCTACCCAATGGGCGCTCCCTCAAATATCTGCGGACAGATCATCCCCAGACATAGAAACATGGGAACGCCTCCCGGCAACGGCCCCCAAACGGGACCTTTCGCAGTTCAAGCAGAACCCTCTGGAAACGGAGAGTACAAAGGTATGAAAAACATTATGTTTGTTTGTTTGTTTGAATTGGGTATAGCGCCACTTTTAACAGTACTTCAGTCATATCGCGTCGGTTTGAGCACCTGACCATGAAATCCTAATATTTCTCAAACCAGCCCCACCACTACATCCTTTCCGAGTCTCCAGCTGCGCATCCCACTTAGATTTACGATTATCCATCCATTGGAGGCAGACGAATGTCGTAAAGGATATATACCGCGACCTGTATCGAACCCGGTACCCCATGATTAAATGAAAAACGTAATGGCTACATTTCATAAAGAATATAAATGTAACAGTACTTATCTGAGGCCTTGTATTTGAATCAAGCTGAATAGGAATATTTTGATATTTCATCAGATATAGTATTTATCCGTTGTCCACGTACACTGGTCTAAATGACGTTACTTTAACCCTTTCCCATTCAATTCCTGGTTTTAAAGCACTTGTGATTTTAAGATTGAGAAAACATTATATAAAAAAAGAAATTGCCTTTTTTCTTTTTCTACACTATTTTCTACCCTTCTGAATGGTAAATTTTCAAATTAAATCCACCTTAAATTCTCGTCTGAAAAACCTTTGAGTTTTGACAGGTCTTAAATTTGGCAAAACAGGATTAAGAATGTTTTTCCAAGAACCAACCCGAATGACATAAATAATAATAGTAATTATCATTATTATTAATTACCCCCAGTTTTTGGAATAAACTATCTTTTTGATTCACAGAAATGAAAACAGTCAATCTCTTTAAAAACTGACGAAGCTGCATCTGACCTTGTACATTAACCCTTACCAGACGACAAAATTTTAGACTGGTCCATTTAATGGAGCTGCAGACGATAATTTTTGTTAATGAAATTTTTAAATTCTGGATATTGGGGTAGAAAAAATTGTCGAAAATGAATATGATGCTTGTAAATAGGATTTTTTTTTTTCATTTCCACAGTTCTTCCAAAGTTCTTTTAATGGGCTAAGTAATAATTGTGACCCCACCGAAACATTCGAATTTTCCGACGTCATAAAGTATCGTCGTTAGGGCAAGTTTTCCGATTAATGTGTCGAACAACCGGAATTTGAAACATCATCCTTCGACTCTTCTCACACCACGAGTCCGTTTCATAATTCACTTTATTACAAGAAACCCCTACCAGTCATGAATGCCTATTCACGGGTTTGTTTATTCTATGACATGGAATCACAGGATTCCCACAGCCTCCATAATGTTTTTCATCTTGAAATCAACTTCTATACACAAATTGTGAATTTCAGTTTATTTATCGTCGCTACCACATAAAAGACGGTTATTTGTTACGAGGGATAGTGCAAGGATACAGGACGAAACTGCTGAGCGCCTCACCTGGTTCTTTAACGTGTCCGGTGGATAGCACCGTCACACGAGACCTCGGTTTAACGTCTCAAGACAATTAGTTTGTTAGTTGATATGGTCAGCCCAGAACTCGAACCCGTGATCCAAATTATTATCGCAGGTCGTATTTTTATCAGTTGATACAACTGACCATTCGCGGTTGTCAATGAAGGAACCAATCGACCAATCAAATCATTCATTCAGCCCGAAATTGGGCTTTGAACTCCAACAATGGCCGTCATTTATGTGAACCATTTGCGTTGGTGTTGCGACTTAAACGTCCTAAGTACAACTAATTCAAGCTGTCGTGACGACATTTAGGTCGAACCAACAATTTTATCTTTTTATTACATGCTGCTGTCTCAAAACTTTGCAAAATAACGCCGTTAAAAATCGAAGCAGAACTTCCTATCGGAGTCAACAAGCGGGGCCAAATGAGTAAATGGGCGGGGCCAGCGATTGGTCCCGTGTAAGAATAATCGGTCTTATACACATATATCGATACATTCTGAGAAGAACAATATATTTATGGGTATAAAGATAAATACAAAACAAAGCCGTCATCTTAGATTTTTTCAAAGTTTGTGCAAACAGCCCAACGCCCTACACACGATTCTCGAACACGATAACAACAAATAGAAAAAGACACTGTTGTTATATTCCTTGTATATTGTTCAAAATAGTGTTTTCACTAATCTTAAATTTAGTTTGTTTGTTTGTTCGTTTGTTCTGTTTTGCTTTGTTATGTTTTGTTTTGTTGTTTTATTTCTTTTATTATTATTTATTTGCTTGGAATTATTATGGGGGGGGGGGGGGTAATACGATTTTTATGACCCATCAAAAGTGATTACAGATTTTTATCAAATTTTACCTAAAAATCTGAAAATGACGACTAAAATAACGCAAATGTAGCTTCGTTCAGGTTGTATTCACGCCGGTTTAGTCGCCAACCGATAATCAAGACAATCAACTGACTAATCGCAGCTGTCAATTAAATAATCAATCAACCAATGAAATCGTTCATTTAAAGCAGATGTGGGTTTTTAACCTCGACAAAAGTCACCATTTTTGTCAAGCCTTTTATTGGTTTCGCGATATAAAGGTAGTAAATAGAGCTATTTTAAGCTGTACGTCCGACGTTTAGGTCGCCAACAAACCATTCTACGTTTTTGTTACATGCCAATAGCCATAAATGTTGAAAAATGACGCTGTTAAATATCGAAGAGGATCTTACTGTGAAGTCAATGGGTGGGGACAACGGAATATGTGGGCGGGGGCCAGCGATTGGTCCATTCCATTAATGAACAATTCTCATTGCTGGTTTGAAAGTATTTATCTAAAAATAATTGACAGATAGCGGTCGACCAATCAAATCTTTCATCTAGATGGGAAGTGAACTCTGACATGTTTGTTGGTTTTGCTATTTTAAAGCCGTAGCCACGACGTTTAGGTCGCCAATAAACTATTTTTACTTTTTTACATCAGGTTATTGACTATAGTTTTCGTTTCAAAATAACATACTTTAGTCCTTTCCGTTTTTTTTTCTTTAATTTTAGACTTGTCCAAATTAAAAAAAGGTTGCAGACGACAATGGCAATTGGATGCAAATTGTTGTAGAACATATTGCGGGAAAAGAAGAAATTGCTTGTCACAAGCAATCTCCTCTTTCTCCACATTGATTTCTGACGTATAAAATCATAGCGACGTAAAATCCCGGATTTTGTACAAAATAAAGGTTAATATCTTTGTGGATTTCCCTGTCGGAGAAACTTGGCGAGCAAACCGTTGATTTAAAGAGATTAATATCAATCGTCCAATAAGATGAATGGGTCCTTCCTTCACGGACATCAAAAACCACGCACCCTGTTACTCAAATGAAAATAAAAAATGGACAAGAAAAATTTGTGACCATTTATTATTTTGTCACATGAAAATAGTTATCAACAGTAAATAATATATTTACGAGCGCCCCATGAGTTAGATCAAAGCGTGACAGCCCGCGCGCATGATATCGCAAAAATACCACAACCGGAACGTTGGCGTGACAAAAAAGGACGATTTGGTGGTTGGTTTATTTTCCATGTAGCATCACATCAATTGAAGGATCGATGAACCGTCCACCTAGGCCCCGCCACAGGGAGTTCTATGTCGATATTAAATGAGACTATTTTACAAAAATTTATGGTCAGTAAAATGAAACAAAAAAGTATAATGGCATTACTACATCTTTAAAATAGCTGTAGTTGTGACGTCTAAGGAGCCAAACCATCGACAATACTTCACATAAATCAAGGTTAATGTTGGATTTCAAAGTTCGTTTCCGGTCTGAATACATGTCTAGATTGGTTGATTTATTATTCGAATAACAAACGCAACTCGTCCATTACCGAATCACCGCTGCCAATCAAAAAACCGATTGACCAGTTAATCATTTTTAAGTCTGCATGGAGCTTGATAAAAATGTTTTGTTTTTGTTTTTTGTCGATGGACATTATAAACTTCATCACAACAACTTCTTTTTAAAGTGCATCCTGAGAATTATTGCACCCGATATCTAAGACAAATTCCCCTGTCGAGAGGTGATTTTTTTATTCATTAATTATCATTATAAATACCATGGTTGTAGCTAGAGAACCAGCCGTTTAAGGATATTGATCACACATCACAGGTGCCTCTAAATTGACGGATTTCTGACCACGCCCACTGACCCCCCCCCCCGACAGGAAATTTAACTTATATATTAAACGGGGTTGTTTTACAAAAAATAAAGAATAGGCTGTAATTACGACGTCTTAGTCGCCAAACAATTACAATGTTTTACTCAAATGACTGCCGATTTTCAATTCGGGGATGACTGAATAATTTGATTGGTCGATATATTCCTTGATTGACAAACGCGATTGGTCAATTGTTTGATTGACAGTTGCGACCCGTCAATTACATGAAATATGAAGAAGAAGAAATAACGCAAAATTATACAAATGATAAAAAGATAAAATTATCATATGCGTGTACTCTCACAGAATCACCCCCTTATACAGTATTTCATCACTGAAAAGGCACAAAATGCTACTCTAATAATAATACCAGTTCTTGTCTTGTGCTTTTATAAGCGAAACAAAAAAAAGGCAATTCTCTACAACTTGTAGGTTCTCGAAAACGGTCCATTTTCTCGTGCTCAATTCACCTTTAATAATAAGACATTAATGGGGATATAAGCGATTAGATACGACACTTTAAGTGTTACATGTCTCCTGATGGCCAGTTTTTACGCTGACCGATTATATACGAGCCACTTAATTATCAGCATTTTATCCTCGCTTGGCGTGCAAAATGTCGTAACTACAGCTTGAATAAAGCTTTAGTTACGAAGTTTTGCACGTTACAAGACGATGTGTACATAGTTAGTTAGTTAGATAATTTATATATCCTCGATGGACGGCTAAAACCTCGTATCTATAGCTGAATTCAGCTATATTTACGAGATTTTGTCGCCAAATTACGACAAAGAGGATAATTGTTTGTTTCAGTGTAAGATCGATTAATCTTTCATTGAGCTATTTTCTCTATGGTGAAATTATCAAGTGAGATTCCATCGGGATAACTTGATAATACAAAAAAATTAAGGATATTTCTTAACTCAGCGACATCGTTTGTATAATAGCACGTTGATAATGACAGACACTAGTCAAACTCTCTCTCTCTCTGCCCTCTTCTCTCTCCTTCTCATCTCCTCTCTCTGTCCCCTCGCTCATTATCTCCTTCTCTCTTTCTCTTCTCTGTCCCCTCGCTCTTTCTCCCCCCTCTCTCTTTCTCCCCCCCCCTCTCTCCCTCCGTCCCCACTCTCTCTCTGTCCCCACTCTCTCCCCGCCCTACGCTCTCCCCGTTCCCCCACTCTCTCCTTCTCCCCGTGTGCGTGGGTGTTTGTGAAGTGCAGTGCAAGAGACATACAAATTTGGAAGGGTCGAGTCTATTTTCTCAAACCTTTATCAATTCGGATAATGATTATTTCCTGAAACATCGTGTTTATATTCCAGTTTTGTTTACTTCATGATCAGTCACCTTGTAGGATAGAATGAGATGTTATTTGTTATCGTTATATAGGGAACAGGGATAATAATTATTTAGTTAAAAATCGCAAAGATTTTCATACATGAATAAATAGAGACGTTCATATTTCAAGTTTTTTCATACTTTCTTTATAGTCTCCCTTTAAAGCATTGAATTCAAACTTAATATGTTATTGTTAACATTTGAGACCCAGTTTAGCCGCGGGGGCTATGTGGTGGAGCCAATCAGTTATCAGTGGTTCACTTTAAATGGTTGAGTTCGAACCGGTTTGTCTAGTAACACAATACTGAAACATTTTTTTTTAGAATATCAGATGATTTCGTTTTCTTAAATATTTTTCATAGCTTTTCAAAATGTTTCCCATCAAAACAAAAGAGGCTAAATGAGATTCACCAAATAGTCTGAAAAAAGTATTGATACATCAGAGGTCTGTGGGAAATTTTCTTTGTTGTTGTTGTTTATTTTGTTTGGTTATATATATGTGCAGAGACTGAAAAGTAATTGAATCCAAAGGCGTTAAACCATTACAAGTCGGCAAAATTCAAGAAGGGCCCAAATGAAACAGGTTTCTGACGACCATTTATCTTTGATGAAATTTTAAAAATCTTTGTCTTTTTGGGTAGACAACATAGTGGATAATGAAGAAATTGCTCGAAACATGTTTTCCGAAGAATCTTTTTCTTGGGGTCGTGAAAAATCGTCATTGTTTGGGACAGTGTTTAAGCATTTTGAGGGTCTCTTCAACTGTTACCGGACCGCCGCCATAGCGCAGTCGGTAGCGCATAAGATTCCCAATCTTCAATCATGGTATGTCATGGGTTCGATCCTCGGCAGAGGCACACATATCCTTTCCGATATTTGTCCCTCAAGAATGGGTGGATAATCGTAAATTGAGTGGGATAGCAACTGGAGGCTTGGAAAGGATGTAGTGGTAGTGCTGGTGTGAGAAATACCAGAAATCCATCGTTAGGTGCTCCAGCTGCCACGATATGACTGGAATACTGTTAAAAGTGGCGCTAAACCCAAATCAATCAACTGTTACCGATTAACAAAAGGTAGAGATAATGCTAGCATTCTATCAAAGAAAAGAAAACAAAAATGACGTGCTGACACTGTTCCGGATTGAAAAAATATAGGCTTAGAGCCCCATTCTTATAATCTCATCCTCGTCTTTCAAATATCGCAGGCCGCGGCCTTATTGCAGTGGTAGCGCGTCGGACTCACAATCACGAGGTCCAGGGTTCAATCCTCGGTCGCGGCAAATATCCTTTACGACATATGTCTCCCAAAATCTAAGTGGGATGAGCAGCTGGAGACTTGGAATTGGTAGTGCTTGTACCCATAGTTCGGTGCTCCAGCCGACACGATATGACTCATATGCTGTTAAAAGTGACGTTAAACCACATTTAAACAAGCAAATTAAATTTCGCATTGAGACATAGTGACACAATTAACGTTTGGAATTGAACATTTACTAACCCTTTCGGGTTGGATGTTTTGTACATGTGAAAGACTATCGATCTTTTCGGTGGGTGTCAATTTTGATTGGTAGACACAAACTGTCAATAAAAAACGGTATATCAGTAATATTCTACATTTAGACCGAATGTGAAATTTGAAATCCAACGTTTGTCGAAATTATGTGAAACATTATTGTCTGGTTGGTGACTTCAACGTCGCATCCACAGCCTATCCAAGCTGTATTTACGACGTTGATGTCGCAAACCAACTTTCTCATTTTATAATTATTTCATTTTTTGTTATATAAACTAGTCCAAAAAATTCGCAAAATAACGCCTTTTTATATGTTATCTGGACTTTCTGTTGAACTTTCTGTTGGAGCCGAGTGGGCGGGGTTTAGCGAGCCTTGAATAATTGCGATGGGGATATTTTCATTCGGCTGTTGAAGTTGTCTTATAAACTTACTAAATCACCCCTTCCCCCCTTTGAACTATTTTACTATCAATAAGAATTTTTATGTAATTTGACCGCCTTGTGTGTGTATTTCTGTTTTTTATATACCTTTAAAAAAAATTCTAGTAAAATGTATCCATGCGAAATCGTCACACCGAAAAAAAAATCTGCATCGGACAGTGTCAAATTATTCCTGGCTACCAATTTTCCAAAACGAAGCGATCTACTAACTCAATCAAACTGTGGTGTCGGAGGTCAATAAAGCTTGGCCAGCTATCTGTTTATTACTCTTCAATACTGCTCACTAAGAAGCGGATTCATAATTTAGAAGTTTTGGGTTCATGCTTCAATAATTTAATTTTTAGTTTCGTCTATCAAAAACGAGCGTTCTGATTGGTCGAAAACAATTATTTATAAATCCATGAACAAAGTTTTGAACACGCAGCGATATTGTATGCTTCCGCTCAAAATAGTCCCATACAAAAAGGTATCAAATTTTGTAAAGCTTTTGCTTTTTTCGCTTGATGGTATTAAATTATAAGAAATGAAGAGAATATGTTTTTTTGCATGGAGGTATGAACCAAAAACTAATCACACAATGTATGAATCCGCTTCGCGCATTCATACAGCATGATTAGTTTTTCGGTTCATACCTCCATGAAAACAAAAAATATTCTCTTCATCTCTTACTTGAAAAAAAAATATTCCCCTTATTTCTTATAATTCAATGCCATCAAAGGTCTGACAGCACTGAAAGGTCTAAATGACGGTCAATATTTCACATTTAAACGACTCTGACTGAAAGAGGACAAGCAGGAGGTGTAGACCAAGATCAGACTGCACTTATAGGGGGAAATTGAAATGAATTACGAGCATATTTATAGCTAGCAAAGCGTTAGCTGTGAACGCTTAAGTTGACGAACAAAGTTTTGAGGTCATCTCAAAGTTCAACGAGTGCAAACTGCCACTGGACGCTTAACCACTGAATCCGTTAAATGTCTACGCCATAAAAAGTAATTCTTATGCATTTTAGGAATATTGCAAACTCTGTATGCAAGTTCATATCCTGGGTATTTTTCGCTCATTTAAGCTTATCGTGTTAATAATGACTCTGATCAGAGTCATCTAAGAAGTTGCAGACGATATTTTCAAATTGTTGAAATCTAAATTGTCATCTATTCATGTAGAAAACAATGTGGAAATGAAGAAATTGCTTGTAAAAAGTAATTTCTTCATTTTCAATATTGTTTTCCACAGCTATTTTATTATTGGGCATGAAAAGGAGGGATTGTGTGGGAATGGGTTAACTCTTTGAGTACTTTAACCTCATTTCTTTATCATGATAACGTTTGACAATATATGATAAGACTTATTGTTGGGGGGGGGGGTACTCATTCCCACAGAGTGACCTTTTTTGAGACGCCCCTCAAGAAAAAAGGGAAAAACATTATGTCAACTGAAGAAATTGCTTGTGACAAGCAATTTCTATATTTTACACTATGATTTCTACCCAGAAGATTGAAAAAATATAAAATTTCATCAACTTTAAACTGTCGTATGCAACTCCTTTCAATTTGGACCAATCTAAAATTTACCATCTAGTAATGGGTTAATACCAGCATATGCACAACTCTCTTTACAACATTAAACAGATCGAAAACCAATGCCTATTCTCCAAATATAGGAAAACATAACTCCGTTTCTTTTCAGTTACCCTGCGAGCGACAACGGCCATGCCCTTTAAAGGCTTCCTTATACAAGCCGTACCTTCTATGACCCGGTTGCCAAACAGCGCGAGAGATGTTGTAGGGATGTTTCAACAAGACCTCACAGGTCAAACACAGGTACGGATATTACCACTTTATGATGTCCTTATGGGGATATCGGGGTTTGTTGTTGTTGTTGTTGTTGTTTATTGATATTTGATTTGGTATTTTTATAGGTTAATTAGTTGGTTGATTTTTAGAATTTTATGGATTTATTCACACAGCTTCTCAAAATGAAGAAGTAAGCAGCAAACCATATCGATTTTACATGAATGGTTGAAAAGACTCAAGCAAATAAGCCAAGCGATTATGTCGACCCATTCGTACTCTTTTACTAATTATGACTACTTAACAACATTATAACCATTCTTTGAAACATTTGCAAGGTAACAGAATCTACCATGTTGTTCACGAATAACGAATTATAAGTTTAACAAAAACAGCTGATAACTGTAAAGGCACGAGAATTTTTGGCGGATCAAAAAGTTTGACATGCGGTTGGAGGACACGTGATCTCATTTTCAAAGTGACCATGACATTCTGCTGTCAACTGAAATGATTGGGCTAACAAAATAATTGAGTGCCCTGGCAGGTTTATTTCGATATTTTGACAACATGATAACAACAAAACGCCTATATCACTTTTTGAAATGGAACAAATTTTGTCGATTCCATAAAATAAAGCGTTTATAATTCTTTGAAATGGGAAAAAATGATATTAATACAATGTAAATATTCGTTCAATTATTTAAATATCTGACACATGCATAATTTGTATTTCATTTTAGAATTCGCATTTAGAACGTCTGAAATTCCTCTTTGGCAAGTGCAAATTTCGTCAAATCAAAATTCGAACAACCACGATTAAAAATAACATAATCTGGAAAATTTTCAACTTAAACTTGCTGGTGAAATAGTATAGAGTCGACACTGCCCCATCATCTCATTACTACAAAAGACGGCTTTTTGGTGCCCTAAAGAAATAAGATAATAGAAAAAGTGTGATAAAAAGAAAAATTGTTTGTACTAAGCAGTATCTCTTTTTCTCACAATGTTTTTCACCTTTTTATAAATTATTTGTCAATTTTAGTACACTTTGGAATGTCGTGTGCAACTCATTTCATGTGGAACAGTCTAAGTTCTGTTGACTGTTAATATGGCCGTTCTCTTCGAAATCTTCGCAGTGGTATCTGATCTTATTCTACTTGACCTAGTAAAATATGCAAATTAACAGTTGAACGCGTTCACTGTCGGCATAAAAATGTGGCGAGTTTCAAGGATTCATTTGGAAAATGCAGGGTTTTTGACGATTGAGTTGAGTTTATTATAATTGAACAGAGAAATGATTTCTGAAAATAAGGCTTGTTATTTTATATCAATACCTGTGCGTCCTTGAGAGCATAATTCCGGAGCCCTAATCATTTACGTCGTACTGAAGAGCAGATGCGTAACCTTGGCTCAGTTGGTAGCGCGTCGACCTCTCAATCATGAGGTCCAGGGTTCGGTTCCCGGTCGCGGCAAATATCCTTTCGATATTTGTCTCCTACCAATGGGTGGGAAATCGTAAACCTAAGCGGGGAGAGCAGCTGGAGACTCGGGGATGATGAAGTGGTAGTACTGGCGTAAGAAATTCCAGGAATCCATGGTTAGGTGTTCCGCGATATCACAAAGTGAACCCGATTAGCACGTAACAACAAAAACATTTCTTGTGTTGTTTTTGTTTTGATCACATATCTGGAACACAATATATAGAGAATAATCAACAGGTTATTCCAGATATGAAAAATGTTTCACGAGGATGCGTTGTTAGGCGTTGAAAAATGAGTGCGCAGCACGAGTTTTTTTGTTGTTTTTTTAACGCCTAACAACGCATCCGAGTGAAATATTTTTTCATATCTGGAATAACCTGTTGATTATTTTATTTATTATATACCTTATTATCTTATTTTTCTATTAAAATATCGAAACAATTTTTTTGAAAGAGAGAAGGTCTATTGAAAAAGTGCGAATGAATATACGATTTAAGACCAAAGCGACGCCCACAAAATATCGAAACATTTCATTTATTTATTTTTATTACTATTATTAATTTTTTTTTATTGATAGAGAGAAGGTTTGTTTAAAAAGTGCGGATCAATACATGACTTAAGACCAAAGCGACGCCCACAAAACTGAAGAAGTGGCCATTTTCATACTCTTATAGACTCGTTATAATGTCACTAGGTTGGAAAAAAGTAGTTTCTAAATTACGACAGAGTATGAAACTGAAAAGTGTTATCGTCACTCCAGTGACGATATCAAAGTTTATTACACGGATAAATCCCAAGATTACACAGCAAGGTATATAATAAACCATTATAACAATGCTGTTATACGGTCCTCGGAATATCGTCATAACAGGAGTTATCCCATCACCACACAATACCGCCTTTTTGACGCCTCAAAGAAGTATGATCACAGAAAACGTTGTGGGGAAAGGAGAAAATTCTTTTTATAAGCAAATTTCTCGTTTTCTCACAACGTTTTCAACCTTTTCTAGCACTTAATTCCTTTCTTTAGCCCAATTTGAAATACCATCAGCATCTCCTTTCAAACAGGTCTGGTCTACAAGTTTTTGATCTTGTAATGGGGTTTTCCTTTCCTGCTTGGCAAAATTTTAGACCCGTCCGAATTCAAAGAATTTGCAGACGAAAATTCTAAAAAGGATCTTATTTTGAAATAATCATTCAGTATGGTAAAAATTATTGTGGAAAAAGAAGAAATTGCTTGTAACAAGTAATTTCTTCTTTCTCTGCGATACTTTCTCAGTTATAAAATCCGAGGGACGTAAAAACAACGGGTTGATCATGAAAGAGTTAACCATATTTGGACTAACCCTTTTGTTACAGATACGACGATGTAGCAACCGACTGGGCAGTACAGCACTGACCCACACCTTTAACGACACCAAAACTATGGTCCAGGGAACATGGCAGGCTCCAGGTAGACTCCGCATTCCCGGAGTCAAATTTGTGTAAGTATGTCCGAATGCTTTGATTTTAATTTCGTATATAGAGATTCAAGTGTTTTGATTGGCTGATTTATGAATAAAATTTAGAGCACTCAACTATTTTATCTGCTTTCGCACAAAGTAGATCCATGAGAATTTTACTCAAAACTAGTGCAAAATTTGCTTTGTTTTTTATGGCAATATATTATAAAGAATGAAGAAAGTTTTATTTTTTCTATGAATTCGCTTCGCGTATTCATACATTGCGGTCGAAGTTAGATTCTTATCTCAATGAAAAATAGTCCCTCTACATTTCATTAGTTCGTGTACGTTCTAAAGTCCAATCTATTTTGTATACATTCTGCTCAAAAGTTCCTAGCGACCACAAAGTAGTTTTGTTATTGTTCTTAATGTTACTTTTTCTTTGGATGATTTCAACTTTTAAAATAATAAGTCATCATTTCTTTTAAACCAATATCAGACGACAACATTTTAGACTTTCGAAAATTGGCGACATTTCAGAGTATTGGTAAAATTGTAAAATAGGCGCCTGTTTAGAAGAAAACATCGTGAAAAGAAAAACTGATTATAAGCTATTTCTCCTTTTTCCAAAAATGTTTACCATAGGCCTATCTATTTTTCAAAGATGTTTCGCTGGGCCAATAATACAGATGGGTCTAACATAAGCGTTGGAAACAAACAAAAGATACAGATCAAGACTTGATGAATAATATGATTGGACAATTCGTTTCTAATAGATTAATTTAAGGTTTTTTTTATCAAAATCCCTGCATTCTGATTGGCTGAACATTTTGTTCCATAACTCCATGAGAAAATAAATCCATGAGAAAACAAATTAAATGAGAGGCTATTTTGCACGTATGCTTGCCCTATAAAATACACTTTCCACTTCCTTTTTCTTCTTCTTCTTCTTCTTCTTCTTCTTTCGTAATTTACAGGAGATGGGGATGATAGTTTTTATCTTCAATGGGGAAAAACCAAAACCCTTTCACACTTCTGTGTGTATCTGATTCGAATCTTTAAGTCATTCCTTCAAAATGACACTTTTGAAGAAAATCGATTGGGAAATCATTGTGGAAATGGAGAAATTGCTTGCATCAAGCAATTTATTCATTTTCTACAATGTTTTCTTCCAAGTTAGTTGAAAAAAATTAAGATTTCATTAATTTTGAATTGTCGTCTGCAACTCCTTTCAATTTGGACCAGTCTAAAATTTTGTTGTGGTGGGGAAGGGAAAAAAACCAACAAAGATGATTCTTGAACATGTTCGTTTTTCCTATCTTTCCAGAGCGACAGTTGTTCAAGACTTTGACAATTTTTATGTTGTCCACTCTGATCCGGTTCAAATTACAGGTACCGTATTTACAATGGTGGTGGGAAGATTAGTTCTGTCATATACATGTATAATTAATATATTCGTATTTACTATGGTTATGTTTTTGGTTTTTATGCATTTTATTTATATAACCCGATCAAAACGCTGATTGTATTGTAGAGTTCAGTCAGACCTGAAGGATCTGTACGTATTCTCATCTTGGTCAACACCTCATGTGCGTCCCTTTCAGGTCAGAGTCGTTTGAATAATCAATTTTCAAAATAAATATTGACCCTCATTACGACCTTCCAGTGCTATCAGTCCTTTGATTTTAAAGCAATTATGTATCCGACTTCAATTCAGCATGACAAGAATTAATTCTTTTGAGCAATTTTCCCTATTTACCATAGTAATGAAAATGAAAAGTTGAACAACGCTTCTCTCTGGCATTTCAAGTCAAGTCTGAAAAACAGACCGTAAAAGTCTATGCTTTGTTTAATTCGTCTTAATGATACTTTCAGCCAAATATAGATGATCTTCTGTGAATCCATTCCAATCAGTCCCGCTTTTTACAACCCTGACGAAAAGAGTTCGGGAAAACAATGCAAAAAAGATGAAGGAATTACTTATGACGTACAATGTCTTTATTTTCAACATTGATTAATACCCAAAAAGCCAACAGACATATTCAAAAGTCTATGAATTTGAAATTGCGGTCTGTAACATCTTTGAATTCGAACCCGTCTACAATTTTGTTGTCTTGGAAATGGGAACGATAATATATCATATATAATTGTGTAAAATCATTATTGATACAAGTCCCACGCGATCCTATTTTGACGTCCCGTAAGATGAAACTTTATGATAAAAATGGGGAGAATGAAGAAATTGCCTCTTACAAGCAATGTTTTTCAATATCACCAATGCTTCTACCCCAAAAGACGGAGAAGTTTAGACTTTCATGAGCTTGACATTTTGTCTGCAAAATCTTTGAATTTGAACCAGTCTAGAATGTTGCTAAAGTTGAAACGGACCTTGTTTTAATTTTGTTTCATCTTTCATATTTTTGTGTTTCAATAGTTTTATTTGTGCTTTGTCCATCTATATGTAACCTGTAATCTCCTTTTCATCTACTTGCATGTACTTGTGTACGAATACATAATTTAAACATTAGCTTCGTCTGTCAAAGACGAGCGTTCTGGTTGGCCTAAATAATTCATACCTCCATGAACAAATTTTGAGCACGTAGCTATTTTGTATGCCTCCTCATAAAATAGTTCCATGCAAAAAAGGATCAAAATTTGTGAAATATTTGCTTTTTTCGCTTGATGTAATTAAATTATAAGAAACAAAGAGAATATTTTTGTTTTCATAGAGGTATAGAACGAAAGACCTAATCACACTTATGCATGAATCCGCTTCGCGTATTTATTCAGTGTGATTAGTTTATTTCATTTCAAACTTCCATGAAAACGAAAAATATTCTCTTCATCTTTTAAATATTTATTTTCTCGATTTGTTTAATCCGGACTATTCTTGTTTAGGCCGGAGGTGTAGAGGTCAAGATAAGCTTGCACATACATGAAGTCTGATCTTACTATCTGTAAAAGTCAGAGTTGTTTATAAAAAAAAACTATTTTAGAGGAAAATTAACTCTCAATATTTAGGCCTTCCACTGCTTTCATTCTTTTGTTTTTCACGTAATCTGAAAAAATGTCTTATTCATCATGACATGGGTTAGGTAAACACATGTGTACAGTTATTGCATTTACTTTGATCGCGCATATGTACTTTATATGCATGCTATATCTTTCCAGATAACACACCAACCCAGGTACCACCTCTCGGGCCTCCTGCTTCGGCAACTGGTTTTTCTAGGAGACCCTTCAGCGATTTTCAGGGAAACTTCCAGGGACCTTCTCCAACAGGGCCAACAAAGACCCCTTCTTTAAATCCGTTAATTGATACCTCAGGTGCGAGGCGTGCTAATGACGCAGTTGGTGGTGGAATTTCTGTTATATCTAACGAGCAAGTCACTTCTTCAGTTACAATGACAAACACTCCTGACTTTATCGGTTCATTTTCAGTAACTGATTCACCCCCGCCTCCTATAGTTCTACCTGATGGTAGAGTCTCATCTCACAATGCTAATAGGATATCTAACAATTTAAAAACGAATTCACCAACTACGGCTCCTCGAATTTCACTAAATCCTACCCAAGGTTCATCATTTCCTTCTTCGACTGTAAATGAAATAAGAAGAGGTCCCGAAATACGTTTGGCTTCATCAGGATCTAACATTTTTCCATCGGCATCGTCCATTCCAGCTCCCTCATCTGATCCTTTATCACAGGTTGGTCTCACTGAGGTGTCGTTTAGGTCTTTATTATCATCATCAAATGCTTCGGTACCCTCTTCAAACAGAGTTGCAATGACACAAATAGTAGAAAACAGACCTAGTATTGCTCCTACAATATCTTCATCAAATGGAATAACATTTCTAAGATTTCCAACAAGTGCACCTACACAACAACCAAGAACTCGTTCCCCATCTTTCACAACAGTAAGCCGCGAAACAATAAGGTCTGTGAGGAGGCCTATTCCACCAACCATTCCGGTCATGACTGCCAATCGCACATCACCATCAAGATCATTACTTACAATTTCATCAAGACTTTCCGAGACTAATGTAAATCCACCAAGGTCATCAATGGCATCTAATATTTCTCCTATACCATCTGTTAGGACTTCAGCACAAAGACAAGATACCTCTGGCATTGATACCATAGTCATACCAGTCGACACACAAAATGAACGGACTTTATTTGAACCGCTTAATTTTGCCGATATTCGTGCACCTGCTCCTACGGTAATAGAAAATATTGAAGGAATACCAATTGACCTACCTGTTGATACTGCAATTGAGACTAACACAACAAACATTGTTGTCAATGCATCTATCAATTCGGTTGACATACCTAGGGTACAAATCATTAATCTACCATTGTTGCCAGAAGGTCAAAGGGCAGCAGTTATTGATGTTGTTGACACAAGACCTCCAGAGACGAGTCGTATTGTGAGTGAATTGTCTGGTTCTCGTCAGAGAGGAACTTCTAGAATCATTCGGCCAAACGGTGGTGAGTCCATGCTCGGTAGCATGGCGTAGTGTGCTTTAGACCGTAGTCGATAGGGATAGTTGACTTAAGATGGTCCTTAGTGGGTCCTTAGTGGGTGTTGTAGATGGTAGGGGTTGATATAGCACAACAGTATTAATATAATTTCGATATTGGCGATTTGTATTCTTACAGGACTGCGTGACAATATAGTATCATTTACTTGAATATCGAACGTCAGCCTTGCATATTAGTACTTTCTATTAACCCATTCCCCCAACAATTAGATAGGTCCATATTCAAAGAAGCTGTAGACGACAATTTCATTTTTTCTTGTTGTCTTTCTGCATAGAAGACGACGGGGGTATTGAGGAAATTGCTTGTAACAAGCAATTTCTTTATTTCCTAAATGTTTTCCCAAGCCTTTTCTAGAGAGGCGTTTAAGAGTGAGGTTGTCTTAGAATGGATTAAATGTGTCGTTATTTTCACAATTGTTTCATGGCCCATGCCGATCGTCATATTAGTGTTGCGTCAGCCCGATCAGCTCAGTTGGTGGAGCACTTGACTTCACACCTCAAGATCACGGGTTCGAGCCCTGGGCTGACCATATCAACTAACTAACTAATTGTCTTTTGGATGAGACACTAAACCGAGGCCCCGTGTGTCGGTGCTATCAATCGAGCACATTAAATATCCAAGGGGAGCTCCTCCCGACGTAACAACTAACCGTCTTCTGGGGGCGCCGCTCATATGGGCATGTGCTACGGTAGCGACGATAAATAAACGGAAATATAAAACATTGGTGTTGTGTCCGCGTGTATTATATTGAATTCATACCAAATTTGAGCATTTTTTATTCGTTTTTCCCGTTAATGAAAGTAACTTTTTTGTAAAGAAGAATGTCCCTTTTCAGGATCATCTAATGGTTCTGCGAAAACTGTATTCTCTGTCCGCCAAAGTTTGGCATCTGTAGCTGAAATATTTTGAAGGAATGCATTAATGAATATTTCATCTAACTTGTAAAAATCTTTCAGTTTGAATCGTTCAACTAATTCATTTGATGCCTTCATTTCTGAAGAAAGACATAAACCTACAATTAATTAAAAGAGTTAAACTAAACATTATCTACACTAGTTCAACGTCTCTCGGAGTATTGATCATTTCCTATTAATTTTTCTAGTAAAATATGTTTATTCCACACAAACAAAATCGCACAGAAAAAAAAACCTTGTCTGACCGTGTCAAAAACGGTTCAGTATAAAGTAAAGTAAGATGACGTCATTTTAATTCTGTAGATGATGTTACAATGCGAATAAACGTAATTAGAAAGGTAAAGGAGAAGGAAAATACCTGTAGAAATATAGATTTTTCTAATTATATCACCGAGTTTACTAAATAATAAATGAAATATTGTGTTACGATTGCGGTGCAATATTTTATTTGCTTTTACTGCGAAGGAAAGTTTTGATATCTCACGAGACAATAACATCTTGTATTTGCTGCTCTGAAAGATAACTCGACCTTCGGTCTAGTGAAATATTAAAATTTTCCTCCGCAGCTCAAAGCAAATACAAGAGGTTGTATCTCTGTCGTAAGATAGTATTCCCCATATATAGGAAGAGCTAACATCAAGCCATGTCCTGCTGAGTAATGTCTGTTTAGAAATTACATCAAACCCAAAGGGCTGAAAGTACCGGGAGCACTTATTATGCGTCAATTCATCTTGAAAAAAAAATACATAAAATGAATTAATCTTAAAAACAGCTCTGGCTTGAAAGGGGTAAATCGGTGTTGTAGACCACGATCAGGCTGCACTTATATATGCAAGCTGATATTTGTCTATACCCCCTGCTAAAATGATAATATTTTGGGCTCAGCATGACACCGATTAAGATGTTTTTTATACTAACAACTTTGAAAGGTGAGGGTTATAGCATGAATAACAATTTGTTCTTTCTTAAGAAACATACTTGTATGTAACTATTTCCAGTTAACTGATTTATCCACAGCATATCTTTATGGACATAAATGACCTTTGATCCCTCATCACAATTGTACATTTACAGTACCTTTAAAGTTGGCCATCGCTTTAACCTTTTTCCTGTTTTTACGTCCCCGTGTTTTTATACTCGAGAGAAAACAATGTGGGAAAAGAAAAAAATGCTTGAAACGCGCAATATCTTCTTTTCCCACAATTTTTCTAATCTGTAGGTTTGTAGCTTATCAAACTGCACCCACTTTTAATTGTCGTCTGCAACTTCCTCCAAATTAAAATTTCCAAAAAAGGAAAAGAGTTTTTAAAAGGGGCACTTGTTGATTTCAATCGGTATTCAATTGACTTGTTGAATTCCCAGGGGATAATTGTATGTTTACACCAGGTTCCTTACATTTCAAAGAACATTAATTTATAGATATGAAAACAACAGATCGCGGACATTGCATGTTCTTTTTTATAATCTTATTTTAGTTATGTTGTTGCTAGAGACAGTTTAAAATATGCATAAAATATATACCATAAAATAATGCATATTAAATAAAAATTTAGAAATTCAACTTGAAGTTTGATCTATATTTTTTTTTGTTATAAAATATATCAGAAATATTCAATATATGGATAAATTAATCCTTGAAATTTGACGATGATTAGTGCAATTATCTTGAAATATACTTTATCTATATTAAAACGCATCTTTGTACAGCACTGTGATCCTTAAGGCAAAATAGGAACCTCCACAATTTTCCGTAAAATAAATACTCGGCTAAAGGCTGGGTCCAGAGGAGGTCAAACAAGGGTCGCAATCCGAAAATTACTCCATAGTAAGACAGAATAGTCATTTTCGATTCATAATATCGCAAAAGAGCGAAAAGTTTAGACCATGGAAAGCCTTTTAGTCCGCCCTGTCTTACGAGGGTCGATGCTTTGTACCATCCAGGAATTCAGTTTCTTTGTCGCTTGTTAGGTTAATTCTATTGTGTTTTATTCAAGTTTAAAATATAAACATTTGGTTTTGGTGAAAGACTCTATCTATTTCTCTTTCTGTCTTACAGCCGTTGGACAAGGACAAGTACCAGGAATGACCCAGCCAGGATTCAACCAAGGTTTCCCAGGTCAACAACCCGGTAACAGATTTGGACAACAGACACCCTTTGGTCGGCCAAGTTTCGGTGGATCAGGGCCGAGATCTCCATTTGGCCAGCAATTCAGACCAGATCAAGGTCAGATGTTCGGACGACCTGGACAGTTCAACAGATTTGGCGGTCAACCACAGGGTGGCCTTCAGGGCTTGAACTTACCGGGTGCAAACATCGGTACATTCGGTTCTCAAGGTCAAGGTCTAACTCCTGGAGATCAAACAGTACCAGGGAGCCAGGGTGGACAACAAACAGGTTTACAGCCAGGACTCACTGACGGATTCGGGAGCCAAATAGGTTCTGGAAATATATTTGGAGGCCAGTTTGGCACCCCGGTGTCACAGCAGGGTCCCTTTGGTCCAACAAGTCCATTTGGACAAGGCTTCCCGGGTAGGCGCCCTTTCACTCCCCCAGGTTTCCCGACAGGTGGTCGCATCCAATTCTCAGGTACGGGTCCACAAAGACCAGGGCAGTTCGGAGCCTTCGGGAGACAGTTCGGTAGCACAGGATCATTCGGTACTCCATTTGGGGCGCAAGATCAATTTGGTGGCAATCAGGGTCAATTCGGAAGCCAAGGTCAATTTGGTGGTCAGTTCGGTGGAGGACAGTTAAGCGGAATTCGTGGCGGGTCACCTTTTGGTAATGGAAGGCCAGTTGGTCCTCAATTTGGGCGAAACACTTTCGGTATGAATCAGTTCAACGGCGGTCGGGCACAAACTCAACCAAACACGTTCGCACCCATCCCAACATTTGGTGTTGCTCAAGGTCAAGGTCAGGGTCAGTCATTCGGAGGTCAAGGTCAGTCATTCGGGGGTCAGAGTCAGTCATTCGGGGGTCAAGGGACCCTGACGCTTGGAAGTCAACCTTCAAGCGGGTTAAATGGACAGAGTTCAGGAAATTTATTTAACCAGTTATCTCAACCTAATGACAACGCCCTAAATAATGTGAATACCGGAAGTTTAAGCAATACTCTGACGCCATCTGCTGATCAGAATCAAGGTACCGGTAGTACTGGAAGTTCAGGCTTGAGTAGTTTTGCCTTCGGCCCATTTGGTTCCAGCACAAAGTAAGACTTGCATAAAACGTTGTAAATACAAGACAGTTATCATTTAAGCCAGAGTGGTAGTAAGCCATGCTGTTCAGTACTAAGTGTGTCTAAATACTCGATGTTTGAATTCCTCTGCAATCTAGTTCAGGAGTAGTAATCGGTTTTCTCCGGGCTTTTTATGGCCTTGAAACGAATCTTTGATGTATAAGCTTACCTTGGTTGCGTTCTGGGTGGCAAAACACTAGCGAGAGTTTCCCTCTTGAAATCCACTTTTTACAAAGTGCATATGCAAAGAAGGGCTCAATTAAACGTTAACGAGCAGAATATCATTTTAACATCGTTACAGATGAAATTGAATATGAAGCGTGAGAGAGCTAAATCATTACTACATGAATATGACAACAGCTAAAGGATCGCTGACCACGCCCACTGAGCTCCGACAGGAAGTTCCTCTTCGATATCGATCGGCGTTTTGAAAAATTTAAGGCCAGTAATACAAAAGTGAGATGGTTGTTTGGCGACTCAAACGTCGTAACTACAGCTTGAATAAGCTGTAGTTACGACGTTTAGGAGGCCAAACTAACAAAAATACTTCACATAATTGTCGAAAGTTCAAAGATCACTTTCGGTGTAAAGGAATGATTCGACTGTCCGATTGAGTCTTCGATTGACAGTCACGGTCCGTCAACCAGGTCTTCGATAATTTGTGCTAAAGGGGAAAAACGCCTCAGTAAGTCGCATAAAAAAGAGAAACGTTAAGCCTTGAACATGAATGAATAGAATCCTACATCGTTGGCTTGATTAAAAAATAATTTCGAAATGTAAATGAAGTAGCCGTAAAAGGAGGGATGGGAAAACAAAAATATGTTCGCAGTGATCTGCAGGATACAAAATTCCGTAGAGGTTACATGGAACTAATACAGTTTCCCGCTATCTGTCACATATAGTATAGGTAGTATAGGGTCCGGGCATGTAAACAAAGATCAAGGTGACCTCTGATTGGTCCATAAAATATCAATACGAAATCTAACGATTTGATCCAATCAATTGATACTCTTTTAATAACTTAGGAGCAAAAAGGATAACATTTTAATGCATTTCGGCCCTTGAGGGGCGGTTTCTATACCCTAGGGTAGTTTTCGAAAAATGAAGTAAAACTAGCTGCGCGAAGAGGGTTATCTGAAAAATGACGTCATAAGTCATTGATAAAAGGGATCATGCCATATCACAATTCAGTTATTCTGACGGATGAATGATTGTTCTTGAATTTGATGAATGGTTTTAGTCCCTTGCAATTTTTGGGGATGAGCTATTTGCTATTTTTTTTTTATAATGGTCGCCTATGGAAAACGGAATAGTTCCCTGTAACCTAGAGAATGAACACAACTCTTTCCAACGAGACCGAGTCTTAATGTTAAAATACCAAACCTATTCTACGCCAGCAATTACAAACAATAAGTGTTGTCATTTTCTAGGCCCTCCTTTTTCAACAATATTCCAAAAGCACGTTTTTTTCAAGATTTCCATTTTACCCATTCCCACACAACAGAACTTTAGACTAGTCGAAATTCAAAGCAGTTGCAGACGACATTTCAAAGTGCAATTGAACTGAAAATAATTGTAGAAATCAGTCCGAGAAAAGAAGAAATTGCTTATCAAAATCAATTTCTCATTTTAACAGAATGTTTTCCAAAGCTTTATTTCTTAAGGGCGCGTAGAAAAGCGGGTTTAAGTGGTAATGGGTTAACAGGGTGTGACGACAATCTAAATCTGTCACTCCTCTTTGAGACAATGTTGTTGGTACTCATTGGAATTGCCAGATCGCCTGCCACGCCCACTTACCTCCGTCAAGATTTTTCGACGACGATTCGAACGACGTCAAATTTGCATAATTTATGGTACGGAACATGAAACAAAAAACGACTAGTTGGTTGACCACATTGAGTAGTAACTACAGCTTGAATAAATTAACCCTTTCACGTTTCTTTTTCTGTTTTTTTTTCTTTTACGTTTTAGTCAGATCAAAAAATTCAAAGGTTTTGCAGAAGACAATTAAAGTTGAATTTATCTGAAGATAAACCTTTCAGTAGAAAAGAAAATATTGTTAAAAAAAAGAAAATGCTTTTAACAAGCAATTTCTTCTTTTTCAACAATGTTTTCTCGAGTATAAAAACACAAGGACGTACAAACCAGGGATTAAAAAGGAAAGGGTTAAGTTATCAAACCAACGAAAAAGGTCAGCATAAATACCGGAGGCTAACATTAACTCCCGTTCTATACGAATTAACTGGTAAATCGATTTTTAATTGGCAGCGGCTATGCGTCAATCGATTTGAAAGGGCGATCCCAAATAAATCCCCGCAAATTAAAGTTTATTGGACAAACAATATTTTTTATACTCCGTAAAACCAGAATAGCTTTTATTTTGAGTGGTAAGAATTTGTACTATTATCGTTTTTCTTTTTCTCGACCCATTTTAAGAATACTCACCCGAAAAGACGATTCCAAATGAGTACCCACAAAGTTGAGTTTGATGGACAAAATGTTATATAATGTTGAAATTACTTCCCAATATACAGAGTTATTTGTTTGGTAGGCAATTGTATATTTTTCTTATCCTTCATTGTTCTACAATGTTTTATTATTTATTTATTAAATAATGTAATTTTATCTGACTATTTTTCTTTCTAGACCCGATGATATGTTTTGTTGTTTTTTGTTTGTTTGTTTTTTTCATTTTCCAACAACGTTTTCCAGATATTTGTGTTGTAAAGTGATTTAAAGGAAACAATTCAAGAAGTAGGCTCGATATACGTTTTCAAACCCACACAATACCGCTTTCGGACACACTGAAGAAATACAAACATGGAAAAATTCAAGGGAAAAGGAGAAGTTGCTTGACACGAGCAATTTCTCCTTTTCTCGAAATGTTTTCTACCTTACTTGTCACTTATTTTCCAAATTCAGTTCAATTTCTTTCAAACAGTCTAAAATGTTTTTTGTCTGCGAATGGGCATACCTAATATAACACAGTGTTGTATTTAATATTTTAAAAACATTGTTGGAGAAAAAGAAATTGTCACAAACTATTTCTCCTATTCTCACACTAATTTCTACCGATTGCGACACTAATTTTCTGTTTAATCAAATGTTCATTGAATTGTTATTAGTAACCGCCGTCTGTTTGGAACACTTTAAAAATTTATATTCTGGTAACAGGTCATTTAAAAAGTTTTAGACCAGGCCAAATTCTCAGAAGTTGCAGACACCAATTTAAATTTGATAAACTTTTGATCTCTGTCTATCTGGCTAGATATCATTGCCGAAAAAAGGAGAAATCGCTTGTAACAAGCAATTTCTTCTTATTTCACAATATTCTCAATCATATAGGATATTGTCTTTCTGAATTTTACTTACTTTATAAATTCGTCTGCTACCCCTGTGAATTTGGACAAGTCTAAATTTGGAAAAACTGTAAAAGGTTTATCAACAGCAGACAATGATGCTGACATCAAAAGGTATGAAAATATCATTACCCTGACCTTCATCCCAAGGAAGCTAAAAATTCCAAAGTCTCCGAATGAACTCAGCCCTGCAATACCAACACTTGACCTTTTCTTGTTCAATCCCTGGTTTTTACATACTAATAATCTTATAATTGTGAAATTTTGTAGAAAAAGAAGCAATTTCTTTTTTTTTTCCATATATTTTCTATACTACAGAATGATTATCTGTGCAAACTATATTCTATTTAACATTTTGTCTACAAAACTTTTGAATTGGGACAGGTCTAAAATTTTGCAAAACAGGAAAAGATAAACAATATAATTGCCTCTATGGCAGAGTAGTAATAGGCTCTTGACTAGTGATCTGAATGTCAAAGGTTTGAGCCCTTCCAGCACCCTTGTTTGTTTATGGGCAAGATGCGTAACCCATTCCCACACAATCATACTTTTTACTACCCTCAAGAATAAAGCTTTGAAAAACAACGTGGAAATGAGGAAATTGCTTGCTTCAATCAAATTCTTTATTATCCACAATGTATTCTATCCAAAAATATAAAATTCCATGTACTAAATTATCTTATCTGCAACTTCTTTTAATTTGGACAAGTCTTAAATTGTGGGTAATATACAGGGGTAATATATGGCCAGCTAGGGTCAGACCAGCGGCAATATTGGTATCAATTGTTTGACCCATTCCCACTCAGTGACGCTTTAAGACGCCGAAAGAAAAAAAGCCTAAGAAAACATTGTTGAAAATTAAGATATTGCGTGTCACAAGCAATTTCCTCATTATCCACAGTGTTTTCTACCCCTGGTTAAGCTGCTGTGAAAACATCTGAAACGAGTTTTCCAGTGCAATTATATAAACTTAACCCATTCCCATAGAATGACGCTTTTGGACGCCACCAAGAAAAAAGCCTTGGAAAATATTGTGGAAAATGAAGAAATTGCTTGCAACAAGCAATTTTTTTCATTTTCCACAATGTTTTCTTTCCAGAAAGTTGGAAACATCTAAAGTTTCACAATCTTTAAATTGTTGTCTGCAACTCCTTTCAAATTGGACTAGTCTAAAAACTTGTGTGTGGTAATGGGTTAAAAGTTTTCATTGCAATCCAACTGTACTGAATTAAAATAATTTATTGTAATATCTGATTTTTTTTTCCTTCAAATATCAGTTTTCAAAAGATAAGTCAAAATATCAACAAGGTGCCAAATTGTCACAAGATAAGCCCGTCAAACTGCTTAATATTAACTAGGGTTTTGAATAGAACTGAGGTTATTTTGAATGAATATTTTTTGTCAAACAAAGTATGAAAAACAACAAAGGGCAATAACTCAAAATATATGCTAGGTAGAGTTATGGTTCTTGCACACTGCACTCCCACTTGGTGAGATCTATCCAGCCATGAAGTTTCATGATTCTAGCTATTATACTTTTAGAGATATACTCCGGACAAGATTCAAGTATG
This sequence comes from Fragum fragum, assembly GCA_946902895.1. Lineage (NCBI taxonomy): Eukaryota > Metazoa > Mollusca > Bivalvia > Cardiida > Cardiidae > Fragum > Fragum fragum. The sequence continues at coordinate 12,316,613 of OX336378.1, forward strand.
AAAAACAACAAAGGGCAATAACTAAAAAATAGGTTAGGTAGAGTTATAGTTCTTCTACACTGCACTCCCACTTGATGCGCTCTATCCATCCATGAAATTTCATGATTCTAGCTTTTATACTTTTAGAGATATACTCCGGACAAGATACAATTATGAAAAACAACAAAGGGCAATAACTCAAAAAATAGGCCAGGTAGAGTTATGGTTCTTGTGCACTGCACTCCCCCTTGGTGAGATCTATACACCCATGAAGTTTCATGATCCTAGCTATAATACTTTTACAGATATACTCTGGACAAGATTCAAGTATGAAAAACAACAAAGGGCAATAACTCAAAAAATAGGCTATGTAGAGTTATGGTTCTTGTACACTGCACTCCCACTTGGTGAGATCTTTCCAGCCATGAAGTTTCATGATTCTAGCTATTATACTTTTAGAGATATACTCCGGACAAGATTCAAGTATCAAAAACAACAAAGGGCAATAACTAAAAAATAGGCCAGGTAGAGTTATGGTTCTTGTACACTGCACTCCCACTCGATGAGCTCTATCCATCCATGAAATTTCATGATCCTAGCTATTATACTTTTAGAGATATACTCCAGACAAGATTCAAGTATGAAAAACAACAAAGGGCAATAACTCAAAAAATAGGCCAGGTAGAGTTATGGTTCTTGTGCATTGCACTTCCCCTTGGTAAGATCTATACACCCAATCAGTTTCATGATTCTAGCTATTATACTTTTAGAGATATACTTCGGACAAGATTCAAGTATCAAAAACAACAAAGGGCAATAACTCAAAAAATAGGCCAGGTAGAGTTATGGTTCTTGTACACTGCACTTCCCCTTGGTAAGATCTATACACCCAATCAGTTTCATGATTCTAGCTATTATACTTTTAGAGATATACTCCGGGCAAGATTCAAGTATGAATAACAGCAAAGGGCAATAACTCAAAAAATAAGCTATGTAGAGTTATGGTTCTTGTACACTGCACACCTACTTGGTGAGCTCAATCCATCCATGAAATTTCATGATTCTAGCTATCATACTTTTAGAGATATACTCCGGACAAGATTCAAGTATGATAAACAACAAAGGGCAATAACTCTAAAAATAGGCCAGGTAGAGTTATGGTTCTTGTGCACTGCACTCCCCATTTGTGAGATCTATTCACCCATGAAATTTCATGATCCTAGCTATAATACTTTTAGAGATGTACTCCGGACAAGATTCAAGTCTGAAAAACAAAGGGCAATAACTCAAAAAATAGGCCAGGTAGAGTTATTGTTATTGAGCACTGCACTCTGTATTGATGAGAAGAATATTACTGCCAAGTTTAAAGTCAATCGGACTTAAGGTGACAGAGTTATGCTTCGGACAAAGAAGTGGACACCGCCCGGACAACCGGACGCCTGGACGCCCGGACACCACGGGTGATCCCATAATACGTCCAGTCTTTGACGGGTGTATAAAAATGAATCTGTTTCTATCATTTAATTGCATAAATCTGTAATAAATCTCTTATATAAGGAATATTTGAAAAGCATCATACTTAAACCTTCCCTCACAATAACACTATTTAATATTCCCCTGCCCCAAGTAAAAACTTTAGATGACAGAAACAACTATGAGAATGGCAAGGCCATGGTAAAAACTTTCTCTAAATACAGTCGAGCTAAAAATGAAGAAACTAGTTTGTACTAAGTAAATTCTTCCTTCATTTTCCAAAATTATCTTGTAAAGTGGAATCCTATTATTTGCATTACAAATTTGTTGCAATTAACCAGAAGTTGCTATCAAAAGGAGCTATTTGTTCTTTCAATCTAATTTCTTTGCATAAAGTTTGTAACAATTAACCCATTCCCACACAGTAAAATTTTTTTTCTTCATTTTCCACAATGTTTTCTCTATCAAGAAAGTTGAAGAAATCTAAAATTTCATTAGCTTGAAATTGTCGTCTGCGAGTCCTTTCAATTTGGACCAGTCTAAAATTTTGCCAGCCGGTAATGGGTTAAGCAGTAATTTACTATTTTCAGGGTTGCCATCAAAAGGATTCCACTGTAATCCAAGGCAAAAAGATTTGAGATATGGTAATATTACTTCTCATAGACAACAATTTAACACATCCCCACATCATACAACCCACCTCCAAGGAAAAGGCTTAAGAAAGGTTTTAGAAAATGAAGTAATTCCTTGTTACAAACAATTTCTTCATTATCCAAAATATTTTCTTCCAAAATGACAGATTTTCGAAGGCAAAAATTGTCGTTAAAAACTTCTTTGAATTGAACATTTTGTTGTCTGGTAATGAATTAAAAATAATATGTTAGAATAGTTAATCAAATATCAGCTTCAATACTCCAGGTAAGCTAGAAGGCCTAGTGAATTGAATGGGATGACATATCTCTTTTCCTCTCATAGTCTGTGTTACTCGATGGTCTTCACGGTGAATGTAACCATCATTAATCAATACATTATCCACTCCTAAATTTGATTCATAATCATGATTAGTAATCACAGAATCACTTTTTGATGAAATAATTTTCTGCTTATCAGCATGAATATCATGATTTGTACGAGATGAACGCATTTCATTTGCATGCTTCATTAACCATCACGTATCTGAAGTCAATCCAAACACATTGTTCAATGCGTCAATATCATGTTTATCACAGTGATCGTAAAGTTCAGGTCTCCCGAGGAGAGATATTGCCATTCGTAACGTGCTCCAGATATTCTGTGACATCAAAGCGTCTGGATCTTTTACCCCATGACTCTGTTTTTGCATATTTAGTGCTGTTAGGAAATGTTCAACGGCTTCTCTGAAATAACAAGAGGACCATGATGTTTCTAAATTGATCACCTGATTTATCTGTTAATACATTTACATGTACCAAATATGAATGCCTAAGGCCTCATATTTTAAAGACTTTTCAAATTGCTATTATTGAGTGTTTTTCCAAACTTTGGACTTTAAGGGGGTGGCCGTTTTTGACACAAGGGGCATAATCTTTAATAACATACTACAAATCCTTATCTTACACAACAGATATGAATACTGTACCCTATTCCATTTAGTATAGGAGGAAAGGATTTTTGAACTTGCTCAAAATGAGCATTTGGTCCTCCATAGCCAGACCATTTTTGACCCCAGGGGTATAATTTTTCAAAATTTGATAGAGAACTATGTGTTTATGCTATAAATGAAATATGAATGTACACCTTCTACACTAGAAAGAGCAGGTAATTAAATATGCTCTCATTGAGTAATTTTCCAAACTTTGGACCCCTTGGGCAGGGCTGGTTTTATTTACCCAATAGGTATAATTCCAACAAAAACATAGTAGGTAACTTTTGGGTTATGATACATTCCAAATATGAATGCTGAAGGCCTTACAGTTAAGAAGATTTTTTTAACTTGCTTATTTTGAGCAAAAGTTGCAACTTTGTACCCCTGCTGCAGGCCTATTTTTGATACAAGTGTCATAGTTTTTAATAACAAACTTCAAAACCATCTAGTTAAGTTGCATGCCAAATATGAATGCGATAGGCCATAAATTTGAGGAGGAGACTTTTGAGCTTTCTCTAATTGAGTGTTTTTCCAAACTTAAGACCTCAGGGCTGGGGCAATTTTTGACCCCCTAGGTAAATTTTTTGAAAACTTGGTAGAGATTCATATGATTAGGCTATATATGAAATATAAATGCCTTTGGCCTTAAAGTTTCTTAAAAAAAAAGTTTTCCAAAAATTTCCCCTTTTCAAATGTCACAGCAACCAAAATATTCACATTATAAAATTCTTTTAACAAAAAAACTTTTAGACAGCTTCACCCAAGGAACGTCCCTGCAAAGTTCAGCTTGATTGGCGTGCTTGTTTTGGAGGAGAAGATTTTTAAAGAAATTGTGGATGGACTGACGACAGACAATGACAGATCACCATTACTCACCTTGCGCTTTGTGCTCAAGTGAGCTTAAAACAAGAAACATAGTAAGTTAGTTTGTGAATGAAATAGATTAATTGATAAATACTAAATCCCTTTCTTTTTACCTCTATCATTAGAATACTAGAAAGTTTTAAAGGGACATTATATGCAGCCTACAAAATATTTGACCTGCAGATATGACCTTGACCTTTGAATTATCCAAACATTTGTTTCAAAGGCCTAATCAACTGGTAATGGAGAAGAATTGTGCCAAATTTTCTGAATCTATTAATCTAGGATATATGCTCTGAATAAGCTCTTATTTAATATTTGACCTTGAGCTGTGACCTTAAATTTGAAGCTATCTGATAGTTTGTTTCAATTGGTACATCTTCTTGTAATGGAGAACAACTGCGCCAAGTTATTATGAAATACATCAATAAACTCTGGACAAATTAGGACAGACAGACTGACCGCTAGACAGACTTACACACATACTCCGACTTGTGTAAGTGTCAACTATGTCTTGCTCATCGCAAGCAGGTTTCATATAAATCAAGGGAAAACACTTTGTGTGAAGGGGGAAATACTTGTGACAGGAAATTTCTGATTTTCTTACAAAGTTTTCTTTGCCAAATGGGATATTACTTTTTTCTAAAATTCACACTTTGAAATTTGCACTTTGTTTCAATTTGGCCAAGTCTGGTACGTAGTCTTTGGTAATGACGTAGCTCTTGAAATGTAACTTTTTGAGATCTATTTCAATTTTCTGAATAAAACTCAGCTTGAAACATTTTCCAAATTGTCTAAATTTTTTTCCTATATGCTTTAACCCATTCCCACACAATGACAATTTTGGACGCCCCTCAAGGGAAACAATTGAGAAAACATTGTGTAAAATGAAGAAATTGCTTGTTTTACACAATGTTTTCTACTCACTTAGTTGAAAAATCTTAAATTTCATAAACATAAAATTTTCATCTGCAACTCCTTTCAATTTGGCCCAGTCTAAAATTTTGCTGTCTGGTAATGGGTTCACCATTTATCACACAATCCTGCATTAAGATCTGCTGATGAAATATAGCTCTGAAAACACTGCTTGTTACCAGTAATAACTCCTTTTCTCGCATATTTTCAACTCCAATGGCAGATATTTTTGAAATTAAACACACTTTAATTTACACCTGTAGTTTGCTTGAATTTAGACCAGTCTGCAATTTTGTATTCTACTTGTTGGTGAACCGATTAGCAGACAACAAAATTTTAGACTAGTTCAACATTAAAAGAAGTTGTAGACAACATTTCAAAGTGCGCTAAAATTGACTTAAAAACAAGTGCCAAATAAGGGTAGAAACTATTGCAAGAAAAGGAGAAACTGATTGTTACAAGCAATTTATTCTTTTCCCACAAAGATTATAATCTCTCAGGGCATTAGTTAGCATTGTGTGTGGTAATTGGTTAATGCGTGTCACATGAACACGTAACAAACTCACCTATGAGCACCTAAATTTATACAAGCAATGCCTAAATTAAATCGCGATCGTATAAACCCTGGTGATATCTGTAGAGCATTGTGATAAGCGTCCACTGCCTCCTCACTCCGGCTGCCGTTAGCAAGAGTTGCTCCGAGTTTATTCCATAACAAGGCATCCTGAATACAAGATAAGAATATATCAAGGGTTAATTGTGACCGTTTCTCAGTGTCTATCAGAGTACATATATGCATGAATATCTGCTTGGACCCCTGTTGTTCATAACATTGAATTCCATGACCCTTCTTTTTAAAAAAAACCTTGCTAAAATCCTGCATGATAAGTCATATTCGATGTTTATGGCTAATTCAAACAGGAGGATAAGATTGTTGATTATTAACAAATTAATGATTTATTGATTGAATCGGATTTAACGCTACTTCTAACAGTATTTCAGTCATATTGCGGCGGCTGGAGCACCTAACAATGGCTACCTGGTATTTCTCACACCAGTACTACCACTACATCCTTTCCTAGCCTCCAGCTGCTATCCTACTCAGGTTTACGATTATCCACCCAATGGTGAGAGACAAATTTCGGAAAGGATATGTGACGGCGCCGGGGATTGAACCCATGACATCCCATTCTTGAAGAATAGTAGTCTTACGCGCTACTGACTGCACTATGACAGCAGCATTAATCTAGATGGCCAGAAATACAAAGGTAAAAGAATGTTAAATCATTCTTATCTTTATATTCTACTCTTTAATCATTGTGAATAAGAAAGAACTGCTTTTTTTAAGCATTTAATTCATCTTCCACAAGTTTTCAAAAGCTTTTTCAGGAGACGAAAAAAAAGGATAAAAATTTGTTATCCTCGACTTCTTTGAACTTGGACCAATCTAAAATATTGACTCAGTTCCTATATATAAAAGTACCCTGCAAGAAGTCCTTATTTGACACACAATGTGTAGTTGATAGAAATGCCTTGCGCACGATCAAATTTTGTATTTTTGATAGATTAGAGTTTTATGTCGTTTTTAACATTTGTTTTGTTTCATCATGGCAAGATCACTTACTCATGTGCTTCCTAGATATCTACAGTACAAAGCTGGGGCTCCGAATGCCTTGCCTATATCGACATGACAAGGGCACAGCCACAACCTGAACTTGCAACCTACCTTAGATTATAGGTCTGCTACCAAAACCACTGAGACACCCAAGGCCCCTATATGTAACTATCAATTACCAGATGGCAAAAATTCAGACTGGTCCAAGTTGAAACTAGTTGCAGACAACAAAATCAAAGCTTAAGAAATCTTGGAATTTTTCGAATTTCTGGATAGAAATCAGTGTGGAAAAGGAAGAAATTCTTCAATTTACGCAATGTTTTCCTAATCGTTTTTTCTTGAGGGGCATCAAAAAGCGTCATTGTGAGGGAATGGGTTGACACACAAAGACATAGTTGCTTGAGAGATTTATAAAGACAATAAAACAAAGAACTCTTTTCTCACTAATTACGTTAACAAGGTTCTAAGATGATCTGTTTTTGCTTGATAAGTCACAAACACAAAAAACTCTAATTGAAATTTTAGACTGAATCTTCTTGAGAAATATTCTAATATATATTCTTAAACGATTCTGAATACCTTTGGTCTGACTTGTAGAGCTGCTGAAAAACAATCCACTGCCTTATCATATTCTCCACTCAAATTGAACAGCACACCTAGACCGGACTGCACGTCGGCATCAATCTCTGTTGGAGGTGCAGATCGGGCTGCTCTTATATACAGGTCCTGTAACTCCTTGTGCTCAACACTGAAAGAAAAATTATGTTTTAGTGTTGTTTCTTTGTTGATCTTTTTTAAAAACAAAATAGCATATAGCCTTCATCTGTTTCAAAGTTCACAAGAAATGATGTACATCATTTTATAGCCATAAGAAATCTATGCCGTAAAAGAAAATAGATAAATTTAGGTTAATGAATTACTAGAAATCAGTATTTTCATGGGCCAGGTTTAATTGATGAATTATTTAACCCCAATTTGTTTTTATTAATCATATCGAGGGTTTAGAGCAAAAAACATAGTATGGCTCTATACAATGTATAGAGCCATACAATGTTTTTGCTCTAAGCCCTTGATATATTTCACAAGCTAACATCGTTTGATGCCCCGACACAGGCATGGCCAGCAATCCATCAATTAACATAACACCGGCACCACCTTACGACTCCTTCGGTCATGTCCACTTAGATCCAAAAGGAAGTTTTACTTAGATATCAAATGGTGTAATATTGCAAAGTGCATGGCCAGCAACATGTAACAAATGAATAAAATGGTTTGTTGGCATCGATGTTTAAGTTGCCAAACCTACAAAAATGCTTCATATGAATATTTGGTAAAATGACAGAGTTCATAGTTAACTTCTGGTTTAGATGAATGATTTGATTGGTTCATTTATTCTTTGATTGATAGCTCCGGGACAGCATTGACTATTTCTGTCTCCAATAACCATAGAAATAAACCAACACAATTCAGAGGAATAACCAGCTTACAAGTAAGTCTAAGGATGTTGCTCGTGCCAAAACAACAAGATGGAATAATCACCCAATTTCAAGTACTTACCTTGAGACATATGAAGACACTTTAGGCTGCCTGTCTACTTCCTCAGGAACAAGATGTGAATATTTGGGGTTATTTTTAAGCCACAACTTCAATGTTTGACATGCATGTGATGCCAGGGATTCGTTGGTGTAACTAACCGCTAGTGACATCAATGCTGTGAGGTTATTCGGTTCTAAATCTAGACATCTGAAAAATATATCATGGTATATACTTCAAAATTAACCTATTTCCACACAAAATTTTAGACTGATCCTAATTGAGAGAAGCTGAAGATGACAATTTAAAGTTGATTTATTTTGTCTTTTGGGATACAAAACATTGTAGATAATGGAGAAATTGCTTGTTTTCCAAAGTTTTTGTCTTAAGGGGCTTAAAAAGGACGGATTGTGTGGGAATTGGTTAAGCAAGTAATTGGTTATTGTTATTTCACAATGCATTTGCACTCGATTGGATATATGGAGCCAAGAAGTTTCACAATTATAGAAATTAAGTTGCAGTTACGACGTTTAGGTCGCCACCCAAATTATTTTGACTGAGAGTCAATGGACATGACTAAAGTAATAAGAGGGTGTGGCCAGCAAATGGTCAATTTGCAAAAAAAGCAGTAAGAGCTGTCCCTCTTATGAGTAAAGAATTCTCTCTTAGAGATTTTATTTATGAAGTTTCAAGTAGATAAGTTATGGCAGGGATATCACAAAATGTCAAAGTTTTTGATGGACAACAGCAACAATGATGACACAGACAAGCCAAAGGTTATACCAACACTGACGTAAACCACCAAGCCATATATATACTAAAGACGTACTTATTTAGGGCAGCAATAGCCGCAGGCTCTTGCTCATTTTCTGCCTGAGTTGTTCCGAGGTATTGCCATCTCTGAAAAGTAAATTGATATAAATATGTTGACTTAACCTGTCAACCAAATGACAAATATTCAGACTGGCCCAAATTCAAAGGAGTTGCAGCCGACAAATTTAAGTATGAAATTTGACTTTTTTTTACTTTCTGGGTAGAAAACACTTAGGAAAATGAAGAAATTGCCTATTTCAATCAATTTTTTCATTGTCAGAAATGTTTTCCCAATTGTTTTTCTAGTGTCATCAAAATGTGTTGCTGTGTTGAAAAGGGTAAACCCATTCATACACAACGCCCCTTTTTTTACACCTCAAGAAAAAAGCTTTGGAAAGCATTGTGAACATCGATAAAATTGCTTGTTACAAGCAATTTCTTCACTGTCCACAATGTTTTCTATCGTAATTGGAAAACAAAATTCAAATTTCAATAACTTTAAAATGTCATTTGAAACACTTTCAATTTGGACTAAATATCTGTTGTGTAGGAATGGGTAAGTTGTATATATGTAGACTTAATTGCAATTTAACTCTCTTTTTTTGTCTTTTTATGTAGAAAACATATTGGAAAATGAAGAAATTGTTTGTTTCCCCTTTTTTACTGATAGGCATCAAATGCATGACTTAATGTACAAGATATGATCTGGATAAGATTTGGACACACAATCATAACCACACACACACATAGACACAGGTAAATCTATATGCCTATGTTAGTGCATGACAAATAACAGACAATCAATTATCACATAAGATTACCATGAGCACAATGTGCTCAGATGAGCTAAAATTGTTGACTGGAGCTTCTTTGAATTTGGACCTGTCTAAAATTTGATAATCTGGTAATGGTTTAATTCAGGAACTTTTAAAAATTGGTTGATTGGGGTTTAATGCCACTTTTGACAGTATTTCAGTCATATCACTGCAGCTGGAGCACCTGACAATGGATTCCTGGTATTTCTCAAATTAACACTACAACTACATCCTTTCCAAGCCTCCAGCTGCTATCCCACTTAGGTTCACGATTATCCACCAATTGGTGAAAAACAAATGTCGGAAAGGATAGCAGGAACTTTTAAACAGGTAAACATATGAATTAGGGAAATGTTTCCATCAATGTAAACAATATACAAGAGCACCGCCCACGGTGTCAACGCTCGGCTGCAGGTGCTGGATGATGCAAAAAAGTCGAAAAAGGGGCATAACTCTTACAAAAACGCTTTTAGAGTTATTCCCCTAGATAATCTAGATTGTGTAATGGTCAATACACATGCCAAGTTTCATGAGGATATCTTCAATAACAACAGAGATATGACCAAGGTTAAAATTTGTCTCATCAACACGAACGACACCAAGGTGGTCACAATACCTCGGGTTTTCTTCAAAAACAGCCGAGCTAACTAGTGCACTTAGTACAATTTGTATGTTTGAAATATGTGAATAATTTGAATAGAGCAATGATTAGGCAATTTTCATTTTAATAGGATAAACATCAATTTCATGATGTTTTTCATCAAACAGCCAATTCTCAAGTTGCTAAACCAAATACTTGAATTCAATAAATTATAAATGGTAAATTGAAAAGGGTTATTTGTTTACAGTTAGATGGATTTCCTCTGTCAATCAAAGACCAACTGGCCAATCAAATCTTTCATAAAAGACCAGAAGTGAACTTTGAAATCTGACATTCATACTATGTATTTTTTCATTTGAAAACTTTATACTTTCCCCTTTTTTGATATTTTAGACTGGTCCGATCTGAAAGAGTTTGCAAACAACAATAGAAATTAGATGAAATTTTACATGAAACAATCCCATGTGGTAGAAAATATTGTGGGCAAAAGAGAAATCGCTTGTTACAAGTAATTTCTTCATTTTCCACAAATGTTTTCTATATTATAAAAATCACAGCAACGTAAAATCCCGGTTTTTGTAAAGGAAAGGGTTAAACATTTTAACTATAGCTGACCATGCATTTGGAAAAATAAAATAATTTGTATATCAAGCAAACAGCCCTGTTTTAGGTCAGTAGACTTGGCCATTGACCAGCGATCTAACATGTCCCTTAGATACAAACCTCTGCTGTACTCTGTTCTTTCACTGCTGCCTCAAACAATAGCACTGCATTGGGTATATCTCCTTGTTGTAGTTTCTCAAGTCCTGCTTGAAATGGGTTAGGGTGGTCAAATAATGGATTCTCTTCTTCAAATTTGTATTCCTGAAAACAACAAGATGTGATTGTCAAATTCTAATGCTTCAATAATTGTGAATACCTTGAAGATTATTGATTGATCAAGAGCCATGTCTGACATGGGCATCCCCTGCCGTAAAAGCTTGAAAGTAAACTAAAGCCAGTTAGATCTAGGCTTCTTGTGCACTGCATTTCTTCTCAAAGAGTTCCATAATAGCTATTATACTTTCAGAGATATGCCCCGGACAAAATCTTAGTCTTTAAAACAGCAAAGGACAATAACTCCATAACTATGCAAGCAAGAGTTGTGGTTCTTGTGCGCTGCACTTCTCCTCAATGAGATCTATCGACCTATGAAGCTTCAAGTTGATAGCAATTATACTTTCAGAGATATGCTCCGGACAAGTTTAGTGACGGAAGGACGGAATGACGGACTGAGACCATTACTATATCCCCTTCGCCGAAACAATGGGGGATAATAAAGGGGGTCTTACACCACTCTGAACATTACTTCAGTCATATAGCCTCGGCAGAAGTACCTAACCAAAGATTCCTAGTATTTCTCACATTAGTACTACCACTACATCCTTTTATAGCCTACAGCTGCTCATTCCATGTAGGTTTACTATTATCCGTCCATTAGTTGGAGGCAAAGGATATTTGCCATGACCTTGGATTGACCCCTTGACCTTATGATTGAGACTTTAATGCACTACCACTGTGCTATGGCTGCAGTCAATTATATGTTGTCTGGTAGTGGGTTGCATGAAATAAATTTCCGGTGTTTCCTAAATCATTGTTAAAAGAAGCTTACTGTAAAAAGTTCATCTGTTGCATGCAATTTTTACAAGCCCTAACTTTTGAACTTATCAAGATACATTATGTGGATCATATTAATTCCTACCTTGTACGGTTCAGTTTGCTCGTATTCAGTTAGCCAAGCATTCTCTTCTCCAGCCCTACAAAATAAATAGTGATTGTAATGGGTGATGTGCTGGTTTTTTTCCAATTAATGGGACAGCTGTCAACCAAAGAATTAATCAATCAATCTAATCATTCATTTAGGTTGGAAGTGATCTTTAAACTTAAACATTTGTCGATATTTATATTGAGCATTTCTTATAGGTTTGCAATTTAAATGTCATAGCTGCAACTTACGCAAGATGTAGTTACCATGTTTAGATTGCCAACCAACTGTTTTACTTCTGTGTTACATCTCACTAATCATTAATTTACTAAATAACACTGTTTAATTTCTTAGTGGATTTGTTTGTTTGAATGGGGTTTAAAGCCGCTTTCAACAATCTTTCAGTTAGATCGCGGCAGCTGGAGCACCTAATAATGGATTCCTGGTATTTCTCACACCAGTAATACCATTACATCCTTTCCTAGCCTCCAGCTGCTATCCGACATAGCCTACGATTATCGACCCATTGGTGGGAGACAAAGTATGGGAATGGATGAGTGCCGCCTTCGCGGATCGAACCTGGGATCTCTAGATTGACAGTCCGACGCGCTACCAACTGCGCTATGACGGCGGCTAATATCTAAGTGGAACTTCCTGTTGGAGCTCAGTGGGCGTGGCCAGCAATCTATCAATTACTGACCCCACAATACCACAAGAATAGTCAATACAGATAGAAATTCTACAGGAAATAAAATGAAGGAACTCAAGGCCAACTTTTACCATTTAGAATTTTTGCATTCACTCATTAACCCTTAACCCATTCCCACGCAATCCTAATTTTTGATGCCCCTAGAGATACAGCTTGGGAAAACATTTGGGAAATGAAGAAATTGCTTTTAATAAGCAACTACTTCATTTCAAACAATGTTTTTTTACCCACAAGGTACAAGAGTTTTCATTTACTTGTAATTGTGGTCTGAATATCCTTCAGTATGGACCGGTCTTAAATTTGTAATGGGTCAATAACTTGAGAACCCAGCTGAAGTTACTTTTTTGACAAAATCATATTGTGCACAGACGGCATAACAACTTTTGGATAGCATGTTCTATTTTCACTTGTCCAGTAACACCCTTGAATATGCAATTCAGGGGTGTGAAAATGTCTAGAATCAAAATGAATTTGTCTGCAAAAAGAGAAAAGATAAATTTTCAGAAAACGTTGTTGTATATGAAGAAAATGCTGGGGGGGGGAATTAATCTTAAACCATCTCCTAACATGATAGGTGACCAAGTAAAAAATTTATCATGGACAGAATGTCAATCAAAATTTTCAAAGTAAGGCTACATAAAATTCTGGAATTATTTGTTGATCACTGTTTATTAAGAATTTCCTTGTTTCATTTTGATGACTTGGTGTTTACAGACCACATGCTTGATGTCATAAAAAAGTAAAGAACTCATAGAGTAGGAGAGATTGGATAACAATTCTAAATGGACAAGATTTAAATGATGAAATATATTGCACTATCCTTGTGTATAAATAGGTCCAAAAAGGATGTGGCATATTTACTCTCCAGTTACAAAGCACCTATTTGTACCCACCATGAAATAAGATTTTGCCGTAGTTCAGGCAGAACCATGCCTTTTCCCCTATCTCCCCCTGGAATCTTCCCTTTTTCAGTTATTATTTTAATAAAATGACCAACAATGTGACGAAATAGAACTTAAATTATGGCCCTTTGAGTGTAACCATATACTATTGACGTTGGACAACACACATTCAAAGACAGAGATACAGATAGACGGCATTATTCGGATTTTAGATTTAAATATTGCACCAATTCTGCTGTAAAATCCTATATTGTTTGTACTCATTTGAATCGTCTCGAGAAGCCGATTCAAATGAATACCCACAATGTAGGGTGAGAAATAAGGATTTTAGAATATTGTTACCCCTTCTTGTCTGGACCTTTGCAAAGATTGAAAAATCTTTTCATTAACCTCTTGCCAATACTTACTGTGAAACTTCCTGCCAGTGTTTTTCTAGTTTTTCCCAGAAATCTGCATCTGACACACTTTTCTCTGATGTAAACTCTTCTTCCCATTTATCAACTAATGATTTCTGAAAAGAAATTTAAATCATTAAAACTTTTAATTTTTTCCACAAGAATAAAGACCTGGTAACAATTCCCAAATTTAAACACAAAATAAAACTGAAGTTTTGAAATGATGATTTATTCATTTAAGTAGCATGTCTTTTACAGTTTACAATTCAATTTTATCAACCTTTTAAACCCCCATGTACAATCAGGGGTCGACACTAACTGTGCTTTAATGGGATACTACAGGAATCCATACCTATTTCTTCAGGGTTTCCTCCAGATAATCAGGGATCCCTCATTGATATACATAAACTCATTCACACGCATTCCTGCCCTTCTAATCCCAACTTGAAAACAAGAGGGCCGTTGGCCCTGGGGCGCTCACCTGAGATAAAGGCTCTTTTTCTTTCAACAGTCTAATTTCATGTTAAGGTTAGGATTATGAAACAAGTGGGCCACAATTACATATAAAGACTATGAACCTGGGAATCCAAAAGTCCAAATTCCAAGGCTTTAGTGCCGATTTGAAAGAAGGAAAAAACTTTTTCCATGGGTTATAATTTCAGAAATAAGAAAGAAGTCTGTGAACTTATGCTTCATGCCTATACCCCCCCCCCCCCCTGGGTCTGCCCCTGGAGACCCGAGGATCATGATTTTAGCTATTTTGTAAGAGGTCAATATACTGATGCTTCATGCAAAATATCAAGGCTGTACGCCTTCTGGGTCAGGAGGAGAAGATTCTTAAAGATTTTTTTGAAATTTCAATTTTGTTGCCATGGCAACCAGAGTTTTTAACAGATTTCAATTCTTTTAGCTAGTTTTAAGGGGGACCACCTAAGGAACATTTCTGCAAAATTTGGTTCAAATTGGCCCTGTGATTTGGGAGGAGAAGTCATTTAAAAAATTGTTCTTTATTTCTATGTAAACCCCACCCCCCTGGGGCTCCGCCCCTGGGGACCCGAGGATCATGATTTTAGCTATTTTGGAAGAGGTCAATATACTGATGCTTCATGCAAAATATTAAGGCTCTATGCCTTCTGGTTCAGGAGGAGAAGATTTTTAAAGATTATTCTAAAAATTCACTTTTGTTGCCATGGCAACCAGAGTATTTAACGGATTTCAATTCTTTTAGCTATTTTCGAAGGGAACCGACTAAGCAACATCTCTGCCAAATTTGGTTCAAATCGACCCAGTGGTTTGAGAGGAGAAGTCATTTAAAAAAATCGTTCTTTATTTCTATATAAACCCCACCCCCCTGGTGCTCCGCCCCTGGGGACCCAAGGATCATGATTTTAGCTATTTTGAAAGAGGTCAATATACTGATGCTTCATGCAAAATATCAAGGCTCTACGCCTTCTGGGTCAGGAGGAGAAGATTTTTTAAAATTATTTTAAAATTTCACTTTTGTTGCCATGGCAACCAGAGTTTTTAACGGATTTCAATTCTTTTAGCTATTTTTGAAGGGGACCACCTAAGGAACATTTCTGCCAAATTTGGTTCAAATCGGCCCAGTGGTTTGAGAGGAGATGTCATTTAAAAAATCGTTCTTTATTTCTATATAAACCCCACCCCCCTGGGGCTCCGCCCCTGGGGACCCGAGGATCATGATTTTAGCTATTTTGTAAGAGGTCAATATACTGATGCTTCATGCAAAATATCAAGGCTCTATGCCTTCTGGGTCAGGAGGAGAAGATTCTTAAAGATTATTTTGAAATTTCAATTTTGTTGCCATGGCAACCAGAGTTTTAAACAGATTTCAATTCTTTTAGCTAGTTTTAAGGGAACCACCTAAGGAACATTTCTGCAAAATTTGGTTCAAATTGGTCCTGTGATTTGGGAGGAGATGTCATTTAAAAAATTGTTCTTTATTTCTTTGTAAACCCCACCCCCCTAGGCTCCGCCCCTGGGGACCCGAGGATCATGATTTTAGCTATTTTGAAAGAGGTCAATATACTGATGCTTCATGCAAAATATCAAGGCTCTACACCTTCTGGGTCAGAAGGAGAAGATTTTTAAAGATTATTTTAAAATTTCTTTTTTGTTGTCATTGCAACCAGAGTTTTTAAAGGATTTCAATTCTTTTAGCTATTTTTGAAGGGGACCACCTAAGCAACATTTCTGCCAAATTTGGTTCAAATTGGCCCAGTGGTTTGAGAGGAGATGTCATTTAAAAAATCGTTCTTTATTCTATATAAACCCCACCCCCCTGGTGCTCCGCCCCTGGGGACCCGAGGATCATGATTTTAGCTATTTTGAAAGAGGTCAATATACTGATGCTTCATGCAAAATATCAAGGCTCTATGCCTTCTGGTTCAGGAGGAGAAGATTTTTAAAGATTATTCTAAAAATTCACTTTTGTTGCCATGGCAACCAGAGTTTTTAACGGATTTCAATTCTTTTAGCTATTTTCGAAGGGAACCACCTAAGCAACATCTCTGCCAAATTTGGTTCAAATCGGCCCAGTGGTTTGAGAGGAGATGTCATTTAAAAAATCGTTCTTTATTTCTATATAAACCCCACCCCCCTGGTGTTTCGCCCCTGGGGACCCAAGGATCATGATTTTAGCTATTTTGAAAGAGGTCAATATACTGATGCTTCATGCAAAATATCAAGGCTCTACGCCTTCTGGGTCAGGAGGAGAAGATTTTTAAAAATTATTTTAAAATTTCTCTTTTGTTGCCATTGCAACCAGAGTTTTTAAAGGATTTCAATTCTTTTAGCTATTTTTGAAGGGGACCACCTAAGGAACATTTCTGCCAAATTTGTTTCAAATTGGCCCAGTGGTTTGAGAGGAGATGTTATTTAAAAAATCGTTCTTTATTCTATATAAACCCCACCCCCCTGGTGCTCCGCCCCTGGGGACCCGAGGATCATGATTTTAGCTATTTTGAAAGAGGTCAATATACTGATGCTTCATGCAAAATATCAAGGCTCTATGCCTTCTGGTTCAGGAGGAGAAGATTTTTTAAGATTATTCTAAAAATTCACTTTTGTTGCCATGGCAACCAGAGTTTTTAACAGATTTCAATTCTTTTAGCTATTTTCGAAGGGAACCACCTAAGCAACATCTCTGCCAAATTTGGTTCAAATCGGCCCAGCGGTTTGAGAGGAGATGTCATTTAAAAAATCGTTCTTTATTTCTATATAAACCCCACCCCCCTGGTGCTCCGCCCCTGGGGACCCAAGGATCATGATTTTAGCTATTTTGAAAGAGGTCAATATACTGATGCTTCATGCAAAATATCAAGGCTCTACGCCTTCTGGGTCAGGAGGAGAAGATTTTTAAAAATTATTTTAAAATTTCACTTTTGTTGCCATGGCAACCAGAGTTTTTAAAAATTATTTTAAAATTTCACTTTTGTTGCCATGGCAACCAGAGTTTTTAACGGATTTCAATTCTTTTAGCTATTTTTGAAGGGGACCACCTAAGGAACATTTCTGCCAAATTTGGTTCAAATTGGCCCAGTGGTTTAGGAGGAGATGTCGTTTAAAGAAATTGTTGACGCACGACGCACGACGGAGGGACAAAAGATGATCACAATAGCTCACTTGAGCACTACGTGGTCAGGTGAGCTTAAAAAAACTTTGGAAAACATTGTGGAAAATGAAGAAATTACTTGTTACAAGCAATTTCTTCATTATCAATAATGTTTCCTACAAAAACAGGCAAACAAAAAATCAGGAGCATTAGTTGATACAGAAAGATCTATTGTACTGGAGAAATATTGAAGGATCCTTACGGAATCCCTAGCCTGAGATTGCAGTGGTCCCTTCCAATTTTCAGGGATCCTCAGGATCCCAGGACACTGTTAGTGTCGACCCCTGACAATCCCTGCTTTTTATGTCCCTGTGATATTGTATTTGAGAAAATATTGGAAAAAAAGTAGAAATTGCTTGTAAAAAGTAAATTCTACTTTTCCAAAAATACTTCCTTTCATATAGTGTTTACTTTAAAATGTTGTCTGCTACCCCTTTACATACGGCCAATATTTCAGCTGAAAAACTTAGCGCCCAGGCAAAGAAGCCCTGCTTTTATCAAGTTGAAACTTTCAAAATGAAAAATTTTGATTCATTGTTATGAAATGTTTTAAATAAGACATAAAAACTTGAAATTTTTAAAGTTAAGCATATTATATATTATTCTGTTGAAGATGAAGTGTTTCTTAAGAGAAGAAGAGATTTTTTTTGTTTTCATGAAGGTATAAACCGGAAAAACTAGACAGCAAGTAGTTGAGCACTAAAATGAGGTTATTGTCACACACAGAAGCTAACCTTCATTCCTTGCTGATCCTGATTTTTGAGAACAAATTCATTAGCCCATTCCTCTGATTTATCACGGACAGTGTTTTCAATAACATCATTGTCTTTAATAGTAATATCCCCATCTCCCAGTCTTTTAACAAACTTCATAAACTGAAGGAGACAAAAACAGAACTGTTGGACAATATTTGAGCCTTAATCCATTCCATTTTTGTATCCTTATTTAACCTCAAGAAATAGAGAATTTTTGAACCAAGATAACTTTCAATCATCCTTTTAAAAAGAACAAGAGAACCAAAAAAAGATACCAATGCTTGGCTGTTCAAGTGCCTGATAGTGGGTAAAACATAGTTGAAAAGTGGGCATAATTTATTAAGATTTATCCTCCTTGTTGGTAAAGATTGGGAGTGAACATATATTCCAAGTTTCAAGTGAATGAGTGCAGTAATACCAGAGATATTACAAAATGCCAAGGTTTTCCAATGCTGGCGCATACAACAACCTGGCTATAGAAATACCTCCGGTGATTTCCAAAACAGCCTAGCTAACAATCAGAAATCAAACTAGAACTTGTCACAGTATGTGACTTAATACCCCACAAGTGCTTTCAGAACTTTAACAATACAAGGACATAGCTACTGACTTTGCTTTTCTGGAAAAGAGGAGTTTGCAACACAAAATTGGTAGTATAATTAGCTGTATATGTCTACAAATCATAAATAATGTCTAAGTTCAAGGGGTGATAATTCTTGAACCAGGGAAAATTAAGACTTTATAATTGTGTCTTTCAAAACTTCAACATGCGGTTAATCTTTGTATAAAGTTTCAATGGTATTGAAGCAAAACTGAGGAGGAGATCACAACACAAAATTGGTAGTATAATTAACTGTATATGTCTACAAAGAGTTGATAATGTCTAAGTTCAAGGGGATATAATTCTTGAACCAGGGGGAATTAACTCTTCAAAATTGCATCTTGCAAAACTTCCACATGTGGTTTATTTTTGTATAAAGTTTCAATGGTATTGAAGCAAAAAACTGAGGGAGGAGTTTGCAACACAAAATTGGAAGTGTAATTAGCTGTATATGTCTGCAAAGCATAAATAATGTCTAAGATCAAGGGATATAATTCTTGAACCAGGGGGAATTAAGACCTCAAAATTGTGTCTTGCAAAACTTCAACATGTGGTTAATCTTTGTATAAAGGTTTTAATGGTATTGAAGAAAAACTGAAAGAGGAATTCATGACACGAAATTGGTAGTATAATTAGCTGTATATGTCTACAAAGCATAAATAATGTCTAAGTTCAAGGGGAGATAATTTTTGAACCTGGGTGAATTAAGACTTTAAAATTGCCTCTTGCAAAACTCCAACAACTGGTTAATCTTTGTATAAAGTTTCGATGCTATTGAAGCAAAACTGAAGGAGGAGTTTGCAACACAAAATTGGTAGTATACTGTACACAGACAGACGGACACACGGATACATGGAGAGACAGGCTGATTCCAGTATACCCCCGAAATTCGTTTTGCGGGGGTATAAAGAGCTTTTAGAAATTTGCAAGCAGTTAAAATTTCTAAAACCATAGTAAATCATTGAGCTTTTCATTAGGTAAATAAAAATTATAAGAAAAGAATTGATCATTAAAGAGATTGTGAAATCAATTTTGTTCCCTAAAATATGTAACATGTTCTTCACAAATATTCCATTTAACATGTATACATTCACTTATCCCATCCCCATATGCTCTTGTCTTTTAATGGGACTATTCTAAAAAAGCTTTGGAAAACATTGTGAACATTTAAGAAATTGCATGTAAACTGTGGCTTGAAACAAGCTTTTTTTTTTCTTACATTTTTTCTACCTATTTGATACAGATTTACCAATTTATATGCAATTTAAAATGCTGTCTTTAACTTCTCCAAATTTACTATCAAAATAATGTTCCTCGGTGAATTGTTTAAACACTATGCATAAACACTCCACTGTTCCAATATAGTGGCAAAAATTGCCTTTATAAAGACAAGAAAGCAAATCTTATCCATTTTGTCTTATTTGAAGGAATCTGATAAATAAAATAGCTATATTGAGTGATCATAAAGTTATGTTCTAGATATAGGATTTATTTTCTTTTTCTTTATAAAGGCAACTTTTGCGAAAGTACTGAAAATTAGTTTATGTATAGTTATCCAAATTGACTTTTGTTTTGTGGTATCATGTTTACCCTTTCCTGTTCAATCCCTTGGTATATGTCCCTGTGATTTAATTTTTGAGAAAAACATACAACAAGCAATTTCCTCTTTTTCTAAAATATTTTCTACCCTACTGAATGGTTAAATCCACTTAAAATTTTTGTCTGTAAAACCTTTGAATTTAGACAGGTCCAAAATTTATTAAAACAGGAAATGGTTAATGAAATTCCAAACCTCTGAGGTACTAAGTTTTTCATCATCCACACTGTTAACTAGGTCCTGAGCTGTTTTCTGGAGATCACTGTCTGATGTCTGTTGAGCCTGGAAATCATCAATCCATTTGGCATCATCTAGAACTTCTTTATCTGATACTTCTGTCCTGTAAAAAAATGTAAATATAGTAAAGCTTGCCAACAAATTAATAAACCTCATTACTAAAGTAAAGGAGAAATAGATTTTCCAGTCCACTGATTTGTACAAAGAATGTGGTGCACAGAATGTTTTTTTTTTTTTTTTTTTTCAAAGATCCAACCTAGTAACAAAATTCTGAACACACATAGCCCATAATAGAATTTAGCTGAGATATCAATAAGAAAAACATTCTGACCAAGTGTTGTTATCATTGGACAAAAAATGTGGCTTACATAGTGCACATATTTTTTTACTAAGATTTGACCTCATGACATACTTTCAAGATGGAAATAACCCATATTGAAACTTGACCCAGATGTCATTAAGAGAAACATTCTGACCAATTTGCAAGAACAACAGACAGAAAATGTGGCAAAAAGAGTGCACAAAATGTTTTTCTACAGATCTGACCAAGTGACCTACTTTCAGGACAGATGTGACCCAGTTTGACACTTAGGTCAGATATCATTCCCAGAACCCATTCCCACACAACAAAATTTTAGACCAGTCCAAATTGAAAGGAGCTGCAGACGACAATTTCAAGTTGATGTAATTTTATTTTTTTTCGTCTTTTGTGGTAGAAAACATTGTGGATAATGAAGAAATTGCTTGATACAAGCAATTTCTTCATTTTCCACAATGTTTTCCAAAGTATTTTAATTGCGGGGCGTAAAAAGGAGGGCTTGAGTTGGAATGGGTTAAGATAAATATTCTGACCAAGTGTCATGCACATGGGATAGAAAATGAGAGTTAGTAACCAATTACCACTCAAGCAATTATGGACTTTACCATGTGCAAAGGATTAGCAGACTACAAATCTATAACATCAAGTAGAACAAATGTGCCAAGTTATTTTCAAATCCATACATAAATGTAGAAGTTATGCTCTGGACAAGGACAATTTTGTTGTTTCACCTTCAACTGCGACCTTGAGCAGGCACGTATCATGACTGCAATCCAACCTTTCGGCACACTGAATAAATGCATTTAGAATACATTGTGATAAAAGGAGAAATTTCTTGCAACACACACTTCTCCTTTTCATGCAATGTTTTTCACCTGGAAATACATTTATTTTTCAATTTTACACACCTTAAATTGTTCTCTGAAACCTCTTTAAATTTTTACTTCCGTAAAATTTTGTAGTAATAGATCCAAATGCATACCCAAATAACTCTGCTCAGTGAGGCCCCTTAAGAAAACAGCAAGAAAAAAAATACAGGAAAACGAAGAAATTGCTGAGAGCAAGTAATTTCTTTTTTTCTTCATTTTTCATGTTTCACAAAGACTAAAACTTTCCAAAATTTCATTTAGATTTAATGACACTCCTGCTTGAAGCAACATACCAAAAAAACCCTTACCACTTTTGCCCTAATGTTAATATACTTAAGAAAAGCTGCTTAAAAAAGAGGGCCAGTGGCTGTGGCGCTCACCTGAGATAAGGCTCTTTTTCTTCAAGGTCAATACTAACTGGGTCAGGACTAAAATCAACAAATGCTTTCAAAAGATTTCAAATCTTTTAGTAATCATAGAAAGGGGGCGATCTAAGGTAAATTCCAGCCAAATTTGTTTGAAACTGGCCAAATAGTTTTGAAAGAGTTGCCTTCTTTATTTCTATTTAAGCCCAATCATCCTGTGGCTCTGAAAGTTTAGCGATTTTGAAAGAGGTCAATGTACTGGTGTTTCATGCAAAATTTCAAGATTCTTCAACTACTGGGTCAGGAGATGATTTTTTATTTTCATTTTTTTTTTTAATTTACTCTTTTTGTCATAGCAACCAGAGTTTTCATCTAATTTAAATTCATTGGTTGAAAGTGACCCAGTGGTTTGGGAGGAGATGTCATTTTAAAAATCCTTCTTTATTTCGATATAAGCCTACCAATCCTTGGGCTCTGCCCCTGGGGACCCTAGGGTGATGATTTTAGCAATCTGAAAGAGGTCAATGTACTGATGCTTCATGCAAAATATCAAGAATCTACACCTTCCAGGTCAGGAGGAGATCATTTCTTGAAGAAATTTTTTAAATTTAAGTGATGTTACCATGGTAACCAGACTTTTTAATGGATTTAAAATCTTTTAACAATTTTTAAAGCACTCCACCTAAGGAACAATTCTGCCAAATTTATTTGTAAAAGGCCAATTGGTTTTGGAGGAGATGTCATTCTGAAAATCCTTCTTTATTTCTATATAAGCCCCTTCCCCAGGAGCTCTGCCCCTGGGGACCCAAGGGTGATTATTTTAGCGATTCTGAAAGAGGTCAATGTACTGATACTTCATGCAAAAAATCTAGACTCTATGCCTTCTGTGTAAGGAGGAGATAATTTTTTAAAGATTTTATTAACATTTCACTTTTGTTGCCATGGAAACCAGAGTTTTCAACAGATTTAAATTCTTTTAGCAATTTTTAAAGGGCACCACCCAAGGAACATTTCTGCCAAATTTGGTAAAAATTTTCGTTACATAATTGTTGACACACACCGCACGACAAACAACGGACGCTGGACAGAGAACGATCAAAATACTTCACCATGAGCACTTCGTGCTCAGGTGAGCTAAAAATCATTAAAGCAGCATTTTCTACTTTTTTCTACTTGTTTCTACTAAACATCATTTACTTTTAATTTACTAAACAATTTGAAATGATGTCTGAAACCTCTTTCAACCCTTATCATGCTAAGTAAAATCCCCTACAGAAATGCATTAAAACCAAAGAGTCAGAAACACTTATTGTGGGTTCGGATTCATTTAAAAAAATATCTTAGAAGCGAATCTGGCTTGAAACTGGAAAGCAGGTAATACAGACTAAGAACAGACTACTTATGAGTTCCATTTCATATGGCAAAGATAGCTCTTTTGAAAGTGAACATGTATTCAAATTTTCAGTTCAGTACCTTTCATGATGATAGAGATACAAAAAAAAGTCCAAGTTTGCATGCAGATGGCAAAGTAGATGACAATAATCAATACCTTGGGTTTACTCCTAAAACTGCAGAGCTAAAGAAGACATATTTGTGAAAAAACAGTCTTACTTCGGAAATGTGACCTTGATAAGTGATCTTGGCCTTGATAGAAGACCTTGACCTTTTAACCAACCGATGTCTGTCAATGCAAGGAGCCTTTGTCCCAAATATGAGCAATGTATCTTAAATGATGTTTGAAAATCAGCAAAATGTAAAGTTTTTGTTTACAAAACTAATAACCCTGATTAGTGACCTTGAGCTTGATGGAATACCCTAATCTTACAACCAACAGATGCCTATCAATGCAAGTAATCTATGTGTCTATATGATTCATGTTTCTTTAATGTTGTTGGAATAACAGCAAAAGGATTTTGCTTTAAGTTTACTGCTTGCAGACATATGGACATCTGTAAAACATATATATTAATGATGCAGGGGCATAAAAAGCTGTATAATTGGACAATTCTTTTTCTTCTAGGGTTTCTTCAGATTGGTTTTTTAATGATGGAGTCTAAAATCTGTAATTTAATAATTGAATTATGTAATTGTAGTACCAAGGCCTATGTTCTGACTGGTCCAAATATTCCTCCGCCCACTTCATGTTCATAGGTGGCACTCTTGAAATCTGGTTACCAGGTATCTCACTAAGGAAGTCATGTGACCAATCGTCTCCCGGTTTGAGGTTTTCTGTTGACAAGTATTCTTCAGCCCAATTACCTGGTTCAGTTAAGGCCATCTCTGAAATGGCTGGAGCTGAAAAATGAATATAATGTTTTTTCAAGGCGGCTTTTGTTGAGCCTACAACTGTGCATATCTATTTTGAATTTATCAACAATTGTAGGAGTCAATATGCAGACAAACTCAATTATGACTAATTTAAACATATGACCTTGAGATATGACCTTGAACTAGAAACTATCTGAAACTTGTTTCAAATGATTTATTTGTCCTAAAAGGGAACAACTGTGCCAAATGAATTTGAGATCCATTAGCCCATTCCGACACAGTGACGCTTTTGGACACTAAACCATTATGACACAGTGACGTTTTTCAAAACCCCTCAAGAAAAACAATTGGGAAAACATGTTACAAGCTATTTCCACATTTTCTACAATAATTTCTACCAAGAAAGTTGAAAAATCTAAAATTTCATAAACTTTTAATTGATTTTCAAACTTCTTTCAATTTGGTCCAGTCTAAAATTTTGTTGTCTGGTAATGGGTTAATACATGTTGGAGTTATGCTCCAGACAAGCCCATTTACAAGTTAACCCTTCATGTTCGACCTTGATCCTTAAATGTTTTTCAAATCACACATAGGCTGTGATTGAGAATTATTATGCCAAACCATTTTTAAACATATCAAAAAATATTGAGGTTAGGCTCCAGATAAGCTCAAATTTAACATTCCACCTTGTGTGACCTTGGCCTTGAAGATATCCAATAATATCTTAACATTTGAATGTGATCTTGAAACTATCAAGACTAGAGGAGCTTGAGCACATGTATCACTCCACAGTCCTGAATGTATCAATTGAGCAAATGTTTTCAGGAATTCAATATAAACTTAATCATCTTTGCCATATCAGGAAAATAAATCTAATCACTGAAAGTTTGAAATAGTTCAAGAGAAGCATTTCTAACTTTTCATTGTTTTTACAAAAGTTAAGTCAAGCTATGTAAAATTCATTCACTAAGTCAAATGAAAAGGTATTAACAAAATTATTACTGTTTACCACATAAGCCATGTTTTCAAGCAATCAAAATTATATGAAGGATCTGACAAAGAGTCATCTAAGGATCATTCCTGTGAATTTTGGTTGAAATCCATTAACAGGTTTCTGAGAATATTTTTAAAGTTTTCAGTATAGACCATATATGGAAATAACCCTGCCCATTAAAGCAATACTTTTCATCCGATCAAAATTATTTTATATAATCTGATAAAGGGTAAACCAAGAATTATCCCGGTAAGTATGGTTGAAATCTATCCACTGGTTTCTAAGAAGATTTTCAAATCTTTTACCCCTCAGCCCATTAAAGCCATGTTTTTCATCCAATCAAAATTCTTTTAAGAAATGTTATAACGGAACAACCAAGAATCATTCCTGTAAAATTTGGTTGAAATCCATCCACTGGTTTCTGAGAGGAAGATTTTCAAAGCTTTCACCATAATATATATATGGAAGTAAAACCCGTTTATAAAAAAAAATTAAAGAAGGACAGATACATTACGGACACAGCGCCATGACATTGGAGCTAAAAATGCATCTTTATATCTGAAAAGCATTTTAATTAATTGTAATGACTATTCTTGTTAAAAGATTCAAGAGGAACCATGAGAATAACTACCCTATCATTTTACTAAAAGGCCCTAGTGCTTGACCTCAACTATGACATCAGCAATTTTCACCTCTGAAACTTACTAAATTCTAAAAAATGCTGATAATACTGAGAGAAGTTGGGTTTCCAATCAGCTTGTTTTACTTTAATCCATTATCACACAACACTTTTTGACAAAAAGCTTTGGAAAACATTGTGGACAAAGGAGAAATTGCTTGTTACAAGCAATTTTTTCATTACCCACAATGTTTCAACCCCAAAAGACCAAAAAAATTAAATTGTTGTATGCAACTTCTTTCAATTTGGACAAGTCTTTAATTATCTCATGTGGTAATGGGTAAAACCTTTGCCCTTATTTCAAAGAATAAACTAGAATTAAAGAATCAATTAAAGAATTAGTTTTCAACTAACCTCTCTGTGGAATGAACTTTTGCTCTGACTCTTCTATTTCCCTCATCTCCTGTAACAAACTACCCATATGGAATGTCTGTGGAGCCATGGCTACTCTCTGGCTACTAAGGAACTCTTCTACCAGCTGTATATGATAAAGAATATAAACATTATTCTATAAGATTTTGAAATTCATAGTAAGCCTTCAGCTTCATATAAACAAAAAGAACATTCCACAAGGAATGCGCATGTGAAATATGAAAGCCCCAGCACACATCAAAGTGTTAGCCAGATTTTTTTGTTTTGGAGAAATATGACCTTGAAAATGACCTTGACGACAACTGACCTTGAACATGACAACAAAAGTAGGGTTTACCACAAAGAACAAATGTATGAAATGTGAAAGTTCTAGCACTTACAATTCAAAACTTGTGACTTGTGATTGCAGACAAATGGACTGCACAAAAATAAATCCTTTGATCTATTGATACTGAGAAACTGAAATAAATCCATCGACATATAATCTCACATAGTGATATATAACTGTAAGTTAAAAGTATTTGGATCTATTTGCTTTTGTTACTTTTAGGAACAAATATCCCAATAGGCATTTAGAACTCAAAAACTTTTTACAGGCTTTAGATGTTCTAGACCTTTAAAGTTGCATTAACCAATTTTCAAATGACAAAATTTTAAAATAGTCAAAATTAATTTGTTTTCCACAATTTTTTCTAAAGCTGCCTCTTAGTGGATGTAAAAAGTGGTATTGTGTGGAAATTGGTTAGGCAATTTGATATGTTAGCACAAAGCTATAATAGGTGCCTGTCAAAATATAGGTACTTAAAATAGTTTTGGACAAAACCCTTAGCATACAGTCCAACAACATTGCTTAACCCATTACCATGCAGACAAAATATAGACAGGTCCAAATTGAAAGAGGTTACAGACAATAGTTTACAGTTCATGAAATCTGAATTCTTTTGTCTTTCAAGGAATAAAAGATGTTACAAATAATTTCATCATTTTCCTGAATGTTTTTCAGATTCTTTTTATGGTCATAAAAAGCAGGGTTGTGTGGGGATTCCCTTGAAGATAAATTGTTGGTTTCCAAGGTTATTTCTAAGAAAAGCCTTGTGATATTAAGACAACTGGATATAACAGATTATCTGGAATTTCTTAAGTCCTTTGCGCACTGGAGGTGAGCAGAATTTAGTGTATCAAGTTACATACCTCGTTCTGACTCTGCTCTACAAGCGGTCGAGTAACCTGAAACAAAGAATGGATGCTGTGAGTCTCACATCATCAAGTGGGGTCTAAGGGACTCAAAAGTCGGTGTCAAAATGGTCCTTACTTAACCCATTCCTAGGACACAAAATTTCAGACTAATCCAATTTCAAAGGAGTCGCAGACAACAATTTTAATTTGAAAGAATTTTGAATGTCCCTGTCTTTTGGGGTAGAAATCAAGGTGGAAAATAGAGAAGTTGCTTGTAACGAGCATTTTCTTGCTTTTCCATCTAGTTTTCCAAGGCTTTTTTCTTTCAGGGCAAAAAAAGGCAGGATTGTGTGGGAACAGGTTAAGTTTTAACACTATCCCATTGAATCCCTGTTTTTACATCTCTGTGATTTTATAATTGAGAAAACTATTTAGAAAAGGAAGAATTTGCTTGTAACAAGCAATTTCTTCATTTTCCACAATATTTTCTACCCTACTAAATGGTTATTTTTCAAATTAAATTCACTTTAAAATCTTAGTCTACAAAACCTTTGCAAAAAGGAGTAGGTTAAGAGATACCATTTTAAACATTGACAGTTCTATTACAAGCAATTTCTTCATTTTATGCGATGTTTTCACACATGGTTTTTTTTTGAGCGGCATTTAAAAGTGTCACAGAAAGTACTAATTGTGGTTAACAATTATTTTTGATTTTTTTTTTCATATTTACAACTTACAAGTTAAAAGGGACAGGTGGCATAGACTATAATCAGACTAAACAGCAGAGTAGACTGGTCTTTGTCTACACCTCCAGCTAAAACAGGAATATTCAGAGTTGAGCATGACAAGGATTAATTTACACTTACTGGTTGTTGAAGACTCGACTGTGGACGCCCCATCATAAATCCTTCCTGTAAATTCAGAAAATGATGAAAATCAAGTTCAAGTTATCGGCTCGATTGTGAAACAATTAATGGCATATGTATTTTGAAATGATTCAATTGCTTAATAAAAATCACAGAAAAACATTAAAGTTAACAAATCACCATATAAATGTAGAAATCTGAACGAGCTGTCTTTTGTAATTGTTTTGACCCATTCCCACATAATCCCAATTTTTTCACCCCTCATATAATCAGCTTTGGAAAATATTGTGGAGAAAATAAAGAAACTGATTGTAACAAGTAATTTATTCATTATCCACATTGTTTTCTGCCCCAAAAGACAAAGATTTTTACAATTTTTACTGACTAAATATTGTCATCTGCAACTTCTCTGAATTCAGATTAGACTGAAATTTTGTTGTCTGGAAATGGGTTAAGCTACTTTGCATAAATCTTACAGTAATGTCACAAGATTCCTAGATCTAAGGGATTGAGGAAAATATAAATTTATTATACAGACAGATTGATTGATTGATTGAATGGGGTTTTACGCCGCTTTCAACAATCTTTCAGTTATATCGCGGCGGCTGGAGCACCTAACAATGGTATCCTGGTATTTCTCACACCAGTACTGCCATTACATCCTTTCCTAGCCTCCAGGTGCTATCCCACATAGATCTACGATTATCGACCCATTGGTGAGAGACAAATAGTCGGAATGGATGAGTGCCGCCGTCGGGGATCGAACCCGGGACCTCTAGATTGACAGTCCGACGCGCTACCAACTGCGCTCTGAAGGCGGCTTTATACAGACAGACAAACAACAGTAAAACAATATGCTTTGATATTGATTGTATGGGGTTTTACACCCCTTTTGACAGTATGTAGCATGGTTTAACTATGCTTACCTGTCATTTCTCACACAAGTACAACCACAACATTTAATCAAATTCACTAGCTGCTCGTCCCACTTTAGTGAACTACTTACAGTTCATTGATTGGTGAGAGACTAATTATGATGCATGGTGTGATGACTCTTGTAAGCCAGAATTCAAACTCATGACCCCAGCATTAAGAGTGAAGTGAATTACAGACTGAGCCAACTGTTCTCATCAAAAATAGATAATAATACTCAAAAACTACATATTACAGGAGCAAAAAAGCTTGCTAAAAATAAATAACTTCTCCTTTTCCATTATTGCTTTAGTTAATATGATTCATTTTAAGAGATCCAAGGGAATTGTATGTTATTTGATTTAACCAATCCTCATTCTATTTCAAGCCCCTCAAAAAGAAAACTTAGAAAAACATGATGGAAAATTAAGAGAATGCTGGTAATCATCAATTTCTTCATTTTTTTCTGCAATGTTTTCTATCCCAAATGTTTGTCTAAAACTTCTTTCAACCTAGTCTTGATTAAAATTTTGTCATCTGTTAACACGTAAAACTTAATACAATACCTGTCTCATGGCCCTGTCCCTTGTCATGTGGGACGTCAACTTCATTAAAGAGTTTGTGCCCCCACATTCCCCATCAACAAGGTTTCTCATAGCCATCTTTGATTAAACTCCCAATTTTCTGAAATGAAGATACACAAATATTATGTGAATCTTCTTATATTCTACTAATGACATGAGAGAGAAATGCTATGAAAAACATTGAGGGAAAAGGAGAAACTGCTTGACACAAGCAATGTCTCCTTTTCTCACTTTTTAGTCTTTTCATACTTATTTTTTTTATTTTTTTTTTATCAATTCAATTGCTTCAACTTCTTTCAAGTCCAAATTTTTTTTCAATAGATAATATGAAAGTTCAACTTTTGACCAGAGTGAACATGGATAGGTGAACAGATCCACTTTTAGAGCGAATAGACAATGTGCAAACAGATCTAGAGCGAATGTTTATGGCAAACAGACCCAATAGAGTTATACCAATGAATTAATCTTGAAGTTGTTTGAATAAATTCTAAAATTTGATTCAGGCAGAATACAACTGTATAGGAACAAGCCAGAATCGTGGTATATACTTCCATGTAAGTACAATACCTAGATCAAGGTACATTGTACATGAAAATATGAACATATATGTGTTAACAGGTTTAAGACAAAAACAGCCAGAATTGAACACCTTTTCCTTGGCAAATCTGTTGTCCATATTTAACTGCCTTAATTAGTGAAATTTACAGTAAAATCTAAGAAATCATTTACTGAAAAAAAAATGACTTAATATCTGGTAAATGTTAAGTTTTTTTTTTTGTTTTTTTTTAATGCTTGAGCCATTGAACTGACACACGCATTTGTTTACATTTCTTTGAACTTAGTTCAGCTTGATAAATTCATCAGTATCTTCTCAGTTTACATGTTTCTCTCATTATGCACATACTGACGGACCTCCATCTATGTATTGCATACCTTGATTCGGGCTTTCCCTACCGATCCAAGTGTCTATGGATGTATTGTCAAAACTCAATTAACATGCATACCTATGTTATCGTGCATGGCCCATAAGGAGCCTGAATGAACTTTGGTGACCATATTTTTCACACGTTTAGTTTCTCAGCCCCCTTAACCAGTGCTGTGAGAATTGCTCAGACCATATAGCACACTTAACTTAAACCCAAAGAGATGCAAAATTGACCCCCAAATAAAACATTTCACAAAATAGGGATCAGGGGATAGAGTTGGCATGAGTTTACAAATCTCTAAACTTGACTTCATATCAAATAAATCTAAGAGATTAATTATTTAAAAGCAAAGATGGATGACAAAAATTGAAACAATAAATTTGCTTCTTTTTGCTTGTCATGGACACTCTCTTTTGTCGGTCACACTAAAACAAGCCCTACACAGAATTATAGCCCTACAGACGCCCTACGGAATTTGTACACGCCCTATGACTATAGGACCTATAATAGTGAATAATTTTGAGTTAATAGGATTGAAAATAACATATTTTTTCTTACTTGAAAAAGAATTCTATAAATTTTGCTTATTTCTAATGATATTGATGTTTATAATATCACATAATTTGACCGGAAGTACTTGACGAAACGCCCTATCATTTAATTGATCGCCCAACAAATTCATAAGCAAACACCTGTCTACGTATTAGTATTTTTGAGAGACAAATTATTCATGTTCTGATTTTTATCTTTATTTTGGCATAATTTCATGCTAGAAAATACTTTTTAGATACAAAGTGATCTCAATGCAATGCAAGGGAAGCAACTCTTTGTTTGCAATCAAAATAGACTGGAAAGTCCTTTTAATGAAATATAGTATGGGGCGTTTAGCTTAATGAGACTCTATTTGTTACAAGCATTTTTTTCGCAATGTTTTCCAATATCCTTCGGTGTCGCAAAAAAAGAGATTGTGTGGCTGGGTTCAATGTTTATTCTCAAAAGACAGAAGTCATTTGTAATCTTCTTAAACAATTCAATATGATTTAACTCAGACTTTAATGCTAATGATATTCATGTGATCGGTAAGCGTTATAGTTAATTCTTTTATTATAGTACGGCAGCCTTTGTTTAAGGGGAATAAAAGTTCGTTACTATGATGGTAAATGAATTTTATTGCATTTCGGAACTGGCAGCATAATAAATTTGTTTTTGGCAAGTGTTGATGAAAGAAATGCTGATAGGATGTGCACCTAAGTGAAAATAATAATCAAATTTTCAGTTTAATGATGCAATATCCAAAAACTACAACAACTGAGGAGTTGACTTTATAAACACATTTATATAGTATTATTCCATTTCGTAAAACAGATAAAACAGATAAAAAAAATACTAATAATAAAAAAAGGGGGGGGGGCTCAGAGTAGAACCACGTCCACGTCATTGAGTCTGGGAACATTTCATACCTACCGGCAATTGAAATTCTGAAAAACGGAAATATAAACAGATGGGTTGATGGCTAAGAGTTCTACAGGAAAATTATTTCCATTACATTTTTCACAGTATTAATTCAATTGCAAATATTGTCCAAATGTATAGCCACTTGACTATCAAAACATTTAAGCCTAGTTCAGTATTTTGTTCATCATGTTATATGCAACAAGTACAAAAAACAAAACAAATAAACAAAAAACCTGGTCTTTAATTCTTTACTTACTTCAACACAATCCCGTATTGAACAATACAAGGACCTAACCCTTTCCTGTACAAACCAGGGTTATTACATCGCGTTAATACTTATGAAAACATTGAGGAAAAAGAAGAAATAGCTTATGACATACAATTTCACCTTTTTCCACAATATTTTCAATTTCTACCATATAGGATCATTTCATTGCAAATTTGCAACCAATTTTTATCAACGACCTCTTTTGATTTGGTTTTTAAAACATTTAAAAGGGGTTTACATTTTAAAATAAAGCGAGAAAAGGTGAAAATAATTTCTTTTCTAACAATGTCTACATTATCAGGCACTTGAAATTTGTTTGTTTGAATGGGGTTTTACGCCGCTTTGAACAATCTTTCAGTTATATCGCGGCGGCTGGAGCACCTAATAATGGAATCCTGGTATTTCTCACACCAGTACTACCATTACATCCTTTCCTAGCCTCCAGCTGCTATCCCACATAGGTCTACGATTATCGACCCATTGGTGAGAGACAAATAGTCAGAAAGGATGAGTGCCGCTGTCGGGGACACTTGAAATTAGAACAAGCTTTCTCCGGCAAGGAAACATCTTTCCAATTTTGTCATTGGTATCCATCCTATAGGCTTCTAGCCTATGCTATATTGAGTTGCCTCCCTTATCTTAACAATTTTCGGCTCGAAAAATCATTTAAAACCTGAAGATAAGTTCTGAAATATTTTTATATCAAAAACCTATTCCTTTTATAACTGAGGGGATAAGTACTTTAATAGAAATTTGACTGTGGATTTGAGGGGCACCCCTCATTTAATATTCTTAGGTTTCCTCAAGTTACTTCCGGTCAGGTTTCGGCATTTGTAAACGTCAAAATCATTATAAATATCATAATTTCACAGAAAGTATTTTGAAATATGCAGAAAAATGTTAATTTCAATCATATTAACTAAAAAAAAATACACCATTATCGCTAAAATACTCGTAGGGCGTGTACTAATTCCGTAGGGCGTCTGTAGGGCTATAAATCTCTGCAGGGCTTGTTTTAGTATGACCCCTCTTTTGTAACATGCATAATAACTGCAGTAGCAATCCAAAATTTCTGAAGGGTCAACAAGGCAACTTTCAACATAAAGTTCATGTAGAAGTTTTGAATAGAACTTGACAAAAATTTACTGAGAGATAAATCAAATGTCTGAAAGATGTATAAAAACTATATCAACAGATGGAAAACATTTTTTGATTGGTACTGAACCCCGGGTTCCTTACATGCACGATAATTGAGGTGAAAGTATAGTTGATACAGGCCATAAATCTCCAAAAACTGAGGGACAATATTTCGTAGCAATAAGGGTTTATCTGAAGCTTTGGTAAGTCTTATCCAGTTTCAACTGACCTACACTGTATGGAAATAAATTAGAGCTAGAAGCTGTGAACAACTGTGTTGCCCATTTCGTCCCAAATTTTAAGCCCAAGGACATCCGAAGCGGAAAGTATTACGTATCGACTTTGATCTAAAATAGTTCTTTTTCAGGTGTCATTAGAAAAAACGTTCAAAGACATTAACGCTTAAATAAACAACACAATCGTCAACAAAGCCCAATTTTTGTTGCCATAAAAATTCTTTAATTGCAGTAAATTTGAAATATTGACTATTGTTTATAAATTTATAGCGGAACGAAGTAGTCCCAGAAACGGAAGATCGGCCATATTGGATTGTTGACACTGGGAACCTGTTGGAAACGAAGTACTGTCTTGATCTTTCAAAGCATTTTTGTTATTTCAGGGACCAGAAAAAAATGCCATCACGAGCAGAAGACATTATGAAAGGGTTTAAACTGTATCCTTACTCTTTGTCATGGTATTTATACGAAAGTAATCGGTCCTGATGATAAACAAGCTTACACATCCTCGCTGATCCTTGTGTGTCTCTTCTTAGAAATCCTTATGCTCAAATGAGGCAAATGACAAATACAGAGTTTCCATTTACGACGTAAAAGTATCTGTATACGCATGAAATTCAGCTCGGACGCAAAATTTGAATACTTGTCGCGTCCATTGGACGCAAAATAAAATGAGTGGCAAAAACAATGTATTTTCATAAATCTTACGCAGAAACGTCAGATAACTAGCGAAAACAATCCAAAAATGTTTCAAAGTACGACGGATTTGGAGCAAGGTCATCGGTTTTCCAAAGTTACTATAAATAGACTTCGCCAACGTCTAACCGAAAAGTTGCGATTGTTGGGATTCCCGTTTTTTTTTTATCTGGTACCCAAACTGTCTAACATATTCTTTTGTGGGCAATTTGATAGCCGGAAACCAACTTACTTTCATTTTGTAAACAATAATGACTTCTCCAGCCAAGAAAAAGAAACACTCGCGGTCTTTTCAAGACCAGTGGCTTGCCGATCCGGCGTTCAAAGACTGGCTGATAAAAGACGAGTCAGATTCGTCTGCTGATCGAATTAAGTGCAGCATTTGTTGTGAAACTAAGCAGAAGAACATTTTTACTACGGGTTGCACTGACTTTCAGGTATGAAGCAGACGACAATTTTCATTTGATGTATCACAGCGTTAGTATAGCGTCGAAAGGTTTTCCTTTGCTTGTAAGAGCTGCCGTAAATATTTTACTTTAGAAAATAATGTTAGGAAGCATTTCTTTTTGTCATATTGACTTCAAAGTAGATATTTGTTGTTTGTTTGTTTGTTTACCCATTACCAGAAGGCTAAATTTTAGACTTAACATAAATCGAAGTTCATGAAGACCACAATTTCAAATGCCTGAGAATTTCACATTTTTTTGGCCTTCTGGAGTAGAAAAATTGAGGAAAATAAAGAAATCGCTTGTCAAAAATAATTTCATCATTTTGCACAATGTTTTTTCTAACTCTTTATCTTGAACCTTAGGGGAATATAGTCGACCTGTGCAACTAACAGGCTTTCATGGCTTACTCATACCAGTTCTCACACCTCTCTTGAAACAGATGTGAGAGGGATGAATTGTGTGCTTATTTAATCCTATCTCAAATCAGACCTGGTTTTGATGCCCCCATCATAGAAAAGTTATAAAACTTGAGAATATCTCAGAAAACATTGAGGCAAATTGAGAAAATGCTTATTATTAGCAGTTTCTTCTTTGCTTCAATGTTTCCCCAAGCCACTTTTACTGGGAATATCAAAACTAGGTCTTGTTTGGGAAAGGGTTATTAAGCCGTTCAAGTACAACAATTAATTTGAAGATAATTTGTCGAAGTCAAAATTGGACTCAACTGAAAGTGGTTGGGACTCAACTTTTTCTACGGCACTGGGTCCCAGGGACTCAATAATTTTTTATGTAAATGGAAACACTGAAATATATTTCTCTTTGTATTCTATGACATTTTTGTAAAGGTCTTAGTCACCAATTCTGTTATCCACTAGGAAGACTCGTACTTGGGGTATGTAGAGTCATGAGTCTTTCTCAACAGTGTTGTAGTCCAAACCTATGGACTTTAGGAGGGCAGGGGAATTCCAAAAGTGAATACACGGTTTGTTGACATGTATCGGGTCCGTTCGCCCTAAATATACTTTCGCCCTGGGTCCATTC
The DNA here is from genome assembly GCA_946902895.1 of Fragum fragum. Taxonomy (NCBI): domain Eukaryota; kingdom Metazoa; phylum Mollusca; class Bivalvia; order Cardiida; family Cardiidae; genus Fragum; species Fragum fragum. Next base: position 12,353,031 of record OX336378.1, read on the forward strand.
GTCCTAAAAGTGGGTCCGTTCGCCCTATTTTTTTCTGTTCGCCCTCCCCTTTTTTAAATGATTATGATTTTGAGTGTAGATGTAGTTTTTGTTCACCGGGGTCATAAAAAAGTGAGACTCGTGAATTATAGCCCATTCAAACCTGTTTGTAGTAATTTCTCCTTTCCTCTCAGTGCTTTCTATTGTTATTGGTATTTAGTTATATATTGGTATTTAGTTATATAATGTCGACAATACTTTCAAAGACTTTCTTATTCAACTGTGACTGTGTCGTAAAAAGTCTGATTGTGTTTAAATGATCTAAATTTCGTGATTTTTTTTTTTTTTTTTTTGTATTATTTTTATTGGGGGGAGGGGGGACTTAATAAATTCTAACTTGTGACAAGCAATTTTGTCCTTCATTCACAAGGCTATAAAGCGTATTTGAGATTTATTACTTTCAATTGTCACCTCGAAAAGCTTTTGATTTAGACCCATGCAGAATTTTGTCGTCTGGGGATGGGTTAGATTAATTAAACATTCATGCTTCAATTTCCACGCTTTTACCCATAATTTTTCCTTGAAAGTCTTAAAGGTCTAGGGCGTAGTTGTGTATTGTATATTTATTCATTGTTTTGATTAAAGGTAACTTGTAAATGATTCTTGTGATGTAATAAATTTTGATAACCAATAGATCGTGTCAAATAATTATCTATCTTTAGCCAAGACGGTCTTGTAATATTATCCAAATTATTATTAAACCGATAATTGTGGCAATTAAACATGATTGTTAACTTATAATAACTTAATCAACGTAAATTCAATTCGGATATTGAATTTGATACAACAACCTCCTATTCAAATAAATTTCTTTTTACCTTTTTTAGCTCACCTGAGCACGTAGTGCTCAAGTGAGCTATTGTGATCGCCTTTTGTCCGGCGTCCGTCCGTCGTGCGTCGTGCGTCGTGCGTCGTCCGTCAACAATTTCTTTAAACGACTTCTCCTCCTAAACCACTGGGCCAATTTGAACCAAATTTGGCAGAAATGTTCCTTAGGTGGTCCCCTTCAAAAATAGCTAAAAGAATTGAAATCCGTTAAAAACTCTGGTTGCCATGGCAACAAAAGTGAAATTTCAAAATAATCTTTAAAAATCTTCTCCTCCTGACCCAGAAGGTGTAGAGCCTTGATATTTTGCATGAAGCATCAGTATATTGACCTCTTTCAAAATAGCTAAAATCATGATCCTCGGGTCCCCAGGGGCGGAGCCCCAGGGGGGTGGGGTTTATATAGAAATAAAGAACGATTTTTTAAATGACATCTCCTCTCAAACCACTGGGCCGATTTGAACCAAATATGGCAGATATGTTGCTTAGGTGGTCCCCTTCAAAAATAGCTAAAAGAATTGAAATCCGTTAAAAACTCTGGTTGCCATGGCAACAAAAGTGAAATTTTAAAATAATCTTTAAAAATCTTCTCCTCCTGACCCAGAAGGCGTAGATCCTTGATATTTTGCATGAAGCATCAGTATATTGACCTCTTTCAAAATAGCTAAAATCATGATCCTCAGGTCCCCAGGGGCGGAGCCCCAGGGGGGTGGGGTTTATATAGAAATAAAGAACGATTTTTTAAATGACATCACCTCTCAAACCACTGGGCCGATTTGAACCAAATTTGGCAGAGATGTTGCTTAGGTGGTCCCCTTCAGAATAAGCTAAAAGAATTGAAATCCGTTAAAAACTCTGGTTGCCATGGTAACAAAAGTGAATTTTTAAAATAATCTTTAAAAATCTTCTCCTTCTGACCCAGAAGGCGTAGAGCCTTGATATTTTGCATGAAGCATCAGTATATTAACCTCTTTCAAAATAGCTAAAATCATGATTCTCGGGTGCCCAGGGGCGGAGCCCAAGGGGGGTGGGGTTTACATAGAAATAAAGAACAATTTTTTAAATGACATCTCCTCCCAATTCACTGGGCCAATTTGAACCAAATTTTGCAGAAATGTCCCTTAGGTGGTCCCCCTTAAAATTAGCTAAAAGAATTGAAATCCGTTAAAAATCTGGTTGCCATGGCAACAAAAGTGAAATTTCAAAATAATCTTTAAGAAACTTCTCCTCCTTTCTCAGAAGGCGTACAGTCATGATATTTTGCATGAAGCATAAGTATATTGACCTCTTACAAAATAGCTAAAATCATGATCCTCGGGTCTCCTGGGGCAGACCCGGGGGGGTGTATAGGCATGAAGCATCAGTTCACAGACTTCTTTCTTATTTCTGAAATTATAACCCATGGAAAAAGTTTTTTCCTTCTTTCAAATCGGCACTAAAGCCTTGGAATTTGTAATTTGGACTTTTGGATTCCCAGGTTCATAGTCTTTATATGTAAATGTGGCCCACTTGTTTCATAATCCTAACCTTAACATGAAACTAGACTGTTGAAAGAAAAAGAGCCTTTATCTCAGGTGAGCGCCCCAGGGCCAACGGCCCTCTTGTATGTACTTGGAATCAATACACGTTCACTTCAACTTTAGATCAGTCTGAAATTTTGTCTGAATATGAGTTAAAAGAACAACCTTACATAACTTAAACATCTCTTAAAGGAAAATAAATGTTTACGAGAATTTTTTATTGTGGAAAGCTATAATGAAATTGAAATATAGGGCGAACGGACCCGGGGCGAATGTGAATTAGGGCGAACGGACCCGGGGCGAACAGGAATATGGGCGAAAAGTAATTAGGGCGAACGTGTTTTAGGGCGAACAGACCCGGATTCTGTTGACATAGGCTTTCAACTTGTGGGCTAATACATTTTACGATGCCACTTGTCCATTAACAAGCAAATACCAAAAATAATCTTCGAATGTCACAAAACAGATAATTATTACGAGAAGATTTTTAAAGAATTATTGCATGAGTTAAATTGAGCAAGTCTAAGATCTTGGGTATGTTTGGCTAAACTAAAATAAGTTGCTGACACCAAGGTTGTCTGACAAGGTCAAGATCACCTTTCAGAGTTAAATATCAACTTTTCCTTAACACGGTTGAATCAGAAATTGGATGAATTTACGAGATGCAGAATCAGGAAAAATATTGTGGCAATCAAGCGATGATCTGTAAGTATCTCAAAATCTGAAAAACTCAAGTCTTCGCAATTCTGTATGTATATATGTCACTTTCTGATTGATTAGATTTAGACTAGAATTAAAGGTGGATGTCTGTCTTCAAACTAGCATTGCACCATGGAGCTATAACCTTTAGTGCAAACTATTGGGCATGGTCATTAAATAAAAAGGATTGTAGATAACCCGAAACCAGACAAGAAGTCTTTAAAAAGTTGCAGGAGAGAACTCAAAGTGGGAATTATTAAAATGAAATATTTGCCCAGTTTAGTTAAGGTAGAATACCCATAATGCCCCATTTTGGAACAAAGGAAATCTTTGGGTAAATTTGTTCCTTTTTATTTGCTTTTGGAAGATAGTAAAACAATGAACTGGTAGTAAATTTGTCATTTTGGTAATCCAGTAATCACTTTGAAACCAAAATGTTACTATGTCACCAAAATAATCCTGGCGTCTTGCCGATTCAAAAAAGTGGATTTTGGGTATTCTACCTTAAAAAAATGTGTTAAAAGAAATGATTATAGGGTCCAATTACTAGTATCCTTTTAAGGAGTTTTATGTAATATTAATACGTGAACATGTTAAATTTTAACACTTTTCTAATAAGAAATTTAATTCAGGGTTAACTTCCTTTTCTTTTTAGATCTGCACCAGATACAGAACATGAAGGTAATATAGAAATTTTGATGTTTAAGTATTTGCTAAACATTTCTAAATAATTACACTTTATAATTTATCTGTTACCCTTCATTCCCCGATTTTTGGAAAAGGAGAAATTGCTTGTAGTGTTTTCTAGTTTTAATATAATTCTTTTTAGCTCACCTTAGCGCAAAGTGTGAGGTGAGCTATTGTGATTGGTCGTTGTCCATTGTCTGTCCACAATTTCTTTAAAAATCTTCTCCTCCTAAACCAGTAAGCCAATCAAGCTGAAACATTTGATGGATGTTCCTTTGGTGAAGTACCACAAAATTTGTTAAAAGAATTTCATTCAGTGAAAAACTCTGGTTGCAGTGGCACTTGAAAGCTGGAAATTTTAGCTACTATTTGATTTTTTTTTTCTTAGAAACTACAAGGCCAAAGCCATTTAAATTTCATATGAAGCTTAATCATATGGTTCTCTCTCAAGTTTTGGATAGTTTAATCTCTGGAGTCAAAAATAGCCCCGCCCCTGAGGTTCAAAGTTTGGAAAATACTTAATTTGAGCAAGTTCAAAAGTCTTCTCGTAAATTATAAGGTCTAGGATGTTCATTTTGGTATTCAGCATTACTAGATGGTTTTGTACTATATTACTAAAAATTGTTCTCCTAGGGTCAAAAATGGACCTGCACTAGGGGGTCCAAAATAGGGAAAAATGCAAAATTTGAGTAAATTAGAAAAAAAATCTCCACTTTAAGGCAGAGGGCATCTATACTTGAAATGTAGCATAGCCTGGCTGTTATCCAACAATTTTGGTTAAATTATGCCTGTAGATTAAAAACACCCCTTCCCTGGGTGTCAAAATTTTGAAAAATGCTCAATTAGACCATGTTCAACATTCTTCTCCTCCCAATCTACAAAGTCAAAGGCATTCATATTCGGTATATAATACAGTAAAACCTCGGTAGTTCGTAGCGCAAGGGACCGGGGAAATTTATACAAATTAAGCGTAGTACGAACAAAACTGAGGGCAAGAGGTCGGCTGTTTGAGATACACGGAATCTGACATGGTCTTGTTCTGTCCTCCATTTAGGAATTTATTCTAAATTGGCTATTTTTTTCTTAACAAGACCTGCAGATATTAATTGAGGAAAATTAAAAATTACTCGTCTTGTATTTTCTATCTCTGTTAATTTTTTGGCATTTTTTAAACACAGTGTTTGTATCAAATGGTCTGGGTGATTTCCCTTTACAATACATTGGATCAAATCACGCAAAGTATTCTATCATTAAATCATAAAAAAGAAGGACCGACGATTGTGAAGAAAGCAACCGCAGAAAAAAAAATGGCTAGAATTTCTAAGTGACCAATAACACTGATACTAATGGGGTTGCGTCAATTTAAAGTAAATATTCGGCAAAAATTACGGGAATCTTTATTCGATTAATTACCCACTTTACAAACCAAACAGCCCCTTTTAATTAAAGATACATGATAACTTATGATTGTCATATAGATCAGCAGGTGTGAAAGTCAAGGTAGGTGGTGATTGGAGACAGTTAGTTTATCTCACCTTCGAATTAAACATAGGAGTTTGTTCTATAATCATACTCTCAGGACTTGAAATGGCCTACGAACTTCGAACCACTGACGTTCGAATTAGACAGAGTTTTCTAACAAAGATAAAGAAGGAAAAAGATCGGGACCGCGTAAAGTATACGAACTAACACATACCTACGAACCAGTGACGTTCGAATTAACGAGGTTCTACTGTATAACCAGATGGTTCTCTACCATGTTAGCTAAAATCTTGGTCCTGGGATAAAACATGGCTCTGCCCCAGAGGTCCAAAATTTGGGAAAACACCCAATTGGAGCAATTTTAAAAGTCTTCTCCGTCTAAATTATAAGGTGAAGGACATTCATATTTGGTATGTAGTATTACTAAATAATTTTGTACTATGTTACAGGAAAATATGCCCTTAGGATAAAAAATTGCGTTAATCGCTTAACTTGAAAAAATTCTTCTTCTTAATTTTAAGGCCTAGAGCATTTATATTTACATAGCATAGCATTATTGTTATCTACCATGTTTATATCCTTTGGACAAAAATGGCTCTTCCCAAGGCATCATGAGTTATGAAAAAGGCTCAAACATCTTCCTCCCCCAATTTATAAGTTGTAATGTACCGGTATTCATATTTGGTTTATAGTACATCTAGATTGTTCTCTACCAATGTTGCTAAAATTATACCAATTGGGTCAAAATGGCCCCACCCTAGAGGTCCCAAGTTTGGTAAAATGTTCATTTAGAGCAATGTCAAATTCTCCTCTTAACACTGGTCCACATTAAAAGAAGTTGCAGATGGTAATTAAAGTTTGATTAAAATCTAAATACAAAGAATTTCAGGATAGAAAACACTGTGAGAAATGGAGAAATTGCTTGTAACTACTAAGTTCTCCCTTTCTCTTAACGCTTTTAAACCTATTTTCCTTGAGGGCGTCAAAATGTGGGATAGTTTGGTAATGAATTTAACTATAAAGCCATAGGCATTCATTTCTATTGTACAGCATTACTGGATAGTTCTGTACTAAGCCCAAAATCTTGTATTTATTTTATTTATTTTGCTCAAGTTGTGTCTTTTTTTTTTTTATAAAAGTATTGTAATTTGCAGATGCCTCAGGTGAGCGATTTAGGACCATAATGTCCCTCTTGTTTAAACCTTTTTTCACCATTTGGAGATTTTGATGGTCATCTACCTCTATTGTCTGCTATCAGAACCATTCTAAAAAAAAATTTGGTAATGGATAGAAAAATAATGAAACAAACTACTATTAACCAAAGTGTTGACCATTCATTGGTATTTCTAGTCTTTGAAATATGGTCTTCAATAAGCAGGTTGATCATAGATTTAGATATATTCAAAAGAGAGTTTGGAGATCTGAAACTAAAAAAAATCCAATTCCTAGTTAATCAATTAAGCTTTCAAAAATCCATTTATTCATTTCAGAATTGGCAGTATATGAAATTTGTGATATTCAAAAGCAAAGAGGATTTTATAATTTTTCTAGTCTGACCAGATTTCAGTAGAAAATTTTCACACTAAACAGTAACACTAAAGCTGCTTTTATACAAATTTTTGACAAAAAAAAATTTGTAAATTTCACAAAAATCAATTTCAACTGTTTTGAATTAAGCAAAATTAGGCAGTAGTAGTGTATTATATCATTGTATTTCATAATATGTTTGAAGCTTTGGTAGTGCAGTAGTTGAGAACGATTATGTATTATATATTATTATCTATTAAATCAAATAAAGAAAAAAATTGTGATACAAATTGTATTTTTGATATTTCAATATTAGATTTTCATCATTCATTTATTATTATATTGATTGAATTATTGTATACTTTTTGATCTGGTTTAGCCGCCGCCATAGCGCAGTTGGTAGCGCACCAGACTCCTAATCTTCAATTATGGTCGTCATGGGTTCGATCCCCGGCAGCGGCAAATATTCTTTGCGACAATTGTCTCTATGGAAGGATAATCGTAAACCTAAGTGGGATAGCAGCTGGAGGCTAGGAAAGGATGTAGTGGTAGTACTGGTGTGAGAAATACCAGGAATCCACTGTTAGGTGCTCCAGCCGCCGCGATATGACTGAAATACTGTTAAAAGTGGCGTTAAACCCCATTCAATCAATCAATCATTGATCTGGTTTATGATCAGTAAAATGATTTTGATTTTAAAAGAAAAAAAAACTTGATATAATCTTAATCTTAGGTGTATCTTAACCCTTTCTTGTTTTGCAAAATTTTAGACGAAAACTTAAAATGGATTTGATTTGAATAATAACCATTCAGTAGGATAGAAAATATTGTGGAAAAAGAACAAATTGCTTGTCACAAGCAATTTTGTCTTTTTCTACCATGTTTTCTAAAAATTATTGAGAAAATAGAAGAAATTGCTTGTTACAATCAATTTCTTTTCTACAATGTTTTCTAGATTATAAAATTACAGGGACATAAAAAAACAGGGATTGAACAGGAAAGGGTAAATATATTTCTATATTACTTTTTTTATTTGAGTTAAAACAAGTCTGTTACATATAGATGATCCATTAATGACATTATTTTTTCTTTTGCAGCGAGAGTTCCAAAGAAAATACTCAAATGTAAAGCGGTCTCTAGAGAAATAAATTTTTCATCAAAAGAGTCTATGGACAAATTCAGATTGGAACAGAAAGTTCTTTTCAAAGGAAAATGTTTAGAAGGTAAAATGTCAATCATTGTTTATTACAACTTGCAGTTTGTTTTTAGGAAGGAGTTTTGATGTGTTCAACACATAGTTGCAGGGCTCTGCAGAGTGGGCGACTCGGGCGAAAAAGTCGCCTGGTTTCATAAAACTTCGCCTGATTTGCTGATCAAAGCGAAGTCGAAGTCGCCTGGAATTTTCGGGAAGTCGCCTGGATACGATAGGTGATAACCAAATCTGGCCCAGTGGCTATAAAAGTAGGGGACAGTGTGCAATTATACAACTGTCCGTCGGAAGCCCTTTGATCGTAAATCAAGCGTGTATCGATACTGTAGTCGCGAGGCCAGCAGATTATCAGAAATAGGGGTATGTAGTCAACGTGCTTGCTTCATTCACACCTACGCTGATTGATTTCGGCAATGCTGTGTATACTCTCGGCACTAGAAATCTTGATTTAAAATCCTTTCCCTTCTTAAGTTTTATTTATTTCTGTAAATTAAGTTATCATCAGTCTACGAGATTTGTTGCTTACTTTCACATAACGAGAATAATGGCCGACATTTACGGACGCCGTGTCATTTACCAGAAGTCAAAATATTTTTAAAAATTTGAAACCTTGATGAAAAATAATTCTGCCAAAAATCTACGTAGAGTAAATTCATTTTTAATTAGAATCCTTCAATTTGAGTTATCTGCTTTAATTGTAACAAGTGAAGAAAATTATGGCAAATAATTTAAAGGCTTCTACGGTCTTTTCCTGAGATTTTTGTTATGATACATTCTATCCAAAAACTAAATTTCACTTACTTGTGTTGGTTATAATTCCTTTAAATAACATGTAATCCTATAAAATGGAGCAAATTATCCTGTGTTAACTTTAAACCTCTGCATGTACAGAGTCTGGTTTTGTGTACTGAGCAGTAACCCTTACCCTTTACACACTATAACTGACTTAATCACAGAGGACCTATTTTGACCAATTAATGACAATTTTTATCCATTTATATGTTATCAGGTAAAGTGCACAGACTTTAACTCATTACCACACAATCCCCCATTTTGACATCTTGAAAATGTTTTTATGGGAATCTGTGGAAAAAGGAGAAAATGTTTGCAGCAAGCAATTTATCCTTTCCCCACATGTTTCTACCCTCTTTTGCACCTTCATTCTTATTTAAGCTCACTGTGAAATGTCTTATTTAGCTTCTTTTAATTTGTACCAGTCTGAATTTTTTCTTCTGGTAATAGTTTGATTAAATACATGTTGTTACAATAAAATCTTTTCTCATTTTCTGCTTCAAATAGTAACAATACTCATTTCATTCAGAATGCCTATACACTATTTGCATTTTTTTTTTATTAGTTGACTTTTTTTTATCATATATGAATCTATTATGAAATATTAAAAAAAAATAAATTCAGAATCAAACTCTTGAATTCTAAAACAAAAAAAAGAAAAATACAAAAGTATTTGTTCACAGGAATAAGATCTTTATTGAGGACTGAAAGGATAAGCAGTATTTTCTATGTTTATTGCATGATACATAATATAAAATGCAACTACTTGGTTGTAAAGCTATTTTATTTTCTGATAGAAATGAGGAATACGCGCAAAAACTTAATTTTTAACACGATTCACTTCTCCTGAAAGTCTCACCACTTCTCCCCATTTTGAAAAACTTCTCCCAATTCTCAGACTAGTGAGAAGTGACTTCTCCCCAAATTCTGGGAGTCTGCAGAGCCCTGAGTTGTAAAGATCTCTCCCCTCCCACTCTTTAAGCTCACCTGAGCACAACCAGCTAAAGGGTATCTTTTACCAATTTCTGTGAATATAATGTTTTTGATCATTTAACCCTTGTCATGCTGAATAAAATCCTCTGCATAATTGTGTTGAAATCAAAGGACTGAAGGGACAGAAACCACTTATTTTGGGTCGGTAATTATTTAGAAAATTAATGGGATGAACAGTGCTGGTTTTAACCCATTCCCACACAGTGAGGCTTTTGGATGCCCCTGAAGAATAACAATTGGGAAAACATTGTAACAAGCAATTTCTTCATTTTACACAATGTTTCCTACCCAAAAAGTTGAACAAATCTAGAATTTCATAAATTTTAAATTGTTGTCTGCAATCCGTTCAAATACATTATGATGGTTGGAATTATAAGATCAACATAATTCCACGCAGTAAGGCTTCAATTCAGGAAAGAGCCGCCGTCATAGCGCAGTTGGTAGCGCGTCGGACTGTCAATCTAGAGGTTCCGGGTTCGATCCCCGACGGCGGCACTCATCCTTCCGACTATTTGTCTCTCACCAATGGGTTGATAATCGTAGACCTATGTGGGATAGCAGCTGGAGGCTAGGAAAGGATGTAATGGTAGTACTGGTGTGAGAAATACCAGGATTCCATTGTTAGGTGCTCCAGCCGCCGCGATATAACTGCAAGATTGTTGAAAGCGGCGTAAAACCCCATTCAAACAAATCAATTCAGGAAAGAAGTTACAATTTTGTAAAATGTGACCAACCACAATTTAAGGTCTGTTTATATCAAATTTTGACATCAGTGATGAAGTTTTAACTTTTGCTAGTCATTCAAACAACCAGCCAGGTCACAAAGATTAACGAAGTTTAGTCATCAGCAGCTGTGCATATAACAGTCAGTGTCAAAGATTAGTAAAGATTTCAGGTGAAGAATTGGGTTCATTCATCTCGATTTCAAAATGTAAACAAACACAAATTGAAATTGACAGGAAAAACACAAAATACTCTTTCTAGAGAGCATCACTCATACCCTGCTTTTGCATACCGATATTAAAAAGGCCCTTGTTTGCTTTAGTGACCAATAAGCGATAGATTATTTCAACTAATTTTTTCTTCCTCTGAGGTATATCTCTAAAAGTATATTAGCTAGAATCATAAAATTTGATAGATGGATACAGCTCACCAAGTGGGAGTGCAGTGTACAAGAACCATAACTCTACCTAGCCTATTTTTCAGTTATTGCCCTTTGTTGTTTTTCATACTTGAATCTTGTCCGGAGTATATCTCTCAAAGTATAATAGCTAGAATCATGAAACTTCATGGGTGTATAGACAACACTAAGGGGGAGTGCAGTGCTCAAGAACCATAACTCTACCTGGCCTATTTTTTTGAGTTATTGCCCTTTGTTGTTTTTCATACTTGAATCTTGTCCGGGGTATATCTCTAAAAGTATAATAGCTAAAATCATGAAATTTCATGGAGGGATAGAGCTCACCAAGTGGGAGTGCAGTGTACAAGAACCATAACTCTACCTAGCGTATATTTTGAGTTATTGTCCTTTGTTGTTTTTCATACTTTGTTTGACAAAAAATATTCATTCAAAATAACCTCAGTTCTATTCAAACCCCCAGTTATTATTAAGCAATGTGACGGGCGTATCTTGTGACAATTTGGCCCCTTGTTTCAATTTGGACCAGTCTGGAAATTTTGTCTTCTAGTAATGAGTTAAATGAAATAGTTTTCTTATTTCTGCCTCAAATTAAACTCTGATCATTTTAGTAAGTTCAGACCACATACTTTCTTTTCAAATTATTGATTATTATAACTTTTGATAATTGAGATTATAATACCATCTATATATAAGATATTCAAGTAAATAATTACAGAATCAGATTCCTATATTCTCAAAAAGAAGAAAGAAGACAAAAAATTTTGTTCACAAGAATAAGATCTCTGTAATAAGGACTGAAAGAAAGGATGAGAAATACTTAACCCTTGTCATGCTTAACCTGGAATATTCCGGTTTTGGCAGGAGATGTAGACTAAGATCAGACCACTTATGTGTAGGCTGATCTTAGTGTACACCTTCTGCTTGTACTTTTCCTGCCAGAGTTGTTTATGAAGTTGATTTCTTAAAGAAATATTGATTTTTGAACAACAATTCTATCAGTGCTTTCAGCCCTTTGATTTAACACCATTTCAGTAAGGTAATTTATACAGCATGACAAGGGTTAAGTATTAACTGCATACCATATAAAACAAAATATGCAGCTACTTGTAAAGCTTTTTTTAATTTTCTTATAGAAATAGGGAATTTTGGCAAAAAAAATACTTTTTAACGTGATCCACTTCTCCTGAAAGTCTCACCACTTCTCCCTATTTTGAAAAACTTCTCCCAATTCTCAGACTATGGAGAAGTCACTTCTCCCCAAATTCTGAGAGTCTGCAGAGCCCTGGTTTGTTTGCTTTTTTTTCATTAATGCAAAAATGAGTCAAACACAAGTTGTGTAAATTCATCTTTAATTTTTTCTTTAATTTCAGAATGGTATTTTGAGTTTGGGTTTGTGATACCAGGGTCCACCAATACATGGCAGAGTGTGATAGAAGCTGCGCCAGAATCTCAAATGATGCCAGCAAATGTTTTAAAGTAAGTCGCCTCTTGTATAAGGTCCAAAGAAAATGATAGATCATGGCCCCTGACCACTCACAAGTCAATACAGGGGAATTGCGAGCTATTTCTTCATTTTCCATACTGTTACATTGAGCCTGCTTTCAGTGTGCTGAACATAGTTGACACAATTTCACTTCGGCGTTAGTGTGTGTGCTCGCATGCATCCAGAATTTTGTCCAGAGCATAACTTCTACATTTATGGATGAGTTTGAAAATAACTTAGCACTGTTGTTGTTCTTGATGAGTGCTAGAGTATTGCGAAAAGTTTGTTGTTATACCTCCAAAGTCAAGGTCTCAGTTTAATAGAACATTCTGTGCACCACATTCTCTGTAAAAATCAGCGGGCTTGACATGTTGTCCCTGGACAACCCTTTTTCTCGTAATGACCTATTTTCTTGAAAAAAAATTGATTAGATAAGATTGGGGAAAAAAAGCCTTCGGGCTAAATACATTTTGGGTAAAACAATAGAAAGATCGCCAGCCGTTCCCACTGAGCTCGAATAGAATGTTGGATAATAAACAGTGTTATTTTGCAAAATGTATGGTCATTAACTTGTAAAAAAATCAATTGATTAGTTTGCAACCTAACTTTTATAGTTACATCTTTTAAGTTGCCAAACCAACCAAACCTGCTTCACATAATTGACCGCCAATATTGAAGTTCAAAGTTCACTTACGGTCTAAGTGGATGATTCTATCATTCAATCAATTATTTACAGCCGTGATCCATCAATTGAAAAAAGAAACCCTATCTATTCTAGGCTAATTTTAGTTGGTATTTAAAAATTAGGTATGGTGAGGTAGAATGACCTTTCTTTATTTTGAAAATTCATCTCGAAAAAGTTTTGACTCTTGTCAGGCTAGCCTGTTCTTGCAGTCTGACCAAGAAAGACACTTTTTGGTGCACCTCTCTTTTCCTATGATTGGTGTTAAATCAGTTGTTGACAAGTAAACCAGGGTATTGATCCTCTAAAATCTGAATGTCCCCTTGAGAGAAATGCCTGTGTTAAAACAAGTTTTTAGTTCCATTTTTTCAATGATGTATCTTATGTACCATTGAAAACTGTACAAATTAGTTGCTTGCTTCAAGAAAAGGTCTTTTATGGCTTGAACTGTGGAATTTATACTCATGGTTTGCTCTTTTTATTGACCCCTTCAAAATCAGTTTTGACCTCTAGAATTTCATAGGCAGGGAGTCAATGATCCCTTCGTTTCCAAGGCTAAAACAAGCTCCGGTAACAGATATTTGACATTGTGATGGTTCTGTGCGAAACAGTTGTAACTGCCTTTGTGTTTATAGGCAGTTACAACTGTTTTGCACTGAACATTGATAACAGATCAATACATTTTTAGGCAAGTTTGAATCTGTTTTATATAGCAATCAAGGAGGAAAACTACTCCAGTTCTCTATTTTACTTTTCAGTGGAAATGTTGTCATAGAAACCAGATTTTACGACGATGCAGTCCTAGTCAGCACCTCAAAAGTACGAGTGTTCTATGTATAGTAACAAAGTGACATGTGACTTGGTGGTGTTTAACATACATTGTACTTTCTTCATGTGAAACACTTGCATTATTGGCTAGTGAGTGTAGGTGATGACATGCACAGTCGGCAGGTTGTGTGAAGCGTCAAAAATCTCCTTTCAGGATTACGCGGTCATTCCACAAGATTTTGGCGTCATATCTGCACATAGTCTCACCTATTAGACAAATTGCAATAAAGCAAAAAATATAGATTGATTACACCACTTTTTTCAACACAATCAGGCCTATTATATTGGAAATGATATAAAGTAGACATATTGATAAATCTACAGCACTGTCCACACTTTGTCAATAATATTGTCAATTTGTTTACAGTAATTCATATGTTACAATTTGTGAGTAAATGATATAGAAGAAAGGTCAATATATTCACTCAACATACTGGTAACTGTTAATTGTATTTACAGTTTGTGACTAATTTTGAATCACAGAATGGCAGTAAGAGAGCGAGATGATAAATTCATAAATATTCTAATATCATGGATGCATTTCATTTTTACCCATCCCAATACAATCCTATCTTATTAAAAAGATCTATGTGGAAATAGGTAAAGTGAACACATGCTCAAAGTTGCAGATGAATATCTTCATTATTTTCAGAGATATTGTCATGGGTAAAGTTTGGCACTCCAATACTTTCTGTAATTGACAATACCCCATCTGTTAAAAAAGATACTGAGCAATTAAACAATTACCAAACATTAAATCAATTGACTGGTCCACATTCAAAGAACCTGGTGTAGAAAACATTTTTGACAGTGAAGAGATTGCTTGTGAGAAGCAATTCCTTCATTTCCCAAAATGTTTTTTTAAAGTTCTTTTTTTGAGGGGTTAAAAAAGGGATTGTGTGGGAAAGGAGTATAGGATTAAGCAAAATTTCATTGTCAGACACCTGTCAAAAATTGATGCTAATATTTGAAAACAATATAGAATTAGGTTAGAGCGCTGTTGTGTATATTGTTATAAAAAAAAAATAATTTTTAGAATTCAAATGATCATGTAACTCTCTGACTCAATAACTTAGATTTGAATACTAAATTTAAAAGGCTTAAACCATTTCCACACAATGACACTTGGACTACTCTATAGAAAAATTTTTGGAAAACATTGTGGAAAAATAAGAAATTGCTTGTCACAAGCAATTACTTTATTATCAACAGTGTTTTCTGACTCAAACTGCAAAGATTTGTAAAAATTCATCAGTAAAAACTGTCATCTGCCATTTGGATCGGTCTAAAATAATTTTGTCTGGTAATGGGTTAAATACACGTTTTAATGTAATGTAATATTCAATCATTCAATGAGGTTGTAAACCATTTTAACTAACTTGATTTTGACTGATACCATCTACATGAATCAAAATTCTTTACTCTCAACAAAGCTAAGGATTTCTTTAACCCTTTCCTGTACAATCCCTGGTTTTTACGTCCCTGTTATTTTATACTTGAGAAACATTGTGGGAAAAGAAGAAATTGCTTGTAACAAGCAATTTCTTCTTTTTCCACAATATTTTCTAACCTGTGGGTTTTTAGCTCACCTGAGCACGTAGTGCTCAAGTGAGCTATTGTGATCGTCTTTTGTCCGGCGTCCGTCCGTCGTGCGTCGTCCGTCAACAATTTCTTTAAACGACATCTCCTCCTAAACCACTGGGCTAATTTGAACCAAATTTGGCAGAAATGTTCCTTAGGTGGTCCCCTTCAAAAATAGCTAAAAGAATTGAAATCCGTTAAAAACTCTGGTTGCCATGGCAACAAAAGTGAAATTTTAAAATAATCTTTAAAAATCTTCTCCTCCTGACCCAGAAGGCGTAGAGCCTTGATATTTTGCATGAAGCATCAGTATATTGACCTCTTTCAAAATAGCTCAAATCATGATCCTCGGGTCCCCAGGGGCGGAGCCCCAGGGGGGTGGGGTTTATATAGAAATAAAGAACGATTTTTTAAATGACATCTCCTCTCAAACCACTGGGCCGATTTGAACCAAATTTGGCAGAAATGTTCCTTAGGTGGTCCCCTTCAAAAATAGCAAAAAGAATTGAAATCCGTTAAAAACTCTGGTTGCCATGGCAACAAAAGTGAAATTTTAAAATAATCTTTAAAAATCTTCTCCTCCTGACCCAGAAGGCGTAGAGCCTTGATATTTTGCATGAAGCATCAGTATATTGACCTCTTTCAAAATAGCTAAAATCATGATCCTCGGGTCCCCAGGGGCGGAGCCCCAGGGGGGTGGGGTTTATATAGAAATAAAGAACGATTTTTTAAATGACATCTCCTCTCAAACCACTGGGCCGATTTGAACCAAATTTGGCAGAAATGTTCCTTAGGTGGTCCCCTTTAAAAATAGCAAAAACAATTGAAATCCATTAAAAACTCTGGTTGCCATGGCAACAAAAGTGAAATTTTAAAATAATCTTTAAAAATCTTCTACTCCTGACCCAGAAGGCATAGAGCCTTGATATTTTGCATGAAGCATCAGTTTATTGACCTCTTTCAAAATAGCTAAAATCATGATCCTCGGGTCCCCAGGGGCGAAAGCCCCAGGGAGCGGGGTTTATATAGAAATAAAGAACAATTTTTTAAATGACATCTCCTCTCAAACCACTGGGCCGATTTGAACCAAATTTGGCAGAAATGTTCCTTAGGTGGTCCCCTTCAAAAATAGCAAAAAGAATTGAAATCCGTTAAAAACTCTGGTTGCCATGGCAACAAAAGTGAAATTTCAAAATAATCATTAAAAATCTTCTCCTCCTGACCCAGAAGGCGTAAAGCCTTGATATTTTGCATGAAGCATCAGTTTATTGACCTCTTTCAAAATAGCTAAAATCATGATCCTCGGGTCTCCAGGGGCAGACCCAGAGGGGGGTGGGGTTATAGGCATGAAGCATTAGTTCACAGACTTCTTTCTTATTTCTGAAATTATAAGAATTGAAGTTTTTTCCTTCTTTCAAATCGGCACTAAAGCCTTGGAATTTGTAATTTGGACTTTTGGATTCCCAGGTTCATAGTCTTTATATGTAATTGTGGCCCACTTGTTTCATAATCCTAACCTTAACATGAAATTAGACTGTTGAAAGAAAAAGAGCCTTTATCTCAGGTGAGCGCCCCAGGGCCAACGGCCCTCTTGTTTACTTTTCATATTGCACTGATTTTCAATTATCATCTGCAACTTTTTTCAATATGGACAAGTCTAAAATTTTGAAAAACAGGAAAGGGTTAAGAATATGACCTTACTCAAAAGGGAATTATTGACCAATCAAATCATTCATATAGACCAGGAGGAACTTTGAGTTCCATCACTAATGGTTAGCATTTTTATACGCCCGTCAAAGACGGGACGTATTATGGGATCACCCGTGACGTCCGGGCGTCCGGTTGTCCGGGCGGTGTCCACTTCTTTGTCCGGAGCATAACTCTGTCACCGTAAGTCTGATTGACTTTAAACTTGGCAGATATATTTTTCTCATCAATACGGAGTGCAGTGCGCAATAACCATAAGTCTACCTGGCTTATTTTTTGAGTTATTGCCCTTTGTTGTTTTTCATACTTGAATCTTGTCCGGATTATATCTCTGAAAGTATTATAGCTAGGATCATGAAATTTCATGGGTGTATAGATCTCACCAAAGGGGAGTGCAGTGCACAAGAACCATAACTCTACCTGGCCTATTTTTTGAGTTATTGCCCTTTGTTGTTTTTCATACTTGAATCTTGTCCAGAGTATATCTCTGAAAGTATTATAGCTAGGATCATGAAACTTCATGGGTGTATAGATCTGACCAAGGGGGAGTGCAGTGCACAAGAACCATAACTCTACCTGGCCTATTTTTTGAGTTATTGCCCTTTGTTGTTTTTCTTACTTGAATCTTGTCCGGAGTATATTTCAAAAAATATAATAGCTAGAATCATGAAATTTCATGGATGGATATAGCTCACCAAGTGGGAGTGCAGTGTACAAGAACTATAACTCTACCTAGCCTTTTTTTTGAGTTATTGCCCTTTGTTGTTTTTCATACTTGAATCTTGTCCGGAGTATATCTTTAAAAGTATACTAGCTAGAACCATGAAATTTCATGGATGGATAGAGCTTACCAAGTGGGAGTGCAGTGTACAAGAACCATAACTCTACCTAGCCTATTTTTTGAGTTATTGCCCTTTGTTGTTTTTCATACTTGAATCTTGTCCGGAGTATATCTCTTAAAGTATAATAGCTAGAATCATGAATCTTCATGGATGGATAGAGCTCACCAAGTGGAAGTGCAGTGTACAAGAGCCATAACTCTACCAAGCCTATTTTTTGAGTTATTGCCCTTTGTTGTTTTTCATACTTGAATCTTGTCCGGAGTATATCTCTAAAAGTATCATAGCTAGGATCATGAAACTCCATAGGTGAATAGTTCTCACGAAGGGGGAGTGCAGTGCACAAAAACCATAACTCTACCTGGCTTATTTTTTGAGTTATTGCCCTTTGTTGTTTTTCATACTTGAATCTTGTCCGGAGTATATCTCTTAAAGTATAATAGCTAGAATCATGAAATTTCATGGATGGATAGAGCTCACCAAGACGGAGTGCAGTGTACAAGAACTATAACTCTACCTAGCCTATTTTTTGAGTTATTGCCCTTTGTTGTTTTTCATACTTAAATCTTGTCCGGAGTATATCTCTAAAAGTATTATAGCTAGGATCATGAAACTTCATGGGTGTATAGATCTCACCAAGGGGGAGTGCAGTGCACAAGAACCATAAATCTACCAAGCCTATTTTTTGAGTTATTGCCCTTTGTTGTTTTTCATACTTGAATCTTGTCCAGAGTATATCTCTAAAAGTATAATAGCTAGAATCATGAAATTTCATGGATGGATAGAGCTCACCAAATGGGAGTGCAGTGCACAAGAACCATAACTCTACCTACCCTTTTTTTTGAGTTATTGCCCTTTGTTGTTTTTCATACTTGAAATTTGTCCTGAGTATATCTCTTAAAGTATTATAGCTAGAATAATGAATCTTCATGGATGGATAGAGCTCACCAAGTGGGAGTGCAGTGTACAAGAACCATAACTCTACCTAGCGTTTTTTTTTTAGTTATTGCCCTTTGTTGTTTTTCATACTTTGTTTGACAAAAAAAATTCATTCAAAATAACCTCAGTTCTATTCAAACCCCCAGTCAATATTAAGCAGTGTGACGGGCGTATCTTGTGACAATTTGGCACCTTGTTAATTGATTGGCCACTTAAATGTAAATAGATGTTTTTTTCAAGCTGTAGTTTAAACATTTAGGTCACATAGCAGACAATTTGCTTTTTATGTCCCTGTCCATATATTTTTACAAAATATTGTTGTTTATTACCTCGGTCAATAGGTCATGTCAGAAGGCAGTGGGCGGGGCTAGCAGTCCATCGATAAGTCTAAATAAACAATGGTTAGGCAACTGCCATGTGCAACTTTATCAAATATGAGTGACACTCTTATATGTGTCATCCAAATTTCATAAGCCAACTTTCTGTTAACCCATTTCCACATAATGACATTTTTATATACCTCCAAATATAAAAGCTTCAGAAAACACTTTGGAAAATGAAGAAATTGCTTGTTACAAGCAATTTCTTCATTATCCAGAGTGTTTTATACCACAAAAGACAAAGATAATAAAGATTTTATCAACTAAAAATTGTCGTCTGCAACTTTTTTGAATTTTTACTGGTCTAAAATTTCATCGTGTGGGAATGGGTTAAGTATATTGTTCAAGATCAGGTCATTTGAATCGAGTGAGGATCTAAAGACAATATACCTTTATTGTAAATGGCATATTAATTGTGATGTGATCATTGTTAAAATATATGTTGGTAAATATTGATGTGTGTAGAAAACAATATAGTGTGAATTATGAGGCTCTATTCCAAAGCCTCTTTGTTATACTTATACTCATATTAATGCAATTCTTCATTCTCTTAAGTGTGCTCAGAGTAAATATTTGTAGTTGTAACTCATTTAGCTATCGTAAGCTATTGCGTAAGACTTTTGTTGAGTGATGGTGAGCAAGACAGTGGAGTAGTTTATATCTGATATTGAGCAATTAACCCTTTCCCGTTCAAAATACGGGATTTTATGTTCCTGGGATTTTATACTCGAGAAAACATTGTGGAAAATGAAGAAATTGCTTGTAACAAGCAATTTCTCCTTTTTCCACAATATTTTCTACCACAAAGGATGGTTTCATTTCAAATAGCATCCAGTTTTCATTGTCGTCTGCAACCTTTTTGAATTTGGACTAGTCTAAAATTTCCAAAAACGGGAAAGGGTTAAATCACCCATTTAGACTGTAAATTTGAACTCTGACATTTATGTTAACCCATTTCCAAACAATGATGCTTTTTGAAGACCCCAAGAAAAAACAACTTTGGAAAACATTATGGAAAAAGAAGAAATTGTTTGTTACAAGCAATTTCTTCATTATCTGCAATGTTTTCTGTCCCATATGATAAAGATTTTTGAAAATACATCCACTGAAAAATTTGATGCCAACTTCAACTGAATATGTACCAGTCTGAAATTGTATCATCTGGAAATGGGTTAATGATTGATTGATTGATTGAATAGGGTTTAACGCTGCTTTTAACAGTATTTCAATCATATCGCGGCGACTGGAGCAGCTTACAATGGATTCCTGGTATTTCTCACACCAGTACTACCACTACATCCTTTCCTAGCCTCCAGCTGCTATCCCACTTAAGTTAACGATTATCCACCCTTGGTGAGAGACAAATGTCGGAAAGAATATGAGCCGCCGCCGGGATCGAACCCATGACCCCATGATTGAAGATTAGGAGTCTGGTGCGCTACCGACTGCGCGGCGGAAATGGGTTAAGCATAAGCTGTAGTTTTAATGTTTGGGTTGCAAACCAACCATTTTGTTTTTTGTAACATGTTACTTACCTTATGTTTTGCAAAATGACACCATTTACTATTTAAGTCGAACTGCCCGTCGAAGGTCTATTGGCATGGCCAGCAAACAGTCAGATGAACTCTGATATAAAAAAAACCTGGTACAATTTTTTAAAGACCATATTTCCTTTATTTATGGATGAATTTCAATATTTCCATCGAACCTAATTACAAGGAACATAAATTATCAGGTTATGTTCCTTCAACAAACTTTAAAGGAGAAATTTATTAGAGAAAAATGCTGCCATGTAAATGAAAGATTTGACCATTAAAGTGACACAAATTGATCAAGGGGAACAGTTTGTTTGTTTTTTCTTTCAGGGGTCAAAAATCTTTTAAGTAAATAATAGTAAGTTTTGAGGAGAATTTTTGTCAATTTGAGAAAATCGTAAGGGGTTGTTTCTTCAAAATACTTAATAAAGTAAATTTGGTATTGGAAGAGACACTTAACCCTATAAAATCCTTTTTGAAATTGTATTAAAATCAACGGACTGAAAGCACTGGTAGCACTTGTTGTTCAATCATAAATATGTCTTTTGAAAATTAATTTCATAAACAACTCATGCAGGAAAAGTACAAACAGAAGATGAAGACTAAGATCATACTGCACTTATGTGCAGGCTGATCTTAGTCTACACCTTCTGCCAAAGCCGGAATATTCTGGGTTTAGCATGACATGGCTTAGGCTCAAATTAGGACCTGTTTTGTGAGTCTTTAATGATGATTAATATATGAAATTATTTCCTGGGACTGAAGTCTGGAGAGCTAACTAGGGTTGTACTGAGCCTTTACCAGACAAAAAACATTTCATTCTTATAAAAATAAAAGAAGTTGCAGGCAACAGTTTTGATTTAAAACTAAGTGGAACTGGATAGATAGCTTTTAACAAGCCATTTCATACTTTCTCACAATGTTTTCCAAATATATCCTCAAGTCTGGTGATATATAGGAGTTAGCTTGTTGGTTAATTAGTTGTTTGGTCCGTCTGTAGGTTTTTCTTGGCCACTTAATCTATCGGCCATTGTTTAATGGATCTGATTCAAACTCTACAGATAGTCTTGCTATCAAGTAGAGATGTTTATATAGTAATTTGGTTGTGGTCCAGTCGCTTTAAACGAAGTTATAGTCCTTTGATGAAAATCTTGTCTGCTCATTTTCTCGTCATCTACCGAATGGGTTTGACTCAAACTTCACATGAGCATTTAGTATCAACCAGAGATGTGTATATTACATTTTTGCTATGGTCCCTTGACTTAATTTTGAGGCATGGCCCTTTATTGAAAAAAGCTCTTTTCCAAAGAAAAAAATATTTTTTTCTGATAAATGGTGCCATTGGAGGGGTATTAATCACATGAAGTGGTAGTCTAGTTTTCTTTTATGTGTAAAAGTGTCTGATTGTTTGACCAAGGATTTAGCCATTCACATGATTTCCAGATTGTAATTCAAATGTTATTTAGACTTCATGACAGAGTGTGTGAGAATATTTAGTCCCCTTATTGTCCAACTGTATGTTCTGTGTTTTCAAACCCCTAAATTAAGCTGGAACAAATTTCTTTAAACGGCTTGTGATAATGCTGTGGACACCATTAGGTTATCTGACGATTTTTTTAACCCCCCCCCCCTTATTACAAAAGACCATTCCTGCATTGTAAAATTGTTAGAGAGCTTAACCTATTATAGTGTAAAATTTTATGATAGTTGGGTTTATATACACCATCATCCACCAAGGTCACTTATGACAGTTATAAGTTTGGTAAAAGTAACACAAAAACCTAACTGTTTGCCCTTATTCAAACACCATTGAAGATACATAGCTGATATTTTGGACATAGCTTCTTTGCATGGATAGGTATCACTTGGTTGAAAGGTCAAGGTTGTCCATCAAGGTCAAGATCACCTATCAATGTCTAATTTCCTGTGGGAAAAAAGGCTGTTACAGAGGCATGGTATTTCATCTTGTTGTATAATCCATTCTATGGAAATATTATGTATATGTTCGTTGATAGACCAAGGCTGATTTATCTCTGAGGTAAATCTATTAATTAATAGACACTTTTGTTTCTTCTTTAGTTTCCTATCCATTTAGGCTGTTTAAACAGAATTTCAATGTGTAAATATTACTGTGTTATACAAGAACCAGTAACACTTTATCCCTAACAATATAAAATAAACAGAGCTACAGATAGAGGGTGTAATAGATTTAAATATTTCTCAAATACTGCCTTAAACCCTATGTTGTAGGTACTCATTTGAATCACCTCGATGAGACGATTCAAATGAGCACCCACAACATAGGGTTTTGTCGAGAAATAAGGACTTTAGAGTACTGTAACCCCCTATGATCTAGACCTCTGTTAAATATTGTAGTTCAAAAGAAACAAGGGTCTAAAACTTCATATTTTTATATTCTACCAGAAGTCAGTTAGTTAAAAAATGAATTTAAGAAAATTTCATCCAAAAATGAAAAAAAGGAGATAAATTCCTTATCGACAAATATAGGCCCAACCCTTAATTGAAAAGGTTGATAACTTTGAATTTAAAACTGATGAAGAGTGCCACTCAAATTAAACTGTCTGTTGGAGACTTCAGTTATTTGCTTTTGCTGAATTGTATCCAAGTGTTACTTTGACTTGAAATACCTCATCCAAAAAGAAGACTATAAAGCTTCATTAGGCATCTATTGGTTGGGTTTGTACAAAAAAATGTTAATTGTTTGTGCGTCTATTATAAAACGCAACAGTTGAAACAATTACCCAACAACAAAATTTTAGACTGGTCCAAATTCAGAAAAAGTTGCAGACGACTATTTTAAATCTGTGAAATTTTAAAAATCTTTGTCTTTGGTAAAATATCATAAGCAATTTCTTCATTTTTCACAATATTTTCCCAAGAATTTTTCTTGAGGGGCATAAAAAGCGGGATTGTGTGGGAATATATTAATTAGATATTATTGCAGAGCACCTTAGTGTTGTGTAAAAACTGTTTTCCAGTACAATTTCATAAAAATCATGGTTTAATGCCACCTTAAACAGTACTTCAGTATTTCCTGGAGGCTGATTCACCAAATCATATTTGAAATGGCAACATTTCCATGTCAAAGACCGTGAGGTTTTAGTACTTAATTTTGTTAAAAGTTATTTGTATGTATGTGTTTATGTAAATATAAATCTAGACTGATTTTAAGTTTCTTAAGCATAAAAGTGATTCCTTAATTTAAACCATTTCACTACATTATGTAACTATCTTTTCATTTCAAATAAATTTGTGAAATTCACTATTAAGTTTCCTTTTATATGTAAAAAAATGTCAGTGCGTTTCAATAGTCCATTAAAATGAATAATTGTACCCCACCCTACATACGAAGTGGAGGGGATACTGGTTTCACCGTTTTTCGTTTACGTGCTCCAACTCTAGAAGCAATTGACATACAACCATGTAACCATAGAATGATCCAAGGAGGTGCCCTATTATTTTTGGTCACTTTGGTCAAAGGTCACGAGTAGACTTTGATTGAAAACTGATTTTGTCCTTTAACTCATTAGCTATTTGATCTAGGACCTTTGAACTTTAAACAAATGTTATGTATGACCTAAGAAGGTGCCCTTGGGATGGTGTTTGGGAGGTAATGTAGGTCAACTGTGTTACATGAGTTATAAAGTGCTGGTGGGGCGTATTCTAGTTTTATACGTTTTCGAAGGTGAAAATAACTATATTGGTATCATCTATGCCATCTGTCCTTCTGCACATAAATTTCTTGTGAAAAACTCTTTCTACATTTCATGACAAACTTAGATAAATTTTCTCAAAATGTTTGTCGCTGTTTTTATGCTCTCGGTTTTTCTATCCGTACCGCCTTGCCGTCCGTCCGTCTGCCTTGATATCTCCAAAACCCTTTGGCCAAATTGGATGAAACTTCACATGTGAATACAATATGATATTATGCCGAGGTATTTTTCCCCGTTTTTTGGATAGCTGTAATGTCAAGGTCAGAGTTCAAGGTCAAACATTAAAATTGACCTTGTCCATTGCATAGCTCCCTCAATTAGGGATGGATTTCAAAATTGAACAATTGTTGAATATCAGGGGTACATGTACCGTTCGAAAAGATAATCAGATAGACCCAAGGTCATAGTTCAAGGTCACAACTCAAGATCAAACATAAAAATTAAGCAATTAAGCTCCTAAAATTATGGATATATTTCGAAATAACTTTGTACAATAATTCTCCATCAAGTGGGGATGTGCTATTTGAAACTAATTTTCAGATAACTCTGAGGTCAAGGTCACAGCTCAATGTTGTACGTTAAAATTTAGCTTATCTGAAACAAGGCGAGCTCAAGCCGCATCTTCGTCTGTGGATCCGCCTGAACCCTTTTTCCTGTTTATTTCATACTTTTTGTGAAAGGTCTCTATTCGGGGTGCATAATCCGTCTCTGACGACCCTTGTCTTTCGAATGATTTCAGGGTTTCACTATTCTCAACTTAGTCTTGAAAATACTGAGTGAAGTATCAAATGTACACAAAGAAAAGGGGGAATCGTTGCTTGGCGACGTAAAAACTGAAACAATATCTAGCTTATTGACAAGAGTTTCTTTAATTGAACTATCGGGTTGTGATCGTTATGAATGGCGGTAAATGATCAATTTACATCGAAAATACGGTAAAGCAGTAGAGGCTAATGATAGATTGTATGAGATTTTAAGTCTTACTCAACCTAACTCAGGACATACGGAGACGGGGCCTCCGTTTAAAATCTCACCCGAAAGCCTGGTTAACATACATATTGTGATAGAATGCACAATTTGAATACAGAACACTTTTCATGATAGACAATCTGTGCAGTTTTGACTAGGACCGATATAACGACGTTCCAAATATGCCCTTTCTCGCTCGACGGGTCATATGTAAGTATGAAGGCAAGATATTGGTACCAACAAAAATGCAACAAAAAATCATTGCTTGGTTCTTCTTAACCCTTTGTCGCACAATCTCGCTTTTTACGACCTTAAAGAAGAAAATGTTTAGAAACCATTGAGGAAAATAAAGAAATTGCTTGTAACAAGCAAATTAAATTTCTTTCTTTTCTCAAGTTTTATCTACCACCAGACAAGACAAAGATTTTTCAAATTCCACAAACTTCAAATGACGTCATTGTTCTCAATTCTTTTTACCACCATAAGACAGAGAACTTTCAAATTCCACAAACTTAGAATGGTGTTTGCATACCCCAATTCCATCCAGTCCTAAATTTTGTCGAGTTTAACGAGTTCTTATCGTATACACGCTAACTTCAGTATTTGGTGCATTGTTTCCATTTACTACTCTAGTGGCATCTTTGACAGTACATGTGATACAAATTAATTGCTTAAACGCTGTCCTATACTTTCTGTTCATTGCCCCATAGAAAATCCAATTCAACGAACAGTTGATCATACTACTGAAGATAACAATGTACTCCCTTGCACAAATTGCAGAGTAAAACCGGGTAAAGAGAAACCAGAAACTCGCGACGAAAAATGGCAGCCAAGTGATTAGAAATACGAAATATATCACTATCATTAACACCGTTTTATTGTTCCATTTTTTCGGGGTCTTTTTGTCATTGAATATTTTCAGTATCACAATCGCATAAAGTATTGCACATATAAACAAAACGCAGACGAAAAAGGCCGCAGTTGTGATTGCGAATGTATCCGTTCCTAAAATTGAATTCGGACAAACTACCCTGGAATCTTCTGTTGTGTGAAGCGAACTCCTGTAAAAATATCTAATGAAGCCAAACCAAAAAGAATATGACCATATAGTTGCCAAGCAGAAGTTTATCGAACGGTTATATGTTGATATTAATTTATGTTTTAGGGGATACGTTATTGCTATGAATCGGTCTACAGACATACAGAACAACAGAGAAAACGAAGCCCCTCCTGCCATCGCCACAATGGCGAACTTTAAGATACAAACAGCCTTGGATGTGGTGATGTATGGAATAATGATCTCCAAGGGGAAAAAGACGAAAGCAACACACAGCATCAAGTCGGATATAGCCAAATTGACTATTAGTTTGTAAATGAGAGATCCGTGAAAACATGTGAACTTGAAATGACTGACAACAATTAGCACGTTGCCGAATATAGCTGGCAGTAACATTGGACATATTATTGATAAGCTGTAGACACTGAAATAGTGGCTCGTTAAGCATTCCTCAAGGTGAAAGTTCGCTGCTGAGTGGTTTGAATCCATATTTTTGCTTCGTCAAATCTATGCTTTATTAATCGAATTCGGCATCACTGAAAAGACAAAGAGTAAAATTCTATTAAATAAAGCAAACACATTTTTGTGAAATATTTTTCTGCGTGTGTGCTTTATAGTTCTATAGACTATAGTTCTGTTCTTAATAGGAGCATAGATCTTAAGTTTTAATTACATGTTTAAGCTTAGTTTAAAAAAAAAAAAAAAATACGTGTTACACCTACGAAATCTTGTTTCCGCCATCCACTTTTCGACCTTCTAGGAACTCGATAAGTCGAAATCAGGCGTTCTAACTTCCACTTTTCTAGAAAAAATATCAACTCGAAAAGTCGAAAAGTGGAATTTTTTGACCTGACAATTGTCAAAAAAAAAAACTTTCGACTTTTATACCACACGTTTGACTAGAAAAGTGGAAATTAGGGACTTCTAACTATCAACTTTAGGGTCGAAAATAGACATGTGGAGTTTTTTCACTTGAATACTGTCAAAAAATCTACTTTTCGGTCTAGCCTATAAGATAAGATTAAAATTAAACATAAAAAACATAAGCTTTTCGACCTCTCCTAGAAGTCGAAAGGTCGAGATTCAGAAAAGTCCAAAAGTCGAAATGTGGAAAAGTCGAAATTAACCGATTAGTAGGAGATAAAAAAGTTAAGTAGGAAATAAAGAAAGTTTCTTCCTCAGCACCCACTGAACCGGCGAAGGGTGAAAAATAACTCCTGTCCATTTTCAATTAATTAATATTCAGTAAAAAGAATCGGTTTTAAGGCAGCTCGTTCACAAGTCTCGTTGGGATCCAAACAGCAACCACCAAAAATTGAGACGGTCTGACGCGACGGAGGGTTTTAAGCCTAATCACCAAACAACAAATAGTCCCAATAAAAATCAATTAGCACAAATGAGTATAGTTCAGTATCTCAAAGACTAGACAATGCCATGCTTATAGACGCCATGAAATTTAAATGGTACTACTCTAGGCTATACAGGGTCTAGGCTAAAAAGCGGGGTAGAGTGGGACCTACTATGACTTTGAAACAGGAGTGACCTCAATGATGATCCAGTCTCATCTACGTTGCTCTCCGATATTTCCTTGTATCGTAAAATAGGACAGGCTCGACAGTCAACACTGGAATTTACTTCAGGGGTCGTTGAGATGTAAACTTAGTTATTAAACAAAAACTGGTCCGGCACAAAAAATAATATTTTTAAATACACAATGGAGATCCGTATGCTCAATTTTTTCAGGAGTTCTGCATCTATTATTTAGTTTTATTTCTGATATAAACGTCTCAGTCCTTGATTTTATATACCAGAGGACTACAAACGGATGTCGGCTTACCTAAACTAACCGACCTTTCCATATGTGGAGAAGAGACGGGCATCTACCCCGGATAGAAAGTCTTTAAATGAATTTGTATGAATTTTGGTCTCAAAAGGCAGAACAATGAATGAGTATGAAGGACTAAAGAGGCCATATGTCTACAGCATCATAAACTTGTGTCGATCTAGAACAAAGAAGGCCGGGGCTTCACCAGGACATTATTATTGATGTTGTTCTTCGTGTATATGTAGAATAATAACGCGGTTGAATTATCCCATGAACAATTAGTCCTATCGTACAAATTAATCCCACCCAGAAAAAAAATCCACTAGTTTGGACTTTTCGAATTTTCAGCTTTTCGACATTTTCACTTTTCGGAGAGGTCGAAAAGTTTACATTATTATGTTTTATTGTGAGTCTTTTTTTTTCCTGTTTACTAGATCGGTAAGTAGATTTTTAAGGCAATTGTCAAGTGAAAATTCTTCCACTTGTCTTTTTTTGACCCGAAAGTTGATTGCTAAAAGTTGGTAATTAGAAGTCCCCAATTTCCGCTTTTCTAGTCAAACGTGATTGAGATCGAAAAGTCTAAAGTTTTTTGATCATTGGAAGGTCAAAAACTTCCACTTATCGACTTTTCACGGTTACATTATTGCTAGAAAAGTGGGCTTAAGGTTTGCATTTTTCGAGTTCCTTTATATATACAACTGTATGTATATTTTTTTTTGGGGGGGGGGGGTATGAAGCTAAAAATATTATCACACAAATGCATGACTCTGCTTCGCGTTTTTGGCACATACCTCAATGAAAATAAAAAGAATATTTTCTTAATTTCTTAAATATTGTATAAGTTACCTGTTGAAATCCTATATTCCATTCCACGTTTCTCTTAAAGGCATCAAAAGTAATCGAGACTAATGCAGTTGGATTAATATCTGCGATTATGATCGCATATTTTTGACGTGGTTTATCACGTGATGATAGAAAAGGCAACGTACTCTTCATATATGGCCATTAACATTGAGCGTTTAATTAAAATGCTTATCCTTCTCTGATCGTTATTCCCCGGAGAAATTCTAGTTTGATATGGATGATGTTTATTTTATGTGGGTTGTTATTGATGTGAAAAAATTGACCAATCGCTGGCACCGCCTACTTAACACGTTGGTCACGACCACTGACACCGACAGAAAGTCCCTCTTCGATTCTAAACGGCGTTATTTTGCAAAGACTATGGTCAGTAAAATGTAACAAAAAAGTAAAATCGTTAATTGTCGACCTAAATGTCGTAACTACAGCTTGACGTTAAAGTCGCCGAACCACACAAAAGGCGGCCAATGTCTGAGTTCAAATCTTAATTCTTGGCTGAATGTATAATTTGATTGGTCGATTTATTCCTTGATTGACCCCCGCGATTGTTCAACTGCTTCGAGAGTATCTTTAACATTGAATTATATGTAAGATTTATATTTGATATTGTGATCTTTTGAGGACTTAAAAAATAAAGCAGAATTGAAGCTGGAACCATTTTTATTATTATTTACTTTACCAGTGTAGGCCTATTGTTCTGTATCTTGACAAGAGTCCATAATGATCTTAGTCAAACTTGCTCTTTCGAGGATCAAGCAGAATTGAAGTTGAAATCATCTTATAATATTATTATCATTAGTATTATTAAGCCTTTCCTGTTTTGCAAAATTTTACACCTGTCCAAATTCAAAGGTTCTGCAAACGAAAACTTAGAGAGGATTTAGATTGAAAAATAACTATTCAATAGGGTAGAAAATATCGTAGAAAAAGAAGAAATCGATTGCTAAGTGCAAAAACATCATGAGAGTCTATACAAAGTATAGAAAGATATGATTTTTTACACTAAGCTAACGAAATTGCTTCTAACAAGCATTTTCTTCTTTTCCTATAATGTTTTCTCAATTACAAGCAATTTCTTCTTTATCCACACAGTTTTCTACCTCAATGTAAGATCAAAGTACTGAAAGTACTGTAAGCTAGCAAAGCATGCTATTATTAATTAATATTCCTTGTGAAAGGTTATCACGATTAGTGGAAAACCTTTGTCTAGTAGGGTAGAAAACAGTGTGGAAAATAAAGAATTTGCTTGTTACAAGCAATTTCTTCATTGTCCACAATGTTTTCTAAACTTTTTTTTGAGATGTTTCAAAAGCGCGATCGAGTGGGATTGGGTTAAATATGGTGTTTTTAAAGAAGTTGTCTACAAATTGAATTATGTTAATTCATGTGGCCATAAAAATCAGTTGCAGAGTTTGCAATATTCCTAAACTATATAAGAACTGCTTTTCTGGTGCATTCAGTGGATTAAGTGGTTAAGCCTCAAGAGGCAGTTTGCACTCGAGACCTCAAAATTGTGTCTGTTAACTTAAACTATCAAAGCTGACGCTTTGCTAGCTAAAAAAATTAGAATCAATGAGCTAAAATGGTACTCTACAACATCTTTGAATTTGGACCTGTCTAAAAATATTATTGTGTTGTAATGGGTTAAAACCGAATGATATCAGTCAACCGTTTCGGAGGTCTTGAAGATATCAGCCTAACAATATAGACATTGTAACTTTTTCAAAATAGATTTTGGTAAAAAGGGGGTTGTTTTTTTGTCGGACAATAAAGAAAATTCTGAAATCAAAAGTTGTGCGGGATATTATTTAGATGAATGCAGAATCCTGGTGAATTTTGAACCTGTGATCTTGGAAATTCACTTGAACACTTGAAATTTACTCAATGAAAATAGACAGAAGTTGTCGATGTGAAGGCAAAGTACATATAAACTTAAGATAGGAAAAATCAAAAGACCTACTGGGTCGAAAGAATAAGAGAAAGGAGTTTCTCACAAGAATTTTCTCCTTTGCCCTCCGTGTTCCCATATATTTTTTCTTCGGTTCGTCATTATTCTGTATTGATTGGTTTCAGGTGAATGTTTTGCAAATAACTTTACATAAGAGAATAAGAGATAAGATGCCTTCATTTGGGTTTGAAACTTAATCACACTGTGCGAAGCGACTTCATATACCAGTGGTATGATTAGTTTTCTAGTTTCATACCTAAATGAAATCGCAAATACACACGCACAACTAGTCTCTTCAATTCAAATAGTTTGATATGATCAAACAAACAACCAAATACTTACCAGTTCGACCAAGTTTTCTTGTGAAACTGCTTTATGTCAGAAGAGCGAAAATAGTTCTGCACCTTTTTTTCATGAAGGTATGAAATAAAATGTTTAGCGAGCCAGACTGCGCCATTCTGGATAAACACAACTACAATTGAATCATTAACGCCTCGATTGCAACTCAAAATGTAGCACAATTAACGGATGACTGGTCACGTCCACTGACTCCAAAGTCATAGTCGATATCAAAAGGTGTTATTTTGCAAAATTTATAATATGACAAAAAAGTAAAATGTTTGGTTTGAGGTCTAAACGTCGTAACTACAACTTCAATAAGCTAAAGTTACGACGTTTGAGTCGCTAAAAGAACAAAAATACTTCCCATAAATGTTGGAGTTCAAAGGTCACTTCCGGTTTGAATGAGCGATTGTATTGTTCAATCGACTTCTTGATCCATAGCGATCAGTTATTGCTTAGAAGTGTCAATCGGATTTGAACCTCTGGCAATACAGGGATCGCGTCTGTCAAGAAAAGTGTCAAAAAATTCATTTAGACGGGAAGTGAAATTTAACTCCGACATAGGTCAACTTTTTTGTAAAGCATTTTTTGTTGGTTTGTGGACCTAAACGTAAATCAAGCTGATACATGTTACTGCAATATAACGCCTTCAAATATTTAAGCTGCCCTTCCTGTTGAAGCTCAGCTGGTAGGACCAGTGTTCCGTCGGTTGTGCCTCAACGGTAATAAACGGATAGACACATATCATCCATTATTCATGGTATTAAAAGATAAAATCGTGACCGACCTTTTACATCTGGCTGTGATCTTTTTCTCTCTGATTTATCGAATTCAGCGAGAACTTGCCACAGATAAGACACGGAAATAAGCAATCGGGACTTCTACGAATCAAAATCAAATAGTCTGTTTACGGACCGCATATCTTCCGGTAAGAAAACAAGTTCATAGAAATGAAACACTCATTGGAGCAAGAAAATATTAAATTGAAGGGGAGATAAATGAGATTGGTCCAAGGATTAAGAATTCATGTCTTATTTTACTACTTTTCTTGAATCACTGTGTTAACTAAATTAAACCAAACAGAAGACGCTGTTTGTAACTTGTATTCTCGCTCTGTTATCGTGAAAAAGGTGTAAATCAATAGATACATTTGTAAGAAATCGACATGACAGAAGAAAAACTATTCTAGCAAGACAGCCACACAGGATAATTCCATGATACTACCTTTACATAGAATCAATGCTTTAGACGAATCGTATGTTTCCAGTGCATAGGTTTCCGATATAGACGATTTCGATTTAGTCCAAATACGAAGTCATCGTCCGTTCCCGTAAAACATGAAAGCTACACAGTTAAAATATAGAGAGATATGGGGTTGTTTTTTTTAAGAATCTTGATCCAGGTGCCTGTGGTTACTGCAGTTTTAATTGTCTGTATAGTTGCGCCGTATAAATACAAGAAACAAAACAAAACAAAAAATGGTTATCGTAAATGTCGGATTAAACATAAATTTCTGGTATAATTGCAATATTTGACCGTCAATCCATGTTTTGTTTGGCAGTGTCAGATGCCTGTATAGTTTCTGAAATGTTTCAGTGACCTTTGTCATTTATGTTTAAACAATAGCTGAAGCGAATGGAAGAGACATCGGTGAAGAATACAAGAAATGAAAAAGGCTGTTTTCTTTACAATTTCAACACCATCGTAGTACACATAAGCCATTTTAACCGGTTTTACCCCCCGAACAAAGGTCCCGAGTTCAATTCCCGGGAGCGACTTTCGATCCTGGTTCTTTTATTAGCCTAACATTCGGTGTGAGCACTTGTGTATTCTCTAGTAAGAAATATTGAATGTGATTAATCAAGTGCTTCCCAATCGATATACAAGAGGACCATGATGTTCCTATATCGCGGAGTATAATAGGTCTAGGCCTTCTGGAGTGTGATGCTTTAAAAAGATTTCCATCTTTATCAATTTGCACAATAATGAATTTTATAGATTGATTTTCTTACAGTTACATAGACCACCATAAGACAATAAGGCAAGCAAAAATAACAAGAGCTAGTCACAATCATGTGACAAATGCCCCCAAAGGACAGGGTCAAGCATGTGGCACTTTGATTTGTTTTGTAAACACAACCACATGCATTTGTGATCTATACGTCTGGGTTTTTAATAGATGAAATTTTAATACATATAATTTCTTTCTATAAATACAGAATGAAATCGTGAAATGCATTATGGACGGATTTTTCTGAGGACAAAAGTAGGTCAAAGGTCAAGGTCACTGGGTCAAGGTCATGTACAGTGGTCCTTCCAATTAAGCATCTGTCCAAAATTGGAAGCAATCCATTGAAGAATAAAAGAGTAAATGCAATTTAACCATTCCGGACACATTTTAACCATTCTGGACGCCCCTTTGACCCCAGATTGTGACCTTGACCAATGTTCACCACCTTCAGAAAAAAATCATACGGTGATTTCTTTAAGTCGGATAAGCCCTGCCCTGCCACATCATATATTTCACCAATCAAGATTTAAGAAACAAGTTTTGAAAATGGAATTTCCTATCAAGTTTGGTAAAAAATGGCTAGGTGGTTTAGGAGGAGAATGATTTCATGATTTATCCATATATGATAAGCATGTCCTGCCACACCCCATTTAAAATTCATTTATAAATTTAGAAAAGGGTCACACAAGGAATGTTCCTGCCATGTTTGGTTGAAATTGGCCTAGTGGTTTATGAGAAGATTTTTAAGGAATCATTTCATTGTTTTCTATAAGTTCGATGAGCTTTGCCCTGGCATGCCCCCCCTTTTTTCCCCGAGAATCAAAATTCATTGAACAAAGCTAAAAGGTCACCAAATGAATACTCCTGCCAAGTTTACTTTAAATTGACCAGATTTCAAATCAAAGCCCTGAAAGGCCTGAGAGTTGCGACAACAGACAGACTGTCTGGTATTCATTACTGAACATAAGGCTCTTGGCCCTTGATTGATCAAATGAGATTGATCCATGTAGAGGAGACCAACTCAAGTATATTCTGTGCCAGATCTATTTTTAAAGTCTAGTGTGATTGGATCATGTATGTAGGTACTATTTTCTTACATTTCACTTCGAATCACACAGGTTACTTAAAAGAATCGTAGATTATCTGAGGTGAATTGTCTTTTGAAATAAGAATATTTTTCCACTATTTATAAACATCAGAGCATCTTCTTCTCAGTGTTGCACACAAGCTCGTGAAAGCAGTTTTTAAATTGTCACTATATAAGCCTATGTAAAACTTGTGATTCCCGGGGGTAGGCCAATTTTGACATGGGGGCATAATTTGAAAAATCTTGGTAAAGGTCTATAGGATGATGCTACATACCAAATATTAAAGCTGTGGGCACTTCTGCTTCGGAGAAGATGTTTAAAAGTTTTCACTGTATGAGCCTATGTTCAAACTTGTGACCCCGGGGACGGGCCAATTTTGACCCAGGAGGCCTAATTTGAACAATCTTTGTAGAGGTCTACTAGATGATGCCACATACCAAATATCTTGGCCTTTCTGTTTCATAAAAAATATATATATTTATTCACCTATGTAAAACGTGTGCCCCTGGGGACGGGCCAATTTTGACCCTGGGGCCATAATTTAAACAATCTTAATAGAGGACCACTAGATTATGCTACATACCAAATATCAAAGCTGTAGGCCTCATGGTTTCAGAGAAGAAGATTTTTAAAGATTTTCTGAAATTCGCGCTTTTTGGTTATCATGGCAACCAGAGTTCTGCATTGAATTAAATACTTTGAACAACTTTGGAGGAGCTTTACCAAAGGAACATTCCTGTTAAGTTTGATCAATATCTCTCCAGTAGATTTAGAACACCATTTTAGGATAATAATTCAAAGGGGAATAACTCCTGAAACAGTTGATTAATAATCATTAGAAATTTGCAGGTACACAAGTTCTCATTGCAAGGAAGATTTCAGTAAAGTTTCTGCAAAATTGGTCTTGAAATGAGGGTAGAGATGAGGACACAAAATTATGTCCAATGACGGAAAGAGAGACGGATAGACGGACAACCTGATTCCAGTATACCACCCTAAAACTTCATTGTGGGGGTCGCTACATACCAAATATCTAAGCTGCAGGCCTTATGTTTCAGAGAAGAAGATTTTTAAAGATTTTCTGAAATTCGCCCTCTTTGGTTATCATGGCAACCAGAGTTCTGCATTGAATTAAATTCTTTGAACAACTTTGGAGAAGCTTGACCAAAGGAACATTCCTGTTAAGTTTGATCAATATCTCTCCAGTAGATTTAGCTGCAGAGAGAACACCATTTTTTATATTCTATTTATGATAACAATTCAAAGGGGCATAACTCCTGAAACAGTTGATTAATAATCCTTAAAAAATTGCAGGTACACATGTTCTCATTGCAAGGAAGATTTCAGTAAAGTTTCTGCAAAATTGATCTTGAAATGAGGGAGTAGATGAGGACATAAAATTATGTCCATTGATGGAAGGACAGATGGACAGACGGATAGACGGACATCCTGATTCCAGTATACCACCCTAAAACTTCATTGTGGGGGTCGCTACATACCAAATATCTAAGCTGCAGGCCTTATGTTTCAGAGAAGAAGATTTTTAAAGATTTTCTGAAATTCGCCCTTTTTGGTTATCATGGCAACCAGAGTTCTGCTTTGAATTAAATTCTTTGAACAACTTTGGAGAAGCTTGACCAAAGGAACATTCCTGTTAAGTTTTATCAATATCTCTCCAGTAGATTTAGCTGCAGAGAGAACACCATTTAATATATTCTATTTAGGAAAATAATTCAAAGGGGCATAACTCCTGAAACAGTTGATTAATAATCATTAGAAATTTGCAGGTACACAAGTTCTCATTGCAAGGAAGATTTCAGTAAAGTTTCTGCAAAATTGATCTTGAAATGAGGGAGTAGATGAGGACATAAAATTATGTCCATTGATGGAAGGACAGATGGACAGACGGATAGACGGACAACCTGATTCCAGTATACCACCCCATAACTTCATTGTCGGGGTCGCTACATACCAAATATCTTAGCTGCAGGCCTTATGTTTCAGAGAAGAAGATTTTTAAAGATTTTCTGAAATTCACCCTTTTTGGTTATCATGGCAACCAGAGTTCTGCATTGAATTAAATTCTTTGAACAATTTTGGAGAAGCTTGGCCAAAGGAACATTCCTGTTAAGTTTGATCAATATCTCTCCAGTAGATTTAGCTGTAGAGAGAACACCATTTTTTATATTCTACTAAGGATAATAATTCAAAGGGGCATAACTCCTTAAACAGTTGATTAATAATCATTAGAAAATTGCAGGTACAAAAGTTCTCATTGCAAGGAAGATTTCAGTAAAGTTTCAGCAAAATTGGTCTTGAAATGAGGGAGGAGATGAGGACACAAAATTATGTCCATAGACGGAAGGATGGACAGACGGATAGATGGACAACCTGATTCCAGTATACCACCTGATAACTTCTTTGTGGGGGTCGCTACATACCAAATATCTAAGCTGCAGGCCTTATGTTTCAGAGAAGAAGATTTTTAAAGATTTTCTGAAATTCGCCCTTTTTGTTGTCATGGCAACCAGAGTTCTGCATTGAATTAAATTCTTTGAACAACTTTGGAAGAGCTTGACCAAAGGAACTTTCCTGCTAAGTTTCATCAGTACCTCTCCAGTAGTTTAAGCTGCAGAGAGAACACCATTTAATATATTCTATTTAGGAAAATAATTCAAAGGGGCATAACTCCTGAAACAGTTGATTTATCATTATGAAAATTGCAGGTGCACAAGTTCTCATTGCAAGGAAGATTTCAGTAAAGTTTCAGCAAAATTGGTCTGTAAATGTGGGAGGAGATGAGGACACAAAATTATGTCCAAGGACAGACAGACAGCCTGATTCCAGTATACCCCCCCCCAACTTCGTTGTGGGGGGTATAATGAAGCCTCTTTTTAAAAAGAGTGTCCATAATGTTATAATTTGGCCTGGTAACACAGAATGAGCCTCTTCAACCCATTTCCACAAATTGAGATTTAAGACCAGTCCAAATTCAAAGAAGTTGCAGACCACAATTCAAAGTTGATGAAGTTTTTTCAAATTTTTGTCTTTGAGGGTAGAGAACATTGTGGATAATGAAGAAATTGCTTGTTACAAGCAATTTCTTCATTTTCCACAATGTTTTCCAAATCTTTCTATTGAGGGCGTTTAAAAGCGTCATTGTGTGGGAATGGGATAAGAAATGGGACTGTCAGGGTGGTGATTTGTCCCGGGCCCATTGGAGGAATACATGAAATAGTAAAAATGTGCGACAACAATGAGTAGCTTCACACCTTCAGTTTGCCACAACTCAAAAATAATTCATGTTTTTCTATTAAGTCTGATAAGCTCCACCCAAAATTTTATATGTATAAAAATTTCAAGAATAAGTTTTGAAAGGGGTTATCCATAGAACATTCTTGGCAACTTTGGTCCAATGGTCAAGGAGAAGAAGATTTTTAAAATAATTATTTCATGATTTCTCCACGTCTGATAAGCCTGGCCCTACCATGCCCACATTTTTCGTAAATCAAAATTTTATGAACAAGTTTTTCAAAGGGTAACCCCAGGAATGTTTCTGCCAAGTTTAGTTGGAATTAGCCCAATGGTTCCAGAGGAGAAGATTTAGTGTGATCATAAAAATTCACCTTGACCACGTTGTGCTCAAATGAGCTAAAGAAGAACAATAACACATCTTTATGAATACAAGGGATATATAATACTGAATATCAATTTGACAAGAAAACAACATGAAATTGCAACAAGTACAACAGCTTTTAAATATGATAGGATGTCATATCTATGTGTTTATATGGAGGATAAGTGTTTGTTTCAGTCAAATACCAATTTTTCCTTTATTGTGTGAGTGACAAAAGTTGTATTTTTAGAATTGGTAACTTAGCCTATTCCCACACAATCCCTCCTTTTTACACTTGGAAACATTAAGGAAAATGAAAAAAATTTCTTACATCAAGTGATTTCTTCATTATCAACAATGTTTTCTATTAAAAAAGATGAATAAATGTAAAATTTCATCAAACTGAATTGGTGTCTGTGGCTTCTATCAATTTGGACCAGTCTAAAACTTTGTGGCATATAATGTCTATCAGATAAGAAGCAGTAGATTTTGGACAAAAATGAAAGATTATGTGGGCATAAACAATATTTTAACCCTTTCCAGTTTTCACAATTTCAGTCTTGTCCAATTTGAAGAAGTTGCAGATGACAATCAAAAGGGAAAGCATTTGAAAAGTATTCCACATAAAGGGTAGAAAGTAGTGTAGGAAAAGAAGAAATTGCTTGTTATGAACATTTTCTTCTTTTCTTACGAACATTTTCTTCTTTTCTCATGCTTCTTCTTAAGTTTAAAATCACAGAGGCATAAAACAGAGGGAATGTACATGAAAGGGTTAAGGACTGAGTTTGAATTCATCATTCATATTCCTTTTATTTTTTTCTTATTCCTTCCCTTTTTGGTTAAAATTCCAAATTTGCTCAATAGATATTGAGAAAAATACTAAAGACTATCTCTATAATTAGATCAATTTATATTGTGAGAGAAAAGAAATATATTGAGGAGAAGTCAAGAATTGAACAAGACATATTGGACAAGTCTCAGAAACTACTACAAAATGAAGACGTTTTGAACAATTAACCTATTACCAGTCGACATAATGTTATACTGATCTAAATACAATGAATTTGTAGACGACAATCTAAAGTTGATGGGATTATATAAATCTGTCTTTAAACCCTTCCTGTTTTTTTTTAAATTTTAGACTGGTCCAATTTGAAACAAGTTGCAGAAGACATTTAAAACTGGATGCAATTAGAAAATTATCTTGGTAGAAAATATTGTGGGAAAAAGAAGAATTACTTGTTACAAGTAATTTCTTCTTTAACCACAATATTATCTCATGTATAAAACTGCAGTGACGTAAAATCATGGGTTTGTACAGGAAAGGGTTAAGGGTAGAAAAAGGTTGTGGATAATGAAGAAATTGCTCTGATGACCCAATTTTGGACATAGCTGAAAAAAGTGAAAGTTCAAACAACAAAATTTTAGACTGGTCTAAATTCAAAGTCTAGAAAATGCAGACGAAAAATTTCATTTGATGAAATTTTGATAATCTTTGCCTTTTGGGTTAGAAAACATTGTGGATGATGAAGAAATTGATTCATACATGTACAGTTTCTTCATTTCCTGCAATCTTTTCCAAAGGTTTTTTTGCTTAAGGTGCATAAAAGAAGGGGGATTATGTTGGAATGTGTTTATGAAAAACTTACAGATTTATATATATACATATACATATACACATATATATATATATATATCTCCTTGTGTAACTGGAAGATATTTGAGGCAATAAACTACTTGCAGCATTTTGGCATTTCGCACTTGGAATTATGTTAAACATGCTCATCTATCAATATTCTTTTTTGTGGTAGAAGGTAAAAACATATAATATTAGTCAGGATACTGTATGCACAGTGTGATCTTAGTCTATACCAGCTGTTTGAGTAAAATGACTTTTAAAAGGAATGTTTACTCACAAACAGGCCTTCAGATGCTTTCAATCTTTTAACCCGTTCCCACTCATTCCCCTTTTTTATGCCCCTCAAGAACAGAGCTTTGGAAAACATTGTGGAAAATGAAGAAATTGCTTGTATCAAGCAATTTCTTCATTACCAACAATGTTTTCTATCCAAAGAAATGAAAAAAATAAAAATTTCATCAACTTGAAATTACTGTCTGCAGCTTCTTTCAAATTGGACCAGTCTAAGATTTTGTTGAGTTGGAAAGGGTTAACTTTAATGCAGCCATTTTGAATAGTTAGATTGAATGGAGTTAAATGCCACTTTTAACAGTATTTCAGTCATATTGTTGCGGCTGGAGCACCTAACCATGGATTCCTGGTATTTCTCCCACCAATAATACCACTACATCCGTTCAAGCCTCAAGCTGCACAACACACATAACTTTATGGTTATACACCCATTTGTGTTGGAATGGATATTCTCCACAGGTATTGAACCCAGGACCCCTTGACTAGGAGTCCTATACGCTAAAACTGCACTGTGGCCTTGGTTACAATCCACAAATTTTTCATTCCGTCATTATTTTAGTATAGGTTTCAACCTAAACCCCTTAAACTTAGAACCAACAAATGTAAATGATTATACAATACTGAACAGAAAGTCTAACAGAATGAGAGACAACTGAACAATTCGCTCTAAATTCTCTTATATAGACTCTCTAAATTCTCTTATATAGACTAAGAGATGAGAGACAACTGAACAATTTGCTCTAAATTCTGGAATATAGACTGACAGAATTAGAGACAACTGAACAGTTTGCTCTAAATTCTCTAATATAGACTTACAGAATGAGAGACAATTGAACAATTTGCTATAAATTCTCTTATAAAGACTAAAAGAATGAGAGACAACTGAACAATTTGCTCAAAATTCTCTTATAAAGACAAAAAAAAGAAAAACAACTTAACATTTTGCTCTTAATTCTCTTACATAGATACACAGAATGAGAGACAACTGAACAGTATGCTTTAACCAATTCCCAAACAACAGATTTTTAGACTGAAACAAGCAATTTCTTCATTTTCCACAATTTTTTCTTGAGGGGCATGAAAGGAGGGGTTGTGTGAGAATGGATTAAATTCTCTTATATAGAGTAACAAAATAAGAGACAATTGAACAATTTACTCTAAACTCTTTTAAATAGATTAACAGAATGAGAGACAACTAAACAATTTGCTCTAAATTCTCTTATATAAACTAACAGAATGAGAGACAACTGAACAATTTGCTCTAAATTCTCTTATATAAACTAACAGAATGAGAGACAACTGAACAATTTGCTCTAAATTCTCTTATATAAACTAACAGAATGAGAAACAACTGAACAATTTCACTCTGAATTCTCTCGTAGAAAAAGGCAGTGAAAAATATGGAGAAATACAACAACTTAGGAGTAACAATAACAACAATAAAACAAACAATATGTAAAGAAAAAGAATATATAAAAGATATGTATCAAACTCGCAAAATTGTAAATATGTGTAAATAGAGATAGGAAATATTGCAGTATTACATGTCATAATTTAAATCACACAAAAAATATGGACCTGCAAAGTGTCGTAAAATACAGCTTTTTTCAAGCTGTATTTATAATAATTTGCTTGCCGAACCGAAAACCATATTTATGATTCATCATGCAAAAAGGAACTATATCTGAAACTGGTTAGCCTGCATGGACTATGCAGCCTATTTGGTGTCTAAACTTTTTAGAGATATTCTGAATGAAGATAGGGTATCATACTGTACTGTACATCCATATTTGTAATACAATCCATGGTTAACCCATTACCAGATTGCGAAATTCCAACCAGTACAAGCACCTTATTCAAGCTGTGGTAAGGATGTTAAAGACACCAACCAACAGTTTCTACTTATCTTATGATCCTAGCCATAATATTTGTAAAAAAATATCATTTTACATCTCAGTCCACTTCCTCTTCGAAGGACAGTGGGCGTGGCCAGCAATCCGTCAACTGTTTGTATTTCTGTTTAATTATTGTCGCTATCGTCGCACATGCCCATATGAGCGACGCCCCCAGAAGACGGTTAGTTCTTACGGGGAATAGTGAAAGGATACAGGACGAAACTACTGAGAGCTCCGCCTGGTTCTTTAACGTGCTCGATGGATAGCACTGTCACACGAGGCCTAGGTTTAGCGTCTCATCCAAAAAACTAACAATTAGTTAGTTAGCTACTCAATTTTACACCTGGGTTGACTGGAGCTCTGTCTGTAAAGTATCCTGTCATAGCACACTAACCATTCCGTCAACAAACAAGACAAAGGTATGAACAAATTACATACTGATATGTATAACCTAAATATTTTCTACATATTGAACACCAATGTTTAATGACCCTAGTCGAGGGCTAACTATGGACATTTTTTTCCCTTCTGGCAAAATATTCCGAAACCCATCACCAGGAGACAAAATTTCTGACAGACTTAAAATGAAAGAAGTTGCTGAATGCAAGTGAATATATAATGTAGATAAGGTAAAAGAAAAATAAAAAAAATGTCATAATGTGATAAAAAAAGATTTTTACCTTTTATCAGTCTTTATAGGGGCATTAAAAGAAAGGATGTTATGGCAATTTCTTTGACTAAACATGGATGTAAATGATTTAAATTTATAGCTATAATCATTATGAATGCAATTCACATTATCACCATAAAGTTACTACATGTATAACTGTTATGCACTTTTATTCTACCTTTAACAGATTACCAGATAGCAAAATTTTAGTCTGGTCCAAATTGGAAGAAGTTGTGGACAGCATTTTAAAAGTTATGAAATTCAACTTTCTGGGTAGAAAACAATAATTTTTCTTAAGGGGCATCAAGAATCATTAATGGGTTAATTGATTGAATAGGGTCACTTTTAACAGTATTTCAGTCATATCACGATGGCTGGAGTGCCTTATAATGGATTCCTGGTATTTCTCACACCAGTACTACCAGTATATCCTTTCCTAGCCTCCAGCTGCTATCCCTCTTAGGTTTAAAATTATCCACCCATTGGTGAGACACAAATGTCAGAATGGATATGTGCCGCCGCCAGGGATCAAGCCCATGACATCCCAAGATTGAAGATTTGCAGTTTGATGAGCTACCGACTGTACTATGACGGCAGCTTATTATTGGGTTAAACAATCATCAGTTCAAAGCCATTTGAGAGTTTTGCATACAAATATGTCTACAATTATTGTCCAACTTCGTACTAGAAATGTAAGATATAGATGGTTTTACAGTCATGAAAAGGGCAGTAGCTTTTGAAATTACAACACAATCCAGTTACTTTACACACTGAAGAAAAAAAACTGAGACAAGGGGAAATTTATTCATAGCAAGCAATTTCTTCATTTCTCACAATGTCTTCTATAACACTTATTTTCAAATTCGAACTTTCTATGAAATGTGGTCCCTAGCCTCTTTCAATTTGGACCAGTTTAAAATTTAATCATCAGGTACTGGGTCCTATAATCTGTTCTCTGAAAAGCTTTTATTCTTGGGCCTTTCAATGGTCAACATATTTAGTACCAGTACAATTACCATTGTTT
Organism: Fragum fragum; assembly: GCA_946902895.1. Taxonomy (NCBI): domain Eukaryota; kingdom Metazoa; phylum Mollusca; class Bivalvia; order Cardiida; family Cardiidae; genus Fragum; species Fragum fragum. The sequence continues at coordinate 12,396,890 of OX336378.1, forward strand.
TCATTTGGCAAAAGATCATGAAGAGCTGGTGTACATGGTCTCAAATTGACATAAAATGAATAACCGCAGCTTTAATAAGATGTAAATGTTATGAAAATACATGCCAAGTTTCAAGGAAACATCTTCTATAATAAGAGAGAAATTACCAAAGTTAGAATAAATCATGCTAATGCATACAATAACATCAGTGACATTGATGACAAGTATTGGCAATAACCAGACTTTTTGTTCCTACATAGCAAAAGCTAAGTTATATATCCAGGCACACAAAGGTAAATCCTTGTCATGCAGATCCCAGAATATTCCTGTTTTGACAATAGTTGTGGCAGGTGTGTAGACTAACTACACAGATGTGCAGGCTGATCTTAGTCTACACTACCTGCTTGTTCTTTTAGTGTTGAGGAAATATTTGTACAAAAAGAAGATCTAAATTTGACCTAAAAAAAAGAACATTTTGTGAAGAAAAAATAAATATTCTGCATGACAAGGGTTAATAAGGAGAACTGTTTTAAAATTCCCTGAAAAGTACAGTGGGACAGCCATTATCTTACACAAATCTTAGAAATGTTAAACAGGAAGCTATCATATTGAGAGTGTACTTGTCCTTATAGTCACAAAGGGTCTGATATCAGATTTTTTCAAGACAAGTTAATCTTAACCCTTGTCATGCTGCATAAAATCCTCTACATAATTGCATTGGAATCAAAGGTCTGAAAGCTCTCTAAGTACCAGTTTTTGGTCAAAATTTGTTTTGAAAATCTAATCATAATACAGTTCTGACTCAGAACAAAAAGGTGGTGTAATCTAATATCCAACTACACATATGAGCCGGCTGATCTTTGTCTACAGCTCCTGTCAAAACAGAGATATTCCAGGTTCACAATGACAAGGGTTAATCTTATTGGAGTCTACAAAAATTCTTATTGAGCTAGGCTTTGCAGTATAAAACTTTGTTTTGACCCTTACAATTTTCTCACAAGGGGGTCAATATGACCCCCTTGGGAGAAATTGCTAAGCGTCAAAATAGGATTTTATCAGATTTGTTGGGGTCAAAACCCTGGTTTAGGAATCAAACACTACCCCTGTAATGAAAAAGTACTGCCTTGCTTTCACCTCCCAATTTTTGTTAAATATTCCTGTTGGTACATGGTTTATTCAAATGGTTACTATCTGGGAGTCTTAGAACGACGACTCCTTGTCTTTTTGGCTTGTTTTGACTGTGACTCCTGCCAACTCTTTCTCTCCTCACTCTTGCTTCGTGTCTGCTGCACTTTTGGTCTCTGCATGCCTAAATCTTGTTCCCACATGGGTACCTGGCTCTTTACCATTGCCCAGTAATTTTTCTGAAACAAGAGGACCATGATGGTCCTAAATCGCTCCCCTGAGTATGATGGTTCATGGCTTTACGATATAAACAAAATAGCAAAGCTCTCTGTCTAATTATTTTGGAGAAGATGTTTAAGGATTTAATCCTAGATATATTGATGATCCCACCATAGAGCACTAATTTCCTGAATATGGTAATGATTTGAAATATAGACATCAATACATACCAAGTATAAAAGCTCTAGGCCTAATGGTTTAGGAGAAGGTTGTCAAAGATATCATTATTTATTCCTAACTAAAATTAGGGATTGCTCAGAAAATGGCTGATTTTTTTAAGTAATTTGGTAGAGGGTCAATGGCTGATGATATGTACCAAATATCAAAGCTCCAGGCTTTATGGATTGGGAGAAGAAGATTCTCAAAGATTTCCTTCTTTGTTCCTTTGTAAAATCAGGGATAGCACAGAAAAGGGCTAATTTTTAGAGTACGATAATTCTTTGAAGTATTTTGGTGGAGGGTCAAAAGATGATTATTTGTATCAAATATCAAAGCTCTAGGCCTTATGGTTTGGGAGGAGAAGATTTTAAAAGATTTCCTTCTTTTAATCTATGTAAAATCAGGGATCGCCCAGAAAAGGGCTAATTTTCAGAATACAGTAATTCTTTGAAGTATTTTGGTAGAGGGTCATTAGATAATGACGTATACCAAATATCAAAGCTCTAGGCCTTATGGTTTAGGAGAAGAAGATTTTTAAAGATTTCCTCCTTTATTTCTATGTAAAATCAGGGATCACAAAGAAAAGGGCTAATTTTTAGAATACCGTAATTCTTTGCAGTATTTTGGTAGAGGGTCAATAGATGATGATGTATACCAAATATCAAAGCTCTAGGCCTTATGGTTTGGGAGAAAATTTTTTAAAGATTTCCTTCTTTATTTCTATGTAAAATCAGGGATCGCCCAGAAAAGGGCTAATTTTCATAATATGGTAAATCTTTTAAGTATTTTGGTAGAGGGTAACTAGATGATGATTTGTACCAAATATCAAAGCTCTAGGCCTTATGGCTTGGGAGGAGAAGATTTTTTAAGTTTTTCACTGCAATTCCATGGCAACCAGAGTTCTTCATGGATTTCAATTCTTTGAAGTACTTTGAAAGAGCATGACCTAAGGATCATTTATGTGAAGTTTTGTTGAAATTCCCTGGTTAGTCTAGAAGAAGAATTTTTTGTAATTGTGAACGGACGGACGGACGGACGGACAGACAGACGGACAGACGGACGACAACCGATCACAATAGCTCCCCCAGAGCACTTCGTGCTCAGGTGAGCTAAAAACAAATTTAACCTTTGCTATGCAGGACCTGGAATAATCCAGATTTGGTAGAAGGTATATCCAAGGATCATCCTGCACTCAATGTGCATTCTAATCTTGGTCTACACTACCTGTTTGCCCTTTTAACCCATTCCTACACAATGATGCTTTTTGACGCCCCCTCAAGAAAAATGATTGGGAATACATTTTCTGAAATGAAGAAATTTTTTGCAAAAAGCAATTTCTTCATTTTCCACAATGTTTTCTACCAAGAAAGGTAAAAAAATCTAAAATTTAATAAACTTTCAAATGTTATTTGCAACTTCTTTTAATTTGGAGAAGTCTGAAATTTTGCACCCTGGTAATGGGTTTAACCAGTGATGTTTATCTAATCATTTTAAATATTGGCCAACAACTACTGCTTCAAGTACTTTTATCCCTTTGAAGTTAAATCAATACTTAAAAGAATTTCTTACAGTAAAACAGGTGCTAAAATGATGTTTTCTTTGTATTCCTAAATAAACAAGTATCTCTAACATTTACTGAATATACAGGGGTTCTTCCTAGACCTTAATGGGGTTGGGATAAGATACGAATAGCACAAGGTAATGTCAAACAAGGAATGACATTTTTCTTTGTTTGATTTTGTTTATCATTCAAACTTGATCAGTCCAAAATATAGTCACAGTAGTGTCTGCTTTTAGTATGTAAAAGAAAACATAAGATAGCCCATACCACACAACATAATTTTTACTAGTCCAAACTGAAAGAAGTTGAAGAAGACAATTCTAAATTAATTTAATTTTGAAAATCTTTGTCTTCTCGGGTAGAAAACATTGTGAACCAGAGGCGCTTGAGCGCCTGATACGCTCCACTACCCTGAATTTACTTATCATTCCTGAGAAATTGGGTTGAAAACCATCCTGCAGATTATAGCTTTTCACTGTTACCATATATGGAAATAATCCCAATCTATTTAAGCAATGTTTACAGCCAATCAATTCCTTTTTTAGCAATCTATTAAGGGGTCACCAAAGGGATCATTGCAGTAAAATTTGGTTGAAATCCATCCATTGGTTTCTGAGTAGAGGACTTTCAAAGCTTTCACCATACATATGGAAATAAGACCCCGCCAATTAAAGCCATGTTTTCTGTCCTATCAAAAGGTTTCTGAGAAGAAGATTTTATAGGTTTCACTATATATGGAAACTAGCCCCTCCAATTAAAGCCATGTTTTTCATTTGATCAAAATTCTTTGAAGGAATCTGATAAAGGGTCATCCAATGATCATTCCTGTAAATTTTGGTTGAAATCTAGCAAATGGTTTCTGAGAAGAAGATTTTTGAAGATTTCACCATATGAAAATTACCCCCGCCCATTAAAGCCATGTTTTTCATCCAATCAAAATTCTTTGAAGGAATCTGATAAAGGGTCACCCAATGATCATTTCTGTGAAATTTGGTTGAATTCTGTTCAGCACTTCCTGAAGAGAAGATTTTTAAAGTAAAAGTTTATGCATGGACGCACAACAGACACAAAGCCATGACAATAGTTCGCTAGCTTTAAGCCAGTGGAGGTAAAAATGGGACAGTTACAAATTCTTCCCCCCAAAAGGTACACGAGACAGATAAAAACAGACTGACAACTGAGAATGATACATCATATTGGCACAACTTTTGCTGATGGTTGACCCTTGTCGTACTTAATAAAATCGTCAAAAGTACATTAACCCTTTCCTGTTTTATGAAATTTTAGACTGGTCCAATTTGAACAAGGTTGCAGACAATAATGAAAAATACATCCATTTTGAAATCTGACCATCCTATGTGGTAGAAAATATTGTGGGAAAAGGAGAAATTGCTTGTTACAAGCAATTTCTCCCTTTTCCACAATGTTTTCTCAAGTATAATATCACAGTGACGTAAAATCCCTGGTTTGTCCAGGAAAGGGTTAAAATCAAGGGGCTAGAAGAAGTAATTGTGGGTTAATATTGTTTTGAAAATTTACTTTATAAACATCCCTGGTTGAAAAAGGGACAAACAGGTGGTGTAATTAAGATCAGACTGCAAATAATGTGCAGGCTGGCTTTCTCTATCCTTACTGCAAAACAAGAATATTCTAGGTTCATCATGTCAATAAGGCCCCTTTCCCTTGATACATGTATTTGTCAAAATTTCAATATATTCAATAAGTTTTTTCCCTACAAACATTCTCAAACAAGTTCGAAAAAGATTGAGCCAAATTGATGACCTGTAGAGTGGTAACAAGGAAATTGTCATAAGGGCCCCTTTTCCCTAAATATTGGTTGGAAAGTCACCATATTCAAAAGGGTTCTTCATTGTAAAATTATTTATTGCATGTCTGAGCCAAAATTGTGATCTATAGAGTGGTATTTCTGAATTGTTTACCACACAAACCGCACAACAGATAATCAAGAACATGTATACCAAAAGCTCACCATTAGCACTTTGTGCTGCAAAAAAAAGCTTTACCTTTTGGGGTACAAATATACAGCAGACATTGAAAAAAATGCTTGTTACATGAAATTTCTTTATTGTCAACAATGTTTTCCAAAGCCTTTTTCTTGTAGAGAAGAGTGTGAATGGGTTTAATAGCTCAGCTAATATGAAAAAGAAAAAAAATCAAGAGCTGTCTACATTTACAATAGAACAAGATTAGTGCTCTGAAAATAGAAATACCTTACCTGCAATGTCATAAAACGGGGACTTGGTGACTTATCCTTCTCCTCAAACAGATACATCCTAGTGTGCCAAATATCCTGTAATTAAGAAAGTATAAGTTTCTCTTATACCCTCCATTTATTGAGATCTATATGATATTAATTGTTCAATATACACATACACTTTGGAATGTGATTGTTTCATAATGGGTTAACCCTCCTGTTCAACCCCTGGTTTTTACATACCTGTAATTTCATAATTGAAAAAACATTGTCTGCAAAACCTTTGAATTTGGACAGGTCTAAAATTTTGAAAAATAGGAAAAAATTAGGGGTAGCCTTATATAAGATTTTCATAAAATTTCACAATGCGATGTATTGGCTTTTTTTAACCCCATATCAAGATGACAAAATTTCAGTCCAAATTGAGAGATGTTGCAGATGACAATTTCAAGTTGATAATATCTTTAAAATCTTTGTCTTTGTGAGTAGAAATGTGGGAAAAGAAGAATTTGCTTATTATGAGCATCTTCTTCATTTCCCACAATGTTTTCCATAGTTATTTTCTTGATGGGCATCAAGAAGCAGATTTGTGGGGGCATGGGTAAAGCAATGCTTGTTTGCCTTTTCACAGGAAAAGGATTCATTTTCCATTTCACAAACTAGAAATGGCTTGACCCATTCAAACTCAAGCCCTCCTTTTTACTCCCCACAAGAAAAAAGCTTTGGAAAACATTGTGGACAATGAAGAAATTGCTTGTAACAAGCAATTTCGTCATTATCCACAATGTTTTCTATCCCAAAAGACGAAAAAAATTAAAATTCCATCAACTCGAAATTGTCGTCTGCAGCTTCTTTCAATTTGGACCAGTCTAAAATTTTCTTGTGTTGGAATGGGTTAAATCAATTACCAGACTACAAAATTTTAGACTGTTCAAAATTCAAAGAAGATCAGTCAACAATTTCAAGTTGATGAAACTTTGAAAACCTTTATCTCTCTAGGTAGAAAACAATGTGGGAAATAAACACATTGTGTTAGAATGGGTTAAATAGTGACTATAGACTTAATTTGATACCAAATCGAGGCTACAATGCATCAATACCCTATCATTGTCAGCCCTTTTAGTAATCAAAAAATTTTCTTAAACTCAAATTGGTTTCATTCTCTGTTGAGTTCTTTCGGTTCAAGAAGTTGAATATGTAAAAATTGGGTAACAAAAATTTTTTTGTCAAAAATCTAATGTAACACACCTGTAAATATTTCAAAACTACAATAAATTAGAATACACTTAAGTCAATGCAGATTACAAGTAAACATCGGTCAAATCATGAAACAGGACAAAGAACTATCTAGTACTTAGTATACATTTTAAGCTGTTACCTGGGGACAAAGTTTAAGACTTGTCAAATATCAAAAAGGTTGCAGAGGGCATTTCCAAGTGTATACAATTAAAAATGAATGTTATATAGGTTAGAAAATATTGTGACAAAATAAGAAATTGCTTTTGACAAGCGATTTCTCATTTGTTTTTTTTTCTTCTAAATAGTATTTGTTTGTGCATCAAAATGCAGGCTAGTGGGATAGTGGTACATGAATTCTGAGAAACAAAATTAATGTGAATACCTGCAGTAATTTCTTGTTCCTCACTTCTGCTTGCTTCTTCGGAAGAACGCCATTGCTTGACCTACTTTCATGACCTTGTTGGTAAGCCTGCGAACAGTTTAGGAGAGCTTCTCTTCTACTAATGCTGAAAAAGTATAAGTACAACAAGAGGGTTGTAGGCCCTGGTACTCTCACCTGAGATAAAGGCTCTTTTTCTTTTAACAGTCTAATTAATGTTAAGTTAGGATTATGATACAAGTTGGTCACTGTCATAGCGCAGTCGGTAGCGCATCAGACTCCTAATCTTCAATAATAGGATGTAACGGGTTTGATCCCTGGCGGCAGCACATATCCTTTCCCACATTTGTCTCTCACCAATGGATAATCGTAAACCTAACTGGGATAGCAACTAGAGGCTAGGGATGCAGTGGTAATACTGGTGGGAGAAATAACAGGAATCCATTGTTAGGTGCTCCAGCTTCCGCAATATGATTGAAATACAGTTAAAAGTGGCGTTAAACCCCATTCAATCAATCAACAAGTTGGTCTGACCATAATTTGTACACCTATAGACTCTGTATCTAGGTATCCAAAAGTCTTAATAACAAATTTCAAAGCTTTGAGACTCATACAAAAGCAGGAGAACCAATTTTCCTCTCCTCTAGATCCATGGGTAATACTTTTAGAGATATGTAAGAAGTAAATGAAGAGATGATTCATGCTAAATATTATCGCAGAAGGCCAACAGTGTCAGGAGATATTTTTAAAGATTTAACTTTCATTACCATGGCAACCAGAGTTCTCACCCTGGATTTCGATAATTTTAGCTATTGTCAAAGAGGACCATCTAAGGAACATTTCTGATAAATTTGGTTATAAATGGCCCAATGGTTTTGGAGAACACATCATTTGAAATTCCTCTATTATTTCTATTTGAACCCAACTATTCTGAGTGCAGGATAGTGACAGCATTTTCAATGTTGACATTAGGCATAAAAACTAGTAGTAATAGAGATAAAAATTCAATTGAAATTGTTAGTCATAATAGAAAGTCCAAAAAGGAATAAAACTCCACTATAATAAATGTCCGACGGCCGGAATAGGCCCCTAAATAGGTTAATATACTGATGTTTCACACAAGGTATTACGGGCCTACACTTTCTGGGTCAGGAGGAAATTATTATAGATTATTCTAAAAATCAACTTTTGTTGCCATGGCAACCAGAATTTTCATCAGATTTCAATTCTTTTAGCTATTTTCATACATGGCCTCCTAAGGAACATTTCTGCTAAAATGTGGTCTAATTGACCCAAAATTTGGGATGACATGTCATTTAAAGTTCCTCTTTTATTTGTTTATAAATCCCATCCCATCCCACCATCCAATAGCTGCATCCCTACGGAGCCGAGGGTTATGGTTTTAGCAATTTTGAAAGAGGTCAATATACTAATATTTCACAAGAATGTCCATTATCCTTTATGTCTATAGGGTCAGGATGTCCCTTTAGTTGCCATGGCAATAAGAGTTTTCATAAGATTTCCTATTTTTTAAGTATTTTCATATAGTGCCACCTAAGGAGCAATTCTTTCAAATCTGGCTGAAAATTGGCCGAACAGCTTAGGAGGAGATGTCATTTAAAAATCCTTTTTCTCTGTATAAACCTTCCCACCACCACCACCCTTTTCCCCGAACTCAGCCCCTGGGGACCCAAAGGTAATGATTTGTGCAATTTTGAAAGAGGTCAAAAAGCTTTTGTTTCATTCAAATATCAAGGCTCGACACCTTCTGGGTCAGAAGGAGAACATTTTTAAATATTACTCTAAAATTTCACTCTTGCTGCCATGGCAACCAGAGGTTTTAACAGATTTTCAATTCTTTTACCTATTTTTAGAGGGGGACACCTAAGGAACATTTCTACCACACTTGGTTGACATTAGGCTAGTGGGTTTGGAAGAGATGTTGTTTAAAGAAATTGTTGATTAACAATTCACCACAGATGCTAGACAAAAGGTGATTACAATAGCTCACCTGAGCACTTTTTGATCAAGTAGCTAAAAAGTGTACATTATGAAACTTTCTCAATTTTATTGGGAGTAACTAATTCAAATCAAACCAGAATGGAAATTGGCAGAGTTCTAATGAACAAGTACCTGTTTTTGGTCCAATTGCAGTGTTCTGCCAAGGATTTTCAGAATAGGGGACAATTGTCCCCTTAGCCCTAATTGTTTTAGAGACATTTTCAAAATGAAAGAGGCATTCCTTTCGAGTTAATCTTAACCCTTTCCTGTTTTTTGAAATTTGAGACTAGTCCAAATTGAAAGAGTTTGCAGACGACAATGAAAACTGGATGCCATTTGAAATGAAAACATCCTATGTGGTAGAAAATTTTGTGGAAAAGGGAGAAATTGCTTGTAACAAGCAATTTCTTCTTTTTCCACAATTTTTTCTCTAGTATAAAATCAAAGGATCGTAAAATCCCGTATTTGAACGGGAAAGGTTTTTAAATAAATTCACTAGATCCCGGTTTTGGCAAAATGTAGGATCAGCAACTCGGTACCATATGAATGAAATAAATCGATCCAAGGGAATTCCTAATTTTTACAAATGACATCTAAGATATTTATAGCTAAAATATTATCGAGCCTGATATGATGGAACTTCTATAAAATCAACGTAAGGAAATAATATCTTGTTGGGACTTTTCTATCATGATTTTGGGGAAAATGACATTTCTTGCTATTGGCAAATGCTTAATTTGGGCCGCCACAATTTTCGCACCTAGGCTAATTTTATGCAGCATCCATACATTTTACGTGAGAATAACGGTAACCGCGGAATCGCAGCCTCTGCAGAACACTGCAATTGTGTCAGTATGTAGCTCTGTAATGCAATGACAGTTTTTTCGTAGATTTGAACTGTATCTGAACACATGTGAATATTGTTTGATTTTTTTTTTACGCAGGAAGTATGTTGTGCCATATTTTTGTGCTTATTTTTGAGATCCCTTTTATGGCAGGTGGTTCCACTACATAGTGGTGTTTTGCCTGTGGGTATGAATTGGCATTTAGTTCAAAACATTTTTTTAACGAGATTTGGGAATGTAAGAATTTCAGTGCAGGCAGGGATGTTACCAACCCCTCAATGACCTAATAAATTAAATCTAAAACTACATTTAAACTTATCGCTCCATAGGCCTGAGTATACTGATTAAGCGAATGGTGTTTTCAGAAATTCAATATAAACTGATCATCTTGGCCATCTCTGGCAAATAAATCTAGTCACTGAAATAGTTCTAGTGAAGCATTTCAAACTTTTCAGAGTACTGTTTTACAAAGTCAAGTTGAGTAAACATAGAAAAACATGTATTTTTATGTCTCTGGTAAAATTCATATACTAAGTTAGAATAAAAGACATTTACAGAATATTACATTCAAAATTTTCACCTTATACCATATATGGACATAAGCGCCAGCCATAAAAGCCATGATTTTCAACCAATCAAAATTATGTGAAGAAATCCGACAAAGAGTCACCTGAGGATCGCTCCTTCCAAATTGGATTGAAATCAATTGACAGGACTCTAAAAACAGTTTCAAAGTTCCCTAGAATATATTCCATTTGCAACCCCCACCAAACAGCATGTTTTTCACCCAATCAAATTCATTGAATAAATCTAAAAAAGGGTCTAAAGAGGATATATCCTGTGAAAGTTGGTTGAATTCAATATACTGGTTTCCGATTTCTGAAAAAAAAGATTTTAAGAGTTTTCTCTATATACCATGTATGGAAAATAAGCCCCATCTATTAAATCCATGTTTTGAATCCGATCAAAATTCTTTAATCGAATTAGATAAAGGGTCACCCGTAAATCACAATTGTGAAACTTGGTTGAAATTCATTAACCAAATTCTGAGAAGAAGACTTTAAAAGCTTACCAAGCCCATTTAAGCCATGCTTTTTATCTGATAGAAATTCTTTGAAGGAATCTGATAAAGGGTCACCCAAGGACCATTCCTGTAAAATTTGGTTGAAATCAATCGACTTGTTTCTGAGAAGAAATTTTTCAAAGCTTTCACTATATATGAGATTTAGCCAAGCTCATTGACCTTTTCCTGTTTTCAAATTTTTTTTGACTTGTCCAAATTCAAAGGCTTTGAAAAATAATCATTTAATACGTTAGATAATATTGTGAAAACAAGATGTGTTTGTGAAACACCATGCCCCCGAAACAGGGTGATTTTTATTGGGTTTTTTTTCTTTGTTTTAGGGAAAAGGGTTAAAATTTTGACCTTGATCTTGATGAAATGACCTTCCCAAGTTGCGCCTTGTTGGGACCTAACTACATACCAAATATTAGCATTGTAACTTAATTAGGGATGAAGTTATAGGCAAAAGTTTAGTTGGCAGGTTCAGTTTTTGAGTAATGTTTTAGGGAAAGGGTTAAAATTTTGACATTGACCTTGATGAAATGACCTTCCCCAGTTGCGCCTTGTTGAGACCTCACTACATACCAAATATAAGCATTGTAACTTAATTAGGGATGAAGTTATAGGAAAATGTTTAGTTGGCAGGTTAAGTTTTTGAGTAATGTTTTAGGGAAAAGGGTTAAAATTTTGACCTTGACCTTGATGAAATGACCTTCCCCAGTTGCGCCTTGTTGAGACCTAACTACATACCAAATATTAGCATTTTAACTTAATTAGGGATGAAGTTATATGTAAATGTTTAGTTAGCAGGTTCAGTTTTTGAGTAATGTTTTAGGGAAAAGGATTAAAATTTTGACCTTGACCTTGATAAAATGACCTTCCCCAGTTGCGCCTTGTTGAGACCTATCTACATACCAAATATTAGCATTGTAACTTAATTAGGGTTGAAGTTATAGAAAAATGTTTAATTGGAAGTTTTGCAGACAGACAGACAGACAGACAGACATGTGGACAGACAGACAGATAGACAGACCGACACCGGTAAAACAATATGCCCCCAATCTATTGATGCAGGGGCATAAAAAGAAGAAATTACTTGTTACAAGCAATTTCTTCTTTTTCAGCAATTTTTTCTCAAGTATGTAAACAAAGTCCTCGGATGTAAAAACCAGGGATTACATAGGAAAGAGTTAAAGCTTTGTTTATCATCCGATCAAAATACTTTGAAGGAATCTGATAAGGGTTACCAAAAGATCATTTCTGTAAAATTTGGTTGAAATCCCTCCACTGGTTTTCTGAGAGGAAGATATTTAAAGCTTTCACAATATATGCAAATAAACCCGCCCATTAACCCCTTTCCTGTCTTCTTTTTTTTTAAATCAGACTGGTTCTAGATGAAAGAGGATGCAGATGACAATGAAAATAGGATACAATTTAAAATGAAACCATCTTATGTTGTAGATAATTATGGGGGAAGAAAAGAAATTGCTTGTTACAAGCAATTTCACCTTTTTCCACAATGTTTTCTCAAGATATAAAAACACAGCAATGCAAAATCCCAGGTTTGTACAGGAAAAGGTTAAAGTGTAGTTAAAAATAGCTAGTACACATACATCCACCAGGAATCTCTGAGATGACCAAGATGATCTTCAGTGGTATTTTAACTGAACCTCAAAAAAGATATCTGATTTCTAGTGCACCAAAACCAATTTTACTGTGCTAAAAATGGGCAAAACCACCAGCTGGAAAATATTAGCTAGAAATTTTAACAAGATCTGACCTAGTAACCAACTTTAGGAACCCACTAAACACAACAAAAATTGCACAAGTTATAATAGCTGTGATATCGTAGCCCTCTTTCTGAAAATCTGCTGGCGAGGGCTATGACTCCCACCTTCTTTGCGCTTTGTTGCAAGTCCTAATATTGTATGTTTTGTGATAAGTGACTCTCTATGGATGAATTCCTTACATTATGTTAATATTATGGACAAATTCTATCAAAATAATAAGAATATCAATTGTATCAATGGTTATATACCGGTTTCTTTTCAGTTCATAGAATATTTCCTAAGTTTGGCAGCCATGACATTTGGTTGGTCATGTGATCTATTATTACGTCACATTGTTTACTATTGTCATGCTGTCAAAACAGGAGCTCATACAAAATTATAGTATCCGTTTTACCTAACATTGATAAAAATTTATTTTAAAAGATACTGAATCTTCAATATCTTTATTTTATCTGTCAAATTCAATTAACTCTTGAATTACTTTCATACAACTTTTATCTTATTTTGTATCAGATCTGTCCTATTTTTCAAAAAATACTATGTGTTCCAAATATGGTGACCTAAATTCTTATTTTCTATCGTTTTGGCGGGAAACCAGAGATCTCGAGAGATCTCGCTGTCAAACAGCAGAATGGCTGACATTTGATTCAAAATGGCCGAAAAACTTCGAGTTTCCGATGGTGCAGCAAAATGAGACTTAAAAACATAAAATATACGACTTTTTTTAGATGAACATTTATTCACATGGATAGATAAATGGTTATGGTCCATTATCGTATTAAACTTGTGTTTGTACTATTTACACAACTTACAATAATCCACCTCAAAGTGCCCGGAGTGAATCACTCCGGGCACTGCAACAACGAGCAAAGAAGCGGGGTTGTAGTAGCCCTCGCCAGCAGATTATCAGAAAGAGGGCTACGATATCGCAGCTAAAGTTATAATGAAGTCAAAATCACATCTCATCTTTGCTCAACCCTTTCAAGTTCAATCCCTGTTTATTTAAATTCCTGTAAATTCATCATGAGAAAAATTGTAGAAAAAAAAAGAAGAAATAGTTTGTAATAAGTAATTTCTCCGTTTTCCAAAATTTTTCAACCCTACTGATGGTTATTTTCAAATCAAATCCTCTTTCAATTAATATCTGTAAGACCTTTGAATTTGGACATGTCTAAATTTTTGCAAATCAAAAAAAGGTTATGTGGGGAAAACAGTTCGAGGCGATGTGGGTACGAAATAGCACATTTTAGCGAAAGATCGACTTACAGTTCCTCGTGCAGCCGCGCCAACTGTAGTTCACGCGATGTCCATTCTGTAAGAGTTTGTTGGAATGGTCCACATTTAGATTTAATATCGTTTGAATACATTGCATCTTTCATGAGCTTTGTTTGGAATGCAAAATTGGACAGTTAAGTATTTTTTGTTGTTTACGACGCCATGTTGGAGAGATTTTTTTAACGAAGTATCAAATTTAAAATACTTTTGCTATAACTTATTACAAAATCAGCGATTTTATTCGCAGCATATGATTAAATACTGTATTAAATTATTTAATTTAATCAAAGGTATGGTGGTCATTTCATATCAAATCTAAAATTAAATTGAAAATTTATTTCGTTTAAGAAAAAGCATTTTTTGACACAGATCATTTCATTGTTTACATTGGCAACGTTCAATAGTTGACGTTCAAAATAAAAAGATGTCTAGACCAAAATACTTCACGCCTAACGAAGTTGCGATACACAATACGATAGATGATCTTTGGGTTTCATTCTTGGGAAAAGTGTACAATCTCACACCTCTTTGTGAGAAATACAAAGGTAAATTTACAAACACACAAAAAAAATCTTGTCATTTGTTTGCATGCTTCTAGAGAGATCTTAATATGGTAAATAACTTAATAACTTCGTTTCATGATAGGGGCTTCCTTTTTATGTGCAGACCATCAAATAAGAAAAATATGTGAGCAAAACAAGGATATTTGCACTGAATGTTTTTTAAATTGGGGGTGGGGTGGGGGGGTAGCACATAATCAGCTTACACATTTTTAGGCCTTTTTTAGTTGCAAACAGATGTAGCCAACACTTTAAAGAAAGAAAAATATGTGCCAAATAGGGTAAAAATCCATGCACAAATAGGAGAAATTGCCTGTTTTTAAGCAATTTGTCTTGTGTCAATCAATTTGTCTTTATTCCACATTTTTCTCAGTGTGTAAAAATATAGGCATGTATTGTCAAAACTCAATTATCATGCATACCTATGTTATCGTGCATGGCCCTTAAGGAGCCCCAGTGAACTTCGGTGACCTTATTTTTTCACAGGATGTTTAGTTTCTGGCACCCGTAACTGTTGCTGTGAGAAACACCCATACCATACAGCACACTTAACTTAAACCCAAGGAGATGCAAAATTGACCCCAAAATAATACATTTCACAAAATAGGGGACAGGGGATAAATCTAACATGAGTTTTCATAACTCTAAACTAAAAATTACATCAAATAAATCTTCTAGATTAATTGTTTAAAAGAAAAGATGAATGACAAAATTTGAAACGATAAATTTGCTTCTTTTCGGTTGTCATAGACACCCTCTTTTGTGAGATGCATGATAACTGCAGAAGCAATCCAAAATTTCTAAAGGTTCAACAAGGCAACTTTCAACATAAATTTCAGGTAGAAGTTTAGAATAGAACTGGACAAAAACTTTACTAAAAGATAAATTAAATGTATGTAAGATATATAAAAACTATTTCATCAGATAAAAAACATTTTTTAATTGGTAATGAACCCCGGGTTCCTTACATGCACGATAATTGAGGTGAAGAGTATATGTGCTGGGTTGTTATCTGCAACTTCTGTGCAACTTCTTTGACTGTGTGCTGGGTTGTTATCTGCAACTTCTGTGCAACTTCTTTGACTGTGAATTAGTCTAACATTTTGATGTTGCTTATTGGGTTAACCAATCCCCAAACAACAACACTTTTGGATCCCCCCTCAAAAAAATAATTGGGAAAACATTGTGTAAAATAAAGAAACTGCATGTAACAATTTTTGAAATGTTTTCTACCCAGAAAGTTGAAAAATATAAAATTTCATAAACTAAAAATTTTTCTTTCTATTTGGACTAGCCTAAAATTTTGTGGTCTGGTAATGGATTGAATACATTTAAAAAACTTCAAACGTCACCTGCCAGTTATACCCGAAAGGGGAGTTGGGCAGTATATATAGATAGATAGATCAACATGTACTGTTAACTCCCAGGTCATTAATGATGAATATCATGTGGAGAGTTCACCTACCACCTGATCAGAAATGTATGCTAGTGCTTAACCCATTACCAGACATCATAATTTTAGACTGGTCCAAACTGAAAGGAGTTGCAGACTATAATACATAGTTCATGAAATTTCGGATTTTTTTTAAAGTTCCCTGGATAGAAAATATTATATAAAATAAAGAAATTACTTGTGACAAGCAATTTCTTCATTTTACACAATGTTTTTCAAATTGCATTTCTTGAGGGGCGTCAAAAAGCATCTGTGTGGGAATGGGCTAAAAGAGAGGATTTCTAAGATTACCAAGATTTACTTACTAAGCTTTGTCATACAGTCATGATAGAACCATAACAGTGGTTTCACAATGCCAAATATAAATACCTTCAACTTCAGTCATTGTACTTATGAAAGTGAAAGATAAAAATATTGGACATATTTACTTATCAGAATTTAACACTTAAGATTTTAAATACACTTTTAAGTACGATCCTAATAAATACAACAATACTGAGCTACTATTTTCTGGCTATCTATCAACAGCCAACTGTGAACAGAACCAAGAAAAGGAGAAAGTGCTTGTAGCAAGCAATTTTCCTTTTCCTACAGTGTATTCTACCCATTACTACACTTATTTACAATTTTATAGCACTCTTGTAATGGATTAAGATGAATGAGTACCCATTATTTGCTTTCAGGGGATGTGTTGTTGAAGCCAATTGTCCAGGCAGCAGGAAAGGATATTTCACATTGGTTTGATCCAAAAACAAAGGATGTAAGTGTTACTACATAAATCGTAAGGAAATTGATAATTTTGTTACATTCTATAATCACGCACGGTAATCTCGGGCTCCATCTCATTTTTGATAACAGTACAAAAAGGAGACAATGATACTTCCGATATGGAGCCAAGGACCGGAACTGAACAGAAAAGGTAAGAAAAACAGTGCACCTCGGATACAATTTGATCTCCTATTAACCTATTATGCATTTTCCCAAAACGTCCAGAGTTTCATACCACATAGAAATGATTATATTATCCGTTGGCGGTGAAAGATTTAAAAAATAATTCCGTTTGTGAATAGAAACTTGAATCAAAGTTTGGACATCGGACCCGATCAAACACGAAAATGCGTGTTGAAATCGTTCAATTCCATGTTTTTACTAGTTCTGAAAGATTTAAGTGGCGTTGACTGTGAAATGAATGATAACGTGTTAATATAAAATAATGCTACTACAAAGAACTGCGTTTTCCTACCCCTTTTACGAATTTTATTAGATGAGAAGGAGACCAGGATGCGGTGCGGGAGACAAGATTCAGAGGGAGAGGCGATGCATATATAAATGTACTGTACAACTTCTAATAGAACCCCATACTCTTATGAAACCCCAAACCCCTCTTCGGACGTCAAAACCGACCCTTTTTGTATGATTTTCTTAAAACTTATAGCCTGTAATAAACCCCAATCCAAACAAATCAATGCCACAATGAATTCAATAGAGGGTGAATATAACTGTTCTCAACCAAATGTTCCGGCTTTTGTGATGTTTCTATGCTTAGATTGCTTTAAGTTTTTTCTTTATATTTAGAGGGCGCTGTATCCTAGATTATGTCAAAAGGTCAAAAACTTCACTGCTACGGTTAATCGCACAGTGCAATTGACAATTTTTGGATGATTTGGTAATGATTTCGTAATGAAATTGAACGAGTTTTGAATGAAATTAAAGGGGTGTAATCCAAGATCGCTAATTTCGACCAAACTGGACGAAATTTGCCTTATTTATTACCTCCCTTTATTAAAATCTACGTGATTTTGTGTTTGTGTGTCTTCATGGACCAATCAGACGTTTTAAAACCCAGAGCAGACAATAACAATTGTGGAAAATTGTTATGGATTTGAATGAAATGCTGCTCATTTTGGACGGTTTTTAAATGTTTTTGAACTATTTTGAGCGTTTTTTAATGGTTTGAGTGAGTGTTTGGAGTGAATGATTGGAGCGCAGTGTGAGTGATTTTGAATGGTTTCAATCGATGTGAATGACAATTTCACGATGTTACTAAGTATGTATACTGTAAATTCATTATATTCATGAACAACCTTTGGTTTTGATCTGCTCTTTGCAGTCGAAGTAAGTAAATCTTCGTGCTTGATATACTGTCAGCCGTATCTGTTATAAAGACTTTTGAAATAATGTTCTTTGATTTGCCAATTCACTTGATGTGTGATCTCAAAGTTAACACAAGTCAGCAGAAAATAGACCAGTGTGTAGCTGAGTTGTGACTGAAAGTATTGACCTCAAAGCGCGGGTTCTGTATTAATTTATTGGTGAGTTGTGTAACTCTATTCTTGCGACGTTGATACAAATATGACTGTTCTAAAGAGTCTTAGAGACACATTTACTGTGTAAAAAGGAAAGAAAAGGTGTCCTGTAATATTCATAAAGTTACAGTCCTAGAAAATCATTCACTGTATTCTTTTATATGCATCGCCTCTCCCTCTGAATCTTGTCTCCCGCACCGCATCCTGGTCTCCTTCTCATCTAATAAAATTCGTAAAAGGGGAAGGAAAACGCAGTCCTTTGTAGTTACATTATTATTCTATATCAACAAGTTATCATTCATTTCACAGTCAACGCCACTTAAATCTTTCAGAACTAGTAAAAACATGGATTCAAACGATTTCAACACGCATTTTCGTGTTTGATCGGGTCCGATGTCCAAACTTTGATTCAGGTTTCTATTCACAAACGGAATTATTTTTGAAATCTTTCACCGCCATCGGATGATATAATCATTTTTATGTGGTATGAAACTCTGGACGTTTCAGGAAAATGCATAATAGGTTAATAGGAGATCAAATTGTGCCAGAGGTGCACTGTTTTTCTTACCTTTTCTGTTCAGTTCCGGTCCTTGGCTCCATATCGGAAGTATCATTGTCTCCTTTTTGTACTGTTCTCCAAAAAGAGATGGAGCCCGCGATTACCGGGCGTGATAATATTCAATCAGCATTCAAGATCAGACAACACCTTTTTATTTTAACAATTAAGCGTTCAGTCTGATTTTGGGGGTTTTTTTTGTATCTTTTTCATTGCATCAGATTTTATTTTCATAGGCTTTGCATTGTATCAGAGCATTCAATCCATGACTTGTAATACAGATTTTTCTCTTAATCCATTCCCACAGAGTGACGCTTTTTGACTCCCTCAAGATAAACAATTAGGAAAACAGAGTGTAAAATGAAAAAAAATGCTTGTAATAAGCAATTTGTTCATTTTACACAACATTTTCTATCCAGAAGTTGAAGCTAACTAAAATTACATAAACTTTTGTCATCTGCAACTCCTTTCAACTTGGACCTGTCAAATTTTTTTTGTCTAGTAATGGGCTAACATATTGCTCCTGCGAGCTATATACAAAATACCTAGAGTGTGCATTTATTTTGTACCTAATTAACCCATTACCGTACTGCAAAATTGGAAGAGGTTGCAGATGACAATTTAAAGTTTAAGAAATTTTGAATTTTTTCAACTTTCTGAGGAGAAAACATGGCGGAAAATGATGAAATAGCTTATAACAAGCAATTTCTCCATTTTTCACAATGTTTCCAAAGCTTTTTTTCCTTGGGGGTGTCTAAAGGCGTCACTGAGTGGGAATGGGTTAATAAAAAATTCTGTCCATTAACTCATTTTTTGTCCTGTTTGCCTTCTAATTTAAGATAGGATAATGGCCTGCAAACAATCATAATAATAATTGTTTACGGGATGGATTATTTTTTTAAGACAGTGGACTATTTGGAGTTATATTTAGACATTAGGTCGACCCATTTAGGGTTGAGGATCCTTTTCTCTGAATGGATAGGCTTTTTCTGCAAGCTCGGCATGTTACACTTATTATACTGTCTTATTATAATAATTGACAAATCTTTTATTAACAACATACTTTTCTCTAATAAAAACAACTTCTCAATTTTCAGATTAGAACCCATGTAGATCCACTGACAGGCTGTATAATTCCATATTGCCCAAACGGCAGATTTGTTCATATTCCTCCTCCATACCCAAACTCTGACTGGGCCAACGATTTTGGACGTCCATGGTGGAAAGATGACGGATATCTTGTTGGAATTTTATCAAAGAAAACAAGATTCATCAAAATTATCAACACATTAACATCACAGGAGCAAGTTATTGAGGTAAATATAAATGATTTTATCCTGGTTAAGTTTTTCTATTCATGAATGAATGTTTTGGGTAAAGCCACTATTTAGTCTTGTTTGCCTTACCTATGGCCATAACAGCTTAACCCGTTCATTTACCACACAATCTTGCATATTCAAGACATAAAGTCGTAGGAAAATGTGAGAAAGGGAGAGATTGCTTTTAACAAACAGTTTCACCTTTTTTTCACAGGTTTCATTCAATCATTTTCAAATTTGGCTTGTAGGTTGTCCTTCATTAGACAAGGCATCTTATTGATCAGGATGGGGTTACCAGATAAATGTCAAGGTCATGAGGTCAAATTTTATTTGAAGTCACAACTTTGCATGAGTAGCCCTTGGTGAGATGAGAAACCATTATGATTTTGAGTTAACCCATTTCCAAATGGCAAATTTTTAGATTGGTCTAAATTGAAAGTAGTTGCAGACAACAATTTAAATTTAATGAAATTTTAGATTTTTCAACTTTTAGAAAACATTGTGTAAAATGAAGAAACAGCATGTGCTGCTATAATTTTAATTGTTCTGTCCTAATCATGTCCCTGCCCATTTCCAACTTACTTTTAAAATGAATATACTGTGATGTCTGAGTGAATTGATCCTGTCTCTTCACTGCAGACAACCCTCTGATTACATTCTGTCAGTACTTGGAATGTATTTTAAGGAGATTTGTTGGTGGGGGAATGGCTGGAATCATCATGCTCTTGTATTGTTTGTATTTCTGCATTTCTGTTACATTCCTATGTGTTGGATTAATTCAACCCTTGTCATGCTATATTAATAACCTTACTGAATTGCTATAAAATCAAAGGGCTGAAAGTACTAATAGAACTTGTTGTTCAAAAATCAATATTTCTTTTAGAAATCAATTTCATGAACAACTCTGACAGGGAAAAGACAAGCAGGAGGTGTAGACCAAGATCAGACCGCACTTGTGTGCAGGCTGATCTTGGTCTACATCTCCTGCCAAAACCGGAATAATCCGGGTTCAGCATGACAAGGGTTAAGAAAAAAATTTCGAATTATTTGAATTTAAGTAAAATATCTCCTTTTAAGGGGACACACCAAACCTATGGCCTCCAAGCCACTTAAATCTAAAATTTTATTTGTATCTCATTCAGTATGATTCAAAGTAAAAAAAATGAGATGGTTTTCAATTTGTTTTTAACCCTTTACCAGACAACAAACTTTTAGACTGGTACAAATTCAAAGAAGTTGCAGACAGCAATTTTTAACTGATGAAATCTTAATTTCTTTTGTCTGTTGGGTTGAAAGCATTGTGGTTCATGAAGAACAAGCAATTTCTTCATTATCAAAATTGTTTTCCAAAGCTTTTTACTTTGGAGATGCCAAAAAGCATTATTATGTGGGAGTGGGTATACTAAAGACTGATTCCTTTTAATTTCACCAGGTTTGTTCGGAAGAAATTATGACAGAAATTCTACAGCGATACTTGAAATACAATGCCCATGCAGCTAGCTATACGTGGAAGTATGATGGACGAAACCTCGACATGGAAAGAAATTTGGCAGACAACAGCATTCAGGATGACGACGAAGATTTTTACCAACTCAGTATGAACGATGACACATTTTTACAATCGGTGCATTTGTACTTCAATGATGATTTGACAGAGGCATAGAGACTTTATGTGATCAAATATATAAAATTTAGAACTTAATTTACCAAAATTGTTTATAAAATTCCTTGTTACTTTCATTTAAAAATTGTCAAAAAAAAGTGAAACAGAGATTTTGTTAAAATCCTTTTTCCCCCTATGATTTAATGATACTTCCCTTTGAATAAACCTTTAGTGAACACATTAATACAGGCCAAATAGTCTCAGGTTTAACCCATTCCCATAAAATCCAACTGTGTTTTTTCCTTGCAGTTCATGAAAATAAAGTGGAAAATGAAGAAATTGCTTGTAGCATGCAATTTCTAGTCTTTTTCTACATAATTTTCTTCCCAAGAGACACGGATATCAACCATCTGCAACTTCTTTGAATTCTGAGCGGTCAAAGTTTTTATTACCTGGTACTGGGGTTAAAGTCTTGATAAAAGCCATTTCTATAATGAATATTTATGTATAGTGAGATAGAGTGACCATTATTCATTCCAAACACCAAAAGCAGGATATTTTGTCCTAAGTCAGACTGTAAGCAGTCTAAACAGGGCTTTTACCTTTTCTTGTTGAAACCCTGTTTTTACATCCCAGTGATTTTATAATTGAGAAAACATTGTAGAAAAGAAGAAATTGCTTGTAATGAGCAATTACTTCTATTTACGCAGTATTTTCTACCCTACTTAATGCTTATTTTTCAAATCAAATCAACTTAATTTTTCGTCTGCAAAACCTTTAAATTTGGGCAGGTCTAAAGTTTTGCAGCAAGGGTCAAGTAGGATGGGTTAAATGCAAAAAAGAACCATTCCTGGTCAGGGTTGAAATTATACATCCATTTTTAAATTCTTGTATTCACTGACCTGTGCTGGATAAGATCTAAACCCTTTCCATGCTGAACTTTGAAACATTTCATGTTTTGGCAGCAGCTATACACATTTATTATATACCTTGCTGTGAAATCTTGGGATTTCTCAGTGGAATAAATTTTGATATCGTCACTGGAGTGATGATAACACTTTTCAGTTTCACTCTCTGTAATAAATCTTAAGTCAAGTATTCATCCGCACTTTTTTCAATCGACCTTCTCTCTATCAAAAAGATTGGTTTCAATATCTTAATAAAAAATAAAATGATAAAAGGTATATAATAAATAGAATAATTAACTGGTTATTCCAGATATGAAAAAATATTTCTCTCGGATGCATTGTTAGGCTTTAAAAAAACTTGTGATGCGCACTCGTTTTTTCAACGCCTAACAACACATCCTTGTGAAATATTTTTTCATATCTGGAATAACCAGTTGATTATCCTATATATCAGCCAACACATTATGAGCAGGCTGATCTATTTCTACATTACCCATTTCTCCCTGAAATACTCTACTGGTTATTAAGTTTTCCGTTAAAGTAATCTAATATTTAAGGAAGTTAATTGCCTAAAGAAAATTGAATAAAATGAAAATAAACAAGAGCCCATGAGGGCCTGAGACACTCTACTAGTTATCAAGTTTTCCCTTAAAGAAATCTGATATTTAAGGAAGTTAATTGCTGAATAAATAAAAAAAAACAAGAGGACCATGATGGTCCTATATCGCTCCCCTGAGTATAATGGCTTAAGGCTCTATTATATGACATACAAAATATCAAAGCCCTACACCTAATTATTTTGGAGAAGAAGATTTTTTTTAAAGATTTTCTCCTTTAATCCTAGGTATAGTGAAGATCCAACCATATCTAGCTAATTTCAATAGCACAGAAAAGGATTAATTTTCAAGATACTATAATTCTTTGATGTATTTTGTTAGAGGGTCAATTGATGATGGTTTATACCAGATATTAAAGCTCTATACCTTATGGTTTGGGAGAAGAAGACTTTTAAGGTTTTCCTTCATTATTTCTATGTAAAATCAGGGATCGCACCAAAAAGGGACAATAGCACAGAAAAGGATTAATTTTCAAGATACTATAATTCTTTGCAGTATTTTGGTAGAGGGTCAAAAGACGATGATTTAGACCAAATATCAAAGCTCTAGGTCCTATGGCTTGGGAGAAGAAGTATTTTAAAGTTTTCCTTCTTTATTTTTATGTAAAATCAAGGATCGCACAGAAAAGGGCTAATTTTCAAGATATAGTAATTCTTTGCAGTATTTTGGTAGAGGGTCAATAGATGATGACTTATACCAAATATCAAAGCTCTAGGCCTTATGGCTTAGGAGGAGAAGATCGTTTAATTTTTTTCACTTGGTTGCCATGGCGGCCAAAGTTCTTCATTGATTTCTATTATTTGAAGTATTTTGAAAGAGCGTGATCTAAGGATCATTTCTGTGAATTTTGGTTGAAATTCCATGGCCATTTCAGGAGGAGAAGATTTTTTTGCAATTGTGAACGGAAAGATGGACGGACACCCAGAGGACTTCACGCTCAGGTGAACTAATAACAAATTGGACTTTATACCCTTAAATAATTTGAGCAACAATCCTGAAGGCCCCTTTTCCCTTGTTTCATGATGGATCCTCTCCATTTCCAAAAGGAAGTTTCCTTATGACCCTACAATCATCCTGTGAAATTCTCATCAGAATCCGATAATAATTGTGGACGTTATCACATTTGAGTGAAAGGCCCCTTTTCCTGTGTTTCCAATACATAATAAACTGTTAGTTTATACTAATTTACTTAAGTTCGATTGCGACAAAAACCCTTGGCTTATAGAGTCGCTCTCGAAAACACACAACCCAGATGACACGTACCTGAAAGAGAGGCAGTGATTTAAGACCACTGCTACCCTATTCTACAGCTGAGTAGACTGGGGCTGGCTATTAAGTGAACACCGCCCGGTGACGGTGGGGCTCGAACCTTTGACCTTCAGATTACAAGTCATGCACCTATACCACTCGACCATCGAGACAGTCGATAAAAACAGTTGACTTTATTGTTTTAACAGACATCAAGTTCTCATAAGGCCCCTTTTCCCGTGACACTTTACTGTTGGTTTAATTATTCTGTGAAAGTTCAAAGCGAATCCGATGAAATATGGGGACTTCATTTATTTAAAAAATCATATTGCCCCTTTATATATGATACTTGAAAGACAGTTTAGTGTTGGTTTAATCATTCTGTGAAATTTTGTGAATCCGGTGAAATCTAGGGACATCATTGTATTAACTAGAATATTTAAGAAAGTTTTCATAAGGCCCTTTCTCACGCGATACTTGCCTTATCAGATCCACTGTCAAAATCAACAGTTGTAAGGAAGGTCCTTATGATGGTACAATCCCTCTGAGTAAGTTTGAAGAGAATCTGATGAAAACTGTAGACTCTAGAGTGTTAACAAGGAAAAGTTAAGCCGGACGGCCAGACAGACACATGGACGGACAGACGCGTGGACGAACAGGAAAAGCCGTGGCTATAGCTTTTCTGGCCTTTGGCCAGTAGAGCTAAAAAATTGGACTTTATCCCCTTAATTATTTTGAGCAACAATCCTTAATTTTGTTGAAACGTTCACAGAATGGCTGCAAGGTCATCAGGATCATTTCTTTCGAAATTTATCTAGAAACACGGGAAAGGAGCATTACCAAATTTCACTGGTTACCGGATCAACACCTTCCATCGGATTCCCTTCAAACTTTCACAGATTGATCGATCATTGATTTTGATATTAGATCCGTCAGGAATCACAGGAAAAGGAGCATTATGAAATTTTCCTTTTTAAATCCTTTTACCATAAAAGAGTCAATAGTCTTAATCAGATTCTGATTCTATAAAGAGTGATTTTACCACCATTAGAATTTTTCCTTTACAAATTCTGTCTGATCGATCAAGAATGATGGGAAAGCGGCATTACAATAAGTAAACAAGAGCCATGTCGGACATGACCATCCCCCGCCGTAAAAGCTTGATAGTAATCTAAAGCCAGTTAGATTTAGACTTCTTGTGCACTGCATTTCTTCTCAATGAGTTCGATAATAGCTATTATACTTTAGAGATATGCTCTGGACAAAATCTAAGTCTTAGAAACAACAAAGGACAATAACTCCAAATTTATGAAAGCAAGAGTTGTTGGTCTCGTGCACTGCACTTCTCCTCAACCAGATCTATCCTCCTATGAAGTTTCAAGTTAATAGCTATTATACTTTCAGAGATATGCTCCGGACATAATCTCAGTCTTTAAAACAACAAAGGGCAATAACTCCAAAATTATGCAAGCAAGATTTGTGGTTCTTGTGCACTGCACTTCTCCTCAATGAGATCTATCCACCTATGAAGTTTCAAGTTGATAGCATTTATACTTTAGGAGATATGCTCCGATCAAGCTCAGTAACGGAATGACAGACGGAGACCATTACTATATCCCCTTCGCCGAAACGGCGGGGTAAAAAAAAAAACTCGTTAAAATAATTAAGTCTACATTATTAATCATTTTCTTTTCAAACTGATACAGGATGATTGTGCAATCAGTAGGATTGTTCCTTTGAAGTTTTGTTAGTCTCGTCAAGTATCAGGCGCAAAGGAGCTGCATTTTTAAATATTCTAGTTAAGAATATGAAGTCCCATATCTCATGGGGTTCACTTTAAACTTTCGCAAAATGATTGTACTATTATTAGGATTGTTCCTGTTTAAATTGGAACTGATTCGTTAAGTTTAATGAGAAGAGGGACCTTGGGAATTTTTTTACAAAAATTCTCGTCATAATTCAGTTTCATTGAATCTCTTCAATCTTTCACAGAATGATTTCATTAGATTTTTTTTTTTTTTAATTTTTGTTTGTTATGTAACGTATTATTGGAAAAGGGGACATAGAAGAATTTCATTAAAAAGTCCTCATTAACACAATATCTTCACAGATTGGTTGTACCATCATAACGATTGTTGATTTTGAAAGAGTAATAGCAAGAAGCCCATATCAATGCGGGGAATCATGTGACCGACGTTGATGTTGAAAAATGGCGTCATTTTGACCGTTTCACCGGCAAATTTCAAACTTAATCAAGGTATGTATTAAAGCTACGTCCTTTTTCAGTCTAGACACCTTTCCTGGTACCCATCTTTTCCTTTTCTGTTCGAAAGTGACGAAAGTTTCAGTTGGGTGTTAAGAACATGGTATCACGGCTATATTTCTTAACCAAAGAGCTCTCTGTTCATACGGTATATTTCTGGTCTCCGTTTTATCAATATGTTTTCATTCCAGCCCATATAAAACGCTCAAGATTTCATGGTTGATTATATTCACAAAAATGATGTTAAACACACGTAGTGTCTAACACGCCAAATCGCAGTGCGCTGATGTTAAACACGCACTGAGTTGTTCGAACACTAGGTAAACCCTAGTTATAGGCTATTGAAGACAAACCTGTCGTGGTCTATTCACGAATTATCAAAAAATAGTTAAAAGACTGTGCCCGAATGAATCAAATCCATTTAAATACATTTTGTTTAAATTATCGACGTCCATCTTGTTTTTAGGTGACTCGTAAGAAGTTACGGCTGACCCTACAGAGACGAAAGTAAAACATCATTACTCAGAGACAAACGGTTTCTGGGATAGAGAAATTGAAAACAGACATCCTGAGGACATCTTATACATCCCATCTGTGCAGTGCTTCTTATGTTGAGCATTGAAAAACCCAATAACTTTGACTTGAATGGTACTGCCCGACATAATGTCAGGTCTCATAGGCATACAAGTTTTTTTTCTAGATTCTTTATTCTATTTGATTTTGAATATAAAATAATTATCTTGTCTATTTAACATAGGTTTCTTCCAAATAGACCTACATACAACATTTTTAAACGATTTCCTCGGACAATCCTTAATGATAATGGTCATTTTGTTCCTTAGTCAAAGATACGACACATCTCATTGCGATGAGGTATTAAAAAGAAGCCGAGAGAGTTGTGGAGACGAGAGAAATGGGGCGATATAACTTACTTTTGTATGGTGAATACTTTTTGATCTTTTGAAAAGTATTTGAGTTGATTTATTCTGCAATGCAATGCAATGCTTTTTCTGAAAAGAATTTGTGATTTATAAATCATGGATATTCGTGATAAATCACGCGAGAACAAATAATCGGCAAAAGAGAATGGAACCAAAACATGTTAAGATTGAGTATTACAAACGGAAAATCGTGAAAAGTTTGATGAATAGAATGTTTAATGTCTGATGGGGTTTAACGCCGCTTTTAACAATTTTTAGTCATATCGCGGCGGCTGGAGCACCTAACAACGGATTCCTGGTATATCTCGCACCAGTACACCACTATTACATCCTTTCCTGGCCTCCAGCTGCTACCCCACACTTAAGTTTACGATTATCCACCCATTGGTGAGAGACAAATGTCGGAAAAGATATGTGCCGCCGCCGGGGATCGAGCCCATGACACCCCATGATTGAAGATTGGGAGTCTGGTGCGCTTCCAACTGCGCTATGACGGCGGCGTTTGAAGAATAGAAGAAAATACAAACAGGGATTCGTGCCATGTAAGGCTAATGCAATTTGACCCGTTTCGAAATGCAACATGATTCTTTTTCTCGTGACGGATCGGATTGGTTACTCGCTTTGATTGAAGAACGTTTGCCACAAACTTTAGGAGACAGGAATAAGGTCAGTCAGTAAAACAATTGTAGTTCATCTGTAATTAGATTAAGCCGAAACAGTTGCGAAGAATATTGGGTCATTCAAGCGGGGAGTGTAACCGTTTGAATCCCGTATTCAGTTTAAATTTGCTCATCAATACGCTAGCCGGTCTGCAATTCTGTAAAGATCAGTTCAAAACAAACATAAGCGATAATACAAATATAGAAACTTACCGTAGTTTTGCGCTAATCATTTGGTGTGACATAATTTGTGACATTCGTTGTTTTGCTTGCAATTTGTTGACTGGGTCATATGCAAATGAAGTCATGCGGTGTCGACAACCGAATTCCGTGATATCTAAAAATAACCTGGAATTGCGCTAAACCTTTCCCAATATAACCCCAAAAAAGCCAGTTTAAGCCTATCAGATTACCGCGAAGACAATATCTGACGCAAATTTAAGTATTAAGCGTCCGTTTTAGCGTAATTTTAGGCGATTGGCAAGTTTTTCTTATCTAGGTGTCAGAAACATCGATACCTCCCTTTAAGCCCAAAAATAATACCTCTACAGTGCACACAAGTTTTTTTTTCTAAAATTTGACCTAGTGACCTAGTTTTTTTATGCAAAGTGACCCAATCTTGATCTTCTGCGAGATATCATGTAGACACATTCTGACAGAATATTAAGACATATGAGCCAAAAACATAGGCTCTAGAGTGTTCACAAGGTTTTTCCAAGATTTGACTCTAGTGACCTAGTGATTGACCCCATGTGATCAAATTTCAGACTCATCCGAGATATCTTGCAGGCAAACATTCTGACCAAGTTAAATGACAAGCAAGCCAAAAATTGGCCTGTAGAGTGCACACATGGTAAAGGTTGATGCCGGACTCTAGACCAAGCTCGATTTCAATAGCTCACTCTCACCATTACCTGGCCAGGTGAGCTAAAAAGTAGGACACTAAGTCAAATCTGTGACCAATATTTGTACTTCTTAACATGTCAGATCTGCCCTGAAGTTTCTTAGTTCAATAAAGAATTCAGATGAGCAATCTAGGGCCATTTAAGTCCTCTTATTGTATGGTGTGTTACAATATGACCATCTGTGTGACATTTCTTACAATTCCATGTGTGTAAGGCGACAATGCAGATCGCTGGAAAGTGAATCTAGAATACTTGCTTATCATCTAAAAACACCAAGTCAGTACTTCTCCACAGAGCAAATTGTGAAGACTCTGGTCAGACTGTGACTATGAGAATGGACAAAAAAGTAAATGAAAACACATTGTAACAGATCCCTGTATTTTTAATTAGAAAAAGTTATTAACAGGGAAAAAATGGATTGACAATAATAATCTGCAAAACCCACATCTATACAAATTCGTAACATACAATTTGACTTCAAACTTTAAGAAGAGTGTAAATACATCGAGGGTCATTGTTTGATTCAGTCTTTCATTTCGTGAAAAAGAATCATTATTCTCATAAGCTTCAGAGCCAACAGTGAACATGTAAATTATCTTGTTCACAAAATGAAAGGTAATTGATCACGAAAGAAAGCAAACAATTAATCTATTGATTTAATACAAAATAGAGACAAAATATGACCTCTTTTAGACAAAAATCTCCAAACATCTGATGTTTTTTCTTCTTGAATTATATGGGAACTTAATGACCCCTTTAATAACCTAGCTCCCTTTAGACAAATTTTAACCTATTCCCACAAAGTAACGCTTTTAAAAACCCTCAATATGAAGCTTTGGAAAACATTATGGAAAATGAAGAAATAGCTTGTTACAATGTTTTCTGCCTCAGTAGACAAAGATTTCATCAACTTAAAATTGTCATCTGCACCTTCTTTTAATTTGGACTGGTCTAAAATTTTACTGTGAGGGAATAGGTTAACCCAATATCAGACAACACAATTCTAGAGAAAATCAAAAGGGGTTGCTTAAAACATTTAAAAGTTTACAAAAATTTATTTTTTCACAATACTGGATGGAAAACTCAAAAAATAGGCTAGGTAGAGTTATGGTTCTTGTACACTGCACTCCAACTTGGTGAGCTCTATCCATCCATAAAATTTCATGGTTCTAGCTTTTATAATTTTAGAGATATACTCTGGACAAGATTCAAGTATGAAAAACAACAAAGGGCAATAACTCGAAAAATAGGCTAGGTAGAGTTATGGTTCTTTGACACTGCACTCCCACTTGGTGAGCTCTATCCATCCATGAAATTTCATGGTTCTAGCTAGTATACTTTTAGAGATATACTCCGGACAAGATTCATGTATGAAAAACAACAAAGGGCAATAACTCAAAAAATAGGCTAGGTAGAGTTATGAATCTTATACACTGCCCTCCCACTTGGTGAGCTCTTTCCATCCATGAAATTTCATGGTTCTAGCTAGTATACTTTTAGAGATATTCTCCGGACAAGATTCAAGTATGAAAAGCAACAAAGGGAAATAACTCGAAAAATAGGCTAGGTAGAGTTATGGTTCTTGTACACTGCACTCCGACTTGTTGAGCTCTATCTATCCATTAAATTTCATGATTATAGCTATTATACTTTTAGAAATATACTCCGGACAAGATTCAAGTATGAAAAACAACAAAGGGCAATAACTCAAGAAATAGGCTAGGTAGAGTTATGGTTCTTGTACACTGCACTCCCCCTTGGTGAGATCTATACACCCATGAAGTTTCATGATCCTAGCTATAATACTTTCAGAGATATACTCCGGACAAGATTCAAGTATGAAAAACAACAAAGGGCAATAACTCAAAAAATAGGCCAGGTAGAGTTATGGTTCTTGTGCACTGCACTCCCCCTTGGTGAGATCTATACACCCATGAAGTATCATGATCCTAGGTATAATACTTTTAGAGATATACTCCGGACAAGATTCAAGTATGAAAAACAACAAAGGGCAATAACTCAAAAAATAGGCAAGGTAGAGTTATGGTTCTTGTGCACTGCACTCCCCCTTGGTGAGATCTATACACCCATAAAGTTTCATGATCCTAGCTATAATACTTTCAGAGATATACTCCGGACAAGATTCAAGTATGAAAAAACAACAAAGGGCAATAACTCAAAAAATAGGCCAGGTAGAGTTATGGTTATTGCGCACTGCACTCCGTATTGATAAGAAGAATATTAATGCCAAGTTTAAAGTCAATCGGACTTACGGTGACAGAGTTATGCTCCGGACAAAGAAGTGGACACCGCCCGGACAACCGGACGCCCAGACGACCGGACGCCCGGACACCACGGGTGATCCCATAATACGTCCCGTCTTCAACGGGCGTATAAAAATTGCTTGTTACTTAATGTTAGATTAACTGAAGGTCTTTCATACCAACAAAAATCAACTCAGTTCTTCTCTCCGCTTTCTTTAACTGCAGCAATTTGACTAGTATTTCATAATCCATTACCTTATAACCCCAATTTTTTGATACACTTAAGAAATACAGCTTACAGAAACAGTGTGAAAGGAACATCAGCATTTTCTTCCTTCCCCACAATATTTTCTACCATTTCTCATAAAAAGTTTACTAATTTTCCTAATAATAAACACCATCTGCAACCTCTTTGATTTTGGGTCAGTCTAAAATTTTTGTTATCTTATAATGGGTTAAATAGACAGTCCTTTTCATCTCTATTAATATATCCAGTCTATTTCTTCTCTTAATGTCTCTCTCTTTAAATCCAGGCTATTTCTTCTCTAACTGTCTCTCTCTCTCCTTAATCCAGTCTATTATCTTTTGCTTTAAATCTGGTCCTGAAACAAATATACCAACTGGATTAGATAAGGAACTATCGACACTTTACCAGGTACTTTTGAAAAGCTATGTACGATGAACTGTAGTTTTAAAGTTAACCAGAAAACTGAAGAAAATATATATAATTAGGAAACTGAAGAAAATGAATTTAATTGTATCAAAATATTGTTGCAACTGATGATAAATCTAAGAAAAACAACCCAATCAGGTTCATGAAGTCAATATAACCTATGTATTGACTTAACCACTTCACACGCAATCCCACTTTTGATGCCCCTCTAGAAAATAGCTTCAGAAAACATTGTTGAAACTATAGAAATTGCTTGTAAAGATAAAAATCGATGACCAAAAGAAACAAAAGTTCTTAAATCATCAACTTTTGTCTGCAGCTACTTTGAATTTGCACAAGTCTAAAATTTTGCCGTCTGATAACAAGTTAAACTATACAGTTATAGTTTATATCAATTTATTTTAATTTAAATTGTGTCAAAAGCTTTGAGCTTATAGAGTTGCCTTTGAACACAACAATCCTGATATTCTAATGTCCCTGAAATAGAGGCAGTGGCTTAACCCACAGCAAAATTTTAGACTGGTACAAATTGAAAGAAGCTGCAGACGACAATTTCAAGTTGATAAAATCTTAAATTTTTTCGTCTTTTTGGATAGAAAACATTGTGGAAAATGAAGAAGTTGCTTGATACAAGCAATTTCTTCATTTTCCACAATGTTTTCAAAAGCTTTTTTCTTGAGAGGCTTAAAAAGAGGGCTTGTGTGGGTTTAACCCACTACTTCCAAATTTTACAGCTTGGTAGACTGAGGCTGGCTATTAAGTGTCTTGCCAATGAACACATCCCAGCAACTGTTGAGCTCAACCTTCAGATCACCAGTCAATCACCTAAACCACTTTGCCATCAAGGTGGTTAAAAATTCTATATCAATTGGTAGACAAACATCTAACTATTATTTCAGAAAAGAAGGAAATTTACACTTACTAGGTATTAATTCCTCTTCAGTTAGGGGTTGTCTGTTGAAAGGATCAGTTTGTGAGTTGAGAAGATGTCGGACGATGAATGGTCGATCTACGACATTACCACTCGGTAATTGTACAGGGTCCTTCATTAATGTATCCATTAATGCATCTGAAAACATACGAAAGAAGCAGATTTGATTGCCTGACAAAATAATTAAATCTGTTATTCAGAGAAAACCTGCCTTAAACATGTAACTATATGATGAGAATCCAATGAAAAATGTGGACTCTAGAGTGTTGACAAGGATTTTTAATCAACTTTTCATAAGGCCCCTTTTCCTGTGTTGCTTGACGGATATACATATACAATTTTTAGCTTATTTTTTTAGTCTTTTGAGGTAGAAAACATTGTGCATAACAAAGAAATTTCTTGAAATTTCACGATGATTTTAAAGACTTTTACTTGAGGGGAATAAAAAGGTATGACTATGATAAAGTAGGTGGAATTTTAACACAAGAAATTAGGTTATTAGCTTATGACCTGTACCTTTAAATTCTTCTGGGATATTCCCATAATCCACTTCTTCTCTCATTTTCCGTACAACCAAATCCTCGACTCGATCTTGAATGCCTTTAAATTTCTCAATGTCAGATTCAGTTTTAATACAGGCCCTTCTCATTCTAGCTATAGCATCATCAAATAATTCCTTCTTGTATGATCTCTGGCAAATAGAAGAAATAGACGGATCACAGCTGTCAATCAAATAATCATTCGACCAATCAAATTGTTCATGTAGAACAGAAGTGAACTTTGAACTCTTCCATACGACGACAATTATGTGAAGCAAGTTTGTTGGTTTGGGGACATAAATGGCATAACTACAGCTTATTTAAGCTTTTGTTACAACATTTAGTTAATACTGAAGCTGAAACTCTGGATGAATGTTAACTATCAAAACAGCAATGAATATCTATAGGATAAGAGATAGAGGACAAATTACTAATGCAATATCCTTCTAGAACACTGGATCCCCTATGGATACTTGAATACTAAATTATGAGAGAAATCGTATTCAAACTGTGTAAGAAATTCTGGAATATAAGAGCTAGGGTTTATTTTAACCCATTCCGAATACGTGACGCTTTTAGACACACACACCCCCCAGAAAAAAACCTTGAAAAACATTGTGGAAAATGAAGAAATTGCTTGTTTCAAGCAATTTCTTCATTATCCACAATGTTCCCCCAAAAGTAAAGAAAATCCAGTATTTCATGAGTTTTGAAATGTCATCTGCAACTCCTCTCAATTTGGACCAGTCTAAAATTTTCCCTTCTGGTAATGGATTAATAATCATAAAATTTTTTAGCTCATGATCCAAAATTTCTTGCACAGTTTGAATAAAATTTCTCACACACAAACATAAATATATGTGTCTGGAAATTGAGGAGGAGTTGCATTAACAAGAAATTTTGCATTAAGCCCCTTTTTCTGTGAAGCAGCATAAAATGACAAGCTTCATCATTCACCTATTGGTGGGAAAGAAATGGAGCATTTTAACCCATTCCCACACAACAAAAATTTAGACTGGTCCAAATTCAAAGATGTTGCAGATAACAATTTAAAGTTTATGAAATTTCAGATTTGTTCATCTCTCTTGTTAGAAAGCATTGTAGATAATGAAGAAATTGCTCGAAACAAGCAATTTCTCCATTTTCCACAATTGTTTTCTAAAGATTTTATATTGAGGGGCGTTTAAAAGCATCACTGTGTGGGAATGGGTTAAGGAAAAATCATGTCAAATAGCATAGAAAATTATGTATTTTCACCTTTAGAAGAAAGGTAGCAATGGAATTCATGATGGGAAAAGGACAGATAGATAATAACATTTTCCCTCTTTTCTCACAATGTTTTCTTTCAAACAAGACATTATTTTCAATTTCATTGCACTTTGAAATGCCATCTGTAAAATCTTTCATTTAGACCAGCTTCAATTTTTGTCCTCTGGCTAATGGATTAAAGTTGCAATCTAAAATCTACATGTTGAAAATGAAAAATGATAATTTTCAATTTAAATTCAAGTCATTGACATTTTCTGACAAAGGTACAATTCAGCTACAAGTTTATTGTTGAAACTAATTCTTCATTTTCAAGAGGTCCCTTCCCTATCTTATTTAGGGGAAAAAAATCAACATGACATTTTGGATAATAAAAAATGCTTGAAATAAGATTTCCCACAATTTTTCAGTGTAAGAAGAACTTAATTTTTAGTTTGAACTGCCATTGTTTTTCAATATATTCTATTCCAAAATTCTGTTGTCTGATTAAGGTTTATCCTATTTCCACACAATCATAGTTTTTTATGACCCTCATTTACAAACCTTGGGAAAAAATTGTGGAATGTGAATAAATTGCTTTAAACAAGCCATTTCTTCATTTCTCATAGTGCTTTCTTCCCTTGAACCATTACCACAAAATCTCATATTGTATGCCTAAAACATTGTGGACAACTCTAAAAGGCAAAGATTGATAAAATTCCATGAACTCAAACTTTTTGTTTGCTACTTCTCTCTATCTTTTTACCAAAATTTGTCTTTTAGTACAGGGTTAAAATGAAAGGAAAAAATGAAAGAAAGGACAAATTGATTTTCAAAATATTTTCTACCTTTTTTTTTCAATTTCAAACAAAATTGAAATGTTTTCAGCATCATCTTTAATTTGTAACCAGTTCAAAATTTGCCGTCTGGTAATGGGATAAACAACATAAAATATCTCAACAATCATAATTCAATCAGATCAGCCTGCTCAAATTTGGCAAGTTTACATGAGCCAAAGTTTGGTTATGATTTTTTGTATCTTTTCATATAACTCATCTCAATTAATTGGCAAAAAGGGAAACATAATATTGAGTACTAATTATTGACCTGTAACAATAAAAAGGGTATACCAGTAATACTATTTACCTCCCTTTAATTTAAGAAATTACTGAATAATGCTATATCTCTTCCTAACCTATTGTAAAGACATACATTTTCGATTATAAAGTTAATTTTAATACCCATTCATTATTCCACATGGTTTATTCACCTGTCTCACCTGAACTTTGATTAAAATTTACAAATACATTATATTTTGATATTTTATGCTAATTGCATGACCCTAAGAGGTATCTTCGTACAAAATTCATGATTTATATACAGATATTTCACCCTTATACAGTGCCCGAATGACCCTCGGTGGTCCGGGGTGCAGGCTTCAAACCTGTAGATGACTAGCGTCATAGTGGTTCAATTCCACCTTTCGGGCGAGTTTTAATGACACAGGTGTCTAGAAACCCTGATGTAAATAGGGGAGAATTTTGCCAATTTCAACAACATTGAAAGGACATTATCAACCTGATAATGAATTGTGTATTGATTTATTTCACTTGTGAAATTAGTAACTTCATATCAATGATACTTTGTGCTCTAGAAGTTGCAGTTCTTGACCCAGACAATAAAATTTTAGACTGTTTAAAAAAAACCTATGTCTTTTGGGGTAGAAAATGTGCCACAAATGAGTGTTTTCTAAAGCCTTTTTCATCAGGGGCTTAAAAATCGGGATTGTGTAGGAACCGGTTAATCAAAGCTTACTGGGGTTAGTGTAACAAACCAACAGACTGCACATACCAACCTTTTGACAACAGATTTTCAAATTGAACACGCTCAATTACGTTTTATTTTCTATACAACAATTAATCAGTAATTTCTCTTTTTCTCATGTTATCCTCTATTTTGCTCTAATCTTCTAATTTCAACAAAAATTGACTTATCATCTGTAACATTTTTCAATTCCAACTAGTCTAAAATTTCAACTTCCGTATTTGAGTTAAGTCAATTTACCTCGTCGTTAGCAATAGCCTTGTCGAAATCCTCGCAATCTAAATGCAGGTAAATGTCCGTCAGTGAGTTCAGTAACTCTTTTGGCTCCCATCCGTACTTTTCTGGATTCTTCACTTTCAGATTCTTACACTTGGACCCACATAATTGTTGTAGATTAAAATTCAACATGGCTGCCAGTCTATCTGCCAACTCCTACAAACACAGAAAATTCCAAGATTGGTACCACTGTCGTCTTTAATAAAGCAGACTATAATGCACCGGTTTTGGTACATACACGGAGAGCCTGGCACGTTAGGTTTTTTCCTCACTAAAATCGAAAAAACGAGGCTTACGCATACACAGCAAATTTTGGTGAAAATATTTGGATATGCCGCAGGATGTCCATCCAAAACGATAAAAATCTTCCTTTTGTAGTTTTAAAGTAGTCAGTTTTAATGTTAAAACATTTCTCACATCGACAATCGAAATTGTGTGCAAAAAAAACTTTGGAGTGCCACCACTTTCATGTAAAATATATTATGAACACCGCCTTCCGCTACCGCCATATTGTTAACAATCAATCCATCACCCAATCAGATTAGATGTTTGGGTTTACGTCATTAAATGCCCATCAGCCAATCTCTTGATGCAGTCTTTTGGGATCTACCTGTCGGCTTTGTTAAAGTCAACGGCGGTACCGGTCTAAGAAAATTCCTTGTTGGTAATAGGGGGTTAAGTACCACTTTAACCCATTCCAACACAGTGACACTTTTAGACACCTCAAAGAAAAAAAAGCTTTGGAAAACAATGTGGAAAGTGGAGAAATTGCTTGTGACAAGCAATTTCTTCTTTTTCCATGATGTTTTCTTTCCAAAAAGATGAAAAAATCTAAAATTCCTTCAACTTTGAATTATTGTCTGTAACTTCTTTTGATTTGGACAAGTCTAAAATTTTGTAATTGGTTAAAAAGAATCTCTGTAATATTGTAGCAGTTGGTGTAACTAATCATGGCTTCTTGTTCTCCCTCATATGTGTGCAATCAATAAATTCAATAGTAGCTGCCAGTGGCTCAATCTAATTCAGGCACACCGATCAGTGAAATAATCAAAATGATAAATTCTTTGTTTTTAGTAAAATGTTAACTACTTTATTCTCTTTTTTTAACCCTTTCCCGCTTTTGGAAATTTTAGACTGGTCCAAATTGAAAGAGGTAGCAAGGGACAATGAAAATTGGATACAATTTGAAACTTAAACCATCATAAGTGGTGGAAAATATTGTGGAAAAAGAAGAAATTGCTTGTAACAAGCAATTTCTTCTTTTTCCACAATGTTTTCTCAATCATAAAATCACCGGGACGTGATCCTGGGTTTGTACTGGAAAGGGTTAAGAGCGTAGAACTATTACCTACAAAACTAGAGGTCTCGGGCAAATCAAAGCCAGGATATTAACCCATTACCACAGAGTTTAGACTGGTCCAAATTCATAGAAGTTGCAGAAAGCAATTTTAAGTTGCGCTTTATGAAGGAATTACTTCACAACAAGTAATTTCATCATTTTCCATAATATTTTCCAGTTGTTGGTTTTTTCTTGAGAGTCTTAAAAAAGTGAGATTGTGAGGGAATGGGTTATTTCATTTGAGCAATTTAAATGAAATTCATAAAGAAATATTTTTTTTTGCAAAACTAGTACAAATATAATTAAATGTAACAAATATTAAGCTCTAGAAACATGATATTGGCTAGTTGTATTCAACTAATTACCAGCCGACAAAAACTTAGACTGGTCCAAATTCAAAAAAAAATTTGCGGTAAACATTTTTAATTTGACAAATTTAAATATCTCTGACTATCTCAGTAGAAAACAACATAATAAAGAAACTGCTTGGTTGAGCAGTGAAATGCTATTATCAGATATATGATGAAGAGAAATCCACTGTTATACTTACAGGAATTAGAAAAGGTTTTTGTATTTTCTCCGTCAAATAATGAAACATATCGACCGTCTGAGTGGCTAATGTTAGATATGCCTTGCACTGTTTCTCATCTGTGGCAAGTTGTCTTTGTTCGTTTTGTTGTTGTTCCTGAAAATACATATGCAAACAAGATTGTGATATTTTGTTACTATTCATAAAAATATATGTAGAAAAAAGATTATGGCATTATTTTGTTTTTTAATAAATGTATAATCAAGATTGTGACCTTTTGTTGATCATAAAAATACATGCATTTGCCAGATTGCGACATTTTTTTGTCCATAAAAATACATGTAAAAGCATTCACAATATTGTTGTCCATAAAATACATGCATACACAAGATTGTGACATTTTGTTGTCCAGGAAAATACAAAAATTCAGAAGATTGCGACATTTTGTTATCCATTAAAATATATACATACACAAGATTGTGACATTTAGTTGGTCATAAAAGTTCATGTAAACACAAGGTTTTAACATTAATAATCATGAGTCTCACTTTAGGGTGAAAACGCAGTGCTGTTAGTACATGAAATCAGTAAAAACCTTATGACCAGTCCAATTGACCAATTGCAGCTGTCAATCATGGAATTAACCAACCAATCAAATAATTTATTCAGCCCGGACATGAGCTTTTCAACTCTGAATCTGCCGCAATTTTTTACCTTTAATGTTGGTTTGGCGACTAATACGTCGTAACTAAAGCTTATTCAAGCTGTAGTTACGATATTTAGGTTGCCAACCAAACATTCTTCCTTTTTGTTGCAAGCTACTGACCATAGTTTTTGAAAATAACACCGTTAAAAATTGAAGCGGAACTTCCTGTCAGGGTTAATGGGTGGGGCCTAGGGTGTCAGTGGGCAGAGCCAGCGATTGGTCAATTAATCAATTACTCTACTCACATCTCTAACAAACAGGATAGTTTGTGCTTAAGATGTGTGCTGAGGAGAAAACAAAAAGTATATCTTTGTAGAGCAGATTAAATGTTGTAACTACATCAGCCTGAATAAGCTGTTAGTTATTTTGTTTGGGTTGCCTGACCAACAAACCTGTTTGACATAAGTACAGGTTATAAATATAGAGACAATTTGACTGGCCAATACATGGATATATTTTGATTGACAGTAGCCATTGCTTACTGAACTGTTGAATTCCAGCATTTTATACGAAACAAATTACTAATCCAGTAAATTTTTTTGAGTATAATTTTTCCGGCCCGGTCGTCGGATTTCTGTGCGCCATTTGTTAAAACTATGTGTAAATGGTGCAAGGACGCGCTCTAGAATGAAACTTGTAGGTTGATGAAATTTCAAAAATCTCTCTCTTTAGGGATAAAAAAATTGTGGGTAATGGAGAAATTGCTTGTAATAAGCAATTTCTTTATTTTCCACCATGTTTTATAAAGCTTTTTTCTTAAAGGGTAGGAAAAGAAGGGCTCATGCCGGAATAAGTTAAAACACATCAACAACAAATAAAAGAAAATTACTCATGAAATTACTTAATGTAGTACTATAGGTTTGTAAAACAACTCTATCAAATGAAGCAGCAATTTGTCTGAGTTCACAAAATCTACATAACTGATCGAACACTTACCTGAGATTTCTTATTCCACTCCTCCGTTTTTGCCATTTCCTCTTGAACTTCATGAATTCGTTTCAAGCAATCAAGACTTTCATCAAGCAGGAATGTTGTATCATTCATCAACATGTTTACAAATTTCACAAACTGTTTGCCCTCACTGCAATGTAGTTGAAGCAATATTTCAAATGAAACTTTCACATCCTATGAAAAATTTGGTAGATAGCTGCCCTTACAAAGTTATACTTAGCCATCAAATTACATTACTTCACAAATATGTGATCAGGGACATGATTAATTGATTGATTGAATAGGGTTTACTGGTTATCGCCATTTTTAACAGTATTTCAGTCATATCGCGGCGGCTGGAGTATCTAACGATGGATTCCGGATATTTCTCACACCAGTACTACCATTACATCCTTTCCTAGCCTCCAGCTGCTATCCTACTTAGGTTTACGATAATCCACCCATTGGTTAGAAAAATATCAGAAAGGATATGTGCCGCCTCTGTGGATCGAACCCATGACATTCCAAGACTGAAGATTAGGAATCTGATGCACTACTGACTGCGGTTAAGATCAAGGAAATAAATCATAAGGCATGACACAAAATAGTTGATCGGCGACCTAAACTTCTTAACTAAAGCTTGAAACCAGAGGGCCATTGGCCAGGTGCAGTCACTTGAGACAAAGGCTCTTTTTTCTTCAGTAGTCAACTTTGATGTTAAGGCTAGGATTATGATACAAGTGGATACAACAGATTTCAATTCTTTAAGCCATTTTTAAAGGGGGACACCTAAGGAACACTTTGGCTAAATTCGGTTAAAATTGGTCCAGTGGTTTCTTTGGAGATGTTGTTTAACCCATTCCCACTCAGTGACGCCTTTAGACGCCCCTTAGGAAAAAAGCTTTGGAAAACAAAGTGGAAAATTAAGGAATTGCTTGTTACAAGCAATTTTTTTTCATTTTCCACATTGTTTTCTACCCAAAAAGTTGAAAAAATCCAAATTTTCAATAACTTTAAATTGTCGTCTGTAACTTCTTTCAATTTGGGCCAGTCTAAAATTTTGCCGTCTGGTAATGGGTTAAAGAGCAGACAACGGACAAAGAAAGGATGGAGGGTGATCGAAATGGTTTCCCCAAAGGAATTTGTGCTAAGGTGAACTAAAATTTGCAGTTTTAATGTTTATATTACCAAACCAACAAAAATACTTGAAATAAATAGTGGAGGTCATTATTCACATTCTGAATGAATAATTTGATTGGATATTTAATTTCTTGACTCATCTGATCTTAGTGCAATACATTGTACATATCTTACATTGGTTTTAACTTGAGATGAATGAGAGATAAAAGCTAACAGTCAACTCTACATATCTACATATTTAAACATTCTAGCTATACTGGGGTGGTAGGAGTAAATCTTAGAGTTTCTTA
The DNA here is from genome assembly GCA_946902895.1 of Fragum fragum. Taxonomy (NCBI): domain Eukaryota; kingdom Metazoa; phylum Mollusca; class Bivalvia; order Cardiida; family Cardiidae; genus Fragum; species Fragum fragum. Next base: position 12,438,824 of record OX336378.1, read on the forward strand.
AGTAAGAATAATGATCAGATTAACCAAACAATGCCTCTTTTCAACACACTGCATATAAAATCCCACATTTAAACCCATTACCAGATGACAAAATTATAGACCAGTCTAAATTGAAAGGAGTTCCAAATGAAGTTTGTTATATATTAGATTTTTTCAACTTTCTTGGTAGAAATGTTGGCAAAATGGAGAAATTACTTGTTGCAAGCAATTTCTTCATTTTACACAATGTTTTCCCAAATGTTTTACTTAAGGGGCGTCAAAAAGCGTCACTGTGTGTGTTTGGGTTAATGCTTGTAAAAATTGGAATGGGGTAGAAACACGGGGAAAATAAGAAATTTATCATTGTCTCACAATATTTTCTTTCCTATGTGGCAGTTATTTTTTCTGTTTTTACTAACTTTCAAATGTTGTCCGTAATTATTTCAATTTGGGCCAGTCTAAAACTTTTGTCTTGTAATGGGTTGACTGGTTGCCACATTGCTATAACCCTACATGACATTTATCTTTCAACTCATATTACAAGTTGTGGGCTGTAATCTCATTCACTTTCGATCAGTCTTAACCCTAGTCATGCTGATCCTGTAATATTCCTGTTTTGATATTGAATGTGGCAGATGTATAGACTAAGATCTGTGCAGTCTGATCTTAATCTATGCTACCTGCTTGGTTTTTTTAGTGTTCAGAGGAAATATTTGACACAAAGTGGGTCTTAATTTTACATAAATCTAAAATTTTGCTAGGAAAGGATAAATACTCAGCAGGACAAGGGTTGTTTTTGTTAGCTGGTTATGCATTTATCATATTGGGTGGTTATGCATTTTTCATATTTAAAGAGAACAAAATAATTTTCTCAATCCTATAACCAATTACCATACAATCCCGCATTTTCAACCATCAGAGAAAACATTTTAAGAAAATAAATTGCCTGTAAGAAGCAAATTTATCTTTTCTCACAATGTTTCCTATCACATATGGCATTCTTTTTTCAATTTGATCCACTTTGTTTCATCACCTGCAACCCCTTTCAATTAAGACCAGTCAGGAATAGGTTAACTAATTACCAGACTGCAAAATTTTAGACTGGTTCACATTGAAAGAAGTTTCAGATGAAAATTTAAAATTTATGCAATTCCACATTTTTCATCTTTCTGGGTAGAAATATTGTGGAAAATGAAGAAATTGCTTGTCACACAATGTTTTCCCAATTTTCTTTTTCTTGGGGGGCATCAAAAGGGGATATTGTCTACCAGGGCTCCGGAAATTTTGAAATCTAAATCGGTCTGGGACATTGCCCACCCCCCAACCCCCACCCACCCCCCGTACGCCGACAAAAAAGAATACCCCGCCTTTTTTCAAATTATCCCGTACGTAAAAAGGTTATCATTCTTTCAGTAGTTGCCTTCTTTTTCAAATGTTCCAAAGATGATTATAATCTTCAACAAGTGGAAGATAGATGAAAACAACTGACAGATCACACTTTCATTTTGTTTTTGAAAATTCGGCTGAGTATAAATTGCATATAATGCAATGTAATGTACGGCAATCCACGAAATTCCAATATGTTGTAAAATTAGATAGACGTATAAATTACATTATTAAAATTTAGGGGTTTTACAGAGTACGGCAAATTTAATTATAGTAAAGACATACTTTTTCATTTTCATAAGCTAGTTATCCAAAGTTCTGTTAATCTAACACAGTCATGTCGATTTTCTCTCAACACGAGCGTTTCCATATATTGATTGAATTCTTTCGGCTATGTTTCTTACCGTGAATGAAAAAGTATAAAACATATATTAATGACCTGACTTTTTTATGTAAATTTCAAACCCGGTCTCACGCACTTACTTGTGATAAATTAATTTCATAAAAGCGTTGTGCTGAGCTATTATGACTGAACGAACGGCAACTGAAGCCTGTTCATGTCTCGATTTATACGCATCCCATGTTATAGTAAAAGAAATTAGTTTCAGGAGTAACTGCAATTTAAATTGACGCAGTATTTGATGTCCATTTCTTCCAACGTGTATAAGTAAAACCGATCCATCATTGCAAATAGTTTACAAAACTCGATACGCGAAGTTCGGTCAAGCGTGAAACTGTAAATTAGGTCCATGGGTATGCGGATGGGTATTAGACTAGCCGTCGGGTAAACTAATTATCGATTTTTGGCACTTTTGTTTATCTCTTAATCTGCAGGTAACGTGTGAAACCCTTGATGTATGTCGTTTTCAAGTGGATTTTGATAGATGGTGGGCGAGTTTATCAATATTTGAACGTGAAATTTGGTGAAAATTTCAGACCGTTTTGGTGTAATTTTTGGGGATTCCAATCGGTCTGGAAATTCAAAATTCGGTCCAGACCGGCAATTTATCGGATTTCCGGAGCCCTGTTGTCTACATTGAAAGGAGTTGCAGATGACAATTAAAAAATTCAAGTAATTCAAGATTTTTTAACTTTCTGGGTAGAAAATACTGTGGAAAATGAAGAAATTGCTTGTGACAAGCAATTTCCTCATATTACACAATGTTTTCCCATTTTTTTTCCTTTAAAAGGCCTCAAAAAGGGACATTGTGCAGGAATGGGTAAAGTATCTTGATAAATGTTCAAACTTACTTTGCTTCTTCGATGATTTTCTGTTGGTGGGGAACGATGTCCCACATGGACTTAAATATCACACTGAGATGGTAACGAATGCTGAATTTATCGTAAAACTCATTACTTGAGCCGGTGGTCTCTATATCTGAAATATTCACAATTCCCACATGATCTTGTATTTACAAACTGCAAGTGGCAGATGATTTTTTGAATTAAATAATCATAGTTCATAAAAGGGGTATCATTGTTAGGCAAGAGGACCGCGATAGTCCTTTTTTGCTCACCTTAATATGATAGTTCTAATACTTTAAAAGACTTTTGTGTAAGTAAAACCAATTGGAATCCCAAAATAGATACTGATCTAAGAATAACTAACTTTGAAGTATAAGGCCTTACTACTTGGTTGATTTTTAAAGAAAACAAAGTGCTTATTTTCTTTGTAGAGCTACAATTTTAGGTGTTATGGTAGAGGAAAATTAGGAATAACACTTGCCAAACATCAAACTTCAGGCCTAAAATTTTGGGGCGAGGTGAAGTTTTAAAAAAATTCATCCTAATATCTAGGATCCACCAGCATTGGGCCAATCTTAAAATTTAATTAAGAATTCAAAATTCTTAAATAGAGCGCAATTTGGTGATGAGACATGCCAAATATCAAAGCTCTTGGCATAATGGTTTAACGCTTTCCTGGATAAACCTGGGATTTTACGTCACTGTGAATTTATACTTGAGAAAACATTGTAGAAAAAGGAGAAATTGCTTATAATAAGCAATTTCTCCTTTTCCCACAATGTTTTCTACCACATAGGATAGTTTTATTTGGAATTGCATCCAATTTTCATTGTCGTCTGCATCCTCTTTCAATTTAGACCAGTCTAAAATTTCATAAAAACAGGAAAGGGTTAAGAAGATTATTTTTTTAAATTTCTTTTTTAATATCTATGTAAAATCAGGATCACTTAACAAAGGGCTATTAACAGTCAGAAAGAAAGAAGTTGGACAGATCGCTGTTGGACAGTGATTCATAACAATGGTTCACCTTGAGCACTTTGTGCTCAGGTGTCCTAGACCTCAACTGACCAATCACTGGCCCCGCCCACTTACCGTGTTGGCCACACCCATCGACTCTGAAAGGAAGTCTGACTTTGAATTTAAACAGCGTAATTTTGCAAAATTCAAGGCTAGTGGCGTGTAACAAAAAGTAGGCGACTTAAATTTCGAAACTACAGCTTGAGTAAGCTTTAGCTACAATGTTTAAGATGCCAAACCAACAAAAAGTGTAACAAAAAATGGCGGCTGATTTCGGAGTTTAAAACTCATTTCTGGTCTAAATGAAATATTTCATTGATCAACTGGTTATTTGATTGACAGCTGCAGTTGGTTAATTAGTAGACTATCTTCAAGCACACATCTCTGATTCCTCTCAAAACAGCCAAACTTTCAATATTACAATTTAATATCACTTTCTAATAAATCATTACTTTCTTATTAATGCTGTTTATGGTTTATTAACCCCTTCCCAAAGAAGAAAATTTTAGAATGGTTCAAATTAAAGTACATGCAGACATTTTTTAGTTCATTAACAAAATCATGGTCTTTTTGGGTGGAAAACATCGAGGATAGTGAACATTCTCAACAATATTTTCCCAAGCTGTTTGATTGTTGGAATGGGTTAACAAATAAGATCATTTAGCACATTGGATGGGTCTTAAACCTTATTTTGTACAGTAATTGTGTTGATTCTCTAAGCCATATTTTTTGTATTTTTGTAAGAATTCAGAGATACACCACAAATCTACCTGTGTAAAACTGCATGAGAGCTGGAGCCAAAAACTGCCGGGAGAGATCATGTAGCAATAAGTTTTCATGGACCTTTTCTGTTCTGGGTTGGACTGTCGGGTTGAGATAAAACATCACTTCTACAAGTTTGGCCAGTAAATATGGGTTGTTTAGATAATTTGGAGAGCAAACAAAAACAATCAACAGCTGTAAGACTCTTTCTGTACATGGGTCCTCTATTATTCCAGGCTTTACTCTGAAATATCAAGATATGTTTGCTAAGCACTAATACTCTGCTAACAGCTAATCTTAAAGAAATTGGCCTTGATAATTTACCTTCACAGATGTCCTTGACCTTGTACCTACTAATCAAATATGAACCTTGTATCTTAACCCATTAAAACACAATAAAATTTTAGACTAATCCGAATTGAGGTTGCAGACCCTAATTTTTTGTTGGTGAAATATTAAAATTCTTTATCATATGGGGTAGAAATTGTTTGTACCATGGACCTCTCCATCCCAAAGCAAGCACTCTACCACATTGCTATAAAAGGTGGAATTTACGGCAAGGTAGTATAAGCACCCTTTATACACTACCCAGCTACAGTACATTCAGGTTTCAACTAGAACTGTCACATGATGACAATTACCCACTCTAATGAGGGTGCATTGTTAGGCGTTAGAAAAACGAGTGCAAAGCTATTGTTATGAATCATTTTTAACGACTAACAATGCATCCGAGTGATTTTTTTTTTCATATCTGCTTATTCCAGATATGAAATAATGTTTCATGAGGATGCGTTGTTAGGCGTTGAAAAAGCGAGTGCGCAGCACAAGTTGTTTTAACGCCTAAAAACACATCCGAGTGAAATATTTTTTTCATATCTAGAATAACCAGTTGATTATTCTATTTAACATATACCTTATTATTTTATTTTTTATTAAAATATCGAAACCAATCTTTTTGACAGAGAGAAGGTCTATTGAAAAAAGGGCAGATGAATACATGATTTAAGATTTATTACAGAGAGTGAAACTGAAAAGTGTTATCGTCACTCCAGTGATGATATCAAAATTTATTACACTGAGAAATCCCAAGATTTCACAGCAAGGTATATAATAAAAATATGTATTATTGCAATAAAATAAAATTCTAAAGTAGTGTCAAAAGAACAGCTTTGTGTGCATATACATAAATTATGTTAATTTGCTTGTATCAAGCAATTTCTTCATTATCCACAATGTTTTCTATCCAAAAAGAAGAAAAAATTCAAAATTCCATCAACTTGAAATTGTCGTCTGCAGCTTCTTTCAATTTGGACCAGTCTAAAATTTTGCTGTGTTGGAATGGGTTAAACAGAGACCTGTCCTCAGGATAAAGTCATTTTTGTCCATGGGGCTTTCACTGTGACCGGTATATTGAAAGACTTTTAATGTGACTCTAGTACTCAACAATAGAAACAACTGTGTTGAGCTATTTTTAAATCCATCCATTAATGTAGAAGATAAGCTCTAGACAAGGAGCCTGAACCGTGAGCATATCAAACAAAACTTTTTGTATGACATTATTTATTATCAAGAGGAAGAAGTGTGTCAAGTTATGAAATTCTAACAATCTTTGTCTTTTTTTAAGGAAAGGAATTTTGGATAATGAAGAAATTGCTTGTTACAAGCAATTTCTTCATTTTTGATAGTGGGTAAAACTTCTGAACAGCCAAGCTAAAAGGATGGCTTATGTGGGAATGAGTTCCTTTTACTTACTGAGCAACAAATAGGAAGAATTCTGCTATGTCCTCAATGTAGAATTCAGGTATTGCAGCAAACACTTTAGATACATCATTAGGCAGTGGTAAAATATGCCTGAAAGAGAAAGAACAAGATGTGATTGTGCAGTAGAGATAACCTCCTAACAGTTATCCATATGGGTGTACTAGAGTACTGTTTCTTTACCATTTGTCTACATTTAAACAGTGGCAGATCTTCTCCACTTTTACCTGGACAAGTAAGCCATGATTCAACAGAATCAAAATGAAATTATCTGCAAATACAAAATAGTGATACATTCTATGAGAACATTACTGTTAATGAAGAAAGTACTTGGCATTCAGCAATATTTTCTACCCTTCAATATAAATGGTAATTTTGCTCTTTCAGAGGTATTTTGTACCATTCCAAGGTGTGTTCCGATATTCATTTGTATGTTGCCTTGAAAATGTACTTGTCTGCAAGCAGAAAAGCCCATGTCAGACAAGGGAATTCCACACCCCTGCTAAGGATGAAAAATTGGCCCTTTACAGGTTCATACTAACTAAAATTTACTCTCACATGAACAATGAAGCTTAACCTTTGTCATACTAAATATTTTTGTTTGTTTAGGATTGCATTGAATTACAGGATTGAAAGCACTGAAGTGCCCTAATTATGGGTACAACTTTGACTTAAAAGAGTCAAACAGGTGGTGAAGACTATGATCAGACTGCACATATGTGCAGGCTGATCTTAGTCTATACCCCCTGCAAAAACAGGAATATTTTGTGCTCAGCATGACATGGGTTAAACTGTAAAGGTGTCGTGAAGCATATGAGTTCAGGATCAATAATTCTCATGCACAAACATAAAATTTGAATGACTAGAAATGTGTCACAGACACAGACGACCCTGCTTAAGTACTTGTCAGATGACCTTCAGCTGTGACCTTGAAAATATCCAACAGAACTTTACCCATGACACTAGTACTCATTAAGGGGAAAATAAACACAATCACACTAAGCATCCATCCACGCTGCCACTCTAACTCTGACAGTTTGTTTGATTTGTTTTGTTTGAATGGGGTTTTACGCCGCTTTCAACAATCTTTCAGTTATATCGCGGCGGCTGGAGCACCTAACGATGGATTTCTGGTATTTCTCACACCAGTACATGCCATCACATCCTTTCCTAGCCTCCTGCTGCTATCTCACATAGGTCTACGATTATCGACTCATTGGTGGGAGACAAATAGTCAGAAAGGATGAGAGCCGCCGTAGGGATCAAACCTGGGACCTCTAGAGTGACAGTCCGACGTGCGACCAATGCGCTATGACGGCAGCTAAAAACTCTGACAGAAATAACTCAATATGCCCATCACCAATACATGGTGTGGACAACACAGTGTTGCTGTCTTCAAGCACTTCCAATTTGGCTCAATCTTAAAAAAAATTGCAAAGGGTAAATTATTCTTCCATAAAAGAGAGATGTCATAAATTGAGTTACGTATTAAAACCAGCTTATAAAAATATTGCTTGATACAATATATATCACTCAAACAAACAAAGATGATAGCATGGTCCAAATGTGGTATTTTTTATGAAATCTTTTTACTATTATGACATTTGGTTATTATTTCTTCAGTCCCTAGAGTATCATTAAAACCGTAGTTTGCAGTATATAAATGAAGAGCTGAACCAGGAATATTCCTGTTTTGATTGGAGATATTGACAAAGATCAGCCTGCACATAAGTGCAGTCTGATCTTAGTCTAAACCTCCAGTTTGTCTCTTTCAAGCCACTGTTGTTTTTAAAAATCTATTTGACCCTTGTACTTTCAGGGCTTGGTTTTGATGCAAATTCAGGAAAGAATTTATTAAGCAAGACAGTTGATTGATTGATTAAATGGGGTTTAATGCCACTTTTAACAGTATTTTAGTCATATTGTGGTAGCTGGAGAACCAAACAATGGATTCCTGGTATTTCTCACACCAGCACTACCTTTAGCTGCTCACATCCTTTCCTATACTCCAGCTGCTATCCGACTTAGGTTTACGATCACCACAACGAGGGTTAAGAAATGTTGTTCTTGGGAAAATAACATTCATTTAACACATTCCCACATCAAAAATTTTAGACTGGTCCAAATTGAAAGAAGCTGCAGTCGACAATGTCTAGTTGATGGAATTTGAATTTTGTTAGCGTCTTTTTTGATAGAAAATATTGTGGATCATGAAGAAATTGCTTGATACAAGCAATGTCTTCATTTTACACAATGCTTTCCAAAGATTTTTTCTTGAGGAGTGTAAAAAGGAGGTATTGCGTAGGAATGGATTAATATGTGCTTTACCCTTTATTTACTGGATCAGCTACACACAAGATATAATCGGACAATTTACTGTAAAACAGCAGACATCGTCTGAGCAAATTTTTATCTGTAATGGCTGCTTCAGCACACAATTTACTCTTTTGTAATCTCTGAAAATGATAACAAAACAAATATGTTTAATGATTCCTTTGTCTTGTAATATTATGCGGGCCGCAGCATTGTACCAGGTTGCAGCCAAGATCTTTTATTAGCAGGCCAGGAGGAAGCATTTCAAGATTTGGGTGGCTAATTTGAATTGAGGATTGAAAATAATAAAAAAAAACAAATCTTTTTCAGTAGATTCTTTTGTTAAATTAAGTAAAAATTATGATTGAATATGATTGAATAGAAACATATTACATACTCATAACTGACAGATCTTTTGCTACGCCAATGGACATTCAACATTGAAATTCAATTGAGATAATTTACACTATATTGTAAAATGTGTGGGATAGGACATAAGATAAAAGGCATAAGTAAAAGCAATGAATAAAATTTGCTGTACTGACATCTTTTAATAATCTTGTAATCAAATAATATCAACACAAACCTGACATTTTGACTTGTACTTTTTGATAACATCCCTATTTCTCTGTGCCGTAAATAAATGCTTCCATATATGCTCTGTTGCCTCAAGCTCTTCAACGATTCGGGATAGCTCTCTTATTGCACGTATACATCGTTGGTATTTCCTCACAACAGGTAATATTGAAAGATGGTGGCATAACACAGTCAGATAAAAACATTCAGTTGGAAACTTGGGCTCCTGCCATGGAGGGGAAGATTCCTCTCCTAAAATTCAACAATATTTGTATTCAGCAAGCAGTCTTTTTGATAAACTTCTTAAAAAAATTATAGCAAGAGTTTTGACTCAATAAGACATTTTCTCCAATAATTAGAGATCTTGTTTAAACCATCCACAGAAAGCAAAATTTTAAAATGGTCCAAACTGAAAGCAGTTGCAGATGACTATTTGAGGTTCATGAAATTTAAGAATTTTCCAATTCTTAATTTTTTTCCAAACATTGTGGAAAATGAAAAAAAATGCTTGTTGCTTGTTTCTGGCCAATATTTTTGAGAATGATGAAAAAATTGCATACAATCTCACAATTAGAGCTGCAGAATAAAATTACCCCTTGTAACAAACTATTACTCCTTTTTCCCTCAATGTTTTCTACCCTATATAGAACATTTTTTTAAAATTGCGAAATGCACATTGAATTGTCATCTACAACCTCTTTCAATATGGACTAGTCTGAAATATTGTTCTCATGGTGATGGGTTAATGAATTGATATAAATTATATGCTTTATAGCAGTGCTGAATTCTCTGGGTTTTTTCTACTTATTCAATATCCACTTGCCCTCAGACAGGAGGCCAAGGAAGCTCTACTTGTTTGCTGGTAAGAAATTCTACACTCATAATATAAAAAAGGAATATTATGTTACAATAGCTACACAAAATATTGTATTAGCTTTGAGCTGTGGAGGAAATACTATATATTTCACAAGACTGAAATATCAAATTTTCCCCTACAGCTCAAAGCAAATACAAGATGTTGTATTGCTATCATAATATAGTATTCCTTTTATTATATACCTACATTTTTATCAAATAATTTCATAAATAATTTTTAAAAAAATCTGTACTCTGACAAGTATTTCCTTCCATCTATAACATTCTCTGCTTATTCGCATTATGACGTCATCTACATGAATAAGAGTGGTGTCTGTGGTAAATAGGTAAGAGCGTCGGTTCCGAGTTAGATTCCCGGGAGCAGCTATCGATCATGGTTCTGCCACTGGCCCACACTTTCGGCGCGAGTACTGGTGTATTCTCCAGGAAGCAGAAACGAGATGGATTAATCTAATTTGGTGAACTTGTTTTCCAATCAATGTAAATAAATAGGTTTAATACTTAAACGTACAGGATGAACATAAACCTCATATGGATACGTATTTGATAAAGTCAGATACATATTTTTTTCTGAAGTATCCGATTTCGTATGTGTGGAATGTGTATGTCTTGTCTATATTTATATGTCTAGAAATGTATATAGGTATATGATAAGACAACATACCATGTATGAAGATTGTATATAGAGTAAGTTTGAATGGATAACATATAGACAGTCTAGATCAATCAAATTACTCACGAAGTTGCTCCTGCCATTGTTCAACTTCTTGCTCTGTCATTTTCATTCTGGATTCTGATTTGATATTAACTCTACATTGTGGATGAGATGTGTAATAAGGATCAACCTGTAATAAAAATGTCAATATCTACGGTAAATACACTTTAGATAATGGAGTACTTAAATGTTGTAACAAGTTCAAATACTTGAGATTGATTGATTGAATGGGGTTTAACGTCACAGTATTTCAGTCATATCGCAGCAGCTGGAGTACCTCACAGTGGATTCCTGGTATTTCACACTCCAGTACTACCACTACATCCTTTCCTAGCCTCCAGCTGCTATCCCACTTAGGTTTACGAATATCCATCCATTGGTGAGAGACAAATGTCCGAAAGGATATGTGCTGCCGCCGGGGATTGAACCCATGACATCCCATTATTGAAGATTAGGAGTCTGATGCACTACCAACTTGTTAAAACATAACCTTATCATATTTTTTTGTCTTCTTACCTACAAATCACACACGAAATACAACGCTCTATCAATGTGACCATTTAACCCTTTCCTGTTCAATGCCTTGGTTTTATGTCTCTATGTTTTATACTTGAGAAAACATTGTGAAACAAGATGTGTTTGTGAAACACCATGCCCCCGAAACAGGAATTCTTCAGAAACGGTGATTTTTATTGTTTTTTTTCTTTGTTTTAGGGAAAAGGGTCAAAATTTTTACCTTGACCCTGACGAAATGACCTTCACCAGTTGCGCCTTGTTGAGACCTATCTACATACCAAATATTAGCATTGTAACTTAATTAGGGATGTAGTTATAGGAAAATGTTGAGTTGGCAGGTTAAGTTTTTGAGTAACGTTTTAGGGAAAAGGGTTAAAATTTTGACATTTAACCTTGATTAAATGATCTTCCCCAGTTGCGCCCTGTTGAGACCTATCTACATACCAAATATTAGCATTGCTAATTAGGGATGGAGTTATAGGAACATGTTTAGTTGGCAGGTTAAGTTTTGCAGACAGACAGACAGACAGACAGATGGACAGACAGATGGACACCAATAAAACAAATTAAAAGCAGTTGCAGACAACAAAATTAGGAAGTTTTAGATTTTTTCAACTTCTAAGGTATAAAAGACTATGGAAAATGAAGAAATTTCTTTATTGTACACTACATTTTCCCAATTGTTTTTCCTGGGGGGCATCAAAAAGCATCATTGTGTAGGAGTCTATTGATTAACCAAATTCATATAATTTTTATTCTTAAAATATTGCCTGAAATTCTTTAAGTCTTAATGAATGATTTTACAAGCAGATTCTCCTTTAATCACTATCTTATTTGAAAAAAGTGTAAAAGAGGGTTGAATTATGTACCTTTTCTAATGTGATTTTGTCTGAAAGTTTCTGCAACACTGATAGCATATTCAACATAAACCCATCTCCAGCAACTAAATCATTCACCTGAAATACACAACTACAAATAGACAAGTGTTCATGAGATTGCAATTTGTGCAATTATCAACCTTTTACCTCACAATCCCTAATATGATTCTTGAGAAAACATTATAGCAAAAGAAGAAATTGTTTGAAACAAGCAATTTCTTCTTACACCACAATATTTTCTATCGTATAAAATAGTTATTTCTCAAGGTGTACTTACTTTATAATGTCATCTGCATAAAGTTTTTATTACTAATGTTTTTTTTATTTAAACTACCACTAAATCAAAATCTTGGAAGTTGTTTGAATGGTCATCAAAATGACTAGAGAAGCAGAGATCGAACACAGTTCCCCTAAAACCAGAGTTTAGCATGTTACAATTAAGACTGGATTTAACCAGATGGAAACTCAGTGCCGCAATACCTACCACCAACTGAGATTTTTTAGAATTTCTCTCCAGTGCCTCAGCTATAAACGCAATGGCATTCTCTCTTGTCTCCGCATTAACTAGAACAGCATGGAGAATTTTGTGAAGCTCTTCCTAAAATGAAATTAGAACTAACAAGAATTCAAATGGATTATTGACAGATTGCTAGCTGACCTCCGAGAAGGTAATTTAGGGATTTCACAGTGTAATAAATCACTGGAGTGACGTTAACACTTTTCAGTTTCACTCTCTGCCGTAATTTAGGAACTACTTTTTTTCCAACCCAGTGACATTATAAAGAGTCTATCAAAAAGATTGGTTTCGATATTTTAATAAAAAATAAAATAATAAAGTATATAATTAATAGAATAATTAACTTGTTATTCCAGAAATGATAAAAATATTTCACTCAGATGCGTTGTAAGGCGTTAAAAAAACGCCTAACAACGCATCCTCGTGAAATATTTTTTCATATCTTGAATAACCAGTTGATTATCCTCTATTTACTTGAAGTATTAAATACCAGTATTTTATAAAACATGTAGTTTAGGATATAAACCATAGAGGATAATCAACTTGTTATTCCAGATATGAAGAAATATTCCACGAGAATGCATTGTTAGGCGTTGAAAAAACCAGTGCGCAGCACGATTTTTTTAATGTCTAACAACACATCCAAGTGAAACATTTTTTTATATATAGAATAACCAGTTGATTATTCTTTTTATTATATACCTTATTATTTTATTTTTTTATATATAGAATAACCAGTTGATTATTCTTTTTATTATATACCTTATTATTTTATTTTTTTATTAAAATAATGAAACCAATCTTTTTGATAGAGAGAAGGTCTATTGAAAAATGTGCAGATGAATAAATGATTAAAGATTTATTACAGAGAGTGAAACTGAAAAGTGTTATAGTCACTCCAGTGACGATATGAAAATTTATTACACTGAGAAAACCCAAGATTTCACGGCAAGGTATATAATAACAAGAGCTAGTCACAGTCATGTGACAAATGCCCCAAAGGACAGGATCAAGCATGTGGCACTTTGAGATTGGAACCTGGGTCTTTTCGGGGCACGTTGTCTGAAGGTGGTGAACATTTGTATGAAAGAAATTTGTACCTGTGTGCATGATTTTAGAAGTTACAGAGCGGACACGCAAAAAGTCCCCATTTTTGACCTTTGACCAAAGATTGTGACCTTGATCTTTAAGATAGGAACCTGGGTCTTTTTTGCGACACGTCGTCTTATAGCGGTGAACATTTGTTCAGTTATATTGAAACTATTGCATGTAGAAGTTAGAGAGCGGACACGAAAGCGGGACGGACGGACGGACAGTTCGATTACTATATGCCTCTATTTGGGGGCATAAAAAGAGCTAATCATATGTGAATGACCTAAACTAAGTAACTACTACTTAGGTGGGGTTTAAACCTGTCATGATATCAAAATATCACCTGAATCGTGTCACAGACATGGAGGCTGCAGCATAACTTATTGACACTTGACCTTCAGTTGTGACCTTGAACTTGGGAGTTTCTTACACAACTTTATGTATGACACTAGTTGTCTTCAAAGGGAATAATCGTGCTAAGTTATTTTAAAATCCACCAATTAATGTAGAAGATTTACTCGGGACAAACACAACCATACAACGCATGCATTAGCACAAACACTCGGACAGATGTAACTCCATATGCTTTTTGCCATTATGTGCAAGGAACAGAAAAACTGTCTTGAGAAACCTGTAAGAATTGGATTTGGAAATTCGGAAGTTCCTTCAACTAATTGAGCAATATACTTGAGTATAAATGTCACATAAATCCAAGATTTTGAAGTAGACAACACAATGAACAAATATTTAACCCATAACCACACAATCCCATCTTTTTATGTCCTTTAGGAATATCATTGAGAAAAAAATCATTGTGAAAAAAGATATACTTTTCAATTGGTATATCTAAAAAGGTATATAAAAGGCATATAAAAGGTACATTGCTTGTGACATGAAATTCAACTATTTAAACAGGGTTTTCTACCCTTCTTGGCACTTCTTTCTGAATTTTCACTCATTTAAAATTGCTGTCTGCTTTTGGTTGATTAATTGATTGATTAAATGGGTTTAACGCTACTTTTAACTGTATTTCAGTCATATTGCTGTGGCTGGAGCACCTAAACATAAATTCCAGGTATTTCTTACACCAGTGCTACCACTACATCCTTTCTGAGCCTCCAGCTACTCATCACATATAGGTTTAGAATTATCCACCCATTGGTGGGAGATAGATTTCAGAAAGGATATTTCCCACTGCCTGGGATCAAACACAGGACCCATAGACTAGGACCAGCATATGGTAATGGGACAATCCGATCACCTACCCTGAGATAATGCATCCTATGTTGTAATGATTGGTAGACTAGTCTAACATTGTCTGGTGTTAGTTGATGTGATAAACCAGCAAAATGTCTCTCAACAACTTTTGTCTGAAATACACAAGAAAGATATGTAATGATCTGGTGTTAGCTGCTGGAATTAACCAGCAATCTGTCTCTCTTCAAACTTTGTCTAAAATACACAAAGAACGTTGGAATGATCTATTCCAAACCCCTTTTCCAGAATTGGAATGAAGTTACCACTTTTTTGCCCTTCCCTTAGGTGATGTATTAGGTAAGTTTTATTGTATCAGTAAAAAGTTGCTCAAATAATATAAATCCCCTGTAAAGGCATTTTAAAACCAGGAAAATGACATAATAATGCTATAATGATGTCCATTTACAATTGGTGTTATATGATTTGCTTACTATTTCAATTAAAAATAAAATATAAAACAGAAAACCAATTTTGTGTTAAAAAAATACCAAGGTCATTAAATTCATCATCTAAAGACAAATATAAACTTAGCAAACTCTTATTTTTATACGTTTATAGATGATGCATTTAACTCTTGTCATGCTGAACCCAGAATATTCCGGTTTGGGCAGGAGGTAAAGACAAAGATCAACCTGCACATAAGTGCAGTCTGATCTTGGTCTACACCTCCTGCTTATACTTTTCCTGCCAGAGATGTTATGAAATTAATTTTCAAAAGAAATATTGATCATTGAACAACAAGTACTATCAGTGCTCTCAGCCCTTTAATTTAATGTAATTCCATAAGGGTTTTATACAGCATGACAAGGGTTAATAAATTCAGTATTTCTAGACCACCAGTTTAATTTCCTTTCTTTCTAAGACGGAAAGGAAAGTTGATGTTAAGAAAAGCTACATAGCAACTATTACATAATTCAAAATTTCTATTCAAAAAAGAAACAAGATGTCTTTATGAAATGCTTTATCCCCGTTCAGCATTTTCTGGAAATATGACACTGATAAGTTATCTGAACTTTAATGTATGACCTAAACATCACAACCAACTGATGTGTATACAAGGAACCTATGTCCAAAATATTAGCCTTGTATCTTCAACAGTGTTTGATTATGAGCAAAATAAGTTTTTGTGCGTTAAGATGACCTTGATAAGTGACCTGGACCTTGATGGATGACATTGACCTTACAACAAACTGATGCCTTGCAATGTATGAAATCAATGTTTTAAATATGAGCCATGTATCTGGATGTCTTTTAAATAACAGCAATTTTAAGGTTAGTGTTAAGTGTTTATTCCTGCAGACAGACTGATAGACAGGCATTGGTAAAATAATCTTATTAATGCAGGGGCATAAAGAGCAAAAATGAGTGAGCACATTATCATCATTTTAATATCATGACCTATTACTCTACTTACATTATCTTCAGCAAAAACACTCCAGGCAAACATGGGTCCCAGGAAAGACAGTCGAGTTACCTCCATACCAGAGCCCTGACTCATTGGCTTGGGGAACCAGTTAGGTAAACTAACCATCTGAAAATGATAAAGGTGGATTTGATAAAAGGTGCTGCTAGCATCATAAATGGCTAAGAGAAAACGCAAAATGATAAATCGTGGATAGCAATCAAAAATTCATAAGACCACTTATATTACACATATATAGACTGGAAGTGAACTTTGAACTCTGACAAGGTCGACATTTATATATTGAATTTTTTTTGGTTTGACATCTTAAACATCATAATTACAGTTTATGCACTCTGTAGTTACCACATTTAGGTTGCAAACAAACCGTTTAACATTTTTATTACATATAACTGATAATAGATTTAGCAAAATAACAGCAAAATAAGACCATTTGATATCTAAGTCCAGTCTCCTGTGGTGGTGACAAGCTAACTCCAATATGTCCCCAAAACAGGGCTTTGGGGGTATAATTGACCAATCGCTGGCCCCGCCCACTTACATCATTGGCCCGCCCATTATTCAGACAGGAAGTCCCGATATGATTTTGAACAACGTTATTTTGCAAATTTTATGACCATTAGCATGTAGGGAACAAGAGGGCCGTTGGCCCTGGGGCGCTCACCTGAGATAAAGGCTCTTTTTCTTTCAACAGTCTAATTTCATGTTAAGGTTAGGATTATGAAACAAGTGGGCCACAATTACATATAAAGACTATGAACCTTGGGATCCAAAAGTCTAAATTACAAATTCCAAGGCTTTAGTGCTGATTTGAAAGAAGGAAAAAACTTTTTCCATGGGTTATAATTTCAGAGATAAGAAAGAAGTCTGTGAACTGATGCTTCATGCCTATACACCCCCCCCCCCTGGGTCCGCCCCTGGAGACCCGAGGATCATGATCTTAGCTATTTTGTAAGAGATCAATATACTGATGCTTCATGCAAAATATCAAGGCTCTACGCCTTCTGGGTCAGAAGGAGAAGATTCTTAAAGATTATTTTGAAATTTCACTTTTGTTGCCATGGCAACCAGAGTTTTAAATGGATTTCAATTCTTTTAGCTAATTTTAAGGGGGACCACCTAAGGAACATTTCTCCCCATTTTGAATCAAATCAGCCCAGTTGTTTCGGCAGAGATGTCATTTAAAAAATCATTCTTAATTTCTACATACCCCCCCCCCCTTGGGGCTCCCCCACCTGGGGACCCAAGGATCATGATTTTAGCTATTTTGAAAGAGGTCAATATACTGATGCTTCATGCAAAATATCAAGGCTCTACACCTTCTGGGTCAGGAGGAGAAGATTTTTTAAAGATTATTTCAAAATTTTACTTTTGTTGCCATGGCAACCAGAGTTTTTAATGGATTTTAATTCTTTTAGCTATTTTTGAAGGGACCACCTAAGGAACATTTCTGCCAAATTTGGTTGAAATTGGCCCAGTGGCTTGGGCGGAGATGTTGTTTAAAGAAATTGTTGACAGACAACACACGACACACGATGGACAACGGATGGACGCCGGACAAAAGGGGATCACAATAGCTCACTTGAGCAGTACGTGCTCAGGTGAGCTAAAATGTACAATAGTTGGTTTGAATAAGCTGTAGTTACAACATTTAAGTCGCAAAACATACAAAAAAGGTTAAAAAAAACTAACAGCCAACGTCAGGGTTTTCAATTCATTTGTTGTCTGAATAAATGATGTCATTGGTTACTTAGTTATTTGATTGAGAGCCGTGATTGGTTAATTATGTGATCAAATAGCATGCACTACTATGTATCAACAACTCTCATTACTTGCAGCAATCAATAAGAGGCCCTTGAGTGCTTGTGCCTCTTCCATAACCTGAATAATCAGATTTACAGAATAATTGATTGACTGATTGGGGTTTAACACCACTTTTAACAGAATTTCAGTCCTATCATGGGGACTGGAGCACCTAACAATGGATTCCTGGTATTTCTTATACAAGTGCTACTAGTACTACATCCCTTCCGAGCCTACAGCTAGTCAATTTACAAAATAAAGTTCGGAGGAATTCTTACTTAACATATAATTGTGTTCAGAAAAAGTCAGAATGACCTCCGCTCTTTCAAATCTCTTTTTCAAGAAAGGTCCATTTTGATTTGTTTGTTTGAATGGGGTTTTACACCGCTTTCAACAATCTTAGGTCCATTTTGACTTGATGGGTCACACTACAACAAATGCCGTAACTCTGTAGAGCTAGCAAATCTTTTCATCCCCTACTCGGACCTTTTTGTACATTTGAAACAAGCTTGTCCTCTGTTTTCACCTTGACCTTAGACTTATGACCCTCAATAAATATGTATGGACGACAGGAATCTACTAACCAAATATGAAAATTGTAACTTAACAAACTACAATAACGACATACCACAGTGCTTAAGAATAAAAAAATGTATAGGCTCTTCCAACTTAATAGAAGTTCATATATAGTTTCGGCTATTTGCACATTGAAACACAGTTGACTCACCAGGTTACATATAGGTCTAACATTTCCACACTTCACTTCTACGAGCTCATTCAGTACTGCTAAAACCT
Organism: Fragum fragum; assembly: GCA_946902895.1. Taxonomy (NCBI): domain Eukaryota; kingdom Metazoa; phylum Mollusca; class Bivalvia; order Cardiida; family Cardiidae; genus Fragum; species Fragum fragum. The sequence continues at coordinate 12,457,732 of OX336378.1, forward strand.
CACGGTATTCATCAGTATCTAATGACAAGGTCAAGGACAGTTTGTGCAGACTCTGTAATAATGGCTCAAACACCTGTAATGTGAAAACAGGACATTAGATAGAGGATATTTAATGAAAATGGCCATGAAAGATTGAATCTATTGCACAAGTCATCTTTAAACATATCAGAATAAGGCTTTTTAACCCTTCCTTGTTTAATCCCTTGTTCCTGTGATTTTTATAAATGAGAAAACATTGAAGAAAAAGGAAATATTGCTTGTAACAAGCAGTTTCTTTTGTTTTTTCACAATATTTTCTACCCTAGTGAATGGGTTTTTTGGCTTTATTTTTTTCAAATTAAATCTACTTTATAGTATCGTTTTGCCAAAACCTTTGAATTGGACAGCAAAACAGGAAAGTGTTAATTAAAAACAGGAGCACAACAAGAGGACCATGATGGTCCTAAATCGCTCCCCTGAGTATGATGGTTCATGGCTTTATGATAATAGCAAAGCCCTCTGTCTAATTATTTTGGAGAAGATGTTTAAGAATTTCTCTTTTAATCCTAGGTATATTGATGATCCCACTATATAGTACTAATTTCCTGAATATAGTAATGCTTTGAAGTATAGACATCAATACATACCAAGTATAAAAGTTCTAGGCCTATTGGTTTAGGAGAAGAAGGTTTTCAAAGATATCATTATTTATTCCTAACTAAAATTAGGGATTGCACAGAAAAGGGCTAACTTTTTTGGTAATTTGGTAGAGGGTCAATGGCTGATGATATGTACCAAATATCAAAGCTCTCGGCTTTAGGTTTGGGAGAAGAAGATTTTCAAAGATTTCCTTCTTAATTCCTTTGTAAATCAGGGATCGCACAGAAAAGGGCTAATTTTCAGAGTATGATAATTCTATGAAGTATTTTGGTAGAGGGTCAATAGATGATGATATGTACCAAATAGCAAAGCTCTAGGCCTTATGGTTTGGGAGAAGAAGATTTTTAAAGATTTCCTGCTTTTATTCTATGTAAAATTAGGGATCACAAAGAAAAGGGCTAATTTTCAGAATACGGTAATTCTTTGAAGTATTTTGGTAGAGGGTCAATAGATGATGATTTGTACCAAATATCAAAGTTCTAGGCCTAACAATTTGGGAGAAGTAGATTTTTAAAGATTTCCTTCTTTATTTCTATGTAAAACAGGTATTGCCCAGAAAAGGTTTAATTTTCAGAATACAAAAATTCTTTGAAGTATTTTTGTGGAGGGTCAATAGATGGTGATTTGTACCAAATAGCAAAGCTCTAGGCCTTATGGTTTGGGAGAAGAAGATTTTTAAAGATTTCCTTCTTTTTTCTATGTAAAATTAGGGATCACAAGGAAATGGGCTAATTTTCAGAATATGATAATTCTTTGAAGTATTGTGGTAGAGGGTCAATAGATGATGATTTGTACCAAATATCAACCCTCTAGGCCTTCTGGTTTGGGGGCAGAGGATTTTTAAAGATTTCCTTCTTTGTTTCCTTGTAAAATCAGGGATCACAAAGAAAAGGGCTAATTTTCAGAATTTGATAAATCTTTGAAGTATATTGGTAGAGGGTCAAAAGATGATGATGTATACCAAATATCAAAGCTCTAGGCCTTATGGTTTGGGACAAGAAGATTTTTTAAGATTTCCTTCTTTTATTCTATGTTAAATCAGGGATTGCCCAGAAGAGGGCTAATTCTCATAATACGTTAATTCTTTGAAGTATTGTGGTAGAGGGTCAATAGATGATGATTTGTACCAAATATCAAAGCTCTAGGCCTTATGGTTGGGGGAAGAAGATTTCTTTCTTTATTTCTTTGTAATTAGGGATCACAAAGAAAAGGGCCAATTTTCAGAATACGATAATTCTTTTTGTATTTTGGTAGAGGGTCAATAGATGATGATTTGTACCAAATATCAACACTCTAGGCCGTATGGTTTGGAGGAAGAAGATTTTTAAAGATTTCCTTCTTAATTTCTTTGTAAAATCAGGGATCACAAAGAAAAGGGCTAATTTTCATAATATGGTAAATCTTTGAAGTATTTCAGTAGAGGTTCAATAGATGATGATTTGTACAAAATATCTAAGCTCTCAGCCTTACCACTTGGGAGGAGAAGATTTTTTAAGTTTTTCACTCCGTTGCCATGGCAACCAGAGTTCTTCATGGATTTCAATTTTTTGAAGTACAGTCGAACCTGTCTTAAGCAAGCGGTCAAGGGATTTGCCAAAATCGCTTGCTTAAGACAGGTGCTTGCTTAATACAGGTCGACCTGTCAAGGTGGTGGCCAGATATTTGGATAACAAAAAGATTGGGTGGCTAGAACGTATTCATTTCCACAGTAAATAATTAATAAGAAAACAGCTAAATCAAACATTTTGGAATACTGGTAGGCCTATATGCTCATGAAGTCGATTAGATTATCAATCGAAATTAAAAAGGTTCAAATCGGGTTAAATTACTCAAACGGTCGTGATTATGTTTTGCAAAGATCGAACAATTGACATAATATCGGCCGGTCAATTGAGGATCAGTCTTCTCGATATTTTTTATTATTGCGTAAAACACTACATTTCAATTAAATTCCAATAGAAATCTACTCAGAATTAGTTATTGGACGAGTTTGTTTACTCATTTCTCACCTCTAAAACTGCAAACAAACTCTGTACGAAAACGAAAATACATGTAGATTACTTTCCGAGAATAGTAATTTCGATCGTCATACTCGATTAATCTTTATTGACAAAGTTTGAATATCATATGCATAAATTTCAATCACTGAATAAGAGCAATATAACAGAACTAGGCTTTTTGATGACTTCGTAGTTATCTACAAAACACCTGTTAATTGGCGACGCGTGCGAATGTCTATCTGATTTTCACACTTGAATAGATAATCCGAAAACAATTATGCGCCGTGATAATTACTTATCAGTGAAAATTGCCATCGGTCCGAAATTGACCGTAAACTCAAGTTATTTCAAAGAATGGGACACGATTTTGACGGCCGTTGACCGCGTTTTACAGGTGCTTGTTGAATACAGGTAAAATTTAGTGTAAATAAGATCGGGGGACATTGAACTGGCCGTTTAAGACAGGTGCACGCTGAATGGAGGTGACCGGATGACCAGGTTTGACTGTATTATGAAAGAGCATGGTAAGTATCATTTCTGTGAAGTTTTGTTGAAATTTCATAGTTAGTTTAGGAGGAGGAGAAGATTTTTTTGTAATTGTGAACAGACGGACGAAAGGATGGACAGACGGACATACTGACGATGACCGATCACAATAGCTCCCCCAGAGTACTTCGTGCTTAGGTGAGCTAAAAAGTCTAAAGGGCACAAAAACAGATAAAAGTCCACCAGATTATGTTACATATCAAATATCAAAGCTCTAGGGCTTTTTAAGAAGAATTTTTACAAGTTTTTTCAAAACATGATCGCAATAGGTCACCATGACCTTCTGCCAGGTGACCTATTTACAATTTCACAGTTTTCTTCTATTAACTGATTCAAACACGGCAAAATTTTAAACTGATCCAAATTGAAAGAAACTGCAGACGACAATTTCAAGTTGGTGGACTATCAATGTTTTCGTCTTTTTTTTATAGAAACATTGTGGATAATGAACAAATTGCTTGATACAAGCTATTTCTTTATTTTCAACAATGTTTTCCAAAAGTTTTTTTCTCCAGGGGTGTAAAAAGGAGGGATTGTGTGGGAATGGGTTAATCAATTCTGGATCCTATTGTTTTATGATAATTGGCAAAACATATAATGCTGTTTGTCAAATGAAATCATGTTCATGAAAACAATAAGGGGTGGCTATAGTCTTTAGCTGATTTGTAGTTATTACACTAGTGCAATATTAACCATGTAGAATAAAAATATTCACAAAGATAATTTCACCACGGGGATGAATGTCATATCTTGAATTTTTATATTATACATAACTGAAAATGGTAATTTAGCAAAAGTAATTTTTAATGCTATGGCAAACACTCAAATAAAAGCCTACACACAAGCATCTAAATTTTGAGTTAGATTGAATTGGTGTTTCAAAAGGCAAAGAAGATGGTAATTTTAAGATGGTGAAATTTAAAAATTCTTTGTCTGCTAGGGCAAAAAGGATTGTGAATATAAAGAAATTGCTTGTTACAATCAATTTCTTAATTTACACAAAAATTGTTAAAAAGTCTGTTTCCTTGAAGGCTGTAAAAAGGGTTATCTTAAAATTGATCACTCCAGTAAATTTTTCATCTGAATTAATATTATGAATACCTAATACCAACAGCATATGTTTCCAGCTCAGCATGAAAAAGATTAAAATAGGTTCACAAAACTATCCTATCTTGGTACATAGATCACTTATTCCATGATGTATAAGAATGTTGCCAAGTCAGGTTTCAAACATACAACCAATGAAAACAACAAGAGGCCCAGTGGGCCTTAACGGTCACCTGAGTAAAAGAGCATCAAGACAAGTGATTTTGTTTGAAAGAATTAGAAAAAGGTCCACCAAAGGAACATTCATGTGAAATTTGATTAGAATCTACCTAGTAGTTTTAAAGAATTTTGCAATCAAAATTTCTGTTAGAAATTAATTTTGTTTCCATGGCAACCAGAGTTCATGGAACAAAATTATTTTTAGCAGTTTGGAAGAGGATTGTGCAAGGAACACCCCTGTTAAGTTTGGTTAAAAATTGGCCCAGTATTTTTCAAGATATAGTTGTTTAAAGAAAAGTTTACGCATGCACAGATGCACGACGGACACAGGACCATGACAATAGCCCCGCTGGCCTTTGGTTAGTGTAGCTGAAAATGTGGACTTTATTGTGTAAACAAGAGAAATATGCAATATGGTTCCATTTCCATTACTGCTTGAAGGAATTTGTTCATTTTGGTTAGCCTTCTTGCCTTCGTGTCAAAGAAACTCTGAAAATTTTTTAAAACTTTATCGAGTAAACAAGAATTAACTTTAAGTGTACTATGAGAATTAATCACTCAGAGTCTCAATATTTTTTTCAAGAGTTCTGAATCATTAAATCTATCACAGCATTTTAAAAAACGTATAACGTCGCCATATTGTACAAAAAAGGCACAAAGCCGAAATATTGAGACACTGAGTGATTATTTTTCATAGTGTTATTCATTCCCTGAGGAATTTGTAAAATAATTGTAACTGTACCTCCAGCCTTTTAATTTTCACAAATCTGTATAATCAGTACCCAATGATGCTTTTCACCAAGTTAGTTTGAAATTGGCTTAGTACTTCATCAGAAGATGAAAATGTGAATATTTTAACATGATGAACTTTGACCTCTGGGTGTGGCCCCATACATGACCCCAGGGACATGAATTTCACAATTTATAATATACCTGTCCTAGTAGTCATGCACACAGAATAATTAAGCTCTGGCATTAATGGTTTATTAGAAGAAGATTTATAAAGAAGAACCAAAAATTACCCCTTTTTGCCCCCGATTGGGGCCCCTATGACCCCTAGAACCCCTATTTTCACAAACTTGAATTGGCATCCCCCAATGATGCTTTCTACCAAGTTTGGTTGAAATCCGCCTAATAGTTCTTAAGAAGAAGATGAAAATGTTTAAAAGTTAACGGACGACGCACGACCCACGCCGACGGACAAACGATGATTACAATAGGTCACCATGACCATTCGGTCAGGTGACCTAACAATATTTGCTACATCCTATCCTACTGCATTTCAAAAGACACTAAAAACAAGATGTTCACAAACTTTCTTCATTGATTATCAGAGCCCAATATAAGAGGGAGTGATGATAATCGCAATCTGTTATTCTGTTATTTCTCATGCAAATCATTGGTTGTGGGTACTGATTAAAATTGTCTTGACAAGATTTCTCCAACTACACTATCACTGAATGTGATATATACCCCCAAATTGTCAGTATTGTCACTGCATATCTTTGTTCGATACTGAGTGCTTGTGTGAAATTTGGATACCAAAACCAACCAAAAGTTTTGGAGAAAGTGCATGGACAGAATAAAACAACAACCAATAAACCAACTCACCAACAAGCTGACTCCTATATAACACTCTAAACCATAGTTGAGGGGGGATGTGTTACCATGAGTACCCATAACATAGGGTTATTCCTCCACCTTTGGACCAACATACCTTTTTAAATGTTTCCTCATCCTTGTGTGTCGTGTGAATCAACTCTGATAGAAACCCTCTTGGTAGATTGTGTGAGAGTAGATAGGGTAACAACATGGACATATCTACTTGAGATCTGAAAACAGACAACTGAGTGGATAGAATAACAACATGGACATATCTTCTTGAGGTCTGAAAACAGACAACTGAGTATATAGAGTAACAACATGGACATATCTACTTGAGATCTGAAAACAGACAACTGAGTATATAGAGTAACCACATGGACATATCTACTTGAGATCTGAAAACAGACAACTGAGTAGATAGGGTGACCACATAAAGACCTGAAAATACAGACAACTCAGTAAATAAGATAGCAACGCAGATTTATCTACTTGAAATTTGAAAAGAAAATGGGGTAACAACAAGGAAAAATCTACTTGCTATCTAAAGACAGAGACATTAGGATATACAGTCAAATGATCTTGCGCAATCTTGCTCAAGCAACCACTTTCATTAACCCATTCCCACACAACAAAGTTTTAGACTGGTCTGAATTCAAAGAAGCTACAGACAACAATTTGAAGTTGACGGAATTTAGATTTTTTCCTCTCTTTGAAAAATTGTGGATAATGAGGAAATTGCTTGATACAAGTTCTTCTTTTCAATATAGGACCAACCACCAAGAGCTCCTCCTGGGGACCTAAGGGTAATGATTTTAGCAATTTTGAATGAGGTCAATATAGTAATGTTTCACGCAAAATAGCAAGGCCTTATGCATTCTGGGTGATGAGAAGATTTTTAAAGATTATTTTGATATTTCACTTTAGCTGCCATGGCAACCACAGTTTTTGACAGATTTCAATTCTTTTGGCCATTTTCCATACTCGACCACCTAAGAAACATTTCTGCCAAATTTGATTCCAATTGACCAAATTTTTTGGGAGGAGATACTGTTCAATGAAATTGTTTAACCCTTTCATGTACAGTCCCTTTTTTTTAACATCTCTCTGAATTTATACTTGAGAAAACATTGTGGGAAAAGAAGAAATTGCTAATATTTTCTAACCTGTAGGCTCGTAACTTTTCAAATTGCAACCAATTTTTATTGTTATTTGAAACTCTTTCAAATTGGACTGGTCTAAAATTTTGAAAAACGTGAAAGAGTTAAGGAAGACTGACAGTGCAACGCCGGACAAAAGGTGATCACAATAACTCACTTGAGCCCTTTGCTACAGATAGACTGACTTACAAACCAACAAGCCCAAAATACTGACTTACAAGCTGACTCCTATATAAACCCAATTGCAAATAGTTTAAGAGGGAAGGGGGGGGGCTTAATCAATATAAGGACCATGGTACCTACCTGATTTGAGAAAATGTACCCTGGAGGACTAGAGCAGTATGACAAACACACTGGTTCCTGGCTGTTGATAACATACCACTCATTGGCGGAATGCTGGCTCTCTGTAACAAAATAGAATAGTTAGCCCATTAACGGATGACAAAATTTCAGGCGACTTTTAAGAAAACAACAATACCCTCAAAATATTAGTAATACATTGCCATAGAGGTTTTGTTATATTCTCTAATACAAACAGACAACTGACAAGAGCTTGACCTTGACCAATGACCTTGAACATAAGAAACCAACATGTGAAATACACTGCAACTCCTCTATAACGCTATCCAGCACAATGCTGACTCCATTATAACACGGGGTCCGCTTGGCTCCTGAAATTTGGGAGGGAGGGGGCATTTTGGGTTGCAGATGCTGAGATACGATGTTTATGCTGATTTGGCCTCGATTTTTTTCATCCCATCTTTGGCCCGCTCAAAGAAAAAGGGTTGCACATAAAAATCGATAATTACCCGAAGCCAGATAAGTTTTAAACACCTTACGTGGATGATCCTGGCCATTAATGCATTAGTTCAGAGGTAATTTATTTGTTTGATTGATGACACGCGTAGTGTTTCAATTTACAAAATCAGTTTGATTGTTTGGTCTTACTGTCTGACATTGAGATGATCAATACCTTAGGTCATTGATATTTTTTAAATCGATATAGAATAGGCACGCACCTCAGTATCCTTGAAGGTGGTGCGATTAAAATATCACAATGTTTTACTCTCGGCGTTCTTAATTTTCTTCAGTCCCCGGTAGAACGTGTTCTTAAAGTAATGCGCGACCGTGAAATTAGACAAATTGACTTGAGCCTACTTTATATTTCACTTCATAGTTTGCTGGTATTCGGAGCTCGTAGAGGATAGTGGCTTCAATATAAAAACGCAACAATGTGGTTTGAAAACAATCAGTCGTAGTTGCGACGTTTTCGCTAAATACAGAAAATTTCAATTGTAAATGTCACAATATCGGAAGATTCTAAATCGAAACGGGATAGATAATATAAGTAGATTAAAATAAAATACCGTTACTTTTCCGCATTTCTTTCAATAATCCTAAAATTTTATGCCATTCTGTATGATCAAAAACATGGCAAACAGCTCGTTGACAAATTTGAAGTAAAGGTACTCTTTATTTCATTCTGAGGGAGGAAAGGTGATCAAAGGCGCCGCCACCAGATGTTCAGCTATTTATGGGAGAGTTTCCGGAGTTGACACATGCCAGAAGCGTACCCGTGACCGAATTTTTTACTCTTGTTGTTATAAAACCAGACATTCCGCCGTCTCGGATATTCCTCGATTATAATGACTATCATTTTTACGATTAAAAGATAGCCGCTACAAAGGTAAATCCAGTTTTGTATACGTGCAACTGGTTGGTTTAAATTCCTGATTCGTAAATGACTAGGTTCAGATAGAGTTCTTTGTCGATTTATTGTAACCGTATTTTTAACAATGGTAAAGAAATTAGACGAAGTCCATTACCGCGAAAGAGGTTCGAAGGTCGATCGGCACGAAATTTTCTCAACGCTTCAGTAACCCCAGGTGTTCAACAACTCGTCGGTCTCCAAGGAGACGTCGCTATGTGAAATACTTAGATTTTATCCCTTTTGTCTAAAGATGGGAATATTTACGTCTGTGTAAAACTAAATTCAATTAGATTAATGTTGACGACTATCATTATAATAAAACATGTCTCGGGTAAAAGTTCTAGCTTCTTTATATTGGGAGAAAGAGAACAAACAATTTGTAGACCTGTAGAAATTTACGGATTATTCAATCCTAATAGACCGGGAAGGTAAGTTTAGAACTACAGATGTTGTTTTTCATTTCTCGACTAGTAACTTGTATAGAATTAAACTTGCTACATGAATTTTATCACGAAGTATCGGGTGTTTAGTTCCGATTCCAATGGTTGAAAATTTCAGTTACGGCGGGGGGGGGGGGGAAGCGTTATAGCATAATAACTCCACTTCTTCCGCTGTTTCATTTCTTGGACCCCACCAACAGAGTTATAATGGAGCAGCAGTGTATAAGGTCCCTAAGCCTAATGAAAGAAGAGATATGAGAAAATGTCAAAGATTTTTCGACAACAACACTGATGTAGAAGAGGACATATACACAATCAGGGCTATAGCATCTGAAAACATTTAAGAGATGAAGGGAATATTTTTTGTTTTCATGGAGGTATTAACTGAAAAAAATACAAAAAGTGGTTACATACAGTGTGATTAGGTTTTTTGGTTATTACCTCCATGGAAACAAAAGAAATATTCTCTTCACAGTTTACGATGATCCACCCATTGGTGGGAGACAAATGTCAAAGGCATTATGCTGCGACTGGATATTGAACACGGACCCCATTCATTAATTGGTTGAATGGGGTTTAACGTCACTTTTAACAGTATTTCAGTCATATCGCAGTGGCTGGAGCACCCAATTATGGCTTCCTAGTATTTCTCACACCAGTACTACCATTATATCGTTTCCTAGCCTCCAGCTGCTATCCACTGAGGTTTACTATTATCCATCCATTAGTGAGAGACAAATGTCGGAAAGGATGTGTGCTGCAGCCGGGAATTGAACCCATGACATCCCATGATTGCAGATTAGGAGTCTGATGCACTACCACCTGGGCTATGATGGTGGCTGGCACCCCTTGACTAACAGTCCTATGTGTAACCACTGAACTAATGGGGCGACTCTGAGGTTTAGAAAAATGAAGCAATTAATTATAGTAAACATTTTTATCATTTAGCAGGATGCTTTCTACCAACAAAGACCAAGATTTTAAAATATCAACTTGAAATTGTCATCTGTAACTTCTTTTAATTCAGACCCTTTTAATTCAGACTATTTTGTTGTCTGGAAATTAGTTAACCCATTAACAAATGGAAAATTTTAAACTGGTCCAAATTGAACAGATTTGCGGACGATATTTCAAAGTTTAGGAAAATTTACCTCCTTCAATTTTCTCTGTAGAAAACAATGTAGAAACTAGGAAATTGCTTGTTTCAAGCAATTTCTTCATTTTCACAATGTCTTTCAAATTGCCTTTCTTGAGAAGCATCAAAAAGTGTCAATAAGAAAGTTTGGAAAACATTGTGGAAAATGAAGAAATTGCTTGTATTAAGCAATTTCTTCATTACTTACAATTTTTTCTATCCAAATTGACAAATAGAAAAATAAAATTACATCAACTTGAAGTTGAGGACTGCAGCTTCTTTCAATTTGGACCAGTATAAAATTTTGTTGTGTGGGAATGTGTTAAGCAATATCAAAGCAAAGTTCATTTATTCAAGAACTTTCTGGATATTACCAGTACTGACTGAGGCTCTGAAAGGTCTTTCAAACTAGCAACCCTTAAACTTTTCGAGTTCAATGCCGGCTTTGTGTTGAGAAAACAACTCTTTTGGGCTAGAAAACATTGTGTATAATGAATAAATTGCTTGTATCAAGCAATTTCTTCATTTTTACAATGTTTTCCAAAGCTATTTTCTGGGGGGGGGGGCATCAAAAAGCATTATTGTGTGGGAATAGGTTGAATAATAAAATCTTGAAAATAAAGACTTTTTGAGGAATGACAAATACGATATTTCACCTTAGGAGCAGTTCTTTCTTCAACTGCCACACGCTCATAGCTGTCTAATAGATAGTTTACCATCTCCACTTCTTTACACTGAACTGGTCGTAATTTACATGTGAACTCGCGCTTTGGCTGTTCTGGGGTTATCATCATTGGACTAGCACTGAAATTAATTCAGAATTTTTCTGAATCAAACCAAAATTTACACTAGTACATGTCATTCCACATGGCAAAACTAGACTATCACTAAATTTAACTAATTACCCAAAACAGCTCAATGTCACAGAAAAAAAATGTCACGGGAATTGAGCCTTTTTTAAACATAGGACAAAAACTCTAAAGAAAAGTCAATGTATTCAGGTATCAAGCTCCTTATCAATTTATTTTCATTTTTAACCCTTTTCTGTTCAATCCCTGGTTTTTATGTTCCAGTGTTTTTATACTTGAGAAAACATTGTGGAAAAAGAAGAAATTACTTGTGTCAAGCAATTTCTCCTTTTTCCTCAATATTTTCTACCCTATTGAATGATTGAATGGTTATTTTCCAATAAAATCAACTTTAAATTGTCGTCTGCAAAACTTGATTTTGGACAGGCCTAAAATTTTGCAAAATGGGAAATGGTTAACTTTGTTTGCACACTCACCCTAGAGGACTAGAACCGTAATGTTTCATGGGTGATACATCTGGGGTGACAGGTTTTAAATCCAACACAGGATTGGTATCAGCATCTTTAATCTTAAACAACATCTCCATAACTGTCTGGTTTATCACTTCTTTTGTATCTGGATTTTCTGTAATATAATAGAATTATCACTAAAAATTCTATAACCTATTTCCAGACAACAAATTCTTTTAACAGTCCAAATTTAAATCAGGGGTGTGGAATTCCCATGCCCGACTTGTCCGACCTGGGCTTTTCTTCCTGGAGACAATTAAATTCTTTTAGACTACTTGTCCATGGACAAGTAAATATCAGGGCAAATCTTTGAATAGTACCTAATAGTCCTAATAAATATTAGAGATTGATTAGCATAATATTTGTATCTAAGGGTAGAAAACATTGTTTTAATGAAGAAAATGCTGAGTTCATCATTTTCTTCTGTAAAAACAATGTATTTTCCAAAATTTATCTATTCTCTTATTTTTGGATAAGTGTATTCTGACCCCGGACAAGTAGAAAATCGCATTTTACTTGTCCAGGGACAAGTGGACAAAACCCGTATTTCCACACCCCTGTAAATGAGTTGAAGGCAACATTATAAAGTTTAAGAAATTTTATGTTTTTTCAACTTTCTTGGTAGAATAAATGTAGAAATTGAAGAAATTGCTTGTTACAAGCAACTTCTACATTTTACACGATGTTTTTCCAATTGTTTTTCTTGAAAGGCGTCAAAAAGCGTCATTATGTCGGAATGGGTTAAATGAACATAAAAGTGAGTTTTGAATTAAAATAGAGCCTTTTAACCCTTGTCATGCTGTACAAAATTCTTATCAGAGTAGCATTTAAATCTAGTAGAACCAGAGATGTCACAAAATGTCAAAGTTTTTGAATGACCATGGCAATGACGACACCACAGCTAAAGCAATACCTCAGGTTCTCTCTGAGCTGAGCTAAAAACAAATATTAAATACCACTCTAGCTTGATAGGAACAAGCCAGCGGAATGGACTAAGATCAGACTGCACATATGTGCCAGCTGATCTTTGTCTATACCTCCAGTCAAAACAAAAGTATTGGGGGTACACCATGACAAGTCTTGAATGAAAGATATAAATTCCCTTCCATGTTATGTGTTATGTTCTTCTGAAAAGCCTAGCCTAATTTTCCTCATTTTTATTGGAGAATTCCCTCTGATTTCAAAACTGGGGGTCATTATGTCATAATATGACCCCTTTCAAGTAAGAAATGGAAGATCGCCAGATTAATTTTGGAGCTAATTTTTATAAAAAGGTGGTCCAAATTCAAAGAAACAGGAGGTCATTGAAAAACCTGACTTTTATAATGACTTTTTGATAAAGGTACTTATTCATTAATACTTATGTAATATCTATAGCATGAAAAAAGAACTCCATACCTTCTTCAACTGTTTCTAAAATTTCTGGTAGATGCACTGCTGTTGGTGTTGGCTCCTTGTACGAAACTTGAAACACCCGACTTATAGAACTGATCATCTGTTCGTCTGTTGCTTCTGAGCCAATACTTGCATCCTGTATACCAAAGTCAATGAGATTACTATTTTTCAGGAAAATTTGCTATTGTTTGAGTGAGCATCTGTAATACGCAGCCACTTTTACTAAGCAAAAAATCTTTCAGCAATTAACAAGACAACAGAATTTCAAACTGTTCAGATTTAAATGAAGTTGCAGACGACAATTTTTTTAATTAATTTGAAAAAAAGTTACATATAGGAGAAAACAAAGTGAGAAGTTGCTTGCGATAACCAATTTCTTCATTTGCCACTAAACTGTCTTCTTTATAATTCATAGCGCATCATTAAAGCAGAGATTATGTGGTACTGGGTTAAGTCAGACATAGCCATTACTTTAATTTGTAATCTGGGTAAAAATCAAAAAAGCAAAAAGTAGAGCCTCTTCACAAAATGATGTATTCATGTTTAACTCATTTCCACACGACCAAAATTTACATCAGACCAAATTAACAGAAGCTGCAGACAACTAAGTATGTTTAAATAGAAAATAACTGTAAAATAGAGTAATAAACATTGTAACAAAAAGAGATATTGAGTAAAAAAAAAGTTGTTTAATCTTTTCCCTAGTTTTTACATCCCATTGATTTTATACTTGATAAAACATTGTGGGAAAAGAAGATATTGCTTGTATCAAGCAATTCTTTCTTTTTCCACAATATTTTATACCCTGTAGGTTGACTAATTTTCATATTTTTAGTTGGCGTCTACAACTTCTTTCAAACTGGGCTAGTCTAAAATAAAGAAAAATAGGAAACGGTTAATAAAACCTTGACACTCTATGAGGAACACCTGTGCCAACTTATTTTGTTATCCATCTGTGAATGTAGCAGTAATGCTCTGAAAAATCTGAATTTCAATATTTGGTCTTGACATGGGGCATTGACACTGTCTAAAAAGTTGTTTTAATTACACATATACACATGATGGGGACAAGTATACCTTATCATTTTATATCTATCTATAAATCTCTGAGGAATGCTCAGGATAAGCTTTGTGGGATGGAAGGACAGACAGACACAAGGACAGACGGACTATTCCAAAACAGTATCACTTTACCTATTGGTGAGGGAAAATCAAAGAATCAAATCCTGGTTAGAAGAATTTTGACTACCATCTACTGACCTAAGGTAAATATTTATTTCATTCATTGCTTTTTGATGGTTAATACTCACCTGGCTTGAAGTCATATAACACTGCAGCAGTCTAATTTCACATAATATTATATTTCCGAAAAAGCTTCATCTATCAAAACAAATTCATCTGAGATGGCAATGGGTCAAGTCTGATAAATTTGTATCATGGTTTCTTGTCAGGGTATACGACTATATATTCCTTACTAGATATGATGGCACTGTTTTTGAAGTTGGAACTAGATGGCACATATCATGACAAAAACCAATATGTAGTCGAGACTTGTTATCTTGATTTTTGTGGGCTGTGGAATAAAGCTCGAGATAACCAAAGTTTGAGGTAAAAAATACTGGCCGTTGAACTGGTCTGCGTTTGGGCTAAGTATATGTTGATGTCGACTTTGACACATTATCTGACTAGGGATTGGGTAAGTTGCCATCTTTAGTCACAGGGAAAATGAAAGAAATAATAATTTTATCTTTTTTTCTTGATGTGTATTTTTCATGTGTGTGTTTTTAGCACAGATTACCAATGGCAGTGAAACGCTGTAATACTAAGTTTTTAGCACCGAGGACAACCATCAACCAGCATATTAATCTAGTCAAATGTTGGGTAATCTTGGTTATAACTACCTAGTCCAACAGAAAATGTCAGTCATATTGTCTACTTTGCAGGTAAATTTTACGTAAAATGTTAAATTTGGCTAAAGAAAACTCAACATAACAAGATTTTACTGGTTCGAGATGAACATTCAGTTTTATATGAAATAAAGTTGGACTTCAATATGACCTGGAAAATCCAGATTTCCAATTTGGAGTTAACAAGTTTCAACTGTAAATGTTATTATCACTTACATGATGTACCGATAAGAAATATCATAACAAAAATATTTCAACTGACCCTTCTTCGTTTGACCTGCTCCTGTCTTGACTCAATCTCATCAACCTCCATTGTCTCTATACCGGAATCCACGTCCATAGACTGCATGGACCTGAAATTGATAACGCATCCCCAACAGTGACACTTTTGGAATCCCCTTAAGAAAAACAATTGAGAAAACATTGTGAAAGATGAAGAAATTGCTTGTAACAAGTGATTTCTTCATTTTTGACAAAGTTTTCAATCCAGAAAGTTGAAAAAATCTAAAATTTCATACACTTTTAAATTACTGTCTGCAACCCCTTTCAATTTGGACCAGTCTAAAATTTTGTCATCTGGTAATAGATTAACCAATCATTAAACATCAAATTGAACTGACTGCTGGACCCGCCCACTGACTCCACTGGCCACGCCTACTAGCCACGCCCACTGACTCTGACAAGAGGTTCCACTTGGATATTTAACTGCATTATTTTGCAAAATTTATGGCCAGTAACATGTAACAAGTATAATGGTTGGTTGACAACCTAAACGTCATAACTACAGCTTAAATAAACTGTAGTTATGCTGCTTATGTCTTCAACCCAACGAAAATGCTTCACATAAATGTCTGCCAATGTTGGGAGTTCAAAGTTACCTTTACTATTGTATACCCCATGTACTTAATCAGTTAATGATAATTGAGAGAAACTTATTTAACCCTTGTCACGCTGTACAAATTACCTTATTGAACTGCTGTGAAATTAAAGGGCTGAAAGCACAGATAGAACTTGTTGTTCAAAAATGGATATTTCTTTTAGAAATCAATTTCATTAACAACTCTGGCAGGAAAAGTACAAGCAGGAGGTGTAGACCAAGATCAGACTGCACTTATATGCAGACTGATCTTGGTCTACACCTCCTGCAAAACCCGAATATTCCGGGTTCAGCATGACAAGGGTTAAAATCAACTTATACCTACAAGGGTTAAGGTCATTTCACCATTAAACAGTATCATGTAGGCTCTCATTATAACAATCTCAAGTTGATCTATACACAATTGCAAGAATTAAGAGTGGGACAGATTATAAAACCTGCCATAAGTATGATGATTTCCATCGTTACAAAAGATGAAAGACTTACTGTTTTTCTGAGCAGTCCATGTCAGTTGTTTGTTGCAAATCTTGGGACTGGGATGGCATGTCAACACTCAAAGAACCTGTGCAAAAAAAATATAGCCATTTTTATAAAGTGAGAATTGAGAAAAACATTATTGAACATGAAGTAATGGGCCCCTACCGATATCCAGAGTTACTCTGCTTAGTCTTGGTATTAGAGTGACCTCCGTTAAATCTTTGGGTAGTTCCGGTGTAAAAATCGATGATATTGGTATCGAAAACATTAACAGGTTGTTGCCAGCTCTTAATTTGTGACATCAGTGTTGAAACCCTAGATGATCTAGAGACTACTTTATTTTTACAGCTGAGCTTAATTCTTAAAGCTATGTGACGTTTTACGTGCTTATAATCGTAAATGAGATATGAAAGTGTATTTTTCGGATATACCCTAATTCCGGATATGGTATGAATTACCATAAAAAGAGCTTTTTTTGATCGAAATAAATACAATGATGCTCACGGAAATACATTCAGTTATTTCCTTTTTTAAAAATGGTTTCACATGTCAAGCGGGGCTTTGAATTTAAAAAATATCTGTCGTTTTACAAATGGGAACTGTTACAAAGAAGCTCTCCATACGTCTTTATTTCATGACCTTGGGAATTTACCAAATACCCTTTTCATCGATGAATATGAAATAAATTTAATAAGTCTTTTCAAGTTAAAGAAGTAAACGCAATGGTTTCCTACAAAGGACGCCTTTGCTAATTTTGTTTCAAAAATGAGAAGTAAAATATGAAAACTGGACGAGAATGAAATTGGTTCCTAGGTCGGGAGAGAAAAACGATTAAAACGTGTCAACGTTAATATAAACTACCACAACAATTCCATATTCTATGAGTATTTTAAGGGTACTCAACATTCCTCTGTATCAAATTCTGAAAAAATATCCGATTCTACGCAAAATAGGCGCATTTAGTCTCAGCCCTTATATTCTCTATATAGCAAATTTAAGCCGGAACTACCCAGTCAAGTCAAGGGAGTTAATTAAAAGGTAATTTTCAGGACAACTCCGTATATCGGTAGGGGCACATTGCTTGTTACAAGCAATTACTTAATTTTCCATGTTTTCTACCCTAAATGATATCAATGTTTTAATTTTTACCAATTTAAAGAATGTCATCAGAAACTTTTGAACACTTTAAAAAATTGTCGTTTGGTAATGTGTTAATAGGAAATAAGCATTCTACATTACTTTTCATTGTGAATTTCTCATTCTCACACAGTGATGCCTTTTCACACCCCTCAAGAACGAGAGTCACGATGGACATGGATTGCTCACATAAGATACTGCAAAATTTCATGTATAGGCAATGATTTAACTTTTTCCAAACTTTTTTTTTTTGCACCATTTTTTTTGTATTCTACTCGACTTTCTTCTGAATTGTATTTTTCTCCTAATTTCTTGACTAAATTGGGCACAGTATACAACAACCTTTCTTAAAGAATTTAAGTCAGTTTCTTTAATGCTTTCAGGTGGATTATCGAAAAAAACGGTAGATTATCATTTGATGAACTCACAGCCTATCCAGTGAAATTATCGAAAACTTATGCCCCGATTTTGTTCATTGCACTCTATCTGACATTATCTAAGCAGAGCCAAATAAGTGACAACATCGTAAGCGTTGCATAGCAGTCACATGCAAAATAATGCCCTATAAGAAAATTTGTCATAAATTTTTCGCATTTTTTCTAATTTTTGCATTAAAGAAATAGAACAATTTTTTGTTTTGAGTGATAGATCAATTGATATTTCATTTTGTGAACAACAAAAGCTTTTGTTGTTCACTCAATAAAATATAAATCGATCTTACACTGAAACAAACAATTATCCTCTATATCTTTCCAGCAAGTTTTCCTTGAAAACCACAAGGGTGCTCACAACGTAGGGCTAATATCAATAACATCATCATAACCACAAGTACTTTGGTAGACGACAATCAGACTCTACCACATGCAAAATTGAAAGCTTAAGGCCTTATGATTTCAGAAAATTCTTAGAATTCATAACAAATTCCTTTGGCTGCCATAGTAACCAGAGTTATTCGTGGAATTGTATTGTCTTTAATTTTTTGAAAGAAGATCATCCAAGAATCATTTTTGTAACGTTCAACTGAAACAAGGTAATAAGCTAAGGTGATTATTTTCAACCCTTGTCATGCTGTATAAATTACCCCACTGAATTGCCGTAAAATCAAAGGGCTGAAAGCACTGATAGAACTTGTTGTTCAAAAATCAATATTTCTTTTAAAAATCAATTTCATAAACGATTCTGGCAGGAAAATTAAAAGCAGGAGGTGAAGATCAAGATCAGACTGCACTTATGTGCAGACTGATCTTAGTCTACATCTCCTGCCAAAACCAGAACATTCTGGGTTCAGCATGACAAGGGTTAAAAGAATTTGATCCTATTTTAATCCAATCACCCACATCATAGGGCTTAAATAAATTACCTAACCTGAAGTGTTTTGGTAGAGGACCATGAGATGATGCTACATACAAAATTTGAAAGCTCTAGGCCTTACAGTCTAGAAGATTTTTAATGAAAACCTTAGAAATTCCTTTCATTTGCTGTAGCAACCAAAGTTATCAACCTACTATGATTCCTTGAAGTATTGTGGAAGTCCATCATTCAAGGATCATCTCCGTAAAATTTCCTTTATATCAAAAGTTTAGTACAGGAGGGTTTTTTTTGTTTGTTTTTTTCTTCAAATAATTTGTTCTTTTAAAACAATGATGATTTTAGATGATTTCACTGAAATCTGAAGGTTAGTACAGGAGAAGATTTGTTAAAGATTTTTTCCTTATTTCTATGTAAATTCCAAGCACCTACAATATTGGGCTAAAATAAACAACATCATCATAACCAGAAGTATTTTGGTAGAGGTCCATGAGATGATGCTACATACTAAAGATTAAGAGCTCCAGGTCATACAGTTTAAGAGTAGATTTTCAAAGAATTCCTTAGGAATTCCTTCTGGTTGCTATGGCAATCAATTACAATTCCTTAAAGTGTTTTGGAATACTATCACCCAAGGATCATTTCTGCAAAATTTCATTGAAAACTAATTTAGGAGAAGATTTTCAAAGATTTGTTTGCGGACAGACGGAGGGACAACATTCAAACACAGATCACAATAGCTCCACAGAACACTTCATGCTCAATTGAGCTAAAAACAATTAGGTAAACATTGTGCAAAATGAAGAAATTACTTGTTACAAGAAAATTTCTTCATTTACCCCACAATGGGTTTTTTTTCCAAAAAGTTGACAAAATCTAAAATTTCATTAACTTTAAATTCCCTTCTACAACTTTTTTCAGTTTAAAATTTTGCCATCCTGTATTGGGTAAATATCTTAGTAATTTGTGCTCTAATTTTAAAATTCAAACTCCCATGAAATTGTTTTTTTACCCATTTCCACATGACAAACTTTTAGACAGGTCCAAATTGAAAGAGATAACAGATGAGAAAACAAGGCTGGTTTGAACTGAAAAATAAGTCCTAATGAGGTAAATGCATTTTTTTCCTTTCTCACAATGTTTTCAAAAGCTTTATTTTTTTAACAAGAGGGCCATGATGGTCCTATATCACTCCCCTGAGTATGATGGCTCAAGGCGTAATGATATAATATACAAAATATCAAAGCCCTACACCTAATCATTCTGGAGGAGAAGATTTTTAAAGATTTTCTCCTTTAATCCTAAGTAAAGTGAAGATCCAACCATATTGAGCCAATTTCAAGAGTGCAGTTATTCTTTGAAGTACTTAAGTATAGGTTCAATAGGCATTAATACATATCAAATATCAAAGCTCTAGGCCTTATGGTTTAGAATGAGAACATTTTCTATGATATCCTTCATAACTCCTTTCTGGGATTGCACAGAAAAGGGCTTATTTTCAGGATACAGTAATTCTATGAAGTATTTCAGTAGAGGGTCAATAGGTATTATTACACACTAACTATTAAAGCCCTTGACCTAATGGTTTGGGAGAAGAGGATTTTTAAAGATTTCCTTATTTATTTCTTTGTAAAATCAGGGATAAAAAAGAAAAGGGAGTACGGTAATTTTAGGAAGTATTTTGGTAGAGAGTCAATAGATGATGATTTATACATAATATCAAAGCTCTAGGCCTTATGGTTTGGCAGAAGAAGATTTTTTAAGATTTCCTTCTTTTATTCTATGGAAAATCAGGGATCACCCAGAAAAGGGCAAATTTTCAGAATACTGAAATTCTTTAAGGTAGTTTGATAGAAGTTTAATAGATGATGATTTATACCAAATATCAAAGCTCTAGGCCTTATGATTTGGGAGAAGAAGATTTTCTAAGATTTCCTTCTTTTATTCTTTGTAAAATCAGGGATAAAAAAGAAAAGGGAGTACGGTAATTTAAGGAAGTATTTTGGTAGAGAGTCAATAGATGATGATTTATACATAATATCAAAGCTCTAGGCCTTATGGTTTGGCAGAAGAAGATTTTTTAAGATTTCCTTCTTTTATTCTATGGAAAATCAGGGATCACCCAGAAAAGGGCAAATTTTCAGAATACTGAAATTCTTTAAGGTAGTTTGATAGAAGTATAATAGATGATGATTTATACCAAATATCAAAGCTCTAGGCCTTATGATTTGGGAGAAGAAGATTTTCTAAGATTTCCTTCTTTTATTCTTTGTAAAATCAGAGATCGCCCAGAAAATGGCTAATTTTCAGAATACGGTAATTCTTTGAAGTATTTTGGTAGAGGGTCAATAGATGATGATTTGTACCAAATATCAAAGCTCTAGGCCTTATGGTTTGGGAGCAGAAGATTTTTAAAGATTCCTTCTTTATTTCTATGTAAAATCAGGGATTGCACAGAAAAGGGCTAATTTTCAGAATACGGTAATTCTTTGAAGTATTTTGGTAGACGGTCAATAGATGATGATTTATACAAGATATCAAAGCTCTAGGCCTTATGGTTTGGGAGAAGAAGATTTTTTAAGTTTTCCTTCTTTATTTCTATGTAAAATCAGGGATTGCACAGAAAAAGGCTGATTTTCAGAATACGGTAATTCTTTGAAGTATTTTGGTAGAGGGCCAATAGATGATGATGTATACCAAATATGAAAGCTCTAGGCCTTATGGTTTGGAAGAAAAAGATTTTCTAAGATTTCCTTCTTTTATTCTATGTAAAATCAGAGATCGCCCAGAATATGGCTAATTTTCAGATTACGGTAATTCTTTGAAGTATTTTGGTAGAGGGTCAATAGATGATAATTTGTACCAAATATCAAAGCTCTAGGCCTTATGGTTTGGGAGAAGAAGATTTTCTAAGATTTCCTTCTTTTATTCTATGTAAAATTAGAGATTGCCCAGAAAATGGCTAATTTTCAGAATACGGTAATTCTTTGAAGTATTTTGGTAGAGGGTCCATAGATGATAATTTGTACTAAATATCAAAGCTCTAGGCCTTACTGCTTGGGAGGAGAAGATTTTTTTAAGTCTTTACACTCCTTTGTCATGGCAACCAGAGTTCTTCATGGATTTCAATTCTTTGAAGTATTTTAAAAGAGCATGACCTAAGGATCATTTCTGTGAAGTTTTATTAAAATTCCATGGTTAGTTTAGGAGGAGAAGATTTTTTTGTAAATGTGAACGAATGGACGGACGGATGGAGGATGACCGATCACAATAGCTCACCCAGAGCACTTGGTGCTCAGGTGAGCTAAAAATGTATAAATGTGGAATTGTGAGTTAGAATAAAGACATTAACCCATTGCCACATAGTCCTTCTTTTTAATGCCACTGAATACCAGGGCTCTGCAGAGTGGGCGACTCAGGCGAAAAAGTCGCCTGGTTTCATAGAACTTCGCCTGATTTGCTGATCAAAGCGAAGTCGAAGTCGCCTGGAATTTTCGGGAAGTCGCCTGGATACGATAGGTGATAACAAAATCTGGCCCAGTGGCTATAAAAGTAGGGGACAGTGTGCAATTATACAACTGCCGGTCGGAAGCCCTTTGATCGCAAATCAAGCGTGTATCGATATTGTAGTCGCGAGGCCAGCGGATTATCAGAAATAGGTGTATGTTCTGGCAGCTAATAGTCAACATGCTTGCTTCATTCACACCTACGCTGATTGGTTTCGGCAATGCTTTGTATACTCTCGGCACTAGAAATCTTTTTTTTAAAATCCTTTCCCTTCTTAAGTTTTAATTATTTTTGTAAATTAAGTTATCATCAGTCTATGAGATTTGTTGCTTACTTTCACATAATGAGAATAATGGCCGACATTTACGGACGCCGTTTCATTTACCAGAAGTCAAATATTTTTTAAAAATTTGAAATCTTGTTGAAAAATAATTCTGCCGAAAATCTACGTAGAGTAAATTAATTTTTCATTAGAATCCTTCAATTTGAGTTATCTGCTTTAATTGTAAGAAGTGAAGAAAATTATGGCAAACAATTTATAGGCTTCTACGATCTTTTCCTGAGATGCTTGTTATGATACACTCTATCCAAAAACTAAATTTCACTTACTTAATTTTCTTTAAATAACATGTAATCCTATAAAATGGAGCAAATTATCCTGTGTTAACTTCAAACCTCTGCATGTACAGAGTCTGGTTTTGTGTACTGAGCAGTAACCCTTACCCTTTACACACTATAACTGACTTAATCACTGAGGACCTTTTTAGACCAATTAATGACAATTTTTACCCATCTATATGTTATCAGGTAAAGTGCACAGACTTTAACTCATTACCACACAATCCCCCATTTTGACATCTTGAAATGTTTTTATGGGAAACTGTGGAAAAAGGAGGAAATGTTTGCAGCAAGCAATTTATCCTTTCCCCACATGTTTCTACCCTCTTTGGCACCTTCTTTCTTATTTAAGCTCACTGTGAAATGTCTTATTTAGCTTCTTTCAATTTGTACCAGTCTGATTTTTTTCTTCTGGTAATAGTTTGATTAAATACATGTTGTTACAATAAAATCTTTTCTCATTTTCTGCTTCAACTCATTTCATTCAGACTGCTTATACACTATTTGCATTTTTTTTTTTATTAAATGACTTTTTTATCATATATGAATCTATTAAGAAAGATTAAAAAAAAAAAATCAGAATCAAACTCTTAAATTCTCAAACCTAAAAAAAGAAAAATACAAAAGTATTTGTTCACAGGAATAAGATCTTTATTGAGGACTGAAAGGATAAGTAGTATTTTCTATGTTTATTGCATGATACAATTATAATATAAAATGCAACTACTTGGTTGTAAAGCTATTTTATTTTCTGATAGAAATGAGGAATACGCGCAAAAACTTAATTTTTAACGCGATCCACTTCTCCTGAAAGTCTCACCACTTCTCCCCATTTTGAAAAACTTCTCCCAATTCTCAGACTAGTGAGAAGTGACTTCTCCCCAAATTCTGGGAGTCTGCAGAGCCCTGAATACAAGACCATTAGTAAAACAAATTACTTGTTACATTTTATTTCCATTTTCTGCATTGATTACTACTAAGAAAGACAAATAATTTTAAAATTTCATTAACTAGAAATTACTGTCTGCAATTTTTTTCATTTTGCACCAGTCTTAAATTTTGCATTGTCTTCTATCCGGAAAGACAAAATGATTTTATAATTCATTAACTGGAAATCATCATCTGCAACTTCTTTCAATTTGGACCAGTCCAAAGTTTTGTTGTTTAGGGACGGGATAACAATTACTACTTCTACAAAGATTTCAGTCCTTTGATTTAAATGTCAAAAAAAAAAAAAAAAGAAAAAAGTATTCAGAATGGCAACGGTTTACCGTTACAAAGACCCTTACTTGGTGGGGTGCAAACAGGTTGCTGTCTTGAAGTACTTTGCTGATTCCTCTCTGGCGTACCGGCTGCTGTTGTTCCTGTCTGGGGTGTTCCAGATGAAGTAGCCCCATTTGTAGAAGTTTGAACTGCTGAATTTGGAGTACTTTCGCTGCTGTTAGCCTGCGAAATTGGGGGTGTTGTTGGTGTACTCGCATTTCCCTGAAGACGGGCAAGTCTTCGCCTACGAATCTGAAAGATCAAGTAACATTCTAAATCATTCATTTATTGAACCCATTACCATATGACAAAATCTAAGACTATTTCAAATTCTAGAAAGTTGCAGACAATTTCTTATTTAAACCATAAAGAGAGGGGGAGATGAAATTCTATATCAGGGGCTTATGTTTGAAAAAACCACCAGGGTTTTGACCCTCAACACTCTGAAAGTGTCCTATTGTGACCCTTCAAATTTTTACTGAAGAGGATCATCATTTTGACCCATTGGCGTAAATTTCCAAGGCAGAATACAGGATTTTTTTTCCCTTTTTATCTTTAACAATGCACCTCAGTTATTATCACAATTGTAGAAACTAACTTCTATTTTTACAAGAAAAGGTCAGTTTGCATTTAGCCATTCAAATGTATACTCATGTTTTATCAGCTCTTTTAATCTAACACTCACAATACTTTTAAAATTTCGCACCCTAACCTATGACTAACAGTTTTTATTCCAGCACAGACGCGCACCTGCCAGAAATGCCCAAATGGGGAGTTGAGCAGTATATATATACAGATAGATCATGTTTAGCTATTTTGACCCTTCAAAGTCAGTATTGACCCCTAGTTTTTCATTGACCAGAAGACAATGACCCATCAATTTCAAATGCTGATACTAGCCCTGATATCTGTAATTTCTCATCTAAACCCTATGTCGTAAGTACCCCTTGGCAATGGCTTGACAAGATGAATACAGTGAGTATCTACCAAGATATCAGCTGTCAATCAACAAGATGTTTGAAGGAACCCTATGGTATTGTTGAGTTGGTATTCAAACATCTCCGAATTTCCAAGAATAGTGTTTCTCGATTTTTTTCTCTTTTTTTTTTTTTTTATCTTTTTGTTTTTTATAATCTTGCCTAGGTTTTCTTGACAAAGGCAATGAAACTTCGAATTTAGACAACTCACCTCATCCGGTGTTAGTTCGCTCATTTTGTCTTATATGCCTGCTGAGGATTTTTGTATGGAATATTTATAAGGATTGAGCTCAAAACCGAACCATTATGTGTGATATGAGCATATGATGTACAACAATTTGCGTCTTTAAGGAAGATTAGTGTCGTGACAAACAAAATAATCGAACTAAATCGCCTTGAAGGTCTGACCCGGAAGTACTAATAATTTCGTATTCGGAATACTCGCATTTTCATAGACTGGGACATCAATCGTTTTTAACTAGCAAAGCGTTAGCTTTGGTAGCTTTATTTAACAGACAACATTTTGAGGCCGTCTCAAAGTTCAATGAGTGCAAACTGTCCCCGGGAGTGTAACTACTAAATCCGTTTAATGCCTACGCCATAAAAAAATAGTTCTTATGTAGAAAACTCTGCCTGAAAGTTCATCTCCTAGGCATTTTCGCTCACTTCCGCACATCGTGTTAAAAATGAATCTGATCATAGTCTCCAACGAAGATGCAGGCGAAAATTTCAAATTGTTGAAAATTTTAAAATATTCATCTGTCTAGGACGAAAACAATGTTGAAAATGATTGAAAAGCTGATAACAATTAAGCAATTTCTTCATTTTCCACATTGTTTTCCACAACTATTTTCTTACGGAGCGTAGAAAGGATGGATTGTGTGGGAATAGGTTAACTCCTTTGTTACTTTAACATCCTTTCTTTAAAACGATAACGTTTAACAAAGAAGATAACTTAACAAAACTATGCTTTGCTAGCCTACAGTACTATTCAGTACTCTGATTCAAATATCTGTAAAGGGAAGAAAGAATGTGCTTATTCAATTTAGATCAAGCTATCACAAATTGTAAACAGAAAAATCAAAACAAGTGAAGGAAAATGTATGAACTGTGATTTTGGTGTAATTGAAGATGAATCCCATTTTTATCATTAAATACAACAAGCATCAGGTGGAGAAAAAAAACTTTATTCAAAAATCAGTGAATAAAACAAAACTTTCTAAAATAGATGATATTAATAGGTTTTCGTCGTTAATGACACCTGAAGATAAACTATCATTAATATTCTTTCCCTTTATCGAAGATCTTGTTTTAATAAAAGGAACATATAAGTGTAATAAATAAGTTAAGTATTGTTGATATTCCATTTAGACAATCTCATTTTATGATAATGTGTTTTTTGATGTGTGTGAACATTATTAGAATTTTCAAATTTTGTTTCAGTGCTTACAACATGTCTTTTTATTGTACTTGTCACGCTAAGATCAGTATTTTTATGCTCGGAAGGGCACAAAGTGTTCGAATGTAAATCGAAGCATAGATGCAAAAATTTGCTAGAGAAAACATTATACCAGTTTGTGCGAGGAGATGCGAAACGATCAACCTTGAATCCAAATGCAGTTCCGATCAAAGTCACGAAAACAGAGACGAATTCGGGTAGAGATACTGCTATTCTGAACTCATTTGCACACCAGAGACACAATGTGTTACTTAAAACCGCCCTAACACAAAATGACTCGAAACAGAACAGTGTCAGTGCTGATATCTTGTTTGACGAGGGAGCACAGCGTTCATTCGTCACAGAGGAACTTGCCGAGAAGTAACGGACAGTAACGATATACCCATAGACGTTTTGGTAGTGCCTAAAAATCGCTCTTCCCATCGTTACATGAGGGTCGGAGATTAGAAATTTTAAATATCGACGAGGTCTGAAGTTAGCTCATCCCATTGATTCAGAAGAAAAGTTCGAGGTGTCGCTATAATTGGAGCTGACTGCTACTGGAGGATAGTACAGGACAAATTGATAAAAGATGATGGTCCACTATCTACAAACGTGAAGAACATAACGTCAAATCATGCCCTGAGGTTAATTACAAATCCGCCAGATACATGCGTGTTAGAGAAATTCTGGAACCTAGAATCAATAGGCATATTACCGGACGATAAACCAGAGCTGTCTTTCATCGACACATACAAGAGAGACAACGTAACCCACCAAGATGGACGGTACGTAGCTAAGCTTCCGTGGAAGGAAGATCACCAGCCACTACCAACAAATTATAACATAACAAAGAAACGTACAGTGAACACTGTTAGCATAATATCCAGAGAGCCTAAGCTACTGGAGAAATACGCCGAGATTATTGACGATCAGTTGAAGAGAGTTTTTAAAGAGAAAATTGGCTGTATGGAAGAAGTGCAATACCCAGTACACTATATACCCCATCATTATTGAAGAAAAACTCTACCACTACGCCAATCCGTATTGTGTTTGATTGCAGCTGTAGCCAATCTTGCGACGACCCGAGTTTGAACGAGTGTCTCTTATCCACTCCACCATAACTAAATGACTTAACGGGGATATTACTGAGAGTCCGAATGCAAAGTACAGATATCGAGAAAGCGTTTTTTGCATGTTGGCCTTGACGAGAGAGATAGAGACGTGGCGCGGTTTCTTTGGCTCAGCGATCCGAGTGACCCAAACAGTCCACTGACTATCTACCGATTTAAAACTGTTCTATTCGGAGCCACGTGCTCAACATTCATTCTGAGTGCCTCTATACAGATGCATCTTGAAGATAACCATGACAACTGTGTTAGTGAACGTTGACGAAAAGACTTATACGTTGACGTTGACAACGTGATTTCAAGTTTTTCATGAGAAGATGAATTAATGCAATACTACCAAGAATCGCGTACCTTGATGATTAATGCGGGATTCAATCTACGCTCGTGGAGTTCAAACAGTGTTAAGCTCTACGTGCGTGCAGCTTCCAATGACGTTTTAGACAAAGATGTGTGCACTAAAGTGCTTGGAATGAGGTGAGATTCTACACAGGATCAATTGAAGTTTGTTGATAGGACGATACCCATTCATAACCGTTCAACCAAGCGTGAAGTTCTTCAAAAATCGTCGAAACTACACGACCCCCTTGGTTTACTGAGCCCAGTTACCATTAGAGCAAAACAGTTGATTCAAGAAAGCTACGGATGATTGTTGCCTACGTATTACGTTTCATACGTTATTTTCGAATCGGGAGATGCAAGGCAAGACTTAATTGAACCCCTGATCTTGGAAGAGATTCGAAGAGCGGAGAGAGCGTGCTTTAGAGACTGTCAAAGTAGCGCGATTTAGGTAATGTCAAAGCGGATATATTATCCAAGAGAAACAGACTTTCAATAATACAACAGTTACAACAATTTGTAGACGAAGAAGACATGGTTAGATGTAGAGGACGAAATCACAACTCACCTTTACATGAAGAAGCCAAACACCCATTTCAACTACCATCGAGGCATCATTACACCAAGCTAGTGACCAAAGACGCTCACGAGAGACTTTTACACAGCAGTGTTAATTCTACAGTGACATTTATAAGACAGAAATATTGGATAACGTCAATACCTACAGTGTGTAAAGTCAGTTGTGCAAAAATGCATTCCCTGTATCAAAGAAACTGGTAAGCCCTATAACGCTCCTGAACCGCCAGCGCTATCCAAAAGTAGAGTTGATGACGTAACGCCTTTTAAGTAGATGGCGTCACGAGTACCTGACGGCCTTGAGGGAAAGATGCCAGACGACCGGACGTAATCAACAGAAGACAGCCATAGGAGATAATGATTTTCCCCGATCCATGTGGAAACTAGCCATGGTGGAAGAACTATACCAGGGAAACGGCGGATTGATTCGTGCGGCAAAAATCAAAACTAAAAATGGACTTGCTAATCGCGCTATAACAAAACTGTATCCACTAGAGTGTTAAGTTCGTGCAATTATTAAGTGCATATAATTACAAAGTGACTCTTAGGACTCTAATTGATCAGTGAACTGTGTAATTGCGTATGATGACTTGAGTCTTTTCTTTACGCTTGTGTGCGATTATTAGGAATACATTTATAAGATAATTTAAGATAATTTAAGTTTTTTTGTGCATTTCAAGAAATGAATACAAAAACGTTCAAAGATTCAAAGATCTATTTTTGTTTTCCATGATTACAAGTTAGTGTTAGGCAGTATAGCTGTAGATATACATCCCATAGTGCTTTTTAGAAAGTAGTGAGTATGTAAAAAGTCGCGATGGCGAGTAGGCACGGAACTGCCCCAAATCATTTTACCGCCAATGTCTAATTTGGTCAATTTTGCTGACCTTTTAACTTTTGTATTTATTTTAATTCCGAAGGTCATTATATTAATTAGCAAGATATTTCAATATTTCACATCTTTTAATACACATCTATGCTTCTGGTTAAGACTTAGCAAGGACAAAAAAAGGACTAAACAAGCTGTGATACTATGACTGCTTTACTAATACTTAATTCTGTTAAAAAAAATTGTGAGAGGGGCTTAACCATGTATGATAAATGTACGTTAAATGTGTATTTCATCTGTATATAGTAAATTTTGATCGCTTTATTGTCTGTAAACATGTAAGGTTGAAATTTAGGTTGTTACAATTTTGAAAAATCTGTTTGTCAACCATTTGGTATATGTGCGTCGCTTTCACTTGGGAATCTGTGTGAAGAATATGGTAGGTTTTTTCCGTGATGTATCGGGCATAAGGCTAAACAAGCTTTGATACTATGAGTGCTCTACTAATACTTTATTCTGTTAAAATATTTGTGAGAGGGGCTTAACCACGTAGGTTAAATGAATGTTAAATGTATATTTCATTTGTTAATTGTAGATTTTGATCGCTTTATTGTCTGAACATATGTAAGGTTGAAATTTAGGTTGTTACAAATTATAAAAATCTGTTTGTCAACCATTTGATATATGTGCGTCGCTTTCACTTGGAAATCTGTGTGAAGAATATGGTAGGTTTTTTCCGTGATGTATCGGGCATAAAATATCAAAAATTGAGAAAGTAATAATTCAAACATTTAGTGTGTTTTGCTTTAGAAGGAAAAAGGTATATGGTTCTGCTACTTGTAGCATAGATATATCCTTCGTTAAAGATAAAAAATGGAAAAGATACTTTTAATAATTTTTGGAAAAAGAATTGCAAATATTTAAAAGTCAACATAGAACTGTTGGATTTCCCTACAGA
The DNA here is from genome assembly GCA_946902895.1 of Fragum fragum. Lineage (NCBI taxonomy): Eukaryota > Metazoa > Mollusca > Bivalvia > Cardiida > Cardiidae > Fragum > Fragum fragum. The sequence continues at coordinate 12,488,282 of OX336378.1, forward strand.
TAAAAAGTAAATAGGATTTTAGCAATTTAATGTTTTGTTTGTTTGAATGGGGTTTCTTAAAGGCATAGATGGACTCTTTATTAAGCTGGGAATTAAAATAATTCATAATGTTATCTTCTTTCTTTTCGTATCATACTTTGTACACCGACATAAAAAAGACTTTCGTTTTCTAATACATTGCTGATGGGCTGGCCGGTGGTCGACCGTTAACAATACCTCATTGGCGCAACTACTGCTACAACTCTTGACGGATTTTGGTGGTAATTTTCAGCAAATGTATACTTTCATGTGACCAAGCACATACTATTTTGTGATTTTTGTGATTAAATACTGTGTCATGCAAAATGGTGAATTATTGTCAAAATTCTTGTGTGCACAACTACTCTAACAATTTATGGTGGATTTTGATTAAATTATTATCACAAGTTTGTCTAGATATAACCTAGTGTACATTGTCGGGGTTTTGTGACTAAATGCTGCGTCATGCAAAAAGGATACTACCCTACATTTCTTGACAGATTTTGATTATTTTTTTAAAAGAAAATTTACCAAATGCTTTCCTACATGTGACTTAGCACTTATTATTAGCTATGAAATTAAATTCTGTCAAAACAAAAGAGGCTTACTTTAAAAATCATTGTGTGCGCCTACACCTACATTTCCTGTGGATTGTAAGACCCATTGAAAACCTGATTTTGTGACAAGTTTGTCTCTTTGTTGTAATTATTTTAAAAAGAAATTACAAAAATCACCAAAAGACTTGTCTAGAAAACGTGATTTACATACAGATTAAACTTTGCGTCCTTATATTCTATGGGCTCACAAGAATGTCAACAGATGTAGTGCAATCGATGGTTTTAAACAACTTTTAAAAATACTCTGTTTGGTGAAAAATAACGCTTTTTTTGCTTTGATACTCAACTGTTTTAGCGCAACTGAACATTTTCCGGTACAAGAAATAAAATACGCCAAAAAAATAATGTGGTTTACACATTATAATGCATGCTCCTCAATCACAAATCATCTTAAACTCCCTTGAGAAAAAGGACCAGTCTCTGAGAAAACCATTACTTTTTATTTATTTATTTTTATACATAATCTACAGTTTTTACAAAACCTTCCGAATTGTTTATGTTTTTGGTTTTTTACGAGCCAATTTTAAAATTCGATAAAAGAAGTCATCGGCACATAACAAATAACTAACCTGATAACCATTTAATGTGGGTACATCTCTAACATATTGTTTTATCTACGCCATTTATAAACAAGTCAAATAATAATGGAAATAGAACATTACTGCAGGTGAACCCATGCGTAATTTCTATCGTCACCAATGATGCATTCTTATGTCTTACCCTCTGTACTAAAATTTGATACGTTGGTTGTATCAGTTCATAGATTTTCCGTATATACCAGCCTTTAATAATTTCAGAATTTACCCTTCATGCCAGACTACGTCAAATGCTTTACTGGGACCAATAAAACAAGCATATTTTTTATTCTTTTTACCCTTAATCTGAATATATTTACCAACAATAGTTGTCTTTGGAATAATCGCTTGAATATCAGTTCGAAAAACCTGTCTGTTCTTACTCTATTTTCTTAGTGTTTCAAAATTCTAGAATTTAAAATATAACCAAACAAATTCCCAAAACTACTATTTATAGTTATACTTCTGTAGTTATCAGGACTAGAATGACTAACTTGTGGCGGCCACCATGAGTTTGGATAATGTCCTAATTTCAAGATGTTACCTGTGCTTCGAGACCTTCATGGACTCTAGCCTATGTGGTTCATTTCATTTGGGTTTTGGATTGTTGTAAGTAGCTTATTGTTACCCACTCGTTCCCTGTTCGCCATAATCTTAAAAACTTGAATAGTGTTTTATCTGTGTCTGATCTGTATCCTATGTATTCGACGGACGGCAGTCCAAGATATTTTAGTCTCTGAATAATATCTCTCAATTTTTTATTTTTCTGATAGGAAAAAAACAACCTTTGTAGCTCTTCTCTGTGCGTTCTCTAACTTCTTATATATATTGTTGACTTTACATTTGATCCATATTCAAGATGTGGGCGAACTAGACTTTTGTATAAGTTGAAAAACATATCTTTATCCACAAAGTTGAAAAATCTTTTATCAGTCCCAGAATTTTGTTTGCGGTTTTTGGTTTTACGTTCATATGTTCTTCAAAAGTTAATATGTGGCCAATGTTGCATTGAAATGTTTTTTTTTTTTTTTCTGTTGGGCTATGCCTTTTCCCGGGAGCTGGAATTTGGTATCTGTTTTTGCAGTCCGGCCTTATTTGAGATGACACCTTTGATTTGATTAAATTTGAGTAACCATGCGTTTGTCTAATAATATAGATTGTTTAATTCTTGTTGAAGAATCTTTTGTTCGTCCCGGCTGTTTCCTTTGGGTTTATTTTTGTAACATTCGCGAAAGATTTTGTAGCTTGATTGTACACTCAGGTAGGTAATTTATAAATATGTAAAATATAATTGGCCCATTAGGCCCAGAGCTTTGATATTTTGTATGTATCATCACTTATTGACCCTCTACTAAAATACTTCAAAGAATGAACGTATTCTGAAAATTAGCCCTTTTCTGTGCGATCCCTGATTTTACAAAGGAATAAACAAGGGAATCTTAAAAAAACGTCTTCTCCCAAACCATAAGGCCTAGAGCTTTAATATTTGGTAAGTATCATCATCTATTAACCTTCTACAAAAATACTTAAAAAATTAATCGTATTCTGAAAATAGCCCATTTTTTAGCGATGCCTGATTTAAAAAATTAATAAACAAGGAATTCTAAGAAAATGTCTTCTCCCAAAACATAAATCATAGAGCTTTTATTTTTGGTATGTATCATCATATTTTGGCCGTCTACCAAAATACTTTAAAAAATCATCGTATTCTGAAAATTAGCCATTTTCTGTGCGATCCCTGATTTTACAAAGAAATAAACAAGGAAATCTTAGAAAAACGTCTTCTCTCAAAACTTAGGGCCTAGAGCTTTTATTTTTGGTATGCATCATCATCTTTGGGCCGTCTACCAAAATACTTTCAAAAAAATCAACGTATTCTGAAAATTAGCCCTTATCTGTGTGATCTCTGATTAAAGAAAGGAATAAGCAAGGAAATTTTTGCAAATCTTCTTTTCACAAACCATTAGGTCTCCAACTTTGATATTAAGTATATGATATCACCTATTGACCCTCTACCAAAATACTTCAAAGATTTACTGTATTCTGCAAATTAGCCCCTTTTGTGCGATCCCTGATTTTACAAAGGAATAAAAAAGGAAATCTTAGAAAATCTTCTCCAAAACCATAAGGCCCAGAGCTTATATAGTTTGGTATGTATCATCATCTATTGACTTTCTACTATAATACTTCAAAGAATTACTGTATTCTGGAAATTAGCCCTTTTCTGTGTGATCCCTGATTTTCACTAGGAATAAATAAGGAAATCTTTAAAAATCTTCTCCCAAATCATAGGGCCTATGAGTTTTGATGTTTTGCATAGATCATCATCTTTTGACCCTTTACTTTAATACTTCGTAGAATGACCGTACTCTGAAAATTAACCCCTTTCTGTGCAATTCCTGATTTAAGATAGGAATACAGAAGGATATCTTTGAAAATCTTCTCCTCCTAAATCATTAAGCCTAGAGCTTTGATGTTTGGTATGTCACATGATTGATGTATATTGACCCTGTAACAAAATACTTCTAACAATATTCAAGAAATTAGCTCTAAATGGTGGTATCATCAATATACCTTAGATTAAATGAGAAACTGAATCCTTAAACATCTTCTCCAAAATAATTAGACAGGGGGCTTTGCTATTTTGTATATATCATAAAGCCACGAACCACCATACTCAGGGGAGCGATTTATGACCTTCATGGTCCTCTTGTTCTCAGATCTTATTGAAAACACAAGCAATCTTGTTTCAAAAGAGGGACTACCGGTTTGATAATTGATCTCTTTTTATATATATCATTTCCACTTTGTTATCTTTCAATTTGTTGTAGGGAGAATTATACTTCTTTTTCTGGTATTTCATTACTTAAATGTACTTAACCTTAATCTGTTTTAAACCATTACCACACTTTTTTTTAAATTTTCCATCTTCTAAAAGAAAAATTAAATTTCTGCTGCTGCGCCCCAAAAACTAAACCGTTAGGGTCAATACAAAAAGCATGTCTCGCAATACCCTTCATACTTTGACATTTCATTTTCAGTTCCCCCAGTCTACAAATTTTAGGGAACCATCAATGGCTTGAAAACACATCAGGAGAACTAGCCAAAAACAATATATCCAAAGGGTTTGCTCTCAAGAAAACTGTGTATTTAGAACTTGAATTCCACATAAATTTTAGGGTTGGTTAGTTTCTTATTATTTTGGCATTTCTTTACTAGCCACGTCAGAGACTAACTAGTCATATATTCGGACGAAGTGGAATTCGGACACGAATTTCCTAGTGCATGTTGTTTATGATCACTTAATTCAAAACTATTTACTGACTTGCAGTCATTAACCGAGAAATAGAATTGTTTGAGATTTAGGATTAATATGAACAGCTGCACTATTTTTTTAAATTTTATTTTTTTTATAAACTCGAGACTTGTCTTTGACATTTTTTGTTTCTAAACTTTTATTTGGAAGAAATTGATGTCAATCGAATGTCAATACTTGGTGTCCTACATGGTTTAGGGGTGGAATTGTAATCTGAGAGAAGTCGAGGGTTGTATGTGTTTTCTGGCTGTGCCACTGGTCACATTGGCATGTCCTTGGACAAGGCTGTCGAAACCCTATCCTAGTACAGAGATGTGTTCTTTTTGTCGAGATGAAAAATCCCGCTAAAGATTTTTGAGGTGTTTTCAAGAACTACTTATCTTATTGTAAGTGAATGGATTCTACGTCATCAAGGCTACTTGTTTAAGCCAATGCCGAGTACGCTTAAATTCCTCATTAAGAATTCTTAAGATTCATATTCAGCCACTTAAAAATCTTAATCTAAAGAACGCTTTTTCTTAAAAATCTAAATAATAATCCTAAGAATCTCGACAAAAAGAAGCACCTCCTTCGATACCTAGGTGGCACATGAATAAGTAAACCTTGACGTTAGCAGCATGCTCCCAGGGTTTTCATTTTAGGGTACATGTACCCCTTAAGTTTTGAAATGGGAGTACAACCTTAATCTTAACCCTTTACCAAATGACTATGTTTTAGTAATACATTATCAATAATCAGTAATAAAGTGCCACATGCAAGCTTTCAGATAAATTTATAGCAAAGGATAGCAAACTTTTTTGAAAGGCTGATTCTTGACTATTCACTACTTTTTTAATTATTGAATTTTGGATGGGTTGAATGTAATATGAGAGTGATGGATAAACAACTTGAACAGGTTGATTACGAGGATGGGGTTTGCATTTTGGAGCAAGCCATACCAGGCATGTCAGCTCATTGTTAGCTCAAACTTTGGTATTGAAATGATTCTGGTACAGAAAATATCAAATGTTCAAAACTCACCTTTTTTAGCTCACCTAAGCACAAAGTGCTCTGGGGGAGCTATTGTGATCGGTCATCGTCCGTCGTCTGTCTGTCTGTCTGTCCGTCCGTTCACAATTACAAAAAAATCTTCTCCTCCTAAACTAACCATGGAATTTCAACAAAACTTTACAGAAATAATCCTTAGGTCATGCTCTTCAGGGAATTGAAATCCATGAAGAACTCTGGTTGGCATGGCAACAGAGTGAAAAAAATTGAAAAATCTCCTCCTCCCAATCCATAAGGCCTAGAGCTTTGATATTTGGTATACATCATCATCTATTGACCCCATACCAAAATACTTCAAAGAATTACTGTATTCTGAAAATTAGCCCTTTTCTTTGTGATCCCTGATTTAACATAGAAATAAAGAAGGAAATCTTTTAAAATCTTCTTCCCCGAACCATAAGGCCTAGAGCTTTGATATTTGGTACAAATCATCATCTATTGACCCTTTACCAAAATACTTCAAAGAATTATCGTATTCTGAAAATTAGCCCTCTTCTACAGGGTTTTCATTAATAACCGATTGCCGATCTAAAACATCGGTTGAAATCAACTTTTGATCGGTTATTTTCGCCGGAATTTAGAAATGTCAGTCACGTTTTGTTTACAAAATAAAGCTTTAATGCAATAGAAGTTTTACCGCGACACCGGTGAGATTTTACCCCACCACCGGTTTATTTACCGCGAAACCCGTCTAATTTGCTTATCCATGTTACGAGGCCTATCATTGGATACTTTAAACCAGTCATCCAATCATATGCAACGATACGAAATTGATTTCACATGTTGGTAGACATGGACGCCAAACTAAAAAGAAAAAAGTCTCGACTGAAGACAATTGTACTTTCTTCGATTTTGCATTAAAAAGGACGCTGATTTCGATAAGAATATTTTGACATATAATAATTTATGAGCTTTTAAGCGTATAGTTTTGCGTTTTAGTGTAATTTGGGTCAATTAATGCGTCTTATAGACGGTGACCACTCAACTCGGCCCATCGGAAAGTCTGCCCAACGTTTATCTCTGCCCCAATTTTATTTCGTGTAAAATCAATTTAATATTGATTACTTATTAAGTATAGTTATTACAAATACAAAATTATTCAACCATTATTCATTTGTGAGGAAATTTAAGTATGCATCAGCGGCAAATTTAAAAATAAATTGAAATATAACAGTCATTCAAATTGCACATGTTCAAGCAATAATTCGATATAATAATAATAAAAACACAAAATAATGTATTTTGAAAAAAATAAAGATAAACATGGTAAGGTTATACTGCCTCATTTGTACAAAACTAAAACATATTCTAAGAATTATGATATATATGAAAATCTGCAATGTAAAACACTAAGGAGAGCTCTCCAAATGGATTGAGAAATACCTTAATTCTTTTTCGGCCGGGGGGGGGCTTTGCCCCCCTGGGCCCCCTACCAGGGCCTTGCCCTCGACCTACAAGGGGGCCTAAGGCGGCCCCCTTGACCCACGGCCAATCTGTTGGTTTCCAAATTATATCTGTTGTCCCAATACTTATTGAAAACCCTGCTTCTCGGCAATCCCTGATTTTACAAAAGAATAAAGAAGGAAATCTTTGAAATTCTTCTTCTCAAGAACCATAAAGCCTAGAGCTTTGATATTTGGTACATATCATCAGCAATTGACCCTCTACCAAATTACTTCAAAAAGTTAGCCCTTTTCTGTTCAATCCCTAATTTTAGTTAGGAATAAATAATGATATCTTTGAAAACCTTCTTCTCCTTAACCATTAGGCCTAGAGCTTTGATATTTGGTAAATATCATCAGCCATTGACCCTCTACCAAATTACTTTTAAAGATTAGCCCTTTTCTATGCAATCCCTAATTTTAGTTAGGAATAAATAATGATATCTTTGAAAACCTTCTTCTCCTAAACCATTAGGCCTAGAGCTTTTATACATGGTAAATATTGATGTCTATACTACAAAGCATTACCATATTCAGGAAATTAGTGCTATATGGTGGGATCATCAATATATCTAGGATTAAAAGAGAAATCCTTTAACATCTCCAAAATAATTAGGCATAGGTCTTTGCTTTTTTTGTTTATATCATAAAGCCATGAACCATCATACTCAGGGGAGCGATTTAGGACCATCATGGTCCTCTTGTTTATATGATCAAATTCTAAACAGAACTTCATCAGGTCATAGGCTTTCACTTTTTGACCTTGATTTTGATGGACTGAAGGAAATGCTTTATTTTGATTAGAACAGTAACAATACACTTGAATATTCGTTGAATTGTATATTTTCTCCATGCCGAATATATATCCTAGTCGTGTGCCTGAGAACCAAATTTTGGCGAATACAAAATGTAAAATATTGTTACGGGAATGCCCAGTAAAAAAACCAACAAAATGTTCAATTTATACAAGTAATGTGACAATTTCTTCAAATTTTATGAGCCGCCGTCATAGCGCATTTGGTAGCCTGTCGGACTGTCAATTTAGAGGTCCAGGGTTCGATTCCCCACGGCGGCACTCATCCTTTCTGACTGTTTGTTTCCCACCAATGGGTCCATAATTGTAGACCTATGTGGGATAGCAGCTGGAGGCTAGGAAGGGATGGGATGGTGGTACTGGTGTGAGAAATACCATTAATCCATTGTTAGGTGCTCCAGCCGCGGCGATGTAACTGAAAGATTGTTGAAAGCGGCGTAAAACCCAATTCAAACAAACAAACAGAATCAAATTTTATGTTCAGTCCAAAGAATAAAGTGGGCAAGTCTACAAACTTTTAATACCCTGTGGGTGATTTCCAAAGCCGCCTCTGCTCCAACATAATATCATAGCTACAAAATTTACCTTTTGCGATTTGACTAGGGACAGCTATCAAGTGGTTGTCTATAAGTGGCATTTTGGTAGTGAATGATAGAGTAATTTCTTATTAAAAGGATGACTGATGCATGACTTTGACTCACCGACCTCTATTAGCTCATAACCATCATAAATTATCTTATCTTTAGTCAAAGTCTCAGATCTACCAAACCTTCTAAAACAAGATTTTCTCTTGAAAACTTTGGTATATATCACGTATGCTTTGTATCTTATAGACGACATAGTGCAGATTCTTGAAAAATTGAATGACATAATTACTCCGAGCAAAGACCATTTTACTTCAATGATGCATGTTACAAAATACATCCCTTTAAATTTTTAAATAACTAAAAGGTAGGCTATGGCTGTATATCCAATACACATTGAATTTTTTATTCTAAAATTAATTATTTACTCTTAAAATTATGATTGATAATTTACGTTGACCAGTTTCAGGTTATTTGATAAATTCTTAACAGATAGTAATTTTCAACATAATTAAGCAGCATGCCCACTGGGTTTTCATTTTGGGGGTACATGTACCCCTTAAGTTTTGAAATGGGGGTACAAAGAAAAATCTGAGGGTACAGTGTACCCTTTACTTTCAGAGTAAAGGGTACACCATACGAATCTGAACCCTTTACCAAATGACAATGTTATTGTTATATCTACATTTTAATAATCAGTAAATAAGTGCCATACATCATCTGCCAGTTTCAGATAAATTTAGAGCGAAGGATAGAAAAGCCGATTTTTGACAACTCACTTTTCTTAGTTATTGGATTTGGGAAGGGCTGAATGGGATTTGAGAGTGATGGCTAAACAACTCTAACAGGTGAGTTACGCGGGTAAAGCGGCGTAAAACCCCCATTCAAATAAATGAATAAACACGAAGGCGGGGAAGGCATTTTGGAGCAGACCATACCAGGCATGTCAGCTCATTGTTAGCTCAAACTCTGGTATTGAAACAATTCTGGTACAAAAAATATCAACTGGCCTCATCACTGTCAAAAAGTCACCATTTGTGGAGAAAGAGAGTAGGTTTTGTTGTGACGTTTTGCAGACAGCATATTACGTAGCTTAAACAAAACTACAACGTTAAATAAACGGCTCCATTTTGTCACGCCCATCTTATATATACAACGGAACTCGCGAGAGAAACTCATTTTCTATAGTGCGAATTGTTGTCAGTTTCTCGCCCAAAACACGTGAATATCTTGTGTTTTGTTTGAAAAACAGCGCAACTTTGGACTTATTTCAAAACAAACTGGTCAGGCCATCAAGATCCGCATTTTACGAAATGTTTCAACTGCTGGTTCCCCTATTCTCTATGTAGAAAACAGGCCAGAAAGAAGCGACATTTTCCATCGAATGAAAGGGAAATCACTTGCTCCCGATGCGATTTTGTCTTCTTTGCTTGCGATCTTTTGGGTTTTTCGGAAAAAATACGCACATAGAGTTTCTCGTTTTGTACGCTAATAATTTCAAATGCACACACACGTAATGGATTTTTTTTCTACGTTCATTTACTTTTCTGTACGTTCATGCACGTCTTGGTGAAAGATTTGTACGTGAACCAACGTAATTGTACGTGAATTACGTACTGCAGTACGTGAATGGGCACCCTGTTAAGAAATATACAAACTTAGAATGAAGGCATGAAAAAATTTGCATCATATTGATGGTTCAGTGCAAAACAGCTGTAACTACCCAGGGTTCTCCCCAGAAATTTTTGAAGGCGTAGTGGCAAATGCGCGGTGTGTTGTCTGTTAACATCTTGGTTTGACTATACATGATAAAGGTCATTAAAAGTGCTTTTTAGCCTGATTATTGACTTCTTTTTTTTTTTTATTGAGAGTTATTCTTGAATATTATTCTTCAACTTTTTAATTATTTTAAGTTGATTTATCTATTCTGAGGCTTATTTTGATACCAACCAATTGTGACATTACTCAGCTTATTTAACCTCTCTATCCTATTTGTAGCCGCCGTCATAGCGCAGTTGGTAGCGCGTCGGACTGTCAATCAAGAGGTCCCGGGTTCGATCCCCGACGGCGGCACTCATCCTTTCCGACTCTTTGTCTCTCACCAATGGGTCGATAATCGTAGACCTATGTGGGATAGCAGCTGGAGGCTAGGAAGGGATGTAATGGTAGTACTGGTGTGAGAAATACCAGGATTCCATTGTTAGGTGCTTCAGCCGCCGCGATATAACTGAGAGATTGTTGAAAGCGGCGTAAAACCCCATTCAAACAAACAAACAAATCTATCCTATTTGTTAGAAAGGGCACTAAATTGTCCGATTAAAAAAGGATGTGAAAAGGAAAGATAATGAAAGAATATACCCAAAAGTCTCAAAGGAATGAGTAAAAAAAGTGTCAACTGCTTGGCTATTAGATAGGCTAAGCTTATCATGTCTGTCCAAAAATCATATCCTTGAGGACTCTTACAAAAAGCATGGAGTGTTGGATTGAAAAAAATATGCCCTTCATTAGAAAAAAAATAGAAATTATTATCAGTAATTTCAAAAATGTATTTATAAGGTTCCTGTGTGAAATACCAGGTTTCATTTTCAAATTTTGCATCTGAAAGAGCTCCATTAGATTCTCTATGTAAAATTTGAAATGCTCATTATTTGCCCATTCAGAAGCTTTTGACACTTTAACTATTCTTCTAACAGTACTTTCAGCTCTTTGATTTCAATAAGTTAATAAAAAATGTACAATATATCAGCAGTGTCCAATTTTAACCTTAATTCTCAAAATATAACAAAATTTGATCAAAATTATAAAACAAGTGCCTTTACTCTTCTCTTCTTTAAGTGATTTCAGCGCTTTGATTTTCAAAAGAGGATTTTGTTTTCCAAATATATAGAGTGAGTTATCTTTTCCTGATTCTAAATAATTATCAAACCATTACTTTTTATAAAAAGAAATCCCTAATTGGTCTAAGGCATTCTTTTCTTGAAGTGCTTTCAGCACTTTGAGTTTATGAGGGTTTCTTTTGGGGCAAAAAACATGAGAGGAAGAGATATCATAAGATGATTACTAAAAGTATAATAATATTTTTCATCAAACTTTTAAAACAAATTTATAGAAAAAATGGGTTGAACAAACCAGGGTACGAATGTTTGAGATAATACCCTCCATGTTGGATAAAAAATAAATGGACTTAATCCAGAAGATACATGTGTGTAATTATTAAACTAATTGGAAAACAAGAGCTAAGTATAACTAGCATGGCTTCTATACAAATCTGTCTTTATTATTTTGGCAAATTCTCGTAAGGAAAAAAGATCGCGAAAAGGGTATGTTTTCAGCGATCAATGTATGAAATAAACTGACCCAATTAATCTTTCCTTCAAAAAATTAAATTTTAAACCACTTTGGCCTTAGTTTAATAGTTGTCACATCTCCTTTACTTTTAACTAGGCCAATCTCAACCGAAGTGACAATTTTCCGAAACCGGGTCGCCATTTTGAATTCATTGTTTACATATTGGTACCCATCATCCTTGGTGACTGATAGCGAGGTACCAGTGGGAAACGCGAAAAAAAAATCAATAATCACCAATTAGTAAGAGTGTAAGGGTCTTATCAATAGAGTTGTTATGTAATACATGATATACAACACTATAGATGAAGAGCCTGTCGTGACCGCGCTTCTGCAACCAATTTTAATGGTTTGCTTGACCCTTTCTTCAGCTGGAAATTAAGCTGTATCGGTGACCAAATTTAAGCGTATCGGCGATCTGAAGGCGTATCGGCAAACTCTCTTAATTTATGAAGGCGTATCGGGGCCGATACGCCATAAGGGCCTGTGGAGAACCCTGCTACCTATAAACATATAGGCAGTTACAACTGTTTCACACTGACCCATTGATATGTTAAAGTAAGAGTGTTTTGGTCTGATGTGAACAAAAGTTAGGTAGGCCAAACACAGAGTACCAGTACTCTAACTAAAAGATAGTTGAACGTTGAACCACCAGTGAAGTTAACTCAATATCATGAAAAGAGTAAATTTCGGTTATATTGTTCCAGAGGGAGGCAGTAAAATACTTAAAAATTCTTGGAACAGTGTTCCTCAATGATTCTTGAAGATAAATCAGTTTGTTTTCATTTTTTACAGATAAACAAATCACAACTGGTTACCAACATTTATGACCATTCCATATGACAAGACAGACAAGGCATCGGTTCACATGGGTGGAGCAAAACAGCGAACGCCTGACGTGGAGGCACAAGAGGACATGATCCATGACAGTTTACTTGTTAATCATGTTTTAGACAACGCTAAATTCATACCAGCTACGAAATCAATCATTGTAAATAAAAACCATGAAACTGAGGACGAGAAAAAGGGACTTATGAATATAAGGGCATTGACTTTTTTGGTGTTGTGGTACATTTTTAGTTTCTGTACTTTATTTTTGAACAAGTATATTCTTACAACTTTGGGAGGAGATGCAACCCTTTTGGGTAAGATTTCTTATTGTCTTTTGAAGGCTTTTAATACAGGATATCTTAACCTATTACCACTCAAACCCACATTTTGATATGCCAAAGAAATTCAACTATGAAAAATATTGGAAAAAAATAGACATTTGCTTGTAACATGCAATTTTTCCTTTTGTCACGATGTTTTCTGCCTTATATCATACTTCTATTTCAATCAATAGACATGTTGATATGTAGTCTTCAGCTTCTTATCATTTGGACCAATCCAAAATGCTGCAATCTCATGATAGGTTTAAACATCTTGAACATTTTTTTATGTAGGGGGATCTGAGGGATAGTTTGGATTTAATTTGGATTTTTATATTAAAGGACAAGCTTTTTTCTTGGCAGCATCAAAAAGCATCATTGTATGGGAATGGGTTAATAAATTGCCCCACCCATATTGTCTTACTGATGTCTGTCTGTGAGCAGTAAAGTTAATGTAAAAAACAGCCTTTTTTTAAAATACAACCTTGATTAGTAACCTTGATCTTCTTGTATGAACTTCACCTTAAAACAAATTGATGCCTATCTGTTCAAGGAACCTACAAAGGAAATATGAGTCATGTACAGTATCTTCAACAGTGTTTGAGTAAAAGCAAATTGTTAACCTTTTTGCATTATGTCTATGACATTAACCTAGGATGATTACCATGATCTTGCAACCAAATAGCGCAGTCGGTAGCGCGCCAGACTCCTAATCTTCAATCATGGGTGTCATGGGTTCGATCCCTGGCGGCGGCAAATATTCTTTCCGACAATTGTCTCTCACAATGGGTGGATAATTGTAAACCTAAGTGGGATAGCAGCTGGAGGCTAGGAAAGAATGTAGTGGTAGTACTGGTGTGAGAAATACCAGGTATCCATTGTTAGGTGCTCCAGCCGCCGCAATATGACTGAAATACTGTTAAAAGCTGCATTAAACCCCATTCAATCAATCAATCTTGCAACAAACTGATGCCAATCAATGCAAAAAACCTACATCCCAGATATTAGCCATGTATCTTCGATTGAAAATGTTATGTTTTTGTGTTAAGTTTACAAAACTTCTGACCTAAAAAGTGACCATGACCTTAACGGATGACCCTGATCTTATCACCAACTGATGCCTAACGGTGCAAGGAACCTGTATCCCAAGTACATTGTAACAATATGTTTTAGCCATGTATATTTCTTATAATTAAATAGCATCAAGCGTAAAAAGCAAAAACTTTACATATTTTGATACCTTTTTGTATGGGATTTTTTTGTGCGGAAGCATACAAAATGGCTGCCTGCTCAAAATTTTGTTCATGGATTTATGAATAATTTTTTCGACCAATCAGAACGCTCGTTTTTGATAGATGAAACTAAAAATTAAATTATTAATGGTTTAACCAATTGCCACACAAGTTCCACCCTTTTACTTCCCTCATGAAAAGAGCTTTGGGAAATATTGTGGACAATGAAAAACTAAATAATTTTTAGCTCTACTGGCCGAAGGCCACTAGAGCTATAGCGATGGCTTTTTCCTGTCCGGCGTATGTCCGTCCGTCCGTCGTCCGTCTGTTAAACTTTTCCTTGTTTACGCGATAAAATCCACAGTTTTCATCGGATTCTCTTCAAACTTTCACAGAATGATTGTACCATCATAAGGATCGTTCCTTTCGAAATTGGGTCAGATCCGTCAAGAAACACGGGAAAAGGGGCCAAATTAAAACTTAATTAAAAAATCTTCGTTTACGCGATAAAAAGCCAAAGTTTTCATTGGATTCTCTTCAAACTTTCTCAGAATGATTGTACCATCATAAGGATCGTTCCTTTCGAAAATTGGTATGATCCGTTAAAAAACACGGGAAAAGGGGCCTTATGAAAATTTAATTTAAATTCAATTAAAAATCCTTGTTTACGCGATAGAGTCTACAGTTTTCATCGAATTCTCTTCAAACTTTCTCAGAATGATTGTACCATCATAAGGATCATTTTTTTCAAAAATGGGTCTGATCTGTCAAGAAACACGGGAAAAGGGGACTTATGAAAATTTAATTAAAAAATCTTCGTTTACGCGATAAAGTCCACAGTTTTCATCGGATTCTCTTTAAATTTTCTCAGAATGATTGTACCATCATAAGGATCATTTTTTTCGAAAATGGATATGATCCTTCAAGAAACACGGGAAAAGGGGCCTTATGAAAATTTAATTAAAAATTCAATTAAAAATCCTCGTTTACGCAATAGAGTCAACAGTTTTCATCGGATTCTCTTCAAACTTTATCAGAATGATTGTACCATCATAAGGATCGTTCCTTTCGAAATTGGGTCAGATCCGTCAAGAAACACGGGAAAAGGGGCCTTATGAAAATTTAATTAAGAAATCATTGTTCACGCGATAAAGTCCACAGTTCTCATCAGATTCTCTTCAAACTTTCACAGAATGGTTGTACCAACATAAGGATCGTTCCTATCTAAAATGGGTATGATCAATCAAGAAACCCGGGAAAAGGGGCCTTATGAAGATTCATTAAAAATTCCATTAAAAATCCTCGTTTACGCGGTAGAGACCACAGTTTTAATCAGATTCTCTTCAAACTTTCACAGAATGATTGTACCAACATAAGGATCGTTCCTTTCGAAATTTGGTATGATTCGTCAAGAAACATGGGAAAAGGGGCCTTATGAAAATTTAATTAAAATTCCATTAAAAATCCTTGTTTACGCGATAGAGTCCACAGTTTTCATTGGATTCTCTTCAAACTTTCACAGAATGATTGTACCATCATAAGGATCATTTTTTTCGAAAATGGGTATGATCCGTCAAGAAACATGGGAAAAGGGGCCTTATGAAAATTCAACTAAAAACTCCATTAAAAATCCTGGTTTACACGATAAAGTCCACAGTTTTCATCGGATTCTCTTCAAACTTTATCAGAATGATTGTACCATCATAAGGATCGTTCCTTTCGAAAATTAGTCTGATCTGTCAAGAAACACGGGAAAAGGGGCCTTATGAAAATTTAATTAAGGAATCTTTGTTTACGGGATAAAGTCCACAGTTCTCATCAGATTTTTTTAAACTTTCACAGAATGATTGTACCAACATAAGGATCGTTCCTTTCTAAAATGGGTATGATCAATCAAGAAACCCGGGAAAAGGGGCCTTATGAAAATTCATTAAAAATTCCATTAAAAATCCTCGTTTAAGCGGTAGAGACCACAGTTTTAATCAGATTCTCTTCAAACTTTCACAGAATGATTGTACCAACATAAGGATCGTTCCTTTCGAAATTTGGTATGATTCGTCAAGAAACATGGGAAAAGGGGCCTTATGAAAATTTAATTAAAATTCCATTAAAAATCCTTGTTTACGCGATAGAGTCCACAGTTTTCATTGGATTCTCTTCAAACTTTCACAGAATGATTGTACCATCATAAGGATCGTTCCTTTCGAAATTGGGTATGATCCGTCAAGAAACATGGGAAAAGGGGCCTTATGAAAATTCAATTAAAAACTCCATTAAAAATCCTTGTTTACGCGATAGAGTCCACAGTTTTCATTGGATTCTCTTCAAACTTTCACAGAATGATTGTACCATCATAAGGATCATTTTTTTCGAAAATGGGTATGATCCGTCAAGAAACATGGGAAAAGGGGCCTTATGAAAATTCAACTAAAAACTCCATTAAAAATCCTGGTTTACAGGATAAAGTCCACAGTTTTCATCGGATTCTCTTCAAACTTTATCAGAATGATTGTACCATCATAAGGATCGTTCCTTTCGAAAATTAGTCTGATCTGTCAAGAAACACGGGAAAAGGGGCCTTATGAAAATTTAATTAAGGAATCTTTGTTTACGGGATAAAGTCCACAGTTCTCATCAGATTTTTTTAAACTTTCACAGAATGATTGTACCAACATAAGGATCGTTCCTTTCTAAAATGGGTATGATCAATCAAGAAACCCGGGAAAAGGGGCCTTATGAAGATTCATTAAAAATTCCATTAAAAATCCTCGTTACGCGGTAGAGACCACAGTTTTAATCAGATTCTCTTCAAACTTTCACAGAATGATTGTACCAACATAAGGATCGTTCCTTTCGAAATTTGGTATGATTCGTCAAGAAACATGGGAAAAGGGGCCTTATGAAAATTTAATTAAAATTCCATTAAAAATCCTTGTTTACGCAATAGAGTCCACAGTTTTCATTGGATTCTCTTCAAACTTTCACAGAATGATTGTACCATCATAAGGATCATTTTTTTCGAAAATGGGTATGATCCGTCAAGAAACATGGGAAAAGGGGCCTTATGAAAATTCAACTAAAAACTCCATTAAAAATCCTGGTTTACACGATAAAGTCCACAGTTTTCATCGGATTCTCTTCAAACTTTATCAGAATGATTGTACCATCATAAGGATCGTTCCTTTCGAAAATTAGTCTGATCTGTCAAGAAACACGGGAAAAGGGGCCTTATGAAAATTTAATTAAGGAATCTTTGTTTACGGGATAAAGTCCACAGTTCTCATCAGATTTTTTTAAACTTTCACAGAATGATTGTACCAACATAAGGATCGTTCCTTTCTAAAATGGGTATGATCAATCAAGAAACCCGGGAAAAGGGGCCTTATGAAAATTCATTAAAAATTCCATTAAAAATCCTCGTTTAAGCGGTAGAGACCACAGTTTTAATCAGATTCTCTTCAAACTTTCACAGAATGATTGTACCAACATAAGGATCGTTCCTTTCGAAATTTGGTATGATTCGTCAAGAAACATGGGAAAAGGGGCCTTATGAAAATTTAATTAAAATTCCATTAAAAATCCTTGTTTACGCGATAGAGTCCACAGTTTTCATTGGATTCTCTTCAAACTTTCACAGAATGATTGTACCATCATAAGGATCGTTCCTTTCGAAATTGGGTATGATCCGTCAAGAAACATGGGAAAAGGGGCCTTATGAAAATTCAATTAAAAACTCCATTAAAAATCCTTGTTTACGCGATAGAGTCCACAGTTTTCATTGGATTCTCTTCAAACTTTCACAGAATGATTGTACCATCATAAGGATCATTTTTTTCGAAAATGGGTATGATCCGTCAAGAAACATGGGAAAAGGGGCCTTATGAAAATTCAACTAAAAACTCCATTAAAAATCCTGGTTTACAGGATAAAGTCCACAGTTTTCATCGGATTCTCTTCAAACTTTATCAGAATGATTGTACCATCATAAGGATCGTTCCTTTCGAAAATTAGTCTGATCTGTCAAGAAACACGGGAAAAGGGGCCTTATGAAAATTTAATTAAGGAATCTTTGTTTACGGGATAAAGTCCACAGTTCTCATCAGATTTTTTTAAACTTTCACAGAATGATTGTACCAACATAAGGATCGTTCCTTTCTAAAATGGGTATGATCAATCAAGAAACCCGGGAAAAGGGGCCTTATGAAAATTCATTAAAAATTCCATTAAAAATCCTCGTTTAAGCGGTAGAGACCACAGTTTTAATCAGATTCTCTTCAAACTTTCACAGAATGATTGTACCAAGATAAGGATCGTTCCTTTCGAAATTTGGTATGATTCGTCAAGAAACATGGGAAAAGGGGCCTTATGAAAATTTAATTAAAATTCCATTAAAAATCCTTGTTTACGCGATAGAGTCCACAGTTTTCATTGGATTCTCTTCAAACTTTCACAGAATGATTGTACCATCATAAGGATCGTTCCTTTCGAAATTGGGTATGATCCGTCAAGAAACATGGGAAAAGGGGCCTTATGAAAATTCAATTAAAAACTCCATTAAAAATCCTCGTTTACAGGATAGAGTCCACAGTTTTCATCGGATTCTCTTCAAACTTTCTTAGAATGATTGTACAATCTTAAGGATTGTTCCTTTAGAAAATGGGTCTGATCTGTCATGATACATGGGAAAAGGGGCCTTATGAAAATTCAATTAAAAAATTCTCGTTAACACTCTAGAGTCCACAGTTTTCATCAGATTGTATTTAAACTTTCACAGAATGCTTGTAACATCATAAGGATTGTTCCTTTGTGAATTAGGTCAGATCCATCAGGAAACACAGGAAAAGGGGCCTTATGAAAATTTAATCGAAAAATCTTTTAAGAAATACTCTTTAACACTCTGGAGTCAATAGTTTTCATCGGATTCCCTTCAAACTTTCACAGAATGATTGTACTATCATAAGGATTATTCCTTTCGTAATTTGGAATGATCCTTCAAGAAACACAGGATAAAGGGGCCTTAGGAAATGTTTAATAAAAAATTCTGATTAATAATCTAGAGCCAACAATTTTCAACGGATTCTCTTCAAACTTTCACAGAATGATTGTACCATCATAAGGATTGTACCTTTTGGAATGGGATATGATTCCTCAAGAAACATAGGAAAAGGGGCCTTATTAAAATTTAATTCAAAGATCTTTGTTAACACTCTAGAGTCCACAGTTTTCATCTGATTGACTTCACTTTCACAGATTGTACCATCATAAGAATTGTTCCTTTCAAAATTTGGTATGATCAGTCAAGGACCACGGGACAAAGGGGCCCGATAAAAACTGGATTGAAAAAGTCCTCATTAACACAATAGAGTCCATAGTTTTCAACAAATTCTCTTCAAACATTCCCAGAATTATTATTACATTAAATGGATTGTTCCTTTTGGAAGTAGGTTTGATCCATCAAGTTTCATGGGAAAAGGGGCCCTATGAAAATTTAATAAAAAAAATCTTAGTTAACACGTAATGGCCCTAGATTTCACCTGATTGACTTCAAACTTTCACATAATGATTGTACCATCATAAGGATTGTTCCTTTCAAATTGGGTCTGATCCATTAAGAAACATAGGAAAAGGGGCCTTAGGAAAATTCAATTAAAAAAATCTTAATTAATGCTTGTAAGTCCACAGATGAGATGGGGTTGTCTTTATACTCAAACAGAATAATTATACTTTTGTAAGAAGAGTTCCCTTTGAAATTGGTTCAGATCCATCAAGTAACATGGGAAAAGGGGCTATATGAAAATTCAATTAATAAAACCCTGTTAACACAATAAAGCCCACAGCTTTGATCAGATTTTGTGGAAACTTTCACAGAACGATTGGAAGGTCATAACTATCATTCTTTTCATAACAGGGTTTGAACTGTAAAGAAGCACAGGAAAAGGGGCCTTATGAAAATTTCATTTATAAATCCTTGTTACTAAGTCCAGAGCTTTCATTGGATTTTCTTCAAACATTCACAGAATAATTGTACAATAATAATGATTGTTGATGTTTGCATTAGACCTGATCCGTCAAGTATCACAGGAAAAGGAGTATTATGAAATTTAATTTTAAAATCATTGTACCACAATAAAGTCAACAGTTTTCATCAGATTCTGTTAAAACTTTCACAGAATGATTATTCCATCATGAGGATTCTTTCTTTTCAAATTAGGCGTGATCTGTCTAGTATCATGGGAAAAGGGGCCTTTAGAGAATTTTATCTATAATCCTTGTAACTAAGTCCAGAGCTTTCATTGGATTTTACTCAAACCTTCACAGAATCATTGTACAATAATCACGATTGTTGATGCTGACATGAGACCTGAACCTTCAAGTATCACAGGAAAAGGAGCCTTATGAAAATTTTATTTTAAAAATTTGACACCAAGATAAAGTCTGCAGTTTTCATCAGATTCTGTTCAAACTTTCACAGAATGTTTGTACCATCATTAGGATTGTTTCTTTCCAATTTGGGCCTGATCTGTCTAGTATCATAGGAAAAGGGGCTGTATGAAAATTTATTACCAAATCCTCATAAACACAACAATGCCCTCAGTCTTTATCATTTTCTTCAAACTTTAATAGAATGATTGTACCATCATTTGGATTGTTCCTTCGTAAATTAGGTCTGATTGGTTAAGTGACACAAGAAAAGGGATCTTATAAAAATTTTATTACAAAACATCATTATTACAATAAAGTCCTCAGTCTTTATCATTTTCTTCAAACTATCATTAGGATTGTTCCTTTGTACATTGGGTCTGATTTGTTAAGTTTCACGGAAAAAGGGGCCTTATGAAAATTTAGTTAAAAAAATTCTTGACACAATTCGGTCCACTATTTTCATTGATTCTCTTTAACTTTTAAAGAATGATTGAACCTTCACTAGAATTGTTCCTTTTGAAATTTGGTTTGTTCTATAAAGTATCATGAGAAAAGGGGCCCTATGAAGATTTCACTATAAACTTATTAACACAATAAATTCCACAGATTAAACAGATTGATTGTACCATCATTCCAATTGTTGATTTTGACAGTGGATCTGACTATAGCAAGGGTCACATAAAAAGGGGCCTTATGAAAAACTCTCTTAAATATTCTGGTTAACACAATGATGTCCCTTGATTTCACTTCAAAATTTCACAGAATGATTGTACAAATACTTAGATGGTTCTTTTCAGAACTGGGTACAATCCATCAAGTATCATGTAAAAAGGGGACATATAATTTTTTTTAAATATTCTAGTAAACATAATGAATTCCCAATATTTCATTGGATTCACTTTTAACTTTCATAGAATGATAAAACCAACAGTAAAATATCACGGGAAAAGGGGCCTTATGAGAACTTGAATTTAATATCTTTGTTAACACAATAAAGTCAACAGTTTTATTGGATTCTCTTCAAAGATGCATGGAATAATTGTGGCATTCGAAACACAGGAAAAGGGGCCTTACAGATTATCATTCAAAACATTCTTGTGTATGTGATGAAGATCACAATCATTATCAAGTTGTCTTTTAAATTTCACAGGACAATTGTCGGCTTGTCAGAAAACACAGGTAAAGGGGCCTTATTGATTTTCATTCAAAACAATCCTGTTTATGTGATAAAGTCCACAATTATTGTCAGATTCTGATGAAATATTCACAGAATGATTGAAGGGTCATAAGGTAACTTTCTTTTGGAAATTGAGTGGATCCGTCATGAAACATGGGAAAAGGGGCCTTTAGGATTGTTGCTTAAAATGATAAAGGGGATAAAGCCCCTTTTTTTTCTTTATGCATTCTTCTTTGAGCAATTAACTTCCTTGAATATCAGATTTCTTTAACGGAAAACTTGATAACCAGTAGAGCGTCTCAGGCCCTCATGGGCCTCTTGTTTCATAATTCCCTATGTTTCCTACCCATTAGATGAGGAATTTTAGAATTTTGGCAACTAAAAGTTGTAGTCTGAAACCTCTTTGAATTTGGACCAATCTGAAATTTGATCCCTTGGTAACGGGTTTATGTTCATATTTACAGGAAATATGCAGATGGTGATGACTGCATCGTTGGGATGTTTACAAATGTACATGCCTCTAGGGTTTTACAAGCCTATAGAAAGGGAAGGAAAACCTCCAAACTTTTGGAGAAATATGGTCATTGTTGGAACTACAAGGTATTTTATTTTAACCTTTGTCATGCCGAATTAAAAATCCCAAATTGAACTGAATTGACAGTTCTTGAAGGTCTTAATGAGGGTCAATATAACTGTTGAAAATTGAAATTCAAACAACTCTGGCTGAAAGGGGACAAGCAGTAGGTGTAGGCCAAGATCAGACTGCACTTATGTGCATGCTGATCTTTGTCTATACCTCCTGCCAAAAGAGGAATATACTGGGTTCAGCATGACAAGGGTTAAGATTTTACAAATTATGTTTAGTTTGATTGCAGTAGAATTTAAATTTGTATGCAGTAGCTCTAGATGTTTACATGTCCAGTTACTGTTAGCAACTGTTACCCATTACTGTATGGTAGACTTGGACAAGCCGTAAAGTATTTAGCCCATCAACACATCCTTGTGACTCTTGTGCTGGAACCTATGACTTTTAGACCTTACAAAGAAGTCAATTTATTTTGAAAATTCATGGAAAACTGACCCTTCCCAGTTTTTATTTATAGAGGCTTAAACAGGTTTAAATAATTTCTGATAGAAAGTTTGACTTAGATATTAACCCATTTCCACACTACAAAATTTTAGACTGGTCCAAATTGAAAGATGATGCAGATGACATTTTCAAGTTGGTGGAATTTGAGAAATCTTTACCTTTTAAGGTAGAAAACATTGTCAATAATGAAGAACTTGCTTGTTACAATTTGCTAATATGGGAATTGGTGAAACACCCTCATTTTGCTAAATATATAATCAGTTACTTCGGACCAAAAAATAGAATTTTGGTTTGGGGTCTAAATGTCTTAAATACAGCTTTATTAAGTAAGTTAGGACATTTCATCAGCCAAACCATCAAAAATGCTTCACTAAAATATTGATCAATGTCAGAGTTCAAAGGTCTATTAATTTTAATCACCTGCATCAAAAGATCGGGAGCATATTGTTTTACCATTGTCTGTCAGTCTGTCTGTCTGTAAAACTTAAACAAAAAACTTAAGATTTACAATTATTTAAATCTGTTTAAGCCTCTATGAACAAACATTGAATATGTATCTACTTTTAATGCATCCAAAAACAAGAAATTTGCCTTTTTTAACAATATTTTTCAAAGTTTTTATTTGAGTGTTTTAAAGGAGGATTTGGTTGGAGGTCGATAGAGCAAGGAAATCACAAAAAGACTATTAGAAAAGGCTTTTGTATGCAGTAGACTCATATTTCATGCAACTTTGAATTGTCAGTTAACCAGTAGTTGCTATCAAAAAATACTATTTGTTCTATGAATATGTTTAGGCAAAATGCCAATTGGAATTAAGGAGTGTATTGCTTGTATCAGGGTTACAAATCCTCTATATTATTATTTGAACTCTAGATTCCTCTGTATTATTATTTGAACTCTAGTCTTACTGTTTTTCAGGTTCTCAACAGTTGTTCTCGGTCTTGTTGCATTGAAGTATGTAGCAGTGTCTTTCACAGAAACAATAAAAAGCTCAGCACCCATATTTACCGTGGCCATATCATATTTATTAATACGGGAGGAGACAGGAATCTTCACGATGCTCTCATTAATACCGGTCATGGCGGGTTTGGCTCTTTGCTCAGCATATGAGCTTAGTTTTAACATTCCAGGGTTTATTGCGGCTCTTGCCACAAATGTTACTGAATGGTAAGATTAAAATGCTGATATAATTTAAGAGATGAAGAGAATATGTTTTGTTTTCTTTGAGGTATGAAAAGAAAAAAATAATCACACTGTATGAGTATGCGAAGCATATTCATACACAAGTGTGATTAGGTTTTTCATTTCATACCTCCATGAAAACAGAAAATATTCTCTTTATTTCTTATAATTAAATAACATCTATTGAAAAAGAAAAAAAAACTTATTTCGATGAATTTGATACATTATTTTCATCGTACTAATTTGTGCGCAAGCATAAAAAATAGCTGCGTGCTCAAAATTTTGTTCATGAAGGTATGAATATTTTTTTTTCAACTAATCAGAATGCTTGTTTTTTTATAGACAAATCTTAAAAATTAAATTATCATCCTGCAAATTTTTCAACTGGTTTCTTAACAAGTATTCAGTAAAAGTACATACAAAATGGTACAAGATAGGGGTGCATAATTCCCATGCCTGACTTGTCGGATATGGGCTTTACTACTTGTGGACAAATACATTTTTTAAGTTACTTAATAGATCTCAAAGATAACTCATAATATATTTGAAAATTTACTAATGTCTGCATTGAAGGGTAGAAAATATTGTTGTTAATGAAGAAAAAAAGGAATCCAGCATTTTTTTTATGAACACCGTTGTTTTCTCAAAATTCACTTTTTTGTGAAAATGTTCATTTTGATTCTGGAGAAGTAGAAATGATGTCTTTCTTGTGCAGGAACAAGAGGAGAAAATCTGTATTTTCACACCCTTTGTAAGTAATATTTATCTAGCATGTTATCTGGCATATATTTCAATAAGCATATTCTTTTCTCTTTTTAGCTCACATCAGCACATAGTGCTCAAGTGCGCTATTGTGATCACCTTTTGTCTGGCATCCTTGTGTTGTCTGTCACAAATTTCTTGAAAGGACATCTTCTCTTAAACCACTGGGCCAATTTGAACCAAATTTGGCAGAAATGCTCCTTTGATGGTGACTGAGACATGGTTGTCACTATGACAAGAAGGTGTATGTGCGTTAGTCCATTAGTTAGTCTGTTCGTCAGACAATTACTCCTACATTTAAGGATGGATTTCAAAATAACTTGGCACAATTATTCTCCCTCATGAGTAGATGTGCCATTTGATAGAATTTCTAATGTCAAGGTCATAGCTCAAGGTCAAACACTAAAATTATGTTTGTCCAGACAATTACTCCTATATTTATGGATGGATTTCAAAATCACTTGGCACAGTTATTCTCCATCACGAGTAAATGTGTCATTTGAAATAATTTTTGGGATAGTTCTAATGTCAAGGTCAAAGCTCAAGGTCAAACACTAAAATTCTGTTTGTCCGGACAATTACTCCCACAATTATCGATGGATTTCAAACTTACTTTGAATAATTATTCTCCATCATGTGTAGATGTGCCATTTTTTATAATTTTTTCGATAGCTTCAAGTTCAAGGTTAAAGCTCAAGGTCAAACACTAAAATTGTGCTTGTCCGGAGCATGATACCTACAAAACTTTGCGGGCTTGACAGCAGTTGTCCTGGGACAACCATCTAGTTTTAAATAATCTTTAAGAATCTTTTCCTTCTGACCCAGAAGGTGTAGAGCCTTGATATTTTGCATGAAGCATCAGTATATTGACCTCTTTTGAAATAGCTAAAATCATGAGTCTTAGGTTGCCAGGGGCAAAGTCCCCGGGGGATGGCGTATATAAAGAAATAAAGCATGATTTTTAAATGACATCTCCCCCTAAACCACTGGGCCAATTTGAACCAAATTTAATAACAAATATTTCCTTTGTAAAGGGACCTCACACTTAATGAGTCATAAATGTTGGATGTCATAAACATACTGTTTATTTTCAGCTTACAAAATGTTTACTCCAAAATGTTGATAAGTGGCGAAAAACACAGATACACGTAAGTATGATTTACACATATTTTGGTGGCTTAGTGCAAATACATCATAAGTGTCTATACTTTGATGATTTTACACTAAGCTATCAATAGTATACTAACATAATTTTATAATGTTATATAATAACATAATTTTAGATTGGTAAAAATTGGAAGGAGATGCAGATGACATTGTTTAGTTTGTGAAATTTAAAAAGTGGCTTGACAGCTTTGTGGAAAACAAAGAAATTGCGTATTACAAGTCATTCAAGTTACAAGTTTGTTTTTTTCATTTTACCATTCTTTTCCAAAGTTTTTTAGCTTACCAGCCAGGGCACAACATGTTCATGGTGAGCTTTTGTCATCATTGAATGTCTGTGGTACAGTTCAGGGTCAACAGTTTCACTGTTTAGACTTCAGGGGCCACAATTATGGCTAGATTATGGAGATGAACGAAATCGTACGTAAATTTTTGTCATCAGCCTCATTGCATAAAACAGTCAATGTCAAAGATTAGCTAACATTTCTGAGAATCAAGTGCAGTCAGTTTGATCTCAAAATGTAAATGAACACGAGTTGAAATCGATAAGAAAACACAAAATACTCTTTCCAGAGATATTCACTAATACCCTGTATATTAATATTAAGAAGGCCCTTGTTTGCTTTAGTGACCAAATAAAATTGTTTTTCGGTTCTCTGAGGGACGATATTGCTTCAATGACAAACTGTCAACACTCTAGGGGCCATGGTTGTGACCCTATCTTATTGGAACTTAGTGATTATGCTTGTCTGGTCGTAATGATTAAGCTTAATAGAAATGGAAATGTTCCATTGGAAATACAGGAAATGATGTTGGTTGGCTGGCCAGGCATTAAGTTTATGTGTGCACAATTACTACTACAATTCATATTGTGATGAAAATCTCACAAAATGTTTGTCTTGATGTGAAGTAGCCCATATTATCAGAGTTTTGTGATTCAATTCTGCATCGTGAAAAAAGGGAGACTTATTGTCAAAACACTGTATGGATTTTGATGAAGCCCTTGAAAACCTGGTCTTGTGACAATTTTGTCTCTTGTTTACAAGTCTAGCTTAAGAAGCGGGGAATAAATCTATCGATGAATGTTCAGTAAATCTGCACTTTCTCTTCTCTTCTACATTGAACAACCCTGTCCATTTAACCAAAATTTTAGACTCTGCTGAATTGATGTGATATCATACTTGAAATTGCTTGAAACAAACCATTTCTTCTTTTCCCACAATATTTTCTATCTTGTAGGATGGTTACTTTTTTGAAATGTACTCAATTTATAATGTCATCTGCAACCCCTTTGAATTTGGACAAGCCCAACATTTTGAAAAACAATAAAGGGTTAAGCGATTATTTGTCATATGCAACTTTGTGCTATCCATGAAATCATCCATGAATCCAAACTTGACTATATTTGTATTTAGATTTTCAATCTATAGAAACTTTCATATTCATATTTTCAGTCCTGCAGAGTTACAGTTTTTTACCAGCATATCATCTATATTCGTCCAAATTCCAGCCGGAATATTCATGATCGACTTTCAAAAAGTTCGAACAACCACAGACATGTCCATGTTCACAGCACTCATTTTAAACGGAATCTTCTTCCATTTTCAAAGTATATCAGCTTACGTATTAATGGGTTTTATATCTCCTGTAACTCATAGGTGGGTAGCTTATTTTTTTATTGTTGTGTTATATATCATCTTAACCCTTGTCCTGCTGAAGCCGCAGTCATAGCAGAGTGGGTAGGGCATCAGACTCCTAATGTTCAACTAAGGGATGTCATGGGTTCGATCCCCAGTGGCAGTACATATCCTTTCCGACATTTCTCTCTCACCAATCGGTGGACAATCGTAAACCTAAGTGTGATAGCAGCTGGAGCCTGGAAAAGGATGTAGTGGCAGTTCTGGTGCCAGAAATGCCAGGAATCTATTGTTAGGTGCTCAAGTTGCAGCAATATGACTGAAAAACTGTAAAAAGGGCATTAAACCCAATTCAATCAATCAATTGTCCTGCTGAATTTTTATCATCTTTTCACTATATTCTAAATTTCTACATGAATTCATCAATATTGCATTCAAAGATTTACTGAAGACAACAAAAAAAGCGTGTAGTGTAGGCTAAGATCAGACTGCACATCTGTGCAGGCTGATCTTGGTCTATACACCTGCCAAAGCCAATGTAAAGCAGGAATATTCCAGGATCAGCATGATAAGGGCTAAAAATGTAGATAAACTAATATTTGTCATGCCGAATGAAATCATCTACAAAATTGTGTTAAACAATTTGCACACAATAAAATTAGAGACTGGTTCAAACTAAGATGTTGCAGACAACAATTTCAAGTCGATGGAATTTTGAATTCCTTGTCTTTGGGGTAGAAAACATTGTTCCAAGCAATTCCTTTCTTTTCTCCACACTGTTTTCCAAAGCTTTTTTATTGAGGGGCATGAAAAGGAGGAAATGTGAGGAAATGCATTTAAATCATAGGCTTAAAGCACATATTGTGGATTGGTATCTATTTTCAAAATTATCTTATAAACAAATCTGGGATAACCCATTTCCTCACAAGCTCTCCTTTTTATGCCCCTCAAGAAAAAAACTCTGGAAAATGAAGAAATTGCTTGTATCAAGCAGTTTCTTCATTATCCACAATGTTTTCTATCCAAAGAGACAATGGAATCAAATTTCAATCAACTGGAAATTGTTGTCTGCAGCTTCTTTCAATTTCAAATTGGACTAGTTTAAAATTTTGTCGTTTGGGAATGGGTTTATAGGTAATATAGGCTTAGATCAGACTGCACATATTTTGTTTGTCTTTTCCGCCAGTCAAAACAGGAATATTCTAGGTTCATCATGGGTTAATGTTTTTATATCAGTAGAAATTGTCATCTGATACAGGCAATCAGTTAAAGGTTTAGGAAATGTTATTAATTGATGGATTGCTTGCCCCGTTTACTCACTCCACTGGCCACGCCCACTTATTCCAACTGGAAGTTCTATTTCCACATTAAATATCATTATTTTGTAAATTTTATGGCCGGTAACATGTAACAAAGCAGTAAAAATTTTGCTTACCTAACCAACAAAAATGCTTCACATAAATTTTAGACCAATGTCTGAGATCAAAGGTTACATCCAGTCTAAAAGAATTATTTGATTTGTCAAATGATTCTTTATTTGCAGCCATGATTGGTCATTTATAAATGCATTGACAAAATTTATTGATCGACTGAATGGTTCCAATTTGTTATATAGATATTTGGTTTTAGTTTGGTTAACCCATTCCAACTCAATCCTTCCTTTTTATGCCCCTTGAGAAAAAGCTTTGGAAAACATTGTGGAAAATGAAGAAATTGCTTGTATCAAGCAATTTCTTCATTATCCACAATGTTTTCTATCCAAAAAGACGAAAAAATTCAAAATCTCGTCAACTTGAAATTGTCGTCTGCAGCTTCTTTGAATTTGGACCAGCCTAAAATTTTGCTGTGTTGGAATGGGTTAATCGCAGCGGCCATGTAGAGTTACCTCTGTCAGTCTGTGAGTGGACGGGCATGTAGGTGTGTGTGTGTGTCCAATTCTTGTCCGGCACATATCCTTTCTGGCATTTGTCTCTCACCAATGGGTAGTTAATCATAAGCCAAAGCAGCTGGAGGCTAGGAAAGGATGTTATGGTAGTACTGGTGTGAGATATACCAGGAATCCATTATTAGGTGCCCCAGTTGCTGCAATATAACTGAAAGATTGTTAAAAGCGGTGTTAAACAACATTCAAACAAACAAAACAATTCTTGTCTGGAGTGTATCTTCTACATTTATTGATGGATTTAAAATAACTTGACACAATTGTTTCCCTTCATGAGTTCTAGAGTCATGTGTTATTCTGTTTTGGATACTTTCAAGTTCAAGGTCACAGCTGAAGGTCATGTGACAAGCAATTATGTAGGGGCTAACTGTGTCTGTAACACATACCTAGTTTTACAAATAAAACCAACTTTGAACTATATGCATTTTCTCTCATTTTGAATCAATCCAAATTTCTTGTTGGTAAGAAAATTCATGAATAAACAAAAATTGTTTTAACTTTGTAACCAAAATGTAATGATGTATTGTTGGTTAAAGGGGAAAATTGAAATTATCATTAAACCAGTTACCAGACATCAAAATTTTAGACTGTTTCAAATACAAAGAAGTTGCAGAAAACAAATATTAGTTTATGAAATTTGGCAAACTTTGTTTTTTTGGATAGAAAAACATTGTGGATAATGAAGAAATTGTAACAAGCAGTTTCTTCATTTTAAACAATGTTTTCAAAAGCTTTTTTCTTTGGGAGAGTCAAAAAGAAGGATTATGTAGATAATATATTCACTAGTCTAAGAACTAGCTTTTAGACCACAGTAAATACCTAAAACAAAAAAATGTAATTTTCCTTCTCTTTCAGTGTGGCAAATACAGTGAAGCGTGCCTTTCTGATCTGGCTGTCTGTGATTATTTTCTCTAATCCGGTGACATTCCTCAGTGGACTAGGAACAACAATTGTGATACTCGGGGTACTGTGTTACACAAAGGCACGTCAATACGATGCCATTAGAATGGCGCTCAAATTTGCATCAAAATACGACATGCAGATGAATAGTAGTTTAGGGAATCACTCGCACGATAAGTCTCACATATCACTGTCGGTGAAAAATAGCAGACAGGGTTCGATCGGACATGATTGTGATTCGGAAAGATCTTGACCTGAAATCCGTTTCGATTAGTTAGATAGGGATGCTTTTCTTTTTTTCATAGCTTTAACTCATTACCACACAGTGGAATTTTAGACGTGTCCAAATTGAAAGGAGCTGCAGACGACAATTTCAAGTTGATGGAATTTTACATTTTTTCGTCGTTTTGGATAGAAAACATTGTGGATTTTCCACAATGTTTTCAAAAGCTATTTTCTCGAGGGGCGTTAAAAGGAGGGATTGATTGGGGTTAACCCATTACCACACATTCCCATATTTAGCCTTGGATAAATGTTGTAAACAATGGAAAAAAATGGTAACTCTTCTTTTTCTCACAATATTTTCTACTCTGAAGAATGGACAAAAATGGTAACTTCTCTATTTCTCACAATATTTTCTACCCTATTTAAAATGTCTGCATCTTCTTTCAATATCGTCATTACAGATAAAAAACATTTGGGGGAATTGATGAATTGAATATCCGATTTCCCAAAGAATTCTTTTCTAAACTTGGTTAAAAGAAAAGGGTCTGAAAACCCATGTTTGTTTTGGGAAAGAATGAGAGAAAATAGGGTTGTTCTATTCTGAGTCTGTGAACAATTTTCCTACAAATTTTCATGCCCCCACATCAAAAGATCGGGGGCATATTGTTTTACCGTTGTCCATTTGTCTGTCTGTCCGTCATTTGTCTGTTGGTCTGTCTGTCTGCAAAACTTAACCAAAAAACTTAACATTGCCAATTACTACCAGCATATTCAAGATACAATGTTCATATTTGGCATGATGATACATCTCCATAATACACATCTCCTCATGTCATGGTCAAGGTCATGTGATAAGGTCAAGGTGACATACCAAGGTCAAATGCCAAAAAAACCCTCATAAATAAGTGTCAAAATAGGTTGAAAATATTGCAAAAAAAAAAAAAAAGACATAATTTCTCAATCTTTTCTATAAAAAAAATTCTATTTATTTCTTTAGGGCATCAAAGCAAGATTGTGTGGTAATGGGTATATAAATTGTCTCAAGGTAATGAAAACTAGCGGTTTTAATGGAATTCGATTAATATACTTACCAGTCATAATGTTGACTCCAGGAGCTTCCATCTCTACATGACCTCAGTTGTTTAGTGGGACATAAAACCTTTCACCTACTCATGGGCTCAGTTATCTATGAACTACAACTGTTTACATATTAACACATTCTCCCACAATACCACAGTTTCATGACCCTTAACCCATTCCAACTCAATCCCTCCTTTTAACGCTCCTCTAGAAAAAGCATTTGAAAACATTGTGGAAAATGAAGAAATTGCTTGTATCAAGCAATTTCTTCATTATCCACAATGTTTTCTATCTAAAAAGAGGAAAAAATTCAAAATTCCATCAACATGAAATTGTCGTCTGCAGCTTCTTTCAATTTGGATCAGTCTAAAATTTTGCTGTGTTGGAATGGGTTAAGAAATGTGTTTGAGAAAACAGTATGGAAAGTGAAAAAATTGCATATCACAAGCAATTTCATCATTTTCACAATATTTTGTACCCGAAATGAAAAGATTTTGTTCAAAGAAAAAGAGCAATTTCTTCATTTTTATGACCCTGCCATGTAAGTTACCTCTGTCTGTGTTTAGATGGTAGGCTAGCTGCGTGGTTGTGTTTTAGTGTGTTGGTGTGTTAGTGCGAATGCTCATTTCTTGTCTGGAGGATATCTTCTGCATTAATTGATGGGTCTCAAAATAATTTGGCAAAAATGTTCCCCTTAAAGAGTACTAGTTTCATGTGTTAAGTTGTGTTGGATTCATTCAAGTTCAAGGTCACAACTGAAGGCCATGTGATAAGTAATATGTGGGGGCATCCATGTGTGTACCACTGTTCAAGTTCATGTTTTCTACCTGAAGGGACAAAGACTTTTTAAATTTCACCAACTTAATCTATTTATTATACCCCCCACAACAAAGTTATGGGGGGGTATACTGGAATCAGGTTGTCCGTCTGTCCGTCCATCCGTCCGTCTGTCCGTCCGTCTGTCTGTCCGTCCGTCCGTGGACATAATTTTGTGTCCTCTTCTCCTCCCACATTTTTTGACCAATTTTGCTGAAATTTTATCAGGTTGTTTCCTATTATATGAAGTTGTGCACCTGCAATTTTCAACTTGATCTAGTCGTTAGTTTCAGAGTTATGCCATTTTGAACTTTTTAATGGGGGCGGGGGGGAGTAATTTTGTGTCCTCTTCTCCTCCAACATTTTTTGACCAATTTTGCTGAAATTTTATCTGGTTGTTTCCTATCATATGAAGTTGTGCACCTGCAATTTTCATCTTGATCCAGTCGTTAGTTTCAGAGTTATGCCATTTTGAACTTTTTAATGGGGGGGGGTAGTCAAAATTTAAAATTGCAAAACTCAGTAACCATAAGGGGAGTTACCAAATTTGGTAAGTAACATCATCTTGTTGACCTTTACAAAATATCGAACGGTTTATTTCCTGAGGTCAAATTTGACCCCGCCCCCGGGGGTCAAAAATTTAACATAGGCTCATATTGACTTTTCGTGGATATAATTTTGTGTCATCATCTCCTCACACAGTTTTCTTTAACATAGGCTCATATTGACCAACTTTCCTAGTCAGTCAACTCTAGCAACAAACACAAAATCAGAAAGAGGTGGAGGGTTGGCAATGTTCATCCACCATGACATGCATGTGATTAAACAGCTTCAAATTCCACTCCTTCATAGAAAAGCCTTTTTAGCGGTGTGAGGGGTATTCTCGTCAGCCCTTGAGGGCGACAGCTCTAGTTTTTGTCTGCAACTTCTCTCAATTTGGACTTGTCTGAAATTTTTCCATTGTTAACCCTTTACAAGACAACAGAATTTTAGACTGGTCCAGATTTAAAGGAGTTGCTGAAAATAATTTAAAGTTTATGAAATTTTGTATATTTTCAACTTTCTGGATGCAAACATTATGTAAAATGAAGAAATTGCTTGTGTCAAGCAATTTCTTCATTTATCACAATGCTTTCCCAATTGTTTTTCTCAGGGGACATCAAAAAGTGTCACTGTGTGGGAATGGGGTAACGAGTTAAGATGATTATGTGGCCCATGATCTTATATTATAGGAAATGCAAAATTATTTCATTCTAATTAGAACAATAGCATTTGATGTGTTAAAGTTTGACTTACATTTATAAGAAGAATATTTTTTAGACTCGTCCAAATTAGAAGAATTTGCAGATTGTAATTTTTTCCTAGGATATCTTTTAACATATGTCCTAATGGGGGAAGTATGTTGCAATGGGTTAAGTTTAAATATAAAGGTTGTATTTACTATCATTGACAGGGTGGGGGAGTTGTTTTAAATTCATTATCCTTAAATTATTATTTGTATATCTGCTTCATGTTTGATTTAGTTTTGCAGCACTTATTAAACCTTTTAACCCTTTCCTGTTCAAACATGGGATTTTACGTTCCTGTGATTTTATACTTGAGAAAACATTGTGGAAAAAGAAGAAATTGCTTGTGACAAGCAATTTCTCCTTTTACCACAATATTTTCTACCACATAGAATGGTTTCATTTCAAAATGCATCTAGTTTTCATTGT
This sequence comes from Fragum fragum, assembly GCA_946902895.1. Taxonomy (NCBI): domain Eukaryota; kingdom Metazoa; phylum Mollusca; class Bivalvia; order Cardiida; family Cardiidae; genus Fragum; species Fragum fragum. Next base: position 12,522,536 of record OX336378.1, read on the forward strand.
CGTCTGCAACCTCTTTCAATTTGGACTAGTCTAAAATTTCTGAAAACGGGAAAGGGTTAAATGGGGAAAAAAAGACACATCCTTTTGTAATGATGGGTCCTTAATATATAGAAATGAAGAAGTTATCTGTTAAAAGCTTTTGATTTATTTTTATGCCCTTGCATCAAAGATTAGGGCATGTTGTCTGTTGGTCAGTCTGTCTGTTGTTCTGTTTGCAAAATTTAACAAAAAATCTTAAAGGTAGGTATCGATTTTTTTCTAATGTCACAGAATTTAATTATTTCTATTTCCTCTTATATACTATTTGAATACAATATGCCGAAAAGTAGTTTTGCAAAAATTTGAGGTTGCTTATAAGAAAAAAGCAGGGTATTTCCTTAAAAGCCTACGTAGGCTATTAATCTATTTTTAGATTTATCCGAGACTGTTGCAAAGACTACATGGTCATTCAGGTGGTACAAATAACCGTTGTAACCTTGGATTTACATCACACCAACGTCATCGTTACGTCATTGGGAGTAATGTTCGCTAGCCAGTCTTTAATTCTGTAAAGATCAGTCCAAAACTGTCGTAAGCGTCATTACGAATATAAACACTTACCGTAGTTTTGCGCTAACCCTTTCATGTGACATGAATTAGGACGTTGGCTGTTTAGCTAGTAAATTTGTTTACCTTCAGTTGATTTTGGGTCATATGCAAATGAGGCCATTCGATGTCGACAGCCGAATTCCGTGATATCTAAAAATAACCTTGAATTCCGCTGAACCTCTCCGATATAGCCACAAAAAGTCAACCTAGGACTATTAGATTACCACCAAGACAATACCTCACTCAACTTAAGGTATTAAATGTTCGTTTGAGTGTATCTTTTGGCACTTTCTATTTTTTTCTTATCTAAGTTTCAGAAAAATCGATACCTCCCTTTAATATTCACAATTACTGCAAGCTTATTCTAGATACTATGCTCATTTTTGGCATTGATCTAATTGATACATGTCCGCATCTGCATCAAGTTAGAGGTTATGTGATAAGGTCAAGGTCATTTGTAAGGATTACATTTTTGAAAAAAAAGATAGTTACTGGGACATGGTGTTTCACAAAAACATCTTGTTATTTATGTTCTTGGTACAGAATGACTTCAAGCAATTTCCCAATTATTTATTTTTGAGGAGCGTCAAAAAAGGGTCTTTGTGTCGGATGGCTTAAATTTCACACAGTTGTTGCAAATGATCAAAGGAAGTGCCCTAATTTGGGGTCTAATAGGTCAAAGGTAAAGGTCACATTTGAACTTAGATTGAAAACTGTTTCCAATCTCAAACTCATTCACCATTTAAGAAAGCACCTTGAAACGTTAGTGTAGGTCAAAGGACAACTATGCTACTTGAGTTACAAATTGCTGGTTACGGGGGTGGGGGGTGGGTGGGGGGTATAAGTCTGCTTTCTGATAATTCTAGTTTTGCAAAAGTTATGGTCAGTAACCTTTAAAATTAATGTAAAATGATTGGTTGGCAACTTTAGAATTGTAACTATAGCTTGAATAAGCTGTAGTTATGACATTTAACCCATTCCAACACAGTTGAATTTTAGACCGGTCCAAATTGAAAGGAGCTGCAGACGACAATTTCAAGTTGATGGAATTTTAATTTTTCTCGTCTTTTTGGATAGAAAACATTGTGGATAATGAAGAAATTGCTTGATCCAAGCAATTTCTTCATTTTCCACAATATTTTCCAAAGCTTTTTAATTGCGGGGCGTAAAAAGGAGGGCTTGAGTTGGAATGGGTTAAGTTGCCAAACCAACAGAAATGTTAGTCATAAATGTCAGCAAATTTCATAGTTCAAAGTTCAGTTCCAGTCTAAATGAATGATTTGATTGGTCGATTGATTCTTTGATTGACAGCTGCACTCTGTCAATTCGTAGTGTGTTTAAATTTCGATAACTTTTGTAGTTTTGTGTAGAGCACATTGTGCTAAAAGGAGAATTCGCTGGAACAAGCAATTTCTCCTTTGTCCAAAATATTTTTTACAGTTGTGTGTTAATTGCCAGGATACCTTTCTGGTTCAGCTAAGAACAAAAAATAACCACTGCAGGCCTACCATTATTATTTCTGACGTTTCATATAATGGGAACAAAGCTGATAACTCGCATTTAGTTTCATTCCTCAATCATAGTGAATGTTTTGTGTTTGTCTGTATGCATGAAGTATCATCTTATTGCTTTCTGCTGCATTATCGAGATTTCTCAGTAGATTATTGCTATATACATTCACCAAAAAATCAGTGATATTATCAAAATGATTAATCCATTCCCACAAAGCAAAATTTTAGACTGGCCCAAATTGAAATAAGCTGCAGACAACAATTTCAAGCTGATAGAATTTTAATTTATTTCGTCTTTTTGGGTAGAAAACATTGTGTAAAATGAAGAAATTGCTTGTAACAAGCAATTTCTTCATTTTCCACTATGTTTTCCAAAGCTTTTTATCCTTGGGGGCATTTAAAAGCGTCACTGAGTTGGAATGGATTAACTCACTGTTAGGTAGATACAGCCCTGCTTTCATTCATTCATTCGCATAACCAAACATCATCTGAGCCTTGATGATATCAGGTTACCATATGATTTACATGCCAAATGACGCGCTTTTGGAGATCATGCCACAAAAAAGTGATATTTTGTCTCTTTGCATGAAAGAAATTGAATAATTCTTTCAGTTTTAGATGGGTTTATCTTTCTTTTCATGAGTAACTAAAGCATATTTTCACTTGTGGCTCTGCCACTCGTGAAAAACAGCTTTTGTTGTTAATTCGATGAAAGATAAATCAATCTTTCACTGAAACAATAAATATCCTCTGTTTATACTCTATGAAAACTTTTCAAATTTTTACCCTTTGGCCAAAGTAAGCCCTACTTTTAGTTAACAGATTTTACAGAGAGATAAAGAAGAAAAATGTTTTCCTATAACAAAGACCTAAAGAATTCAAATTGCCTATAACATGGACCTAAAGAATTCAAATTTCACATGCAGCATAGCAGTATGATACTTTACCAAAACTGTTCAAATTATTACTCTAGAACCAACATAAGCTATATGTTGTGAGTTCCCAATATTTTCTCATTAATAAGCAGTTTCATCATCTTTCACAATGTTTTCCAAAGCCTTTCTTCTTTGGGGCATAAAAAGGGTCATTGTGTTGGAATGGGTTAAAATCTTTGTATGACAAACCATGAGGATGAAAGGTTTTATATTTAGTATATCTCTACAAATCTGTATATTTCAAGATGCTATTTTTGCTCTCTTAGATGGCATAGAGTTGAAAATCAATATGATGAAACTTAAGCGTAAAGTCTTATTATTTTTTTTTTACTTAAGTTATTTTCAGATGTTGCCTTTGTTCAGTGATGGGAAAAATACTTTTAAGCCAAAAAAATGTTTAGGTATATAATAAATGAAATACCATTACGCACTATTATTCTGAACCTTGTATTTGATCCTGAAATGAATCAGAGCATTTGATATTTCACAAGACCAAAATCTTCCTATACATCTTGGATCCAATATAAACTGTCAGATAAAAACTGCATGTATAACACAATATTCCTGATGTCTTGCATGTCAACCGGTGAATCTCCACAAATGTTATATCACTATGTCCCTTGTTTCAACATTCATTAGCACTGACTCAGGTGAGTACTTTAGGACTGATGGCCCGCATGTTTTTATTTGAGCCTGTGCGTGACATTTCCAACAATTTCGCATGTGCGCGACTCGCACACATTGAGCACCCTGGACAGCCACTCTAGGTAATTAGAATATTCGCTGATTGTTTAAAGAAGCTTTGCGTCATTATCTATCTACAGAGCACAGAGTGAAGACTCTGATCAGACTGTGCGGATGCACAGGCTGATCTGAGTCTTGACTTGGCGCACACGTGTAATTGTTGCAAATGTCACGCACGCGCTCATTTATTTATATCGTGTAGCACACATTATTCACATTAAGTAAATCCATATTTTCTTCAATATTATCTACGATCTAACAGGGGATTTTTAAACAGATGTATAGTTGATATTTCCTGGGATTTTTGATGGCATTTAGTTGTTTTTGTTGTGTTTTGACTTAATATGTTATACTAATTATCTGAGTTTATTTTAGTATTTAATGTATGTATAAGTAATTTATAGGGATAAAATTTCTGACAAATAGGTTTATAAATTGTTATTATATATGATAAATTGTGGAATATATTTTTGCTTAAAGCATTCATTGTTTGTTTGTTTAATTTAAAAAGTATTTCGCTCAGCCCAGTGGCTCAGTTTGTACTTAAACCAGCTCTTGAACTTATTTTCTTAAAAATTTGATATAGGAAAATTATCTGCTTTTCAAATAGTGATTAATATCAATATCACAATGAACATTCTTTTTTCATGTTAAATCTACTTAATTTACTAGAAATTTAATTTCATGTGATATATTCCCTATGCCCTACTTTGAAACGTTGAAATTGAATTGGATGAGGTCCTTTGTCTTTGGATGATGTAGATCATGACAGTATTGCTAGTGGAAACCATTGACGTAATTGATACTTCATGAAAAATGCAAATAAGGCAATTTTTTATGCAATTGACACATGAGGTATTTACTCGATGAATTCCGGTTCCATTTAGGTTGTACTAAGCTGACTTTTTGGTGTCTCGTAATACATATGAATTTTTGCTTCTTTTTATTTAAGAGATGAAGGGAATATCACACTGTATGAATACGCGAAGCTGATTCATACAGAAGTGTGATTAGGTTTTTAGCTCACCTGAGCACAACGTGCTCAAGGTGAGCTTTTGGTATCACCTTTTGTCCGTCGTGCGTCGGAAGTCGTCAACAATTAAACATCTTCTCCTCAGTAACCACTGGGCGGAATTCAACCAAACTTGGTAGGAATGTTCCTTGGGTGACCCTTCTCAAAAGTTGTTCGCGGATTTTTGATTGACCCCCAAATATGGGCGTGGCAGGGCGTGGCAGTTTTTAACTTAGAAATCTTTAAACATCTTCTCCTCAGTAACCATTGGGCCAATTTCAACCAAATTTGGTATGAATGTTCCTTGGGTCACCCTTTTCAAAAATTGTTCGTGGAATTTTGATTTATGACCAAATATGGGCGTGGCAGGGCGTGGCAGTTTTTGACTTAGAAATCTTTAAACATCTTCTCCTCAGTAACCATTGGGCCAATTTCAACCAAATTTGGTATGAATGTTCCTTGGGTGACCCTTTTCAAAAGTAGTTCATGGAATTTTGATTTATGCCCAAATATGGGCGTGGCAGGGCGTGGCAGTTTTTGACTTAGAAATCTTTAAACATCTTCTCCTCAGTAACCACTGGGCGGAATTCAACCAAACTTGGTAGGAATGTTCCTTGGGTGACCCTTCTCAAAAGTTGTTTGCGGATTTTTGATTGACCCCCAAATATGGGCGTGGCAGGGCGTGGCAGTTTTTAACTTAGAAATCTTTAAACATCTTCTCCTCAGTAACCATTGGGCCAATTTCAACCAAATTTGGTATGAATGTTCCTTGGGTCACCCTTTTCAAAAGTTGTTCGTGGAATTTTGATTTATGCCCAAATATGGGCGTGGCAGGGCGTGGCAGTTTTTGACTTAGAAATCTTTAAACATCTTCTCCTCAGTAACCATTGGGCCAATTTCAACCAAATTTGGTATGAATGTTCCTTGGGTGACCCTTTTCAAAAGTTGTTCATGGAATTTTGATTTATGCCCAAATATGGGCGTGGCAGGGCGTGGCAGTTTTTGACTTAGAAATCTTTAAACATCTTCTCCTCAGTAACCATTGGGCCAATTTCATCCAAACTTGGCATGAATGTTCCTTGGATGACCCTTTTTAAAAGTTGTTCGCAGAATTTTGATTTATGCCCAAATATGGGCGTGGCCGGGCGTGGCAGTTTTTGACTTTGAAATCTTTAAACATCTACACCTCAGGAACCATTGGGCCAATTTCAACCAAACTTGGTATGAATGTTCCTTTGGTGACCCTTTTCAAAGGTTGTTCGGCAGATTTTCGTTTCACGCCCAAATATGGGCGTGGCAGTTTTTTACTTAGAAATCTTTAAACATCTTCTCCTCAGTAACTATTGGGCCAATTACAACCAAATTTGGTATGAATGTTCCTTGGGTGACCCTTTTCAAAAGTTGTTTGCAGAATTATGATTTATGCCCAAATATGGGCGTGGCAGTTTTTTTAACTTTGAAATCTTTAAACATCTTATCCTCAGTAACAGTTGGGTAAATTTCAACCAAACTTTGCATGAATGTTCCTTGGTGACCCTTTTCAAAAGTTGTTCTTGGAATTTTGATTTATGCCCAAATATGGGCGTGGCAGGGTCAGGCACTTTTTTGACTTTGAAATCTTTAAACATCTTCTCCTCAGTAAGCATTGGATCAATTTCAACCAAACTTGGCATGAATGTTCTTTGGGTGACCCTTTTCAAAAGTTGTTTGCAGAATTTGGTTTCACGGCCAAAGATGGGCGTGGCAGTTTTTGACTTTGAAATCTTTAAACATCTTCTCCTCAGTAACTATTCGGCCAATTTCAACCAAATTTGGTATGAATGTTCATTGAGTGACCCTTTTCAAAAGTTGTTCTTGAATTTTGATTGATGACCAAATAAGGGCTTGGAAGGGTAGGGCAGTTTTTGACTTTGAAATCTTTAAACATCTTCTCCTCAGTAACCATTGGGCCAATTTCAATTTTGAATCATCTTACATTAGTCAGGTGAGCAATTTTAGGGCCATTCTGGCCCTCTTGTTTGGTTCATACCTCCATGAAAACAAAAAATGTTCTCTTCATTTCTTATGCTAATAGCATCGGGCCAAAAAAGCAAATTTTACAAATTTTGATACCTTTTTGTATTGGACTATTGCGTGGGAAGCATACAAAATCGTTGCATGCTCAAAAATTTTGTTCAAGGAGTTATGAATTATTTTTTTCAACCAATCAGAACACCAGTTTTTGCTAGACAAAACTAAATATTAAATTATAAAGTTATAAACTGTCATTTTCATTACAAAATTAGCTTAATTGCCTTTTAACAAATGTCAGAAAGCATTACAGTTAGAAATTTGAAAATTGAGAGCCAAAACTTTTCTGTCATAATTTATGCAACGCAAATGCGACTTTAGGTACCCTTAAGTGATACAAATGAGAAAACATTTGGAATAATGAGGAAATTGCATGTAGTAACTGTGTTACTTTGCAAAATGCTGGGTCTGACTCGGTTTTCAAATAATGTTAGTTTGCAAACTCTTGACTCAGGCTCAGTTTTCAAACTGTTACGCTTTTAAAAGTTGGATCCGACTCAGTTTTAAGCTCACCTGAGCAAGAAGTGCTCTGGGTGAGTTATTGTAATTGGTCATCGTCTGTCGTCCATCCGTCTATCTGTTGGTCCTTTTGTTCATTTGCAATTACAAAAAAATCTTCTCCTCCTAAACTAACCATGGCATTCAACCAAACTTCTCAGAAATGATCCTTAGGTCATGCTTTTTTCAAAATACTTCAAAGAATAGAAATCCAGGAAGAACTTTGATTGGCATGGCAACAGATGAAAAAACTTGAAAAATCTTTTCCTCCCAAAGAATAAGGCCCAAAGCTTTGATATTTGGTATAAATCGTCATCTATTGACCCTCTACCAAAATACTTCAAAGGATTACCATATCTTGATAATTAACCCTTTACTGTGTGATCTCTGATTTTACATATGAATTAAGAAGAAAATCTTTGAAAATCTTCTTCTCCTCCCAAACCCTAAAGCCTAGAGCTTTGATATTTTGCATAAATTATCATCTATTCACCCTCTTCCATATTGCTCCAAAGAATTTCCGTATCTTGATATATTACCCTTTTCTATGTGATCTCTTATTTTACATAGGATTAAAGAAGGATATCTTTGAAAATCTTCTTCTTCCAAACAATAAGGCCTAGAGCTTTAGTATTTTCAATGTATCAATGTCTATTGACCCTTTACCAAATTACTCCAAAGAATTACTGTACTCTGAAAATTAGCCCATTTCTGTGTGATCTCTGATTTTGCATATGAATAAAGAAGGAAATCTTTGAAAATCTTCTCCCAAACCATAAGACATAGAGCCTTAATATTTGGTGAGTATCAAAACCTATTGACCCTTTACCAAAATACTTCGTAGAATTACTGTTCTCTGAAAATAAGCCAATTTCTGTGTGATCTCTGATTTTATAAAGGAATAAAGAAGGAAATCTGAAATTCTTCTTCTCCCAAACCATAAGGCCTAGGGCTTAGATATTTGGTATAAATCATTATCTATTGACCCTCTTACAAAATACTTAAAAGAACAACCATACTCTTGAAAGTAGCTCTAAATGGTAGGATCTTCAATATACCTATGATTAAATGAAAAAATCTTTAAAAAATCTTCTCCAAAATAATTAGAAGTAGGGCTTGAATATTTTGTTAATATCATATGGCCTTGAGCCATAATACTCGGGAGCGATATAGGACCACCATGGTCCTCTTGTTTAACTGTATTACTTTGGAAGATTTTGGGTCAGGGCCAGTGAATAAAGAGCAAACCTAAAGAATGGAATTGCAGCTTGAACGAGCTGGAGTTTTACAAGTACCCAAACCAGTCAAAGTACTGAAAGTACTGTAAGCGAGCAAAGCATAGTTTTGTTAAGTAATCTTCCTTGCTAAAGGTTATCATGATAGAAAATCTTTCCCTTGTTGGTCGGAAAACATTGTGGATAATGAAGAAATTGCTTGTCACAAGCCACAATGTTTTCCCAAAGCTTTTTTCTTGAGATGCTTAAAAAGCGGAATTGAGTTGGAATTGGTAAAACAGCATGCTTTTGAAAGAGTTCTCTACAATTTGAATAGAGTTTGCAATATTCCTTAAATACTTAAGAACTACTTTTTATGGCGTAGGCATTCAATGGATTTAGTGGTTAAGTCTCCAGTGGCAGTTTGCACTCATTGAACTCTGAGAGGACTTCAAAATTTTGTCTGTTAACTTAAGATATCAAAGCTGATGCTTGCTAGCAAGACATAGTTGTCACAATTTCAGCTTGGTGTTAGTGCATTTTTAGATGGATGTGAAAATAACTTTGCACAGGTGTTCTTCCTTTTGAGTGGTAGTATTATGTGAAATGTTTGTTTGTGATACCTCCAAGGTCAATGTCACAGTTTAATGTCAAACAATATAATTTACCTGGTCCACAGCATAACTTCTACATGTATGAATGGATTTGAAAATAACTTGGCACATTTTTACTTCTTATTGAGTGCTAGTGTCATGCAAAACGTTTGTTGAGATACTGACAAGGTTAAGGTCACAGCCAGAGGTGAAACGACAAGATTGATCTTGTACGCAGCATAATCTCTACATGTGTTGATGGTTTTGAAAATAATGTGGCACATTGGTTCTTATTGATGAATGATAGTGACATATGATTTGTGTAAGGTCAAGGTTACTGTCAAAGGTGAAACAACCTTGTCCAGAGCGTAACTTCTACATTTATAAATGGACCTGAAAATAATTCAGCACAGTTCTACTTGGTGAGTGCTAGTGCCATGCGAAAAGTTTGTTTTTATATGTCTAAGGTCAAGGTCATGGTTACAAAACAATTCTGTGCACCACAGTCTCAGTACAAATCAGCGGACTCGACATGTTGTCCCTGGACAACCTATTTCTCGTTAAGCAAGGAAATTCCTCTCATTGGATTTTTTGCCTGTAGTGACCAATAACTCTTTACGGATCTACTTTTCAGACAAAAATATTTGTCAAGGTATTCACCTACATTGATACACAGGAAGAAGTAGATCTATTGACTAAATTTGACTGTCAAGCCTGTCCTAATCTGACGATACAAAAGAGATATCGTAGAGCAGCGCAGATGGGACAGGTTCACCAGTCTATTGACTAAATATGTTAAGCGAATAAGAAAACCGAGGAATACTGTAAAAACCTATTTCCAAACCCTTTCCCACCTATTCAAGCACAAACTTCGCGTGAAATGTGGATTTAATTGAAATCAATATTATTTAGGGACCACCAGGTGCTTTGTCTAAGCCCAAGGTATGATGGCTCAGAGAGTCATCACTTTTCAAGTAGCTAACTAACTTGGGGAAAAGGGGGTGAATGGCGGTTATTGCAAAATTACAGACCTGTGAAAATTCAAAGGCTTCTAAGACAAAAATGTAATTTAGAATTCATATGAAAAAAATAGATAACCATTCAGTAGAAAATTGTAGAAAAAGAAGATAAATTGTTTGTCGCAAGTAATTCCTTCTTTTTCTACAATTACTCAATCATAAAACAAAAAAGGAACGTAAAAACAGGGATTAAGTTGGAATCGCTTTTATTGTTACAAAATATCAGATACACCCTTTCCTGTACAAACCCAGGATTTTACGTTGCCCTGATTTCAGACTTGGGAAAGCATCGTTGAAAAAGGATGAAATTGCTTGAAACAAGCAATTTCTCCTTTTTAGCTCTAATGGCCGAAATATAGTATGGTCCGTCAAGAAACATTGGAAAAGGGGCCCTTTGAAAATTTAATGAAAAATTCCATTAAAAATCCTCGTTTACGCGATAGAGTCCACAGTTTTCATTGGATTCTCCTCAAACTTTCTCAGAATGATTGTACCATCATAAGGATTGTTCCTTTCGAAAATGGGTATGATCCGTCAAGAAACACGGGAAAGGGGCCTTATGAAAATTTAATTAAAAATCTTTGTTGACCTTGTAGAGTCCTCAGTTTTCATCAGATTTAATTCAAACTTTCACAGAATGATTGTACCATCATAAGGATCGTTCCTTTCGAAATATGGTATGATCCGTCAAGAAACATGGGAAAAGGGGCCTTATGAAAATTTAATTAAAAATTCCATTAAAAATCCTCGTATACGCGATAGAGTCCACAGTTTTCAACGGATTCTCCTCAAACTTTCTAAGAATGATTGTACCATCATATGGATTGTTCCTTTTGAAAATGGGTATGATCCGTCAAGAAACACGGGAAAAGGGGGCTTACGAAAATTGATTATAAATCCCTTGTTAACACTCTAGAGTCCACAGTTTTCATCAGATTCAATTCAACCTTTCATGGAATGATTGTACGAACACAAGGATCGTTCCTTTCGAAATATTGTTTTATCCGTCAAGAAACATTGGAAAAGGGGCCTTATGAAAGTTTAATTACAAATTCCATTAAAAATCCTCGTATACGCGATAGAGTCCACAGTTTTCATTTGATTCTCCTCAAACTTTCTCAGAATGATAGTACCATCATAAGATTCGATCCTTTCGAAAATTGGTATGATCCGTCAAGAAAAACAGAAAAAGGGGCCTTAGGAAAATTTAATTGGGTCAGATCCAACAGGAAACACGGGAAAAGGGGCCTTATGAAAATTTTATCGAAAAATCTTTTAAGAAATCCTCGTTAACACTCTGGAGTCAACAGTTTTCATAGGATTCCCTTCAAACTTTCACAGAAGGATTCTACTATCATATGGATTGTTCCTTACGAAATTGGGTATGATCCGTCAAGAAACACAGGAAAAAGGGGCCTTATGAAAATTTTAATAAAAAAATCATCATTAATAATCTAGAGCCAACAATTTTCAACGGATTCTCTTCAAACTTTCACAGAATGATTGTACCATCATAAGGATTGTTCCTTTTGGAATCGGATATGATTCCTCAAGAAACATAGGAAAAGGGGCCTTATCAAAATTTAATTCAAAGATCTTTGTCAACACTCTAGAGTCCACAGTTTTCATCTGATTGACTTCAAACTTTCACAGACTGATTGTACCATCATAAGAATTGTTCCTTTCAAAATTTGGTATGATCAGTAAAGGACCACAGGAAAAAGGGGCCCGATAAAAATTGGATTGAAAAAGTCCTCGTAAACACAATAGAGTCCAAAGTTTTCAGCAAATTCTCTTCAAACATTCACAGAATGATTATTTCATTTAATGGATTGTTCCTTTCGGAAGTAGGTTTGATCCATCAAGTTTCATGGGAAAAGGGGCCCTATGAAAATTTAATAAAAAAAATCTTAGTTAACACATCATGGCCCTAGATTTCACCTGATCGGCTTAAAACTTTCACATAATGATTGTACCATCATAAGGATTGTTCCTTTCAAATTGGGTCTGATCCATTGAGAAACATAGGAAAAGGGGCCTTAGGAAAATTCAATTAAACAAATTTTAATTAATGCTTGTAAGTCCACAGATGAGATTTGGTTGTCTTTATACTCAAACAGAATAATTATACTTTTGTAAGTAGAGTCCCCTTTGGAATTGGTTCAGATCAATCAAGTAACATGGGAAAAGGGGCTATATGAAAATTCAATTAATAAAAGCCTGTTAACACAATGAAGCCCACAGCTTTGATCAGATTTTGTTGAAACTTTCACAGAATGATTGGAAGGTCATAACTTTCATTCTTTTCATAACAGGGTTTGAACTGTCAAAAACACAGGAAAGGGGGCCTTTTGAGAATTTTATCTATTATCCTTCTAACCAAGTCCAGAGCTTTCATTGGATTTTCTTCATACCTTCACAGAATCATTGTACAATAATCACGATTGTTGATGCTGACATGAGACCTGATCCTTCAAGTATCACAGGGAAAGGAGCCCTATGAAAATTTTATTTTAAAAAATTTACACCTTGATAAAGTCTGCAGTTTTAATCAGATTCTGTTCAAACTTTCACAGAATGTTTATACCATCATTAGGAATGTTTCTTTCCAAATTGGGCTTGATCTGTCTAGTATCATAGGAAAAGGGGCTGTATGAAAAATTATTACCAAATCCTCATAAACACAACTATGTCCTCAGTCTTTGTCAGAATCTCTTCAAACTCTTATAGAATGATTGTGCCATCATTTGGATTGTTCCTTTGTAAAATAGGTCTGATTGGTTAAGTGACACAAGAAAAGGGACCTTATAATTTTTTTATTACAAAACATCAGTATTACAATAAAGTCCTCAGTCTTTATCATTTTCTTCAAACTATCATTAGGATTATTCCTTTGTACATTGGGTCTGATTTGTTAAGTTTCACGGAAAAAGGGGCCTTATGAAAATTTTGTTACAAAAATTTCTTGACACAATTCAGTCCACTGTTTTCATTGATTCTCTTTAACTTTTAAAGAATGATTGTACCTTCATTAGAATTTTTCCTTTTGAAATTTGGTTTGTTCTGTAAAGTATCATGAGAAAAGGGGCCCTATGAAGATTTCACTATAAACTCATTAACACAATAAGTTCCACAGATTACACAGATTGATTGTACCATCATTCCAATTGTTGATTCTGACAGTGGGTCTGAATATGGCAAGTGTCACATAAAAAGGGGCCTTGATTTCACCGGATTCACTTCAAAATTTCACAGAATGATTGTACAATCACTTAAAGGGTTCTTTTCAGAACTAGGTACAATCCATCAAGTATCAGAAAAAAGGGCCATATGATTTTTTTTCAAATATTCTAGTAAACATAATGAAGTCCCAATATTTTATCGGATTCACTTTCAACTTTCACAGAATGATAAAACCAACAGTAAAATATCACGGAAAAAGGGGCCTTATGAGAATTTGATTTTAATATCTTTGTTAACACAATAAAGTCAACAGTTTTATTGGATTCTCTTCAAAGATGCATTGCATAATTGTGGCATTCGAAACACAGGAAAAGGGGCCTTACAGATTATCATTCAAAACATTCTTGTGTATGTGATGAAGATCACAATCATTATCAAATTGTCTTTTAAATTTCACAGGACAATTGTAGGGTTGTAAGGAAAGTTCCTTTTGGAATGAAATTGATCCATCAGAAAACACAGGAAAAGGGGCCTTATTGATTTTCATTCAAAACAATCCTGTTTATGTGATAAAGTCCACAATTATTGTCAGATTCTGATGAAAAATTCACAGAATGATTGTAGGGTCATAAGGTAACTTTCTTTTGGAAATGGAGTGGATCCGTCATGAAACACGGGAAAAGGGGCCTTGTGGATTGTTGCTTAAAATAATAAAGGGGATAAAGCCCCTTTTTTCTTTATGCATTCTTCTTTGAGTAATTTACTTCCTTGAATATCAGATTTTCTTTAAACGGAAAACTTGATAACCAGTAGAGCGTCTCAGGCCCTCATGGGCCTCTTGTTCCACAATATTTTCTACCACATAGGATGGTTTCATTTCAAATTGCATCTAACTTCTATCGTCGTCACTTTATTCAATTTGGACCAGTCTAAAATTAAAAAACAACAACCAGGAAATGGTTAGCATGAATTCGATTGTAATGCTAGTGCTCATGGTCCTTCCTAGTTATACAACTGCTTATGGTTTGTATCCAACAATTTCTATAATTCCTGGCCTTCAGTAATATCAGTACTTTGAATTTTTATTGGCGGCCGCAATATCTCCTTTATAACACAATTTTTGTAATGGTCAAACCTGAAAGAAGTTTTAACCCATTCCCACACGAAAAAAATATAGACTGGGCCAAATTGAAAGAAGATGCAGAGGACAATTTTAGGTCAATGAAATTTAAATCCCTTTGTCTATTTTGCAAGAAAACATTGTGGACATTGAAGAAATTGCTTGTCCACAATGTTTTCCAAAGCTTTTTTCTTGAGGGGCGTAAAAAGGGGGCTTGTGTTGGCATGGGTCAAGCGACATTTAAATTTTTCTTTTATTGTAAAGTTGTCATCGAGCATTGTTGGTAATGAAAGAATCGCTTTATTTGACATTCGGTCTGAGGTTGATTGATTCCCGAGATTGTATAGGAAAAGATAAATACTCACATTGCCCGTTTAAACCAAGGCATATTTAATAACTATTCCATTGTATGACAAAAGTCATTGCTGCAAGCACAATAACAGAAATTGATAGAGTGTCGGCCCCACTTTCTATCTCTGATGGTCACACCAACTGACTCTGCCAGGAAGATTCACTTCGAAATCAAACTGCATTATTTTGCAAAATTTATGGCCAGTAACAAGTAACTAAAAGTAAAATTGTCGGTTCGTGACCTAAAAATCATAAGTAAGTAATATTTTATTAAAGTGACATGTGTATACAGAAAAATAAAAATGTTAAAACACAAAAAAGGAGAATTACACCCGGCCAAATAGGCCTATATGTCACTGGGTTCAAGAAGTATAACAGATAGACAGCAATGGTGTGCGCTCATTGTAAACAGTTAAACAGTTATGGATGGGTATCCATGTAACATTTCTGTTTTATCCCTTTAAACAAAAGGGGTTAATTTGATCACATACGAATATTAATGCAACACGGACACTCAGTCTCTGAAACCCTGAAATCCTTGAACTAAACGAAAGTCAAGAACTTCATTGTCTATTTATTGATTCGGGAGCATAAGAATAATAACATAATTTTATTTCAAGCTGTAGTTACGACGTTCGTGTCGCTAAACCATTAAAAATGTTTCGCATAAATGTCGCCAATTATCGTAGTTCAAAGTTCACATCCAGTCTAAATGAATGATTAGATTGGTAGATTAGCTCTTTGATAAAGAGCCTCGATTGGTCAATTACAACAAGGTATAATTAAAATACATAGGTAGCCCAAGGTCTCTCTGCTCCTAATTTCTAAGCAAATTTAAAAAAAATGAAAATCAAAACACCTAGTTGATGAAAATTGGGCTCGAGGAAATGATTTCAAGGAGTAGATTTTTTTATGCATCCGCGATTTGTCAATTTGAACAAGGTAGTTTCAATGTATAGGTCGCCATTAGTCTGTTCGTCTCCAATTTCTATAAAAATAAAAATCAAATCACCAGATGGTGACAATACAGTTCCATTTTCAAGGAGTTGAAATGTCATGCATCCAACCGCATTTCCGGGGCCTTAATTGAATAGTCTTCTCGTGACAAAATTCCAATCACTACCCACAATATTGGGTTACATATTTGGATTGTCCTCACTCACTCTTAATTGAAGCTCTTGTTTTGATATGAGAAACTGAACTCAAATCGTTTGAAGAGGGTCAAGGAGATCAATGAAGGACCCCTGTGGATCATTTGAAATATCTGGTAAAATTACTGGAGACATTCTTATAAAACTTGTAACATATGTTTATGGTCAAAAGAGCAACCTTTTATATCAAGAGAGATTACTATAATGCATTTTAGCTCACATGAGTCCGTAGTAATCGAAATGCGGTGTTGTTTTGAGACAATGTCCATCATCTATCTGTGCATCTAACCTGATGCTGTCCATTCGTTCACTTATTACAAAAAATGTCCTTAACTACCCCGTGTATTTCACCCAAACTCAACAGAAACAAGAGGACCATGGTGGTCCTATATCGCTCACCTGAATATGTGAGTTCCAAGTTTTAAAGACTTTCTTCAATTTCTCTATGACGGGTTTGTTCTACCGCGTTCATGCATGGAACCGTTGTGCTTTAAGTTACGAATACTATGAGGCACCGTTAAAGACTTAAGCGCGTAAGTGAATTTGACGACAGGTTTTTAGCTCACTTGAGAACGAAGTTCTTAAGGTGAGCTGATTTGATCGCCAATTGTCCGGTGCCGTCGTGCGTCCGTTAACAATTTCTTTAAACATCTTCTCCTGAACCAGAAAGACAATCTTGATGAAACTTGGCAGTGATGTTCACTGGGTGAAGCTCTTTCAAAATTGTTAACATAATTGAAATCCACCATTAACTCTGGTTGCGATAGCAACAAAAAAGAGGTAAATAAGAAAATCTTTAAAAAACTTCTTCTCTGAAACGAGCAGACTGAAAGCTTTGATATTTGGTATGCAGAACCTCTTAGGTAACCTCCATCAAGTTTGTTCAAATGATGGACCTCTGGTCATATTTGAGCTCTGCCTGGGCACACCCCATTTCACGTTGAAACAAAGAAGGAAAACTTAAAAATTCCTCTGTCCTGAAACGAGAAAGCCTAGAGCATTGATATTTGGTATACAGCTACTCATGGGGAACCTCTATCACGTTTGTTCATAGGATGTCCCTTGGGTCATATTTGGGCTCTGCCCTCGCACATCCTATTTTAACATATTATCAAAGAAGGAAAACTAAAAATTTTCTCTGAAACCAGAATACCTAGAGTATTGATATTTGGTATCGTGAATCTCTGTGTTAATCTGTACAGAATTGGTAATGCAATACCCTTTGGGTTATATTTGGACTCCTCCCAGCCACACTCAATTTTAACATAGAAACAAAGAATAAACAAATCTTCTGTGAAATTTGAAAGCCTAGAGCATTGATATTTGGTATATGTACCTTTTACATAGAAACATAGTAGAAAGTCTTAAAAAAAAAAAAAAAAAAAAAAAAAAAAAAATCAACCAACCCCACACCCTATTTTACTTTTATTAACAACACATTGACTCAAATCTGCCTTTCGATGTACATGCTACTTTTCTGGCACAAAAAAACAACAAACTGTAACTTTGTAAGAACGTCGTTTCGTTTCTGATTTCTTATACAAGATTTTCTTAACAGGTGACTTTTGGCCGAAACTAGGTCACTCGCGCTCTGATTTCATCGACTCAGGTGAGCGCTTTGGGACCAATTGCCCTCGCGCTATTTGTTATTTTGATTTTATTTTTATTCTTCTAATAATTTAAGCGCAAATATAGAAAAATGGGTCACCATACTCGTTTTCGAGATACAGAGATCGAAAAAATAAATAAATAAATAAAAAAAAAATGATTGGTTAGGAGGGCCATTTTTTGTCACGATGTCTGGAATTTTCTCCAATACTAAAGGTACTATTACATTTTATTCCAGTTAAGAAGTTAATTTATGTATCATTTTCAAATTTTTTGAAGAATTAGAACTAAATACCTATGATCGTCAGACTTTTTTCCCAAATTTTTCATGCAATTCTATTTAATGTAAAAAGAAAACATGTCACCGTGCGTTTTTTAAAGCCAGTATATCTGAGGTAACCATATGTACATTCTAAACCCAGACGCCAACAGACAACGTTGACGACATACTTTCGGTTCAACGAATAAATAGGGAATATTACAGCAGTGTCTTTTTCTATTTGTTGTTATCGTGTGTAGGTATTTTTAGCTTTACTGGCCGCTAGAGCTAGTGCGATGGCTTTTTCCCGTCCGGCGTCCGGCCGTCGACCGTCCGTTAAACTTTTCCTTGTAAACACTCTAGAGTCAACCGTTTTCATCGGATTCTCTTCAAACTTTCACAGAATGATTGTACCATCATAAGGATCGTTCCTTTCGAAATTGGGTCAGATCCGTCAAGAAATATGGGAAAAGGGGCCTAATTAAAAATAAATTAATAAATCCTCGTTAACACTCTAGAGGCCACAGTTGTCATCGGATTCTCTTCAAACTTTCACAGAATGATTGTACAAAAATAAAGATCGTTCCTTTCGAAAACGGGTATGATCCGTCTAGAAACATGGGAAAAGGGGGCTTATGAAATTTCATTAAATTCATTTACAAATCCTCGTTAACACTCTAGAGTCCACAGTTTTCATCAGATTCTCTTCTAACTTTCTCAGAATGATTGTACCATCATAAGGATCGTTCCTTTCGAAAACGGGTATGATCCGTCAAGAAACGAGGGGAAAAGGGGCCTTATGAAAATTTAGTTGAAAATCCTCGTTAACACTCTAGAGTCTACAGTTTTCATCAGATTCTCTTCAAACTTTCACAGAATTATTGTACCACCATTAGGATCGTTCCTTTCGAAATAAGGTATGATCCGTCAAGAAACATGGGAAAAGGGGCCTTGTGAAAATTTCATTATAAATTTCATTTAGAACCATCGATAACACTCTAGAGTCCACAGTTTTCATCGGATTCTCTTCAAACTTTCTCAGCATGATTGTACTATCATAAGGATTGTTCCTTTCGGAATTCGGTCAGATCCATCACGAAACACCGGAAAAGGGGCCTCATGAAAATTCAATGGAAAAATCCTTTAAGAAATCCTCGTTAACGTTCTTGAGTCAACATTTTTAATCAGATTCTCTTCAAACTTTAATAGAATCATTGTACTATCATAAGGATTGAACCTTTCGAAATTGGGTAGGATCCGTCAAGAAACACGAGAAAAGGGGCCTTATGAAAATTTAAATAAAAAAGTCCTCATTAATAATCTAGTTTCAACAATTTTCAACGGATTCTCTTCAGACTTTCACAGAATGATTGTACCATCATAAGGATTGTTCCTTTTGGAATCGGATACGATCCGCCAAGAAACATGGGAAAAGGTGCCTTGTTTAATTTTAATTCAAAGATCTTTGTTAACATTCTAGAGTCTAAAGTTTTCATCTGATTGACTTCAAACTTTCACAGAATGATTGTACCATCAAAAGAATTGTTCCCTTCAAAATTTGGTATGATCAGTCAAGGACCACGGGAAAAAGGGGCCACATAAAAGATGGATTTAAAAAATCCTCGTAAACACAATAGAGTCCACAGTTGTCATCGGATTCTCTTCAAACTTTCTCAGAATGATTGTACCATCATAAGGATCGTTCCTTTCGAAAACGGGTATAATCCGTCAAGAAACGAGGGGAAAAGGGGCCTTATGAAAATTTAGTTGAAAATCCTCGTTAACACTCTAGAGTCTACAGTTTTCATCAGATTCTCTTCAAACTTTCACAGAATTATTGTACCACCATTAGGATCGTTCCTTTCGAAATAAGGTATGATCCGTCAAGAAACATGGGAAAAGGGGCCTTGTGAAAATTTCATTATAAATTTCATTTAGAACCATCGATAACACTCTAGAGTCCACAGTTTTCATCGGATTCTCTTCAAACTTTCTCAGCATGATTGTACTATCATAAGGATTGTTCCTTTCGGAATTCGGTCAGATCCATCACGAAACACCGGAAAAGGGGCCTCATGAAAATTCAATGGAAAAATCCTTTAAGAAATCCTCGTTAACGTTCTTGAGTCAACATTTTTAATCAGATTCTCTTCAAACTTTAATAGAATCATTGTACTATCATAAGGATTGAACCTTTCGAAATTGGGTAGGATCCGTCAAGAAACACGAGAAAAGGGGCCTTATGAAAATTTAAATAAAAAAGTCCTCATTAATAATCTAGTTTCAACAATTTTCAACGGATTCTCTTCAGACTTTCACAGAATGATTGTACCATCATAAGGATTGTTCCTTTTGGAATCGGATACGATCCGCCAAGAAACATGGGAAAAGGTGCCTTGTTTAATTTTAATTCAAAGATCTTTGTTAACATTCTAGAGTCTAAAGTTTTCATCTGATTGACTTCAAACTTTCACAGAATGATTGTACCATCAAAAGAATTGTTCCCTTCAAAATTTGGTATGATCAGTCAAGGACCACGGGAAAAAGGGGCCACATAAAAGATGGATTTAAAAAATCCTCGTAAACACAATAGAGTCCACAGTTGTCATCGGATTCTCTTCAAACTTTCACAGAATGATTGTACAAAAAAAAAGATCGTTCCTTTCGAAAACGGGTATGATCAGTCTAGAAACATGGGAAAAGGGGGCTTATGAAATTTCATTAAATTCATTACAAATCCTCGTTAACACTCTAGAGTCCACAGTTTTCATCAGATTCTCTTCTAACTTTCTCAGAATGATTGTACCATCATAAGGATCGTTCCTTTCGAAAACGGGTATGATCCGTCAAGAAACGAGGGGAAAAGGGGCCTTATGAAAATTTAGTTGAAAATCCTCGTTAACACTCTAGAGTCTACAGTTTTCATCAGATTCTCTTCAAACTTTCACAGAATTATTGTACCACCATTAGGATCGTTCCTTTCGAAATAAGGTATGATCCGTCAAGAAACATGGGAAAAGGGGCCTTGTGAAAATTTCATTATAAATTTCATTTAGAACCATCGATAACACTCTAGAGTCCACAGTTTTCATCGGATTCTCTTCAAACTTTCTCAGCATGATTGTACTATCATAAGGATTGTTCCTTTCGGAATTCGGTCAGATCCATCACGAAACACCGGAAAAGGGGCCTCATGAAAATTCAATGGAAAAATCCTTTAAGAAATCCTCGTTAACGTTCCTGAGTCAACATTTTTAATCAGATTCTCTTCAAACTTTAATAGAATCATTGTACTATCATAAGGATTGAACCTTTCGAAATTGGGTAGGATCCGTCAAGAAACACGAGAAAAGGGGCCTTATGAAAATTTAAATAAAAAAGTCCTCATTAATAATCTAGTTTCAACAATTTTCAACGGATTCTCTTCAGACTTTCACAGAATGATTGTACCATCATAAGGATTGTTCCTTTTGGAATCGGATACGATCCGCCAAGAAACATGGGAAAAGGTGCCTTGTTTAATTTTAATTCAAAGATCTTTGTTAACATTCTAGAGTCTAAAGTTTTCATCTGATTGACTTCAAACTTTCACAGAATGATTGTACCATCAAAAGAATTGTTCCCTTCAAAATTTGGTATGATCAGTCAAGGACCACGGGAAAAAGGGGCCACATAAAAGATGGATTTAAAAAATCCTCGTAAACACAATAGAGTCCACAGTTTTCATCAAATTCTCTTCAAACATTTACAGAATGATTATAACATTAAATGGATTATTCCTTTCGGAAGTACGTTTGATGCACCAAGTTTCATGGGAAAAGGGGCCCTATGAAAATTTAATAAAAAAAACTTAGTTAACACATCATGGCCCTAGATTTCACCTGATCGACTTCAAACTTTCACATAATGATTGTACCATCATAAGGATTGTTCCTTTTAAATTGAGTCTGATCCATTGAGAAACATAGGAAAAGAGGCCTTAGGAAAATTCAATTAAAAAAATCTTAATTAATACTTGTAAGTCTACAGATTTCATGGGGTTGTCTTTATACTCAAATAGAATAATTATACTTTTGTAAGTAGAGTTCCCTTTGGAATTGGTTCAGATCAATCAAGTAACATGGGAAAAGGGGCTATATGAAAATCCAATTAATAAAACCCTGTTAGCACAATGAAACCCACAGCTTTGATCAGAATTTGTTGAAACTTTCACAGAATGATTGGAAGGTCATAACGATCACTCTTTTAATAACAGGGTTTGAACTGTGAAGAAACACAGGAAAGGGGGCCTAATGAAAATTTCATTTATAAATCCTTGTTACCAAGTCCAGAGCTTTCGAATTTTCTTCAAACCTTCACAGAATCATTGTACAATAATAATGATTGTTGATGTTCGCATTAGACTTGATCCGTCAAGTATCACAGGAAAGGAGCATTATTATCCAATTTTAAAATCCTTTTACCACAATAAAGTCAACAGTTTTCATCAGATTCTGTTTAAACTTTAACAAAATGATTGTTCCATCATGAGGATTGTTTCTTTCCAAATTGGGCCTGATCTGTCTAGTATCGTAGGAAAAGGGGCTGTATGAAAAATTATTACCAAATCCTGATAAACACAAGAATGTCCTCAGTCTTTATCAGAATCTCTTCAAACTTTAACAGAATGATTGTACCATCATTTGGATTGTTCCTTTGTAAATTAGGTCTGATTGGTTAAGTGACACAAGAAAAGGGACCTTATAAAAATTTTATTACAAAACATCATTATTACAATAAAGTCCTCGGTCTTTTTCATTTTCTTCAAACTATCATTAGGATTGTTCCTTTGTACATTTGGTCTGATTTGTTAAGTTTCACGGAAAAAGGGGCCTTATGAAAATTTTATTACAAAAATTCTTGACACAATTCAGTCCACTGTTTTCATTGATTCTCCTTAACTTTTAAAGAATGATTGTACCTTCATTAGAATTGTTCCTTTTGAAATTTGGTTTGTTCTGTAAAGTATCATGAGAAAAGGGGCCCTATGAAGATTTCGCTATAAACTCATTAACACAATAAGTTCCACAAATTACACAGATTGATTGTACCATCATTCCAATTGTTGATTTTGACAGTGGATCTGATTATGACAAGTGTCACATAAAAAGGGGCCTTATGAAAAACTTTCTAAAATATTCTGGTTAACACAATGAAGTCCCTTGATTTCACCGGAGACACTTCAAAATTTCACAGAATGATTGTACAATCACTTAAATGGTTCTTTTCAGAACTGGGTACAATCCATCAAGTATCATGTAAAAAAGGGCCATGTGATTTTTTTCAAATATTCTAGTAAACATAATGAAGTCCCAATATTTCATCGGATTCACTTTTAACTTTCACAGAATGATAAAACCAACAGTAAAATACCACGGGAAAAGGGGCCTTATGAGAACCTGATTTTAATATCTTTGTTAACACAATTAAGTCAACAGTTTTATCGGATTCTCTTCAAAGATGCATTGCATAATTGTGGCATTCGAAACACAGGAACAGGGGCCTTGCAGATTATCATTCAAAACATTCTTGTGTATGCGATGAAGATCACAATCATTATCAAATTGTCTTTTAAATTTCACAGGACACTTGTAGGGTTGTAAGGAAAGTTCCTTTTGGATTGAAATTGATCCATCAGAAAACACAGGAAAAGGGGCCTGATTGATTTTCATTCAAAACAATCCTGTTTATGTGATAAAGTCCACAATTATTGTCAGATTCTGATGTAAAATTCTCAGGATGATTGTAGGGTCATAAGGTAACTTTCTTTTGGAAATGGAGTGGATCCGTCATGAAATACGGGAAAAGGGTCCTTGAGGATTGTTGCTCAAAATAATAAAGGGGATTCGTTTTATTTTCTTTATGCACTCTTCTTTAAGTAATTAACTTCCTTATTATCAGATTTCTTTAACGGAGAACTTGATAACCAGTAGAGCGTCTCAGGTCCTCATGGGCCTCTTGTTTATTGGATGAGACCGAAGGACAAATCCAATGAAAAATACCTAGACACGATTCGACAACACGATAACAACACATAGAAAAACACAATATTGTAATATTCCATTTATCAATTTCATGCTCATTCGTCGTTTGAAATGCTCAAATACATTAACAAAATAACAAGAATACAAAAAACTATAATAATATCATTTAATAAAAATTGCACATTTTCTTCTGAACCTGGATATAGCTTTAAAGTTATACCTTTAGCTTAGAACTACCAGGAGAAATCCACGAAATGGATCTAAATTGATTATAATATTGCGTCAATATTATTAACTATTCCCCTAAGAATTTCGTTGGCACTTAAATGGTTGATAGTTCTTCTATCGTTGCACAAAATCGTCAATGTGCAATTTTCGAAAGGTCAATCCAGCCTAAAGCTGGCAGCTTGCGAAGATATATCTCCACGACTCTTGGACAAAACTTGATTGAATTCTTTTGGCAATGTATCGATAGATCAAAGGCATATAGTTTTTACCCTATCTTTATGTTAGTCTGTTGTACACAACCAGACACACACACACGCACTAGTAGGATTTAACAGCACCATTACTTTTGAAAGGCTGGTACTTTGGGGTCAAAATTGCTCGTGTATTACTTGTGCTGAGACCTTTATGTTTATTTAAGAGTTTTTTTTCATAGAGGTATGAACCGAAAAACCGAATCACACTGTATGAATACGCGAAGCGGATTCATACATTGTGTGATTAGGTTTTTCGGTTTATACCTCCATGAAATCAAAAGATATTCTCTTCATTTCTTACAGTTTAATAGCATTGAGCGAAAAAAAAAAAGCAAACACTTTACAATTTTTTAAACTTTTTTGTATGGGATTATTTTGTGCGGAAGAATTCAAAATAGATGCGTGCTCAAAATTTATTCATGGAGGCATGAATAATATTTTTTGACCAATCAAATCACCCGTTTTTGATAGACGAAACTAGACATTTAATTATACCTAGTTCAAAGTCATCTACAAAGGTCAATGTCTTTTTTCAACGTCCCATTTATCCGAAACATTTGAAACCTTCCATACTAGCATCTTGTCGGAGGGTGAACAAAATGTCGCAATTACAGTTTAATCAAGCTGTATTTAGGACACTTTAGCTCACCCACCATCGAAATGTACTATGGAAGTTTTCTATTAAGGTCAATTTTCAAGGCCACGTTTCGGAAAATTTACCACTTGGTTACGCGTTTCACAAACTCATTCGTTTATACTTACGAGGGTTGATTGAAAAGTCAATGGCCTAAGGCAGTTAGAAGTGATTCAACCCATTCCCACTCAACCCCCCCCCCCCTTTTACGCCCCTTAAGAAAAAAGTTTTGAAAAACAATGTGGAAGATGCAAGCAATTTCTTCATAATCACGATGTTTTTATCAAAAAAGAGGAAAATATGAAATGGGTTAACCTTAATATTTTCCTTTATTTCAACTAAGTCACCTTGCAAGCTTATACACTTTGTCCATCGGTGTTGAAACATTTGGATACCTTTCTTGTCCAAGGTAGCACCTTGTGTCCCTGAAAATACAGTCGAACCTGTTTTAAGCAAGCGGTCAAGGCTTTTGCCAGAATCGATTGCTTAAGACACGTCCCAAAGAAAAAGATTTTGACGGCCGTTGACTGCGTTTTAGGGGTGCTTATTAAATACTGGTAGAATGTTGGATGTAAATAAAAAAGACCGGGGGGGGGGGACATTGAACTGGCCGTTTAAGACAGGTGCACACAGAATTGGGGTGACCGGATGACCAGGTTTGACTATGCGTCAACAGTTTGCTTGGCGTAATTATCAGCCCGAAAATGGCGACAGCTGAGTTCTTGTTTTCATTTTGTGGGATAGAAAAAAGTCAGAGGGTGCAAAATTATGTGAATAAGGTGAATGCTCAACCGGTTTGAAAGCACGCATGGCAACAGCGGACTTTTGTGTCGTAGCATTATACTGATAGAATAGCACACATAAACACAGTTTCCCACGAAATTGTACGATTGTTTGTTTGAATGGGGGTTTTACACCGCTTTCAACAATCTTTCAGTTATATCGCGGCGGCTGGAGCACCTAACAATGGAATCCTGGTATTTCTCACACCAGTACTACCATTACATCCCTTCCTAGCCTCCAGCTGCTATCTCACATAGGTCTACGATTATCGACCCATTGGTGAGAGACAAATAGTCGGAAAGGATGAGTGCCGCCGTCGGGGGCCATTGTACGAAGCTGCATAATGAGGTAATCATAAAACCTACCGGATAAAGTGGGAAGTTTTTCAAATCGTTAATATGACATGTGATTCGAAAATTGGAGCGTCCGAGATTATAATTAAAAAACCCATTTCCACTCAATCCCTCCTTTTTTCGCCCCTCAAGAAAAAAGCTTTGGAAAACATTGTGGAAAACGAAGAAATTGCTTGTATCAAGCAATTTCTTCATTATCCACAATGTTTTCTATCCAAAAAGATGAAAAAAATTAAAATTCCATCAACTTGAAATTGTCGTCTGCAGCTTCTTTCAATTTGGACCAGTCTAAAACTTTGCTGTGTGGGAATGGGTTAAATAGGTATTTGAAAAACATATCTGATCCAGCAGATCACTTTAGCGAGGGTGTGGATTTCTAGTAACATATCAAATCATTTATTACAAAAATAATAATCATTATAATTATCATCCCTTTTTACATACAAAATCGTTACTAAAAATTGATAATTATCAATCGTTTTCACAGCAATAATTCAGCCCAGCAGAGATCATTCAAAGGTACCTTACCTCAGACTTCGGACAAAAATTATTGTTACTTAAAACATTTTTCACTTTAAGTATCTAAAATGGAGATAAAGGTTAAACCCATTACCAGACAACCAAATTTTAGACTAGTCCAAATTGAAAGTAGTTGCCGGCGACATTATAAAGTTAATGAAATTTATTTTTGCATCTTTCTGGATTGAAAACATCAGAGAAAATTAAGAAATTGCTTGGTTCAAGCAATTTCTTCATTTTCACAATGTTTTGTAATTCTTTTTCTTGAGAGGCGGTTAAAAGCGTCATTGCGTAGGAATTTGTTAAGTAGAAAAAGACCGTCCCGGGTTCAGAAAAATGCTCTAGAAAGACTAAAGTTACACGGTATCGGCATCAAGTCTGATCTTGGTATCCGATTGATCGATCATTGGCCACGTCCGCTGATTCCGCTGACCACGCCCACCGACTCTGCTGGCCACGCCCACTGATTCCGCTGACCACGCCCAACGACTCTGCTGGCCACGCCCACTGATTCCGCTGACTACGCCCTTTGAGCTCCCACTGAAAGTTTCACCTAGATACTTAACGGCGTAATTTTACAAAAACACTGGACAGTGAAACAAAAGTAAAATGGTTGGTTCGCGACCTAAACGTCGTAAGTACAGCTTGAATAACACATGGCTGTTCAATAGCTTGATAGTGGGGAAAACTTCTAAATCGATTCTTAAGATTCTTATTTAGATTTTTAAGACGAAGCGTTCTTTAGAATAAGATTTTTAAGCCTCTAAATAAGAATCTTAAGAATTCTTAATGAGGAATTTAAGCGTACTCGGCATTGGCTTAAACGAGTAGCCTTGACGACGTCGAATATTTTCACTCAAAATAACAAAAATCGTTCTTTATGACGTCTCAAAAATCTTATTTAGCGGGATTTCTCATCTCGACAAAAAGAACGCACCCCTGGCTATAACAATACCTCGGGTTTTCTCCGAAAACAGACGAGCTAAAACCAGCTAAAACCGTTAAGTAGATCTGAAGCAAGGTACCTTTAACGATGCTGGGTGACTCAAACCTGTTCTCTTTCAGCATGCATGCTCTATGGGTTAATCTCAATAGTACGATAATATCAAAAGCAATATCAAAGGCAATATCAATATTACAATATATATATAAAAAATAAACATTTAGTACCCATCATACAAAAAGGGCCCTTCTTTAACTAATTTCCTCGCAAATCCGCTTTTTTGACGCCCCCTCATAAAATAAAACAACAAACTTTCGAAAACTTTGTAAAATCCGAAGAAATCGCTTGTGGCAAAACAAGTAATTTCTTCGTTATCTAAAATGTTTTCTAACACAAAAGACAAGTATTTTTAAAATTCCATAAACTATGAAATTGTCTGGTAATGGGTTGGGTAGTTAAAATAATCCACCTCGCGTAACCAGTGCAAAATAGTCGTAGTGGTAGATTATTTCCTTTTGACACGAGATCTTTTATAGCCGGATTTGAAACATTTGCATAAATTCATCGACATCACATCGGGCTATATTCACGATCTACCCTAATTGCATTTGCACACAATCCCTAAATATTTTCTAACTTTGCGATACCAAATTTTCAATCCATATATTGACCAGATGCTTTATCGTTGACTGGCGACTGAAATTTCTTCACTACAGCTTGACGTAAGTTGCTGTTTAACCCATTACCAGGCAAAATTTTTTACTGGTCTAAATATTAAGAAGATGCAGACAACAATTTTGTAAAATTAATTAAGTTTATAAAAACTTTGTAGAAAAAAGTGTGGATAAATTTCCACAACGTTTTCCGAAGCCTTTTTCTTTAGGGGCGTCAAAATGCGGAACTGCGTGCAAATGAGAAAATACTTTCTGGTCGACACTTCCCGAACATTGAAGAATTAAAACTGCTCAAAGTTGAAAGATGTCGCAGACAACAAAATAAAGTTGGTTTGAATTGAAAATTAAGGCCATATGACGGCCAATTTCTTCTTTTCTCATTATTTTTTCGATGCCGACATTTCTCTGGCGCTGGGATTATTGTCGTCTGATAATAGATAAATACAAAGCTCTTAGACGATCACATTCTGTATGACAGGACACAGACATCAAAGCAATACAGAAATATAAAATTATCCGATTAGGTCAGATCCAATCGAGTTAGAATTGATCCATCGTTATCAACCACTAAAACATTATCCGGTAATGTGTTATAGTCCGACTTCCACTCCATTAGTAGATTATTTTTGTCGGCGTCCAACTCCACAACGTTTTTATTCGAGTAATGTAGACCGTTTTCCTTCCAGTTAAAGGTCAAACCCTTCTGGTCTGAAAGAAAATAAGCGAAAAATTTTAGTAATAATATACCTCCATAACTCTATCAGCCATAGTGCAAGCGTCTGAACATCCGTGCAAGCGTCTGAACATCCGGCTTCTTCAAAGAACTTTTCATTGGAAACAACATATTATTCAAATAGATATCACTAAAATGTCTCCCTTCATCAGATTTCTAGACAAAACTAAGGGCGGGACTAATTTCTATCTTTAAGTAAATGTATGTGGTGAAACTGAAAACTTTATCCCTAGAAAATCGAGTGTATTTCATCCTTATTTTACTTGAATGACTTTTGGTGACGCGCCAGTCTGACTCACTGAATAAATGAATAAATAAATAACAAAGAGAATAAAAAAGATCCGTGAAAATATAATAAAGGTTATTGTTGGTGGGCATGATTTTAAGATACACATTTGCAGGGGAGGCAATACAGCTGGACCCTGTAACCCTGTTACGCATGTTTCCCCCCTTGTAAATACTATTACTGGAGGGGGGGGGCTTACTTAGTATCGCCTGTAAACGATATATAATGAATCATGTGAAATTATCTGCTTATACCTGTGTACCGAAACTTGGGTGAAGCTGACGTATCGATGTAGAACAATCAAATTGCACTAACTACAACTTACTGAAGATGCAGTTACGACATTTCGGTCGCCCGAACTGCAATATGCACCATTTTCGCATTCGAATCGACCGCTAAAAGTTGTCATCTGCTTAAGAGTTTGAAACGCATGAGTACGATAGGATGGATGCATGTTATTGGGTCTCTTTGGGAATTGGATTCACAAGCATTGCAAAACTTTTCAATAATTGATAACGTTTAGATACTAAAACTATCCTATTGACATTTCCAAGAGATACAGAGAGAGAGAGAGAGAGAGAGAGATAGAATATATATTAACCCTTGTCATGATTATCAAATCATTTTCAAAAACAGCATGGAAATCAAAGGGTTGAAAGTACTGGAAGCCCTTCTTGTAGGTTTATACTTATTTTGAAAATTAAACTTTATAAACAACCCTGATATAAACGAGACAAGCAGGTGGTAAAGACAAAGGTCAGACTGTACTTATTTACAAGAGTAAATATGATACACAAATGAAATATACAGTATACTTCAATGCAAGACATTGAATTCTCCTTAAAAAATATATATTTTTTTTTCTGTTTAAAGATTAACCGCAAATACAGATTAAATCGGAACTACTGAAAATTAAATATATCGCCAATTTTGACAACTATTACGTCATAATTACGTCATGTTACGTATAATCGCATTTTATCACACATGTCGGTTACTTTTCAATACGTTGAGGCAAAAATAGTAATTTCAACATTTCAACATGCCGCGTATCTTGTTTAGATATAAATCATGATTAATTCGTTAGCGTGTTCACCTCGAGCTAAAATCGCGCAATTAATGACGTCATCTGTCGAAATGCCGTAAAACACCATTCATTCCAGTTTAAATCCGTTCGCACTCATTTATACCTTAATATCCAATTAGGCGTTCATATATTACCATCATGTTTTTGCTATCGATAGTTGTGAAACCCGTCACTCATTAGGGGGACCCCTGGTCATTTCACAACTTAACCCATTTCCATATCACAATTTTTTTTACTTGTCCATGTTTAAAAAAAGTTGCAAACGTACTTTTAAATTTATGAAATCTTTTTCGCTTATTATTTATTTATTTGACTATTTACTTGTCTTTAGAGATAGAAAACATTGTGAGTCATGAAGAAATCGCTTGTTCCCTTGTTCAAAATGTTTCCCCAAACTCTTTTCTTGGTGGCGTCAAAAAGCGTGTTGTTAACACTGCACATTTTTCCCATCTCCTAATTCTTCAATTTTCCAGTTGTTTTAAGAGATGAAGAGATTTTTTTTTTGTTTTCATGGAGGTATGAACCGAGAAACCTTATCACACTGTATTAATACGCGAAGCGGATTCATACATTGTGTGATTAGGTTTTTCGGTTAATAACTTCACGAAAAAAAAAAAAAACAAACAACAAAAAAAATATCTTCATTTCTTATAATTTAATATAATCGAGCGAAAAACCAGAAACTTTGCAATTTTTGATACCTTTTTGTATGGGACTATTTTTCGGAAGCATACGAAATCGCCGAGTGCTCAAAATTTTATTCATGGAGTTATGTTTTTGTTTTCGACCAATCAGAACGCCCGTTTTTGATAGATGAAACTGTAAATCAAGTGATTCACTTGTAGTAGCTAAGTTCAGAAGAAAGACTTCGGCTTTCGTTGAACAACTTTATATATTGTAAAAGAAAAATATCAATGATATGATTATTCAACCCCCCCCCCCCCCGGAAAAAATAAGTCGTAGAGAAAACATTACCATTTTGTCATCGAAAAAAGACCCCTTCTTAACAAAGGGCTAAAACCCCAAGACAAGTCAATGAGCTGTCACTAAAATGAAACATACACATCTTTGGTTGATACTGAGAGCAATTGTGAAATTTGAATCAAATGAATGTAAAATAGGTAGACAATATTTTCATCAAAGGGTCATAACTCTCTTAAAAGAAAATTGATCGCGATCAAATTACAAAATGCACATATCAATGGCTAAGAGCAAAAACATAGTATGGCTCTATATATTGAATAGTTTTTGCTTCAATCCATCGATATTTACTTGACACCGAGTCTATCTTTAATGTTTCAATCAAATCCATCCAGTAGTTTCTGATAAATTGAGCGGAAAAGGGAAAAGCTACAGACGGACCGACCAACCAGTTAACTAACCAAAACGACCGACCGATTCCTATGACCACCACAACCCTTCCCCCAACAAAGTTTTTGGGGAATAAATGCTATTGATTGACAATGGATTATTGGGTATCGATTACATAGAGACTAATTGAAGGTTTGCTAGGCCAGCCCTTGAACTCTGCTACCCACACCCACTGGAGCCGCTGATCGCGCCCACTGACACCAATAGGAAGTTCCACTTCGAAATTAAAGCCTGAAACATGTAACAAAAAGGTAAAATGGTTGGTTGGCGACCTAAACGTCATAATCCAAGTTGCAGTTACGACGTTTATGTCACCAAACCAATAAAATTGCTTGATTCAAGATTTAGTTACGAAGTTTTTGAACGATAACGAAGATAGGTAGAAATGACTTAGTGTAATGATTCATATTAAACGATATTTATTGAAGTTAGCTGTTGTTGTTGTGTATTTGTGTGTTTTTTTCTTCCAGAAATTTAAGAGAAATAATGTATACAAATAAACTGGCTTTTCAGAAATAAAAATCGATCATTCTTACGAGAATAGGATGCAATTTAACTCGTTGTCAGACTTCAAAAATTTAGACTGGTCTAATATTAAGAGAAATATGCAGACGACAATCTACGTTCTGGGGTTATATATTTCTTTTCAATAGAAGAAAACATCTAGGACGATAAAGAAGTTTCTTCATTTTCCGTAATGTTTCCAAACATTTTTTTCTCTAGTGTCGTCAAGATATCGGGATTGTTTCGGAATTGACTAATCGCGGCTATCAATCACGGAATCAATCGACCAATTAAATCATTCATTCAGCCCGGAGATGAGCTTTCAACTCCGATATTGGTCGCCAGGTATGTGAATCATTTTTGTTGGTTTGGCGACCTTAACGTCGAAACAACAGCTTATTCTACTTTTTTGTTGCATGCTACAGGCCATAAATTTTTAAAAATACCGCGGTTTAAAATCGAAGCTGGACTTTCAGTCGGAGTTAGTGGGCGTGGCCAAAGGAATGAATGGGCGGACCCAGCGATTGGCCAATTGATTAAGTCTACAAATGACGTCAGAAAGGCGGGAATTTGTGATCAGATCAGAAGAAAAAATGCATAGTAGAAGAAAAGCAGGACAGTTCTGAAGGAAAAAAGCATTGTAGAAGAATGGCAGATAAGGTGTTCGTAAATGAAATCGGTATCTGTAAATGCACTCAGATAAGAAGACAAGTTTAATAACAAATAAGAAAGTCCAGCTAATCGCGAGACTTTGGAATCGGACAAGCATATCGTCGTTGTCGTTCTAAAACGTCGCAACTACAGCTTTGAATCAAGCTGTAGTTGCGACGTTTTAGAACGACAACGACGATATAGTCAAAAAGGAAATTGACCAATCGCGGCTCCCAATCAAAAAAAATTAAATAAATAAAAAAAAAATAAAATAAAATAAAAATCGAGCAAATAAATCATTCATTTTTGACCGGGTGTGAAGTTTGAACTCCGATATTGGCCGAAATTTATGTAAAACATTTTTGTTGGTTTGGGCAACTTGAACGTCGTACTTTCAAGCTGTAGTCACGATGTTTAAGTCGCAAACCAACCATGCTGCTCTTTTGCTACATTCTACAGGCCATAAATTTTGAAAAATAACGACATTTAAAATCGAAGTGGAACTTCCTGTCGGAGTCAGTAGGTGGGGGTAACGGAATACGTAGGAGGGGGCAGCGATTGGTCCATTGATGGGTTGCTATTTTGGTGGCCGCCTAGAACACGTTGGTAAATACATGTAAATGAAGGATTGATTCGATTGAATACTAAGTCATTACAGAATTCCTGCAAAATCCTATGTTGTTGGAACCCATTAGAATCGTCTCGCTGAGACGATTCTAATGAGTTCCATCAACTTCGGGTTTATGTATGATGTGCTTTTAGTAAACACGACCAATTCTTTTTGAGAGCTTTTGATTTTGAAAATGGGATTTCGATTGTTCTCAATTAATTGAAGTAGTCGATAAATAGAGGTGGTCGCCTGAGCAAAACCAACTGTATATGGTCAGGGGCATTAAACAAAAAGCAATCCGTTGGGTGGCGACCAAAACGTCATAACTACAGTTTAAATAAAAAAGCAATCCCAACATAACCTTTGAACATACGATAGTATTATAGACTAGTTCAAATTGAAAGAAGTTGCAGATGACAATTCTTCGATGATTAAAAAAATATATTTCTTTTTTGGGTATAAACATAGTAGATAATGAAGAAATTACTTGCAAGTCATTCCTTAATTTGCCACAATATTTGTTCTTGGGTGGGGTCAAAAAGGGCGATTGTGAGGGAATCCCGCCCCTAAAGAATGGATTTCAGGAAAAGATTGTGAGACAAGGGAAATTGCTTAATACAGCAAATTTCTCTCTCTCCTTTTTTCCTCAATATTTTCGTCTAAAAAGATGTGGGTTCTTTTTCTTTAAAAAAGGATTTTATTACGAGCAATTTTCTTTATTGTCTACAATGTTTTCTACCGAAAAAAGATAAATATTTCATCATCTAAATATTATTGGCTGCAACTTTTTAATTCGTTATCAAGTACACCTCGAGCTAAAATCGCGCAATTAATGACGTCATCTGTAGAAGCGCCGTAAAACCTCATTCATTCGAGTTTAGATCCGTTCGCACTCATCTGTACCT
Source organism: Fragum fragum (assembly GCA_946902895.1). Lineage (NCBI taxonomy): Eukaryota > Metazoa > Mollusca > Bivalvia > Cardiida > Cardiidae > Fragum > Fragum fragum. The sequence continues at coordinate 12,556,950 of OX336378.1, forward strand.
TAATATCCAATTAGGCGTCCATATATAATTTCTCTCTCTCCATTTTTCCTCAATATTTTCGTCTAAAAAGATGCGGGTTCTTTTTCTTTTTAAAAAAGTCTTTATTACGAGCAATTTCTTCATTATCTACAATGTTTTCTACCGAAAAAAAAAATAATAAAAAAAATATTTCATCCTCTAAATATTATTGTCTGCAACTTTTTTCAATTTGGATCAGTGTAACATTGTGTCTTCTAGTAACGGGATAATTTTAATCAATGGAGAGAAGTATGGTAAAATACAATACCAACCATTAATCATAGGCCGTTATCAGATTTCAACCCTAGAAAAAGGAATGACTCAATTGAATTTCCATCTAGAAAAAATATTGCAGACTCTACCTATTTTTCGTTCAAAATTTTCAAGCATTTATATTAAAAATATTTCGTTTCCAGTCAATTAATTGAAACAGATTTAATACCACTTTTAACAATTATTCCATAGAGGCTGGAGCACCTGACCATGAACTCTTAGTATCTATCACACCTGTACAACCCGAACCCCCACTCATCCAACATAGGGTCCCTTAGGACGTTTCCAGACCAAATTCCAGAATAATAAGCAATTCCCATGCAAGAACTAAATAACGTTGAGTCGTTGGGTTCCCATTATCGCGTTACTCTGATTAGCCTAGCTTTAGTTAAGAAGTTTTGGTTGCCAAAAGACGACAGACAATACAAGGCAACTAGTATTTCTTAGTGCCTAAAGTAAAAGTGATAATTCATAATCACTGGGCCAATAACGTTACGAACGATGATAAATTCAACTCCCTAATGAAAACATTTCATTGTCAGCCTGATTAGCTCAGTTGGTAAGGCACTTGACTTCAAACCTCAACGATTGGATGTGACGGGTTCGATCCCCGGCGGCGGCACATATTCTTTCCGACATTTGTCTCTCACCAATGGGTGGATACGTGGGATAGCAGCTGGAGGCTAGGAAAGGATGTAGTGGTAGTACCGGTGTGAGAAATACCAGGAATCCATTGTTAGGTCTCCTAGCTGCGATATCGTAGCCCTCTTTCTGATAGTCTGCTAGCGAGGGCTACGACTCCCGCCTTCTTTGCGCTTTGTTGCAAGTCCTTATATTGTATGTTTTGTGATAAGCGACTCTCTACGGATCAATTGCTTACATACGTTATTATTATGGACAAATTCTACCAAAATAATAAGAATATCAATTGTATCAGCCATTTAATACCGGTTTCTTTCCAGTTCATAAAACATTTCCTAAGTTAGGCGACCATGACATTTGAGTGGTCATGTGATTTATTATTACGTCACGTTATTTACTATTGCCTTGCTGTCTAAACAGGTGTTCGTAATAAATCATAGTATCATTTTTTATCGTCAATATCATTATTTCTCCTATCAAATTCAATCAACTTTTGAATTTCTTTCATACAACTTTTTTCTTATTTTCTATCAGAACTGTCCTGTTTTCAAGAAATACTATTTATTCCAAATATGTTGACCTAAATTTTCATTTGCTTTCGTTTTGGCGAAAAGCCCGAGATCTCGTGAGATCTCGCTGTCAAACAGCAAAAATGACTGACATTTGATTCAAAATGGCCGAAAAACTTAGAGTTTCAAATGGTGTAGCAAAAAAAGACTTAAATGCATAAAATATCCAACTTTTTGCAGATTTACATTTATTTAGATAGATAGATAGATAAGTGGTTAAGGTCCATTTTGGTACTAAACTTGTGTTTGTACTATTCACACAAGCTCCAATAATCGTCCTCAAAGTGCCCGGGGTGATTCACTCCGGGAACTACAGCAAAGAGCAAAGAAGGGGGGTGTCGTAGCTCTCGCCAACAGATTATCAGAAAGAGGGCTACGATATCGCAGCTAGGTGCTCCAGCCGCCGGGATATGACTGAAATACTGTTAAAAGTGGCGTTAAATCCCATTCAATCAATCAATCAAACCTCAAGATCACGGGTTCAAGCCCTGGGATGACCATTATAAACTAATAGTCTTTTGGATGAGACGTTAAACCGATGCCCCGTGTGACGGTGCTATCCATCGAGCAAGTTAAAGAACCAGGAGCTCTCAGCAGTTTCGTCCTGTAACCTGCGCTATTCCGTAACAACTAACCGTCTTCTAGGAGCGTCGCTTATACGGCCATGTACTACGGTAGCTACAATAAATGAATGAAAATACACACAAAGTTCGATTAGGTCAGTTGGTAAAATAGCCATTATCATCAATAGACTGGTGTCGCCGTCGACTTTTACAAAGCCTGCTTTGTCAAAGTCGACAGCGGTACCAGTCTATATCGGCATCACTTTCAGATTTATTGAGAGTGGCAGAGGGAGCCAGTAACAACACCCCCGAGAGCCTGTAGAATGATCATTTCGAAAAATAATTCACATACCTATAAAATTTGGATACATGGTAAACTCCTGATTAGTCCAGGCGAAGTAGATATGCCACACCTCCCAGAAATGGTCTTCGGTCCCTTCTGCAATAAATTGCCTATACCAGTCTGACGCCACGTGCTTTTTAACGATCGGATTAAATATCTTGTCATTATATTTATACTCAAACCACTTCAAAAACATGACCCAGTTTTTTCGATTGGGTGAGAAGCCCCACGTCCCGAGGGTCGGGTATAAATGCACAGGATCCTTCGGACTGATAGAGATGTCCTGCTCGAGTAATCCATTTCGACTATAGTGTCTCATGGAAAGCCTCTGAAGGGTGAATCCGTTTACTTTTGGACTGTTACTATATTTAGAATGCACGTGTTTTAGATACGTATAAAAGTATGGTGAGAGGGTCATGTCATCTTCCAGGAGTACGGCTATCTCGTGACCGTCACTTTCTTCTGCCTTCCATGGCTGAAAAGATATAACAAATCGATTAATGTTTGATGGACTATTATGATTATCATTTTTGAAAATCACAAAACTTGAAATACCAATAAAGTAGCAATTTAACATCTCCGAATTCAATCAAGTTTTTGCAACCCATTTGAATATCCCATTTGGATAATTTACCCAGTAAAATGAAGATTTTTAACATTTACTTTTTTCAACTTGTTTGTCCGCCTTTAACTGGCGTTTCTGAACAATTTTGCGCTGTTGCAAATAGGGCTATCTTGAGCAACTTAATAATTAATCCTAGATGGCTCTTCCAGAACAATGTTTTAAATTCTAGCCTTTTAAAATTTCCCAATAGTGAGAAAACCCGAATACATTTTTTGCCCTGATTTATGGCGGCGCGTCTGAACCACATCCCTATTTAGTTCATGTAAAGTTCATAACGACCATTAAAGCAACCTGAGGACTATTTTTTTCTACCGCAGATCAATACGCGTCCATTGATAAGGTATTGATGTCCGTGCGACATCGCGTGATAACGGTGATTGCAGTGGACATCATTAATATCCTTTGTCCAACGACAAATCTGTCGGTAGGCGACCAAAATGTCGTAACTACAGCTCGAATAGAGCTGTAGTTACGACATTCTTGTTGCCAACCGACGAGTTGTTTTACTGCTCCAAATTAAAAAGGGGTCGCAGCTGTCGAGGAATGTCTAAAGCAGAAAAAAAAATGTGTCAAAATAGTAGATGATACTGTTCGTTTCTATATGGTTAAAGGTCGCATTAACCCGTTTCACATATCCCGCTTTTTAAAGACTCGCGAAAAAACTTCTGCTATCATTGTACAAAATGAAGAAATTGCTTGTTATAAGGAATTTATTCATTTTCCACGATATTTCTTAAAATTCATTCACTAAAACTCGTCGTCTGCAGTTACTTTGAATCTGAAATAGTCTAAACTTTTGTCGTCTAGTAAAGGGTTATCCAATTCTTTCTAGTATATATTATCGTAACGAAATCCATTCATCCATTCGCTTCCTGGATATCACAATGGCTTGGCCGGGGCTCCGCATGTCTTTTCGATGTCCAAACTAATGTGACCACTGCGCGTCAGGGATTCGAACCCATGGTCCCATTCCCTCTGTCCGAAGAGAGCATGTCTTTATGAGAAGGTTTGGTTTCATAAATCGAATACGCTCGAAACTTAAAGAATCTTTCCATAAGAAACTGCCAGATTGATTTCAACTCATATTAATTCAAGAAATTTTGATCAAAAGGAAAACAAAGCCTTTCAAGGGCGGGTTGGTTTTAATGTGTGGTGCCCCCCTTTTTTTTAAATCATTTCGGAATCTTTTAGATGAATTCTAACCGAATTTCACAGGAACTGTTCTTTGATGGCATTTCGTCAGAGTCTACCACGAAATTTTGACCCGGTGAAAAATATGCTTTTCTTCAATTTCTTCATTTTACACATTTCCCCAATAGTTTTTCCTAAGAGGTGCCAAAAAATGTCATTGTTGGGGAACGAGTTATAGAACTATTTTTTCTATATCTCATTATCAATTACAAGTACCATCTATAAACAACAATAAAAACAACAATAATAATAATAATAATAACAACAACAACAAACGGCGTTGAGAAAGATGGCTGGGAACAGGTCCTTAACCCATTCTCAACCGACAAAATTTAAGACAGGTCTAAATTCAAAGATATTGAAAAATGGGGAATTTAGTGGGAATGTTTTAATGTGTTAGCCAAACATCGTAGGAACATTATGAAGAAAGCGTTTTCAGCATTTAAAGCCGTATGACAACCGTTTTTTGCCATAATACCGATTACCAATTAACCCAGTTGATTTCGTTTTAATTTGATTTAATTCGTTAGACTGTTTTATCAGCTGTTTTTATCGGGTTTCGTTATCAGTTATCCAATAACCCTACACGTTACGTTGGCAGGCTGAACAGAAATTTAAAGTGACGTGTCCCGTCTGTAAATCAAAGAATCAATCGACCATTCAAATTTGTCATTTAAACCGGAATTAAACGTTGAAGACCAACATTGATCGAGATATATGTATAAAATAGTTTTGTTGGTTTCGGGATTTAAACCTCGTACCATCAGCTTATTCAAGATGTAATTACGACGTTTAAGTCACCCGCCAAATACTTTACCTTATTTGTAACATGTTACTGGCTATAATTCTTGCAAAAGAAAGCCAATTTTATTTATAATTGGGGCTTCCTGTTGGATCTCAGGGGGCGTGGTCACCCATCACTCAATTGGAGAATATGACGTAAGGACATTTAACCCATTCCAACTTGACAAAATTTTAGACTGGTCCAAATTGAAAGAAGATGCAGACGACAATTTCGAGATGATGGAATCTTAAATTTTTTTATCTTTTTGGATAGAAAACATTGTGGATAATAAAGAAATTGCTTGATACAAGCAATTTCTTCATTTTCCACAATGTTTTCCAAAGCTTTTTTTCTTGAGAGGTGTAAGAAGGAGGGACTGAGAGGGAATAGGTTAAGGGCAGCTTTAGCAGTTGACAGATAGAACCCATGACATCCCGTGATTGAGGATAAGGAGTCTGACTCGCTTCCGACTGCGCTATGACGGCGACAGATGAATCAGAGAAGATATTCTAACCCTTTCAGTCTTGGAAAAGAATACTTGAACTTCTAAAATCGACGCTTATAAAGAATTTAACAGTAAATGATTATTTACCCTTCTCACGCTGAACCCGGAATTCCTTCTTTGGCAGGAAGTATATACAAAGATCAGCCTGCACATATGTGCAGTCTGATCTTAGCCTACACCACCTGCTTGTCCCTTTTTAAAACCAGAATTATTTATAAGATACTTTTTCCAAAAAAAAAAGGATGAAACTGCAAATGGTGTGTCCAGCGATTTCAGCCCTTCGGTTTTAACCATTTCCTGTTTTCAAGAATCTAGACCTGTCCAAATTCAAAGTTTTTTCAGACGACAATTTGAAGTGAATTTAATTTGAAAAATAACAAATTCAGTAGGGTAGAAAATATTGCAGAAAAAGGAGAAATTGCTTGTTACAAGCAATTTCTTCTTTTTCTACAATGTTTTCTCAAGTACAAAATCACAGGGGCGTAAAAATCAGGACTTGAACAGGAAAGGGTTAAGCAAAATTTGAAGAGAAATTATAATTCAGCATGACAAGGGTTAAATATCATTATTTGATTTCACATCATTCGACTGTGACTTACTTATTGCATTCACCATACACACATTATAACGGTTCACTAGACACATAAAATTAATGTTACTACACTTAGCACAAATACATATATCGACTTAACCCTTGTCATGCTGAACCAGGAATATTCTGGTTTTAGCAGGAGGTATAGACAAAGATCAGACTGCACATATGTGCAGTCTGATCTTAGTCTACACCTCATGTCTGTCCTTTTGAAACCACAGTTGTTTATGAAATTAATTTTCAAAAGAAGTATCGCCAACTGAACAACAAGTAAGTTACCAGAACGTTCAAGCCTTTGATTTTTATCCAGCTCTGAAAAGGACCTTTGTTTAGCATGAAAAGGGTTAACATCGCCAGCTGAAACGTTTGAAACAGCATATAAAAACACACAAAGGAAAAATTCCAACTTTCTGACATAACGTTATCTATTTCTCAATTTTTCTACCCGTTATGTGCTATTTGGATTCGGCACGACGTCGGGATTCCTCGGGTGACGTCGTTACATTTCGGTTTCACTAAAATAACTATAATGACGTATCTATTACGTCACTTTACCATCTTCCCCCCATCAAATAAAAACGAACTATTTTACCCGAAGACTTCTGATGTTTCAAATTTCACATTACGTGTATATTACATAATGGATAATCGTTAACCAGCTGGGGGCCAGGAAAGGATGTAGTGGTAGTATTGGTGTGAGAAATACCAGGAATCCATTGTTAGGAGCTCAAGCCGCCGCGATATGATATACCGTTAAAAGTGGCGTTTAACCTCATTCAATCAATAGGTTTACGGTAATCCACTCATTGGTGGGAGACTAATGTCGGAAAGGATATTTGTCGCGGCCGGGGATCGAACCCAAGACCCCGTGACTAAGAGTCCTACGTGCTACCAATGCGCTATGGCCGGGGGCTTCAGCGTTATGACAGACATTTCAAATCGGGTAGTTATTTGATTAGAAAAAAAAACTTGTTGTTACAAAACAGAATATAGAAAATCTATAAAATTAGATGTTTGTTTGTTTGAATGGGGTTTTACGTCGCTTTCAACAATCTTTCAGTTATATCGCGGCGGCTGGAGCACCTAACAATGGATTCCTGGTATTTCTCACACCAGTACCGCCATCACATCCTTAAAATTGTGATCGAATGGGAAAATAAGTACCAATAAATAGAAAACGTTGTTAGAAAAGAAGAAATAGCTTGTCACAAGCAATTTCGCCTTTTCTAACAATGTTTACCACGATTGTATTTCTTCAGAGCAGCAGAAAGCGTCATTGTGTAGTAATGGGTTAAACCTATTCATTTTACACCGACTGGGAAACAAGTTCTTCGAACTGAGATTGATCCCTCTCGATTCTCGTATACGGTTTATTGTTTTTTCGAAACTCAGGACACCCTAAAAAGTTGAAAAGTCCAGAATCGATATTTTTTACTCTTCCGACTTTTGAAATCTTTTGTTTATAAAAAGGTTATTGATTGAAATACTGAATTCGTCAAACAAGTCATCTTTAAACAGATGAATAAACGTCGAGATTTTATCTGTTTAAGTTTACAAGTTAACACATTCGACTCATTATTCAGACAAAATAGATATTCTCTATTCATATTAAAAATCATTTTATCGAAAAAGCGACAACATTATTAGAATTTGTCGATTTAAGAAGTTCCGTTTGTACTATGACGTCATTCAATGCACTATGACGTTATTTCCCGGTAACGAAAGGTGTGCCGTTTTGCTAGCGTTATACAAAACATGTTATGCGTTTGATCCCCGGCGGCGGCGCATACCCTTTCCGACATTTTTCTCTGACCAATGGGTTGATAATCGTAAAGCTAAGTGGGATAGCAGCTGGAGGGATGTAGTGTGCTGTTGTTGCGAGATATATCAGAAATCCATTGTTAGGTGCTCCAGCCGCCGCGGTATGACTGAAAAATTGTTTAAAACGGCGTTAAACCCCATTACTTAAGGAAAATCAAATTTATTCAATGGGTTTATTTCCCTCCCGTCTAATTGGTCAAGTTATACAGTTGTGGAAGAAACTTAGTTTCTCGTTTGTTTGTGGTTATATGTCGTCTGCTCGGAGCTAAATGGTATAATAATGATTGATTATACAGTTAAGGCTTCACCTGTAATCATTTATGGCGTGTCAAACATTTTACCTCTTCAGGGAGTTTTGGAGAAAGGTGCATTATGAATGAATACTTTAGTTTCGTCTATCAAAAACATGCGTTCTGATTGGTCGGGAAAAAAAATCTTAACTCCAATTTTGAACACGCAGCGATTTTGTATGCTTCCGCACAAAAAAGTCCCATACAAAATGGTATCAAAATTTGTAAAGCTTTTGTTTTTTTTCGCTCGATGCTATTAAATTATAAGAAATGAAGAGAATATTTTTGTTTTCAAGGAGGTATGAACCGAAAAACCTAATCACACAATGTATGAATCCGCTTCGCTTAGCATATTCATACAGTGTGATTAGGGTTTTCGGTTCATACCTCCATAAAAACAAAATTATTCTCTTCATCTCTTAAATATATAAAATATATATCTTTATATAAAACAGCTTTAGCCCGTCCAAATACATTTTCTTTAATGTCGATGAATTTTGTAAAACAACAGATTAGTTCTGCGAAAGGCGACAATACGGTTCCTTTCCATTGAATTGTTTACACGCCGAAGGAAAATGTTTTTGATTAATCTTTACCACAAAACCAGGCATTTCGGCTATTTTGAGAGGTTTTTTTTCTTCGTCTTCTTCTTCTTTAACAGTAGCTAGTGATGGTCAAGCATCACTGTGAAAATAAAACTTATAACGTGTTAGCATCACAATGAATGGTGACGGTTAGTCGTCACACACTAGTCAGTCTGCTTAGTGTGTTTGTTTATTTGTTTGATGAATGGGGGTTCCTACTTAAGGTTTGCGTTTATCAACCTGTTAGTGGGAGACACTAAAATGATTAGTAGTGGTAGTACTGGTGTGAGAAATACCAGGAATCGATTGTTAGGTGCTCCAGCCGCAGAGATATGACTGAAATAGTGTTAAAAGCGGCGTTAAGCCCCATTAAGAGAGAGAGAGATTATTTTCTGGTCAAAACATTGTGCAAAATGAAGAAATTGCTCGTAACCAGTAATTTCTTCATTTTCTAGAATGTTTAGCAAAGTTTGTTTTTAGGGGCGTTAAAAGGAAATGGTTTAAATTGTTTATAATGGAAAGAAAGATTTGAATCGTTTATAAATGTTTGCTCATACCGTTTAGCCCATTCCCACACAATCCCGGTTTCTGGCACCAATCAATAAACATGTTTCGGAAAACACTGTGGAAAATAATAATTTTCTACCCAGAAAAACAAACAAAACAAAAAAAAAGGCGGTCTTCTTGAAGTTGTCGCCTGAAACTTCTTTCAATTTGGGCGAATCAAAAGTTTTTTCGTATGCTTATCGGTTAACCCATTCCCACACAACAAAAATTTAGACCGGTCCAAATTCAAGTGGGAATGGGTTTTAAAAAAGTCTACTATACGCTGCTTGAAACATTTCAGGAAATAGTCAGTACTACCAAGCTCCTGTTAAAAAAACCTAGCATAGTCGAATCCACTTAATAATTATTTTTTTACAAAGGGTGGGGGGGGGGGGGCTACGCCCATCACCGTCTAATGATTCAACAAATCACCAGACGACAAAGAAGTAGACTGGTCCAACGTCAGACCAAATATTTAGATACTGAAATTTCGGATATTTTTGGACAGTAGAGAAATTGCTTGTTAAAATCTTCATTTTCTGCAATATTTTCTAAGCTTATTTTCTCGGGGGGGGGGGTTAAAAGCTGGAATGTTTGTTAAAGGGTATGAATAATAAAGTTGTGAGAATACTTGCGTTTTGACATTTTAGATAAAATAAACCGGTATTTGATCCTCTTGCAGGAACATTCATATGTTTTTTTTGGGGGTTTTTTTTATTGCAAACAACAACAACAACAAAAAGACACCCCCCCCCCCCCAAAAAAAAAAAAAAAAACAAACCCAACATAAAAACACCAGTCGATAATAAAGTTTAAAAACACGTTTTACAAAATAAGTGGGAAAGGGTCGTTTCGACTAATTACATTGTGATACGCTTATTTGAAGAATGCAAACTTCATATACTAACACTCCTCTTCGTGGTAAAAAAAAAAAAACGAAACAAAAAGTAAAATCTCAACACGTGTCGGACAACAGTTTGAGCGATAGATTCATAAATGCGACATTTTCCAAAAATGAAATTAACATATTACGTAGAATCAATGAACGTTTATGTTATGAAACTTGTAGCGTTTCAATTTGAGTTTTTCGTTTTGACTGTATGTACCATTAAAAGAAAATGAAAATGCATTTTACTGTCCTTAAGATCCTCAGTAAAATGAATAAACTGATGTCTTCGTTGGGCGAGAAAAACGTCGTAAATACAACTTTATTCAAGCTGTATTTACGACATTTCGCTCGTCCAACGACAATAATTTTGATTAAATAGTAAAGATATAAAAACGGTTTATGATATAGCTGAAATAGTGGATCTTGTTTTCTCATTTTCCACAAATTTTGCAAAATAGCGCCGTTTAATATCTAAGTTAAACGTTCATTGGGCGGGGCCGGCGATCCCTCTATAAGCACCCTAGACCTAGGGTTTAAAGTAAAAAGAAATAGATTGCCACCACTCTCACATATGGTCTACACTTTGATTGGGAAATATGTTCTTACAACATACATTGTCTATTAATCCCTTTTCAATTCTGTTTCATGTAGAATACCCAAGGACTCTCCGAATGTGTTGGCCAATGAAATTGCCAAACTCGGCACCTCTTGACTGTGAAGCTAATTCTCTCCTTATGACCATGGAAGGCACATAGCCATTCATACCTGGTGCTCTGTATATTTCATTTGGCTACCAGCTTCTTAAGCGACCACTTATTTGGCGGCAACTTGACAGTCTGTTACAAGTAAACGAGTTTTGTTGTACTAATCCACTTCATACCTTCGTTGGGACCACAAAACTGCGTAACTACAGCTTGAATACGCTATGATGATTAGGTCGCCAAACAATATTCTTTTGAATATAACAATTGAAAAGAATATTTTTGTTTTCATTCTAATCTATGTTTATCTTGTCAATTTCATAATTGAGATCATAACGAACATTCTTAACCAATCTAAATCATAAGAAATGATAAGAAATTGATCCCATTGAGGATATAATTTTTGTAGAATAAAAATCGTCAATAGGCGATCAAAAACCTCGATAATAAAGCTTATTCAAGCTCTACTTGCGAATATTTGGCCGTCCACCGACTATTTGCTGTTACTTTTCTTTACGCGAACGTCATTTTCTATTTTGCGTAACTTATGTTTCTAAACTTTATGCTTCTATTGTAATTTACGTGATTAAAAGCAACAATATTTATCATTTAATGGACGCATTCATTTTCGCTATACCTAAAGCTTACTATTCGTTTTCAATATGTTAATTTGTTTACCATTTCATATGCATATCAATCCTTTGACATCTACGGCTAGACAAATTAGAAAATGTAAATTCAAAAACCAAAATATTCTCCGGAAATCTCTTGTAGCGTGGCTTTCAATTCCGTTCTGTAAAATATTAATTGTATAAGATTATATCGCAGACAGATAAATCCCCATGACCTTTTATGAATCAAGAGGACCGCATATCGATGGTTCAGCGTGAAACAGTTGTAACTGCCTATAAACGTATAGGCAGTTACAACTGTTTCGCACTGAACCATCGATATGGGTACTTGACGCTAGGCTGAGGGCTGTTTGATCATGAACAAAATATATGTCGAAAAGGTAACATAACTTCCATAAAAATATATTTTGATTTATCCCCCTTGATAGTATTTACTGCGCTTTTTGATAGTGAATATTTATTCCAGGTTTCAGTTCAAAACCAGCAGTAATAAAAGGAGTATAGCAAAATGTCAAATGCAAAGATTTTTTGTAAGCATACGATGACGCAGGCAACGCTAGGGCTATCAATACCTTTGGTTTAGATTGATTGATTGATTGATTGATTGATTGATTGAATGGGTTTTAAAGCCCTATTCAACAGTATTTCAGTCATATACTGGCGGCTTGATCACCTAACAATGTATTCCTGGTATTTCTCACACCAATACTATCACTATATCCTAGCCTTCAGCTGCTATCCAACTTAGGTTTACGATTATTCACCCGTCGATGTGAGACAAATGTTGGAAGGGTTATGTGCCGCCGCCGGGGATCGAACATCCCATTATTGAAGATTAGGAGTCTGATGCGCTACCGACTGCGCTATTTACGGCGACACCTTTGGCTTAGTCCGAAGCTGAAAACGGTTGAGCTAAAAGGCACATTCTTCAGACAATTACAAAATGGTGCCTGTAGCAAGACTGCCTAGAGGCGTCAACGGTATAACTATCATAACTTGCCAACCTTGATCAATCGACCACCTCTATTAAGCGGCCACTTTAATTTAGGAAATATACTAAAATCATTTTAAAAAATCAAAATTTCTTAAGAATAGGACGTATTTGATTAAAAAAAAGTGCTCATTAGGACGATTCAAATGAGTTCAATAACATGGGATCAATTGAGGCTTCACCAATACTTTCTGAATTCAATCGAATAGATCCTCCATTAACCCATTCCAACTCAACAAAATTTTAGACTGGTCCAAATTGAAAGAGGCTGCAGACGACAATTTCAAGTTGATGGAATTTTGGAGTTTTTCATCTTTTTGGATAGAAAACATTGTTGATAATGAAGAAATTGCTTGATACAAGCAATTTCTTCATTTTCCACAATGATTTCCAAAGCTCTTTTCTTGAGGGGGCGTAAAAAGGAGGGATTGAGTGGGAATGGGTTAATATCAAAAACGTGCAATAAGCGACTACTCTCATAAACAACATATTTTTGGTTGTTGCCTGAGTGGTCGTTTAAAAAAAATCTTTCTTTCATGAATTTAGATAATTATAGTTTCGGATATAGTTTGTCTTCATCCAGATCAGACCGGGGCCATAGCGCATTGGGTAAAGCGACGGAATCTCAATCATGAGGTCCTGGGTTCGATTCCCGGTCGCGGCAAATGTTATTTACGATATATTTATCGTAGCAATTGACGATAATCGTAGACCTAAGCGGAATTGGCAGCTAGCTGCAGACACCGAAAGGATGTAGTTGTAGTTTTGGTCTGAGAAATCCCAAGAACCATTTGACAGGTCCATGCACCAGCCGCCGCGATAGGACTGAAATACTGTTAAAAGTGGCGTTAAATCCCATTTAAACGAACAAAATTATTTAGATCAGTAAATGTACGGACTGAAACAAAGGATCAGTTTCCTACTAATAGATGTTAAAAATCATGTTGTCGATGGGTGACCGAAATGTGGTGACTTAATCTTGCTCAAGATTAAGTTACGACTTTTAAGTCGTCCACCGACATAAGTATTCTAATCTTGAACATTGGTCTTAAAAGGGGGATTTACATTGTGTGTGTTATATTTTCTTACCATATCAAGCTATGCTAGTATGAACATACATGAGCTTCGCATGCGGTTGCCCAACGCCCCCCCCCCACACACACACAAACAGGCAAACAAACAACAAAGACTACAACAAAACTAAGTCGAATACTTGCAAAAATCAATATACAATAACATTTCTTGATAACTCCAAGAAAAGTGAACGGTCAGTCACCAAAATACAGTATGCAAGTCTTTAGCACATGTGAAATTTGACTCAAATTCATTCAATAGTTGACAAGAGCGGAGAAGACTTTTTTAAAAAACAGGGCCATAACTCCGATGCAATTAAATGGAACGTAACCGAAATAGCATACCGAGTATTTGTGCCAAATTTTAATACAATCAAACAAATAGTAGAAATTGAGAGGACAAGATAAATGCCGACTGACGGAGGGGACAGACCGACTGATAAGCTTGTGTTTTTCACAAAAAAAAGGTGTGGTAATTTTAAACGTAACGAATGTAAATTGTTTGAGTGTGACAACTTACCGATCGCGGCTGTCAATCAAGTGACCGGTCGACCAATGAAATTATTCATTTAGACCGGAAGGTCAGTTCGAACTCAGACATTCGACGCCATTTTGGTCAATTATTTTAATCTGTTTGGCGACTTAAACGTCGTAACCACAGCTCATTCAAGCTGTAGTTACGACGTTTAGGTCGACAACCAAAAAATGCATTTATTTCTAACATACAACTGCATTTATTTCTAACATACAACCTGCCATAAACTTTTCAAAATAACCCCGTTAAAAATCGAAACAGAACTTCCTGTCGCTGTCAATGGACGGGGACCAAAGGAGTCAGTGTGAGGGGGGCACTTGATTGGTCAATTAACGGCATATTGATTAAAAAAATTATCTAAAATCTGCCTACATAATACTATGTTGTGAATACTCGCTGATAATGTGGAGGGCAATCTTGACAATGGGGAGTTTCAAAGGGAAATGACTGTTCTAAGTGTTCTTTTCCTGCTTACTAATGAGGCGATTACAATGCTTGTTGAGGGCTTTAAATACAAGGAATTATTTTGACGTCAAAGCTGAAAACGCGGTTTAATTCTGCCAAGTTCATACATTGCAGGTACTCATTTGAATCGTTTCAATGAGATGATCCAAATGAGTACCCATAACATATGGCTTTAACGTGAATTAAGAAATTTGGAATACAGTGACCCCGTCTTATCTCGAGTCCTTCTCGAGTACATTTATTGGTCATAAGTTTCAGGCAATTAATTTTATATATGCCTATTGTTGGTTGCTTGAGTGGTCAAAGGTTAAAGACCTAAGTTTATAGTCTGTTACCACGCAAATGCATCTTTAACCGACTTCAATCAAGCTTGTAAACACAATGCGCAGATGGAAACTACCACACATTTGTCCACAACACCATGTGTAGTCACTCATAGCCGTCATGTGTACCAATTTAAACTCATAAGCCTCACGAATTCCCATTTATACCTATAATCATTGTGCGTACTCATTTACTCTAAAAACGCTCATGCGAACACGTATACATTCATAACCCTTATGTATATCCATCTATACTCATAACCAACACATGTACCTATTTACTCTCAAAACCCTCACGTGTACCCATTTGTTCTGAAAACCCTACGTGAACCCATTTATCCATTTATAATTATAACCCTAACATGTACCCATTTATATTCATAACTCTCGAGCGTACCCATTTTTACTCATACCGCTCTGATGCACCCATTCATACTCAAAACTAACCACGTGTACGCGTTTATACTCATACCAATAACTCTCATGTGTACCCATTTATATTCATAACTCGCGAGCGTACTCATTTATACTCATACTGCTCTTGTGCACCCACTCATACTCATAACTAACACGTGTTCCAATTTATACTCATAACCCCTCATGTGTACCCTTTCATGCTTATGACACTCATGTGTACCTACATGTATTTATACCCATAATCCTCATGTGTGCCCATTTTACACATATCCCTCACATGCGCCCATTTATAAACATAATCCTCATGTAAACTCATTTATACTCATAACCCTTACGTTTACCCGTTTATACTCATAAATCTAATATGTACCCCTTTATATCCATAACGCTCATGTGTACCCATTTATACTAATTATCCTCATGAGTACCCATTTATATTAATAACTCTTCATGTGTACCCATTTGTATTCATAACCCTCACGTGCACCCATTTATAATCATAACTCTAATGAGTTCCCATTTATACTCATAACTCTCACGGGTTCCCATTCATATTCATGACCCTCACGTGCACCCATTTATAATCATAACTCTAATGTGTACCCATTTATACTCAAAACTCTCATGGGTTCCCATTTATATTCATTACCTTCACGTGCACCCATTTATTCTTATAACCTACACGTTAACCAATTCATACTCATATCTCACACAAACCCCATTTATAGTCATAAACCTCTTTTGTGCAGATTTATACTCACAACTCTCACGTGTACCCTTTCATACTTGTGACACTCATGTGTACCTATGTATACCCATAATTCTCCCTTGTGTCCGTTCACTCTTATAACTATCACATACCCATAATCCTCATGTGTACCAATTTTACACAAATCCCGCACATGTTCCCATTTATAATCATAACCCTCATATGAACTCATTTATAATCACAACTCTCATGTGTACCCATTTATACTCATAACTCTAATGAGTTCCCATTTATATTCATGACTCTCGTGGGTTCCCATTTATATTCATGACCCTCACGTGCACCCATTTATTCTTATATCCTATATGTATAACCCTCATGTGTACTAAATCATTCAGATGGTTTAAGAGGAAGTATTTTATTTGGTTTGGCGACTATATATTGTAACTACGGCTCGAACAAGATTTAATTACGGCGTTTAGTTCGCCGACCAACTATTTCACAATTTTGTTGTATGTTAGCGGCCATAAATTTTGCAAAATAACGCCAGTTAAAACCGAATTGGAATTTCCTGTTGGAGTCAGTGGGCGTGGCCAGCGGTGTCAGTAGGCGGGACCAGCGATCAAACAATTGTCTCGGTGAGACAACTCAAATGAATACCAGCACCATATAATTTAATTTTTAGTTACGTCTATCAAAAACAAGCGTTCTGATTGGTCGAAAAATTTAATTCATATCTCCATGAACAAAATTTTGGGCACGCAGCCTTTTTGTATGCTTCCGCATAAAATAGTGTCATACAAAAAGGTATCAAAATTTGTACAGCTTTTGTTTTTTTCGCTCGATGCTATCAAATTATAAGAAATGAAGAGAATGTTTTTTTTTTTTTGTTTTCATGGAGGTATGAACCGAAAAAACCTAATCACACAATGTATGAATACGCGAAGCGGATTCATACATTGTGTGATTCGTTTTTTCGGTTCATACCTCCATGAAAACAAAAAGTATTCTCTTCATCTCTTAAATAAATCTACATCATAAATACAAAACCATGCCCCAGTATCTTTAGCTTGATTTTTGTTGTTGTTGTTGTTTTGTTGTTATTGTGGGGTTTTTTGTTGTTATTGTTATAATGCAGTGATCTACCAAGGTTTTGTTTCAATGGGACAATGTCCTGGGGGCCTAGAAAAGTGGATGGACATTTTACAAAACTGATTGATCACACTTACAATCTGGCTCGCTGTGTTTTATAACGAGGGGAAAAGTCCAATGGTCTTAAAATGCTTGGGACATTAAGACACTGGTGCAATAAAAGGAAGAAGCCTTGGAATATCTCTGTATGAAACATTACCTGTTTGTTACGAATGGGACACCTCGCCAAGTCTTCTTGATTCTAACAGTATTACAACTGCAGTAGACTACTAACTCTGATTAGTAAATAGCTCATCCTGTTTTGGCAAATTTCCTATCCCTGGCCTTTGTGTGAGAAGTAATGAATGATGTTTCACGATGGATTTTGTTTACCCATTACTTTGCCTTGACGCCTTTGGACCCCCCCCCTTTCGATAAACCCTTGGGAAATTTTATAAAATGAAGAAATTGCTTGAGACAAGCAATTTCTTTATTATCCACAATATTTTCTTCCTTAATAGACAACGATTTCTTAGATTTCTGCAACTAAAAATTGTCGTCTGCAACTTCTTTGAATTTGGACAAGTCAAAATATTTGCTGTAGGACATCATTGGCAGGTTGTCATCAACAGATTCTTACTCTAACAACTCATTTTTAAAAACAAGTTTTTCGACAAAAAATAAACAAATTGTATCAATAAGTTTTATTCTTAAATAACATGACATTATCTTTGACCGAATATTAAAGTCGGTTAATTGAAATATGGATTAAACTGAATCTAAAACTGACAACACACTCAAATATTGCATTATTTGGAATCTACAATAAATATTTTGAGTGAATTTGTTAGTATTACTGGTCGGACAGAATATTTGCCGAGCAAGGGATCAAATTCGCCGAAAAAAGAAAGAATTTATTGTGGCGTTAAATCACAGCGAATATACCGTCACTTGATATTTCGCGTCTGCCCGCTTTTATTTCCGTCTCAGTAAAGAAAGGCGGAAACTGAAATGAAATATCGCGTAACATTATAAAAAATCGCAGTGTGGCATTACCGCGACGGAAATCGAGTATTAAGACTGTAATGCCGAGATGGAAATGAAATGCCGCGTTACTGCCTACACACCGTGTATGGGTTTGGTTTTACAGCTATAAACGCAATAGATAACATATTAGCCTGTGGTTTGTGTTTTTTCCTACAATATCCTTTCTCATTTGACTCTCATCTTTTGTGTGCGATCAAAACCCTCATTTAGTCTGGGTTTAATTAATCCTTTACCGTACAATCCCTTATTTTTAAGTCCATGTTTTATTTTGCTAGAGAAAACATTGTGGGAAAAGAAGAAATTGCTTGTTTTCTGTCATTTAGAATGGTTACTTTTCGAATTGTATTCACTTTATAATTTTGTCTGCTACACTTTGAATTTGGACAAGTCTAAAATTTCCATAAACAGTAAAGGGTTTAGCTGTTTTGTCTATGTAGATTGACGGACGAATAATGCCGGAATGGAGCGATGATGGGATCGATGTAGGAATTGGAAGCGAGGAGGAATTTCAGAGTCAAGGAACGAGGGAGGAAGGCATGGATTAAAGGCGAGTGGTAATAGACAGATCGACGGATAGACAAGCGGAAAGATGATGTTATTAACGATTCACTGGCCACGCCCATTCTTCTCCAACAGGAAGCGCAACTTCGAGATTAAACGGCATTATTTTGTCATTTATATGTATATATTTATATGTAACAAAAAATTCAAATGGTTAGATGTCGACCTTAAGGTCGTAACTATAGTTTGGATAAGCTGTGTTACGACGTTAAGGTCAACAAACCAGCAAAATGTTTCGCGGTGGCCAAATTTGGAGTTCAAAGTTCACTTCCGGTTTAAATGAATGATATAATTGGTTGATTGATTCTTTGGTTGGCTGCAGCGATCCGTCAATTGATAGAAAGAAGGGGGAATGAGAGAGAGGATGTATCGGCGGATGGATGTTTAGGGTAGCGGAGGGTGAGACTGACAGATGAAACACAGAGGAGACATAGAACGGGACTGATGCATGAATTGAGGTTTGATAGACCAGCGAATGGATGAGTATGCTATGACGGAAGCACGCAAGGAGGAGGGGGGGGAAGAAGGAACGGGGGTGCTAGGGGTGGATAGGTTAGCGGATGGATGATTGGTGGACAGGCGTGAAAGCACCGGGAGGGGGTGCGGATAAGTTGGAGCAAGGAAGAGTGGATGGAGGAGAGGTTGCTTTTGGTGGGGGGGGGATACATGGGAGGAGGGAATGGATAGATGGGGTTTACGCCACTTTTAACAGTTTTTCGGTCATATCGCGACGGTTGGAGGACCTAACCATGGATTCCTAGCATATCTTACACCAGTACTACCACAACCACCTTTCTGATACCGCAGCCACTCATTCCCGCTACTTAGGTTTTAGATTATCAATCCATTGTCGGGAGATAAATGTCAGAAAGGATATTGATCGCGGCCGGAGATCGATTCCGAGACCCCGTGATTATGGAAGAATGCAGGATAGATAGATTGGCGAATGGAAGGACAGATAAAAGACGAATAGACTAACTGTAGTATATAAGTAAATATTCTATCTCAACGGCTGGCCAAAGCCTCGTTACTAAAGCTTATGGTAAGCTGTGGCTACAACGTTATGATCGCTAACCGAAGAAAGACCACATCATTCGAAAGGCAAACACAGCTCAACCCATTCCAACTCAATCCCTCCTTCTTACGCCCCTTAAGAAAAAAGCTTTGGAAAACATTTTGGAAAATGAAGAAATTGCTTGTATCAAGCAATTTCTTCATTATCCACAATGTTTTATATCCAAAAAGACGAAAAAATTTAAAATTCCATCAACTTGAAATTGTCGTCTGCAGCTTCTTTCAATTTAAACCAGTCTAAAACTTTGCTGTGTTGGAATGGGTTAAACGAGGGAACAGCGTCATTTCAGCCCGCCTGTCGGCTGGAGTTATAAGTGAATACATGTAATTATCCCTTTCCAGTTTTTCGAAATTTTAGACTGGTCCAATTTGAAAGACGATGCAGTTGCTGTGAAAAGTTAGTGTTACTTAAAAAGAAGCATCCTATGTGGTAGAAAATAGTGTGAGAAAAGGAAGAAATTGCTTCTTCTTTTCGACAATATTTTCTCGAGTATAAAATGAAACAGGGACTGAACAAGAAAGGGTTTAAATTCATCCAAATAGAACATATGCGTGTCTCGGATGGCTGGGTATAATCGATTTTTGGTTAAATTCGTCATGTTACACTAAATCCTTTACTTTTCAATCCCTGGTTTTTTACGGCTCTGTGTGCCGCCGTCATAGCGCAGTCGGTAGCGCATCAGACTCCCAATCTTCAATCATAGGGTGTAATAGGCTCGATCCCCGGCGGCAGCACATATTCTTTCCCACATTTGTTACTCACTAATGGGTCGATAATCGTAAACCTAAGTGGGCTAGCAGCTGGTGGCGAGGAAATGATGTAGTGGTAGTACTGGTGCGAGAAATACCAGGAATCCATTGTTAGGTGCTCCAGCCGTCACGATATGACTGAAAAACTGTTAAAAGTGGCGTTCATTCAAATTTACGCTCCTGTGATTTTATAATAGTAAAAACATTGTAGAAAAAGAAGAATTCGCTTGTAACAAATAAGCTCTTCTTTTTTTCTACAGCATTTTTTACCCAACTGACTGGTTATATTTCGAATGAAATCTAATTTAAATTTTCGCCTACAAAACCTTTGAAAGTGGGTAGGTCTAAGATGTTGCAAAACAGGAAAGGGTTAAACCAGGTAAACTAAATTTGAGCCAGAGCAAATTTGAGCAGAGGGAGACCAACCCACCAACCAACCAAGAAAGAACTCCGTAGAACAAATATTCGAAAAACTTATTGGATCAAGCATAGGTCAAACAAAAGTCACATCATTATCATTTTTTTCACGCTTTACGTTGGACAAATCAAGTAATCTTTTGATTTTCGGATAGCATCGATTTGGGGGGTTTTGTGTGTGTGAACAACTAAAGCATATTTTCACTTGTGGCTCCACCA
Organism: Fragum fragum; assembly: GCA_946902895.1. Taxonomy (NCBI): domain Eukaryota; kingdom Metazoa; phylum Mollusca; class Bivalvia; order Cardiida; family Cardiidae; genus Fragum; species Fragum fragum. The sequence goes on from OX336378.1 coordinate 12,578,230, forward strand.
CTCGGGAAAATACAGCAGTTGTTCACTCAATAAAAAGATACATGGTCCCTTTCCAGATTCTTGATTTTTTATATGATTTTTGTTGGTTAACTATTAATGAAAATTATCCCATCCTTTTAGTTTTAGGGAGGGAAAAGCTTTAATTAATACGACCCAAAGCCCGGGAGTGAAATAGGCCCGCTTTATATTTTTAATATTATACGGGTGATATTACACTAGTGTAATAACTATTCGAATGAAATCGAAGCATTATGGAAACAATTTTTCGTTACCGTCAAACTGACGTCATAACGCATGTAACGTAATAACGTCGTTTAACAAACGGTGTTACATCATATGGGATAACACATCGATAAATTCCATTAATTGTAATGATTTATTGAACAAATTAAGGTCATATTATAAATAGAAAAAAAAAATTGTGTTCATAACAACCCGAATCGTCATCTTAAATTGATAACTCGTTTAATAAATGGGCCGCCGTCATAGCGCAGTCGGTAGCGCGTCAGACTCATAATCTTCAATCATTGGATGTCATGGGTTCGATCCCCGGCGGCGGCACATATCCTTTCCGACATTTGTCTCTCACCAATGGGTGGATAATCGTAAACCTAAGTGGGAAAGCAGCTGGATGCTAGGAAAGGATGTAATGGTAGTATTAGTTGAGAAATACCAGGAACCGATTGTTAGGTGCTCCAGCCGCCGCGATATGACTGAAATAGTGTTAAAAGTGGTTTTAAACCCAATTCAATCAATCAATCAATCGTTTAATGAATTCGGGGTCTCATCGCCACCTTTTCAATATTGTTTTTATAAATTTGGTCGAAAAGATATTTGGGAACCTGGTTCTGCATTAAATAGTTTGTCCCCCCCCCCCCAAAAAAGAGAAAAAACAGTAGTGCGTAGAAATTAAAGATAAATTTCGGGCAAAAACAAGGACCATTGTGTTTATCTGAAGTATTCAAGAACGATAATCTATGAATGACCCTCATCGTGGGGACTTAACTCATTCCTAAACAATGAAACTTTTTGACGCGCCGAAGCTAAAAAGCTTTGGAAAACATTGTGGGAAATAAAGATATAGCTTATTACAAGCATTTTTTCATTATCCACAATGTTTTCTACTAAAAAATCATGAACTAAAACTGACGTCTGCAACATCTTTTGATTTTGGACCAGTCTAAAAATGTGTCGCCTGGAAATTGCTCATGTCATTGTAAGGTAAAGAATTCATCTTCTACCTAAAATCCATTAGATTACATAAACTGTATGTTGACAAGGTAAAGAGAATCACCCATGTGTTGAATCGTCTTTTGTCATGTACAAACCAATTTTCCTGTTAAAATATAAAACGGTACACGATGGACGAAAATCCGCACCGGGTTGTGTTTGATACATACTGTTAGATGCACTCGGAACTCCTCGTTCAAATCTACGAATCAAACATCGGATGTACAACGTCGGACTTTTTTAAAAAATTCACGTGACAGACTTCCAAAATGGCGCTTTCCGTGATACAAAGCAACTGCGGTAAAATGCATCTCATAAAAACCTATAAGAACTCTGTTTGGTCCTCAAGGGAAAATTAATATCAGAGCGAAAAGGGCAGAGCATATGAAAGCAAAAGGAAATTTTAAACCATCCGGGTTTACCGAGTTTACGTGCTACGTTTTCTTACACTGTTTCCGGCTAAAAAGTGCACCATTTTGTGTGAATGTGTATTTCCGTTTATTTATCGGCGCTACCGTAGCACATGCCCATATGAGCGACGCCCCCAGAAGACGGTTAGTTGTTACGGGGGATAGTGCAAGGATACAGGACGAAACTGCTGAGAGCTCCGCCTGGTTCTTTAACGTGCTCGATGGATAGCATCGTCACATGGGGCCTCGGTTTAACGTCTCATCCGAAAGACAATTAGTTTGTTAGTTGATATGGTCTGCCTAGGGCTCGAACCCGTGATCTTGAGGTTTGAAGTCAAGTGCTCTACCAACTGAGCTAATCGGGCTGACTAATCAGACCATTTTGTTATTAATGCTCCGCCTTATATACACCCGAGGTTTGATTTGTAGAATTGAACGAGGAGTTCCGATTCTGATGGATGAAGTAATTTACCAAGTAAATTGACGTAACGTCGAGAGAAAAAAACGTTATCTAAGCTGCTATGGATAATGAAAGAAAAAAATTGGCTGTGATTTTTTAAATTTCTAACTGTAATTCTTTCAGACATTTGAAAGACGGTGTAAAGAAAATGACCTTAAATACGGGGGGGGGGGAGAAGTTAAATGATTAAGCTTAAGGTTAAAAAAAAGTTGATGAATTTAGACAATTTTCTTAACATTCTTTAAACTTACAATATTCAAATTGGAAAAAAAGAGAAGTAAAATGATTAAGTTTTAAGATAATTAAAGTGTTGATGATTTTAGACAATTTTCACCCCCTTCTTTATCCTCATAATATCCAAAATCTGTGGGTATATAAGAAAGGATATATAAGTGATGAAAACAACAACAACAACAACTCAAAATTCAATAAAGGTTTAGGATCACTACTACACCATAATGTTCCCTATTTAAGGTAATAATGGGACCATCTGGGAAATGCTAAACTTCACAGAATGATATACCATTAAATGGATTGTTCCTTTCGGAAGTGGGTTTGATCCATCAAGTATCATGAGAAAAGGGATCGCTCTAGAGTCAACAGTTTTCATCAGATTCTCTTCAAACTTTCAAAGAATGATTGTACTACCATAAAGATCATAAATATCCTTCCTTTTGAAATTGGGAAACAGGGGCCTTATGAAAATTTGATTTAAAAAATCCTAGTTAACACTCTAGAGTCAGCAGTTTTCAACTAATTCACTTTTTTCTAAAGTATTTGCTTTACGGAGTTTCTGAAGTGTCTCTCTTTTTTTTATACATATATATACATCTCTTGACCTATTATCAGACCACACGAAATATAGACTATTCCAAATTCAGATAGTTACAGATAGCAATTTTACGATGGAGATTATTTTTTCGACTGGAAAACATCGTGAGTAATGAAGAAATTGCTTGTGACAAGCAATTCCTTCATTTTCCACAATGTTTACTTTGTGTATGTGTGTGTGTGTGTGTGTGTGAGTGTGTGTGTGTGGGGGGGTTAAAGCTACCAATAGACAAAGCCACATTCAGGAACGCGAAATGTGAAAGAAATGTGTAAGCATTATGAAATAAGAAGAAAACGCTAGTAACACGCAGTTCCACCTTTTTCTCATTATTTTCGATATTTTGATGAATTTTAGCTCGGCTGACAGAGAAAGTCCTAGGTACTGCTCTAACCTTTGCGTTATCAGGCTATTCGTCGCGGTTTTTAGTAAAACATTAATTTGACAAAGTCCGATAAAAACCATCTTTTTCCACCTAATGCTTATCACTTTTATAAATTATTTCTAGAACTGATTCGCACTGTGTTTTGCCTATAAGAAACATATGTATAGATTGCGTACCAAAACTCTAGATGTTCTAAAACATGCGATACTCTGATATTTTGTTCATAAGAAATATATACAACGTAAAAAATCAACAAGCGTGGCAACAATATTTCTTAATCATTCAGTGGCGAGCGATTACAGTACTGACAGCACTTTGGTCGCTATTGACGTCGTTATGTTTCTGATAACACTTAAGATATCCATTTGAAAGAAACTTGGACTATATGTTCACGATGTTATGGTATGTTATGTTTAAAAAAAAAAAAATTAATAAATAAAATAATATAAAGGTGCATTAATAAAACTTTTACGATTTATGTCCCTTTTTCGAATTGGATTTTATTCACTATCCAGCACTATATAGGTTAGCGGCAGATTTTTAATTTCTTTTGAGTTAAACAAATGACCAATCACGGATGTCGATCGCGGTGTCAATCAAAGAATCACTCGACCAATCAAATCATTCATTTAGACAGAAAGCGAACGTTAAAATACTACCTTTCCCGATACTTATCCGAAGTATTTTGGTAAGTCGTAACTACAGCTTGTTTAAGCTGTAGTTGCAGCGTTTAGGTCGTTAATGAAACGGGGCCAGGGGTCCGTCAACAGAATTACTTTCTACTTCCCAGCAGGCCTTTAAATGTGAATTAAGGTTTGTACAGAAAAGGGTTATTTCTTATCAAGATTCCCCTTCTTATCTCTCTAATGAATACTCGTATACGTTAATGAAAAATATTGAACACAAAGCGACTGATGAAGAACAAATGTTCACACAATCCATTGTTTTGACCCATTACGAGCTAACAATTATAACATTTTAGAAAAAAAGGGAGTAAATTACCGATTGCGGCTGTCAATCAAAGAATCAATCTGCCAATCAAATCATGCAAATTGAATTTTGAACTCCAACATTGGCCGGCATTTATGTTTAACATTTATTTTGGTTTGGTCACACAAACTTGTGAACTACAGCTTATTCAATCTATAGTCTGTAATCTGCCGTTTACGTCACTTACCAACATTTTACTTCTTTGAACATCATACTAACCATACATTTCGCAATATAACCGCGTTTTATAGGGTAGTGGGATTTTCTATCGGAGTTAGTGGGCGTGGCCAGCCGAGTTAGTGAGCGGGACCAGCGATGCTTCAATCGTGTCAGTATATCTTACTTAGAACTCCATGTCTATCAAGCGACTACTTGTCATTTACAGCTAGCAAAGATGCGTTTTCGGGCGTCTTCCTTTTGATAATCCTGAAAATTACGGTATATCTTTAGGGCCATCGCAAAATATTTTGTTCCTGCATATTATTACACATTCCATTTTATTGTTGTTGTTTTTGAAAACATAATTGAAAATTAAGAAATTGCTTGCCACAAGCAATGTCTTTACTGTCAGATTATCCACATGGTTTCTATCAAAAACAAAACAAAAAAGTGTCGTCTGCATGTTCTTTCAATATGAACCGATCCAAAATTTTGTCAGTGGGTGAAAACGAGGATCGGGAGTGCGATAGTAATAACGCAAGAGTACGAGAATGCGTTACTGATTAAAAAGGAAAGAAAAAAACTATGATGGTGATATCGCGAGGGATCGAGGACGATATTGCGAGGGTAAGAAGGTAAGAGGACTAGAGTCTCCTGATCTCAACCTCGTAGTGCCGTGTTAACATCCTCGTAATGTCACGTAATCATCATCTGACTGTCGCATTATCGAAATCCTAGTCTCGTGCTATCGTCATCATATTCTCCTGATATCTCAATAGAAAAAGCGTTAACGTCATCATAATATCGGTTAATAATCATCGAACTATCGTATGATCGTCATTGCATTATCGCGCTATCGTCATCGTATTCTCATGTTATCGCTATCGTATAATCGCCTTATCATTTTCGATGTCTCGCCATATCTTCATCATCTTCTCCTGATATCGGCGTTATAGCGTTAACGTCATCGTACTATCGGGTTATAAACATCGAACTATGTTGTGACTGTGAGGGCAATATCGCGCTAGGGTAATAATATTCTCGTCTTATCGTGATCGTACAATCGCATAACATTATCACAGTCTCGCGATATCGTCGCCATATTCACCCTCTTACTATAGCATCAGTCTCGTGATAACACCATCGATAACGCGCGAGTATGATCGCGATAACGTGAGCTTTCGAGACTACGCGATGGTTATAAGACGATGCTACGACGGAGAGATCACGATACTATCACCCGTTCTCGTCATTGCACTCTCATGTTCTCTTATCATCACATCAAAATGTCGTCTTATTACCATCTGACTCGTACTCTCGCATTATCACACCGTACTCAAGTGTTATGACCATCCGACATTCGTAGTCCCGCATTATGCGACCATCGGTGTCTCGACCATCGCGTTGGCCCTAACGGTATCCCGTAGAACTCAGGGAAGGTCTTATAACCCCGAATACTCTTATCATGTACGAATAAGAAAAATGCTCATTAATCCATGCCAACACGATGACGCTTCTTGATGCCACCCTACCCCACTCCCTCTAAAAAACTTAAAAGCTTTTAAAAACGCTGTAAAAAAATAAAGCAAATTTCTTCACAATCAACATTGTTATCTATACGCAAAAAGTTTGAAAAAGAATTTCATCAACTAGTATGTGTCATCTCAACATCTTTTAATTTGGAAAAGTATAAAATTATGTCGTCTGGTAATGAGTTAAAACTATGTCACGAGCGAAATGAAATGCCGAAAGTCCTGCTTTAAACGGCTTTTGTGTGAAGTTACTAACGTTATCTTAATGGTTCACTAAATAATCGATTGGCTGAAACAATTTTAAAGAGGTATTAACAAAATGGGGTTTGTTGATAATTATAACACATTTTGAACGGATGCTGGCTTAGTACTTAAGCTACGTCAACCAATTCACACACAGGCCCGCTTTAAGCCGCCCCCAAGAGAATAACTTTGGAAAACATTTTGGAAAATCAAAAAATTGTATGCTTATTACAAGAAATTTCTTCATTATCCACAACGCTTTCTACCTCCCAAAATAAATATGTTAAAGATTTCATCAACATTGACATTGTCGTCAGCAACATCTTTGAAGTTCGACCTTGTGATCCACATTCTAATTTTTACTATTTCTGCGACAAGCAAGGAAGGAAAATTGTCTTGGTTAAGAAATATCTACGTAAACCTACCGTAAGCCATTGCCCGAGTATCCCAGCGTGTTTTGCGTGAACACAAACTCTATAGCCTCCGTGCTTAAACTTAAAACCTTTCAGCACATTGATCGTGCTATTATGTACTTCTCCACTTTCTGATCTATCCACCCACACTTCCAACAAAACAGAACTATTACCATATGTGGCATTATTCAGAGACTTGAGAAGTCGTTTAACAGAGTTGGGTCGATTGTACGTGAGTACGAAAATTCGTAAATCGACTGGTTTCCTGGAAAGTCTACTTGTGCCAGTCTTATGTACAGATTTACATCGACTGTGAATAATGTCCGTGTCAAATGTAAGTCTACGTTTATGAAATTTAATACTCTCAAAGTTGTCACTATTTACAAATTTCATAAGAGAACTGAGAAACAGACTCGAAAATAAAATCACAAAAATAATCCATGCGACATACCTGCGAAAACAAAGGTTTCGCATGATTTTTATATCGCGATTTCTGAACATTTTATGTAGTATCCGATAAAAGTACAGCAAACAGAGAGAGTTTAATTATATGAACGTTTTATGAATAAGCGTGGTCCTTTCTGTGTTATTTTCATTTTAAAGCGGTGACACTGTATGTTTATTTCACATCCCTAAGTGTTACACTGGCGGTACGGTCGAGATAACATAGCTATTTGACTGAAGACGGGAAATAGAGATAGTAAACCGGTAACGACCTTTTGCCTTAGTGAATTACCCTTCTATCCATAAATGGTAATGTAGTGTAATTTCGATGACCAAATACATGTATAACCAATCGCGCTTAACAAGTTTTTGTCGGCGGGACGATTGACTGATCACTAGCCCCGCCCACTATCTCCGACAGAGAAATCGATATCGGTATTAATCCATTACCAGACGGCTAAATTTAAGACTGGCCCAAATTGAAAGAAGTTGCAGACAACAATTCAAAGTATATGAAATTTTGGATTTTTCCAACCTTCTGGGTAGAAAACATAAGCTTGGGGGCGTCTAAAAGCGTCACTGAGTGGGAATGGGTTAAACGGTGTTATTCTAAAAAATATCGTCGGTAATATGTAACAAAAATTAAATGGTTGAACACCTAAACGTCGTGACTACACTTGTATTAAGCTGTAATTACGACTTTTAAGTATCCAGGCCAAACAAAAAGGTATAGCGGCGTAAATGTCAGAGTTCGCTTCCGGTCGAAATGAATTGATTCTTATTGCAATCACAATCTGTTAACCCCCTTCCTGTTTAATCCCTGGTTTTTACGTCGCTGAGATTCTATTATTGAGAAAAGATTGCAGAAAAGAACAAATTGTTTGTTACAAGCAATTTCTTCTTTTCACAAAATTTTCTACCATAATGATTGATTTTTTTTTATTCAATCCACTTTAACTTTTCGTCTGCAAAAACCTTTGATTTTAGACAGATCTAAAATTTTGCAAAACAGGAAAGGGTTAATTCATTTTATGTTGTTTGAGTTCATGTTCTAAAGAGATATTTTCTAAAATAAATGGCTCGCAGACCACGCCAATTGAGGTCCAATCGGATGTTCCAAATCGATATCAAGCTGACTCAGCCCTTTCTTGTTCAAACCCTGGATTTTACATCGCAGTGATTTTATACTTGTGAAAACATTGTGGAAAAGGAAGTAATGGCTTGTTACAAGCGATTACTTCTTTTCCCACAATGTTTTCTACCTCATAGGATGGTTTAATTTCAAATTGCATCCAATTTTCATAGTCTTCTGTAACCTCTTTCAACTTGGTCCATTCTAAAATTTCTCAAAACGGGAAAGGGTAAATATGTAAAATTGATGGTCAGTAGCATGTAAATAAGTAAAACTATTGGTTAGCGACCTAAACATCGTAACTACAGCTTGAATAAGTCGTTTTAGTCGTCAAACCATCAAAAAATGCTCATTATATATGTATGCCAATGTCGGAATTCAGAGTTCGTTTCCGGTCTAAATAAAGGATTTGCTTGTTCGATAGATTAAAAACTTCATGAAGTGTTTTGGTATCCGTATTACTTGGTCTTAGAAATAAGGAAGGATCCATTGTTAAACACGGGAAAATGGGGTTAATCCATTCAAAATTTTAGACTAGTCCAAACGGAAAGAAGTTGCAGACGACGATTTGAAGCTGAAGTCATTTTATCAACGTTTTTACTTTTTAGGTAGGAAAGTGAAAAAGAATGCTGTAGAAAGTGAAAAAGAATGCTTGTAACATGCATGTTTTTCATTTTCCACACTATTTTCAAAAACTTTCTTTTCTTTGAACGGCGTCAAAAAGCTTGATTGTGTGGGTACGGATCAATGGAAATTCACTCCTAACATTTCTATTTACGCGATAAATTCCACAAACTTTATTGGATTCTATAAGAACTATCACGTAATTTTCGAAGAATTGTAAGGGTCGCCCCCCTTTCAAAACTAGGAAGGATCGGATGGAAAACCCTGAGAAAAAGAGGCATAGGTCTTTTTCACATCAAAAGTTAATTATTGTTTACCCTATAACTTCCTAGGACATAATCATAATAATAATATTTTTTTTATTTTTAGAAAGTAACTCATTAAGCTGACATCATTATACATGCAATTTAACACCAACAAGAAAGAACTTATTTACGATGAGACCTTCTCAAAAGATGAATATGGAGATGACAAGGCGCACATGATGAATATTAACAACAACAACAGCGACGAAAAAAAAATCAAACTTTTCACAGAGATGAATAGGGTTATATCAAAACTCGGAAGGTTACTTCTGATTGTTTGTTTGTTTAAATGGGGTTTTACGCCGCTTTCAACAATCTTTCAGTTATATCGCGGCGGTTGGAGCAGCTAACAATGGATTCCTAGTATTTCTCACACCAGTACCGCCATCCCATCCTCTCCCAGCCTCCAGCTGCTATCCCACATAGGTCTACGATTATCGACCCATTGGTGGGAGACAAATAGTCGGAAAGGATGAGTGCCGCCGTCGGGGATCGAACCCGGGACCTCTAGATTGACAGTCCGACGCGCTACCAACTGCGCCAGGACGGCGGCTAGGTTCCTTCTGAAAACACTGGAAAACTGACCTGTGAAATGACTATTCTCGCTATTACGCATTGTAGTCCAAATACATATATTGTACAAGATTCTCTTGAAACTTTTAAAGAATTGTTCTCTTGGTCTCTTTGGAAATTTGGTAATGCCAGTCGGAAATTTACAGATCTCGGCTGTCAATCAAAGAATCGATCGACTAATCAAATCATTCGTTTAGACCGTTAGTGAAGTTTGAACTCCAACATTGGTTTGTATTTTTTTAAGCCAAGTTTATGTTTGTTGCTGGTGCTGAACAAAAACTTCTTTTTGGATACAACGGACTCAGTTGACATCCTTGTCAAACTTTGGAAAGATTTAATTCCCCCAGACTTCGTTCCTGGCGCTAAATTAAATACAATGTAATGATAGTAATGTTAAGAAGGAAATGGAAAAATCGCGTAACGGGGAGAAATTCGTGATTTCGGTTGTAGAAAACTCATCTAAACATCTTTTAGAGTCACATCTGCTGGTTTTAATAAAAACGAAAACAAAAAAACATTCTTGAAATAGACAATATCAGTATATTAGATGAAACATCTGTCGTGGCTATTTGTCACATTTATATTTAGCTTTTTCCCTTACAATGACGCCTTTTGTCTCCCCTTCAGAAAAACATTTGAGAAAAAATCATGAAAAAATGAAGAAATTGCTTGAACCAAGCAATTTCTTCAATTTTCACAATGTTTTCTACCCAGAAAGATAAATAATTCTAGAATTTCAAAACTTTAGATTGTTGTCTGCATCTTCTTTCAATTTAGATCAGTTTAAAATGGTGCTGTGTGGTAATGGGTTTAAGATTCTATATCCAGGCAAACCTGCCTGAATGGCAAAAACTTTGATGTCTTCCGAAAACATAAATTCCTCTCCGAGCATCACAGATTAAGGACGCAGCAGTCAGCGATTAGATACATCATACCGAGACGATCAGCGGTCAGGAAAAGATGGGAAATTAATTTTCTTTCAACCCATTGTCAGGGGGTGCGTTCTTTTCGTCGAAATGAAAAATCACGCTAAATAAGATTATTGAGACATTTTAACAACGATTTTTGTTAAGGCTACTCGTTTAAGCCTATGCTGAGAACGCTTAAATTCTTTATTAAGAATTCTTAAGATTCTTATTTAGCCGCTTAAAAATCTTAATCTAAAAACGCTTTATCTTAAAAATCTAAATAAGAATCTTAAGAATCTTGACGAAAAGAACGCACCTCAGACGGCAAAATTTTAGATTCTTTCAGAAAAGAGTTTATGACATTTTATTTATTTATTTTCATTTATTCCACTTTCCTGGGTGGAAGACATTGTGGAAAATGAAGAAATCGTTTGTTTACTTCTCTACTACCTTACCGCTAGGTGAGACATTATTTCTACTGCCCCCAAGTAAACAAGACATTTTGCGATGGATGAAATTAAGACCAATCATTTTATTTTTTATGCCCCCGTCATGTAATGGCGACTGGCATATATCACCCCCTATGTTCGAGTGATTGATTATTTCCGTTTATTTATCGTAGCTACCGTAGCACATGCCCATATGAGCGACGCCCCCAGAAGACGGTTAGTTGTTACGGGGGATAGTGCGAGGATACAGGACGAAACTGCTGAGAGCTCCGCCTGGTTCTTTAACGTGCTCGGTGGATAGCACCGTCACACGGGGCCTCGGTTTAACGTCTCATCCGAAAGACAATTAGTTTGTTAGTAGATATGGTCAGCCCAGGGCTCGAACCCGTGATCTTAAGGTTTGAAGTCGGGCTAACATGTCCGTGTGAGAGTGTGTGCGCCGGCTGGTTTGTAGGGGTTATGGTAAGTGTGTGTGTCCATTTCTTATCCAGAACGTCTACGTTAATTGATGGATTTCAAAATAAGTTGTTTCCTTTATGAGTACTAATTCTGTTGCTTACTTCAAAGTTAAAGGTCACGGCTGAAGGTCATGTGACAAACACCTAAGCGGGGGCATCCGTGTCCGTGACACATTTCTAATTCTTTTATCATTATTATTACTATTTTTTCAATAACAACGACAAATAGAGATCAAACTTCAAGTTTTATTTGTTTAAATTTAATTCCCGACTAGTTTCGGTATAAAAAACCTTGTTCACGGAACAGCATTATAAACAATAAGAGATAATACTGACATCAACGTCACATGGCACATTTCAAGTTTCAATCTTTTTCTTTTTTCAATAACAATGAAAACTAGAGATCAAACTATAAGTTTAATTTGTTTAAATTTAATTCCCGACTAGTTTAGGTATAAAAAAAACATTTTTCAAGAGACAGCATTTTACACAATAACAGATAATATTATGACAACAACGTCACAAATTGGAACTTCTCGTTCAATTCTACGAATCAAACTTGATTCGTAGAATTGAACAAGGAACCAATTACTAGTTGGCTTATTAGACTTAGCAAAAATTAAAGAATTTGCGGACAACAATTTTTTTTCTTAAATCTAAATTTGGGGATAGAAAACATGGTGACATTTTCTAATATTTTGCAAATAGGGAAGACAGTTATATCTACATTTTGAAATATATACATTTGAGTAAGAAATATGGCCTCTTAGGTGCACACAAGTTTTTCAAAGATTTGACCTTGTGACCTAGTTTTTTTACCCATTGTGACGCAAGATCAACTCGACCAAGATATTAAGAAGACAAACCTTCTGACCAAACATCAAGGCATTTGAGCCAAAAATGTTTCCTCTAGAGTGCACACAAGTCTTTTTTTTTTTTTTTCTAAGACTTGACCTTGAGACCTTGTTTTTGATCCCATGTAACACAAAAGCAAACTTGAATCTTTTTATGAAGGCAAATATCCCGACCAAATAACAAGACATTTGGACCGAAAAACATGGCCACTAGAGTGCACACAAGATTATTCTAAGATTGACCTGGTGACATAGTTGTTTGCCCCATGTGACCCAATATCGCACTTGTCCAAGATTTGATAGGGCAAACACTCTGACCAAAAATCAAGACATTTGGGTCAAACATGTGGCTTCTAGAGTGCACAAAAGATGTTGACGGAGAGACGTACGATGGACGTCGGACGCAACATGATCACAGAAATTCAAATTGAGCAGGCTGTGGTCAGGTGAGTTAACAAGGTCACAATATCCCAATCTTTAGTTTGGTGTTCAATTCACGGATCGCTGTCCCCGCCCACGGACAACTCTAGACACGCCTACTGAATTCGATACGAAGTTCCACTGCGATGTTAAACAGTTTTATTTTGCGAAATTTATGATCAGTAACATGCAACAAAAATTAATCGTCAATTGGTGACATGAACGTCGTAGCTAGAGCTTAAATAAGCTGTAGTGACGACGTTTATGTCGCCAACAAAATATGCTTCACATATATATCGACCAATATCGGGGTTCAAAGTTCACTTGCGGTCTAAAGGAATGATTTGGTTGGTCCTCTGATTCTTCATTGACAGCCGAGATTGCTCAATTAAGGCTGTGGTTGCTTATGAAAGACATTTTATACATCCAAATGGTAAAATGAATGCTTATCTCGTAGAAGTCAAACACGCGCTGTTTGCAAAAGCAATAATATCATTTTTAAACCTTTCCCGCGCAATCCCTAATTTTTCGTCTCTGTGATGTTATACTAAAGAACACATTTTGGAAAAGGAAGAAATCGCTTGTAACAAGCATTTACTTCTTTTTCCAAGTATTTTTTTTACAAATAATGTGGTTACTTTTTTAATTTTACTTACTTTATAATGTTGTCTGCTATTTGAACAATTCTAAAATTTTGAAAACCTCAACGGGTTAAGCGAAAATTTGATGTAAGGCATATTTAAAGCCTTTATACAAAATATTATGCAGTTTTTTTACAATACTTTTATTCAATTTTTAGTTTCGTCTTTCAAAAACGGGCGCTCATATTGGTCGAAAAAATTCTTGACTCCAAGAACAATTTTTGAGCACGCAGATATTTTGTATGCTCCCGAACAAAATAGTCCAATACAAAAAGGAATAAAAAGTTGTAAAGTTTTTACTTTTTTCGCTCGATACTATTAAATTATGAGAAATGAATATTTTTGGTTTTGTTTACATGGAGGTATGAATCGATAAACCTTATCACAATTATATATGACTCCGCTTCGCTTCTTCAGTTTGATTAGTTTTTTCGGTTCATACCTCTATGAAAACAAAAAATATTTTATTTATCTCTTATATGGCTAATACAGTTATAGTTTGACGAGCAACGGCAATATAACATGAAAAATAAGTAAAAAACTAAACCAAAACAAAACAACAAACAAACAAAAAACAAACGGGAAGTACTGAATAGGAACCATGAATTTGAAAAAAGGTCTGAATGGAACCAAGCAAAATATTTAAAGAAAGAGATCGGTTCAAGCAGAGGTCAACTAGCGATGGTATTTTTTAGAATGAGAATATAACAAAATGGTAATAATAACCATTTTAGATTCAGAAATTCTACCTTTTCTCTTTTCGCATGACGTGTCATAAGAAGATTCCCTCCACAAACGGTCGTTTAGCGTGAAAAATGTCGTAACTACAGCTTGAATCAAGCTGTAGTTACGTCATTTTGCACGCCCAACGACGAAAAATCTCTGTGTAGGAGGGAACTTTAAAATTCTAGAGATAAGAATTCATTCTCATATGTTCAAAAGGCTTTTGTCAGTGCACATGAAATCATATCGTCGGTCGGCGACCAAAACCTCGTAACTACAGCTTGACTAAACTTGCATTTACGAGGTTTGAGTAAACCGCCGACTATGTACGGTTTTTATCCCACTTAAGTGAAAAAAGCAGCTGGTTACTGACGGACGTTGTGATACCAATTAGACGCATGTCATACGGCAAAAACTAACTTGTTTAGCTAAATCCCTCACAATCCTGCTTTTGATAACCTTCAAGAAAAATAAACTGCCAAAAACATTGTGGAAAATGAAGAAAATGCTTGTTACAGGCACTTTCTTCATTATCCACTATGTTTTATAGAAAAAAAAGACAAACAAATAACATATGAAATTAGACAATGCAACTTCTCTGAATTTGGAAAAGTCTAAAATTTGGTCGTTTGATAACTTCATTTTCTTTCAGCCTTTTAGTGGCTTAAACCATTAATAGACAGAAGAAATTTAGAGTGGCCAATATTCAAAGAAGTTGCAGATGACAATTTTAACCCATTCCAACTCAATCCCTCCTTTTTACGCCCCTCAAGGAAAAAGCATTTGAAAACATTGTGGAAAATGAAGAAATTGCTTGTATCAAGCAATTTCTTCATTATCCACAATGTTTTCTACTCAAAATGACGAAAAAATTCAAAATTCTATCAACTTGAAATTGTCGTCTGCAGCTTCTTTCAATTTGGACTAGTCTAAAATTCCACTGTGTTGGAATGGGTTAAGTGAATGAAATTTTGGATTTTTCAACTTTCTGGGTAAAAAATATTGTGGAAAATGAAGAAATTGCTTGTACCAAGCAATTTCTCCGTTTTCCACAAGGTTTTCTAAATCTTTTTATATTGCGGACGTCTAAAAGCGTCACTGAGTGGGAATGGGTTAATAACTGAATTTTATCGGGTCCGTCGGAACTAAAAATTCTGAGCTTGATAAAGTGTACAGTACAAAACCCTCTTCATACAATATTAAGTAAAACGCACCATAAATCAACGGGTCGCTGGCCCCGCCCACTGATCCCCAGCAGGAAGTTCCTCTTAGATATCAACCCATTACCATAATTTTTGACTGGTCCTAATTGAAAGGAGTTGCAGACGACAACTCAAAGTTTATGGAATTTCAGATTTTTCAACTTTGTGGATAATGAAGAAATTGCTTGTTTTAAGCAATTTCTTAATTCTGCACAATGTTTTCTAAACTGTTTTTCTTGGGCGTCAAAAAGGTGGGATTGGGTTAACCGTCATTATTTTGCAATATGTATTGCCAGTAGCATTGAAAAAAAGTAAAAACTGTTAGTTGGCGACATATATAAGCGTAGAAACTACAGCTTGAATAAGCTTTACTGACAGTCAGACGGATAACTTTATTTATAGATTAGTGCAAAGTACATCATCTAGTCATCATATCACAACATATGTACATTACATATATTATAAATAGAAACTTTGACATGTCTTCTAACTTATACATAACCGCCCATTTTTTCCATAGGGTGCTAGATTACTTATTGAGATTTGCTTATTTCAAAATTTATATGAAATTCAATGGATGCCGTATAAATAATTGCACAATAAACGACGTTTATGTGGCCAAACCAACTAAATATGCCTAACATCAATGTCGACCAAAGTCGTAGCTCAACAAATGCTTGATTTGATTGGTCTATCGACTTTTTAATTACGCGGTCCGCCAATTGACTAGTAGATAAAAGGGGATTTATTTCAGCGGCCCATTCTTAATTTACCAATCGCGGTGTCAATCAAGGAATATATCAACCAATCAAATCATACATTCATACCTGATTTGGGATTTGAACTCAAGCATTGACCGCCGTTTGTGTGCAACATTTTTTGCTGGTTTGGAGACTTAAACGTCGTAACTACAGCCTATTCAAGCTGTAGTTACGATGTTTAGGTTGCCAACCAACCATTCTACTTTTTTTGCGTGCTACCGGCCATAAATTTCGTAAAATAACGCCGTGAGACTTCCTGTTGGAGTCAATGGGCGGGGCCTGCGAAGTCGTTCGATGAGGCGAGCGATTGGTCAATTGAGAACAGTATATTATACAGACACAGGGTTGACCCATTCCCACACAGTGATGACTTTGGACGCCTCTCAGTAAAAACAACAGTGAAAAAATGTGTATTAAAATAATTTCTTCATTTTATACGGTGTTTTCTATTCAGAAAGTTGTAAAAATCTAAAATTTCGATTTTAAAGCTTTAAATTGTCGTCTGCTGCTCCTTTTAATTTTGACCTGTCTAATCTTTTGCCATCTTGTAATAGGTTAAACTACACGGTATAATCCGACGGCGATAATGTTTCCCTTGATAAAGACTAATCCCTCGTCTATACACATTTTACACAATTTTTCTCGAGTTGTTTTTCTATTGGGGCGTTAAACAGCATCATTGTGTGGATATGGGTAATTCCTTCATTTTAAACAATGTATTCTACCCATGGAATTTCATAAACTTTAAATTGTGGTCTGGAACTCCCTTTCATTTGGGCGAGTCTTAAAAATTCATCTTCTGGTTATGGGTTAAAGTTTGTAAACTGAGAACAATTAATAAGTCGTCGAAACCGCTCATTGGTTGGAACAACAAAGGCGGTGAAATTGTGTCCTTATAGTTTTTTGTATGTAAACATGTGGCATTTTATCGGCTGTGAGGTATAGTACTTCGCAAAAGAGCCGATCGCATAAGTCTCCACATTTTTTCTCCCGCCAAAGGGTTAGTAATAAAAAATCTAGGCGGCATGGGCAGCTGGAGGCTCGGAAAGGATGTAGTGGTAGGTATGGTGTGAGAAATACAAGGAATTCACGGTTAAGTGCTCCAAACACTGCCATATTACGGAAATGCTGCTAAATGTGGCGATCAATCAATCGAATGAGACGAGACGGTGTCGTCAAATTAAAAGGATCATAACTGTGAAAGTAATGTGGGGTCAGTTTAATCGATAACTTATCGTTTACATAAATCCATTATCAGATGACACATTTTCAGATTTAAATACGAAATTTCATTAAATTCTAGCAAGTAATTTAGAAAATATGTGCTTGTTTAAATACAAAAACCTGTTAAAATACAACAATGACGGCTATATTTATACAAGTTATAGTGAGTGATCAAAGATCAATTTTGTCTATATCAGCATAGATACCATTGACCTTTGATCACTCACTATAACTTGCACATCTATATGTTGTTCTAACCGACGACTATCTTTTGGGGATTTATCAAATCTTTCACTCTACAAGCTTTAAATTTTAAGTTTTTGACACGTATCACGTGATTGTAGATGGAAATTAGCCTTATCAAGTGATAGGTTATCGCCGTTGGATTATACTAATTTCATTTTACGATTTTTGGTCGCCAAACGACGATATATAATTGTAATGAATATTATTATCATTATAAACTCTCTCATTTACCATTTAACCCATTATCACGCAATCCCTCCTTTTTATGCCCTTAAAGAAAACAATAGGTTCATAGGGCCTTATCGGTCACATGAGTCCAAAGAGCACAAAAACGGAGAAAAAGAATTCACTAGATGATGCTACATACCAGATATCAAAGGTCTAGGCCATTTTTGTTTGGCAGAAGAATATTTGTTAAAAGTTATCACTGAACAAGCCTACGTTAAACTTGTGAAGTTTTGGAACGGGCTAATTTTGACTTCATAGAGGTCAACCAGATGATGCTACATTCCAAGTATCAAAGCACTAGACCCTCTTATTTGAGAGATGAAAATTTTAAAATATTCACTATATAAGCAGATGTTAAACTTGTGACGGGCGGGAAAGGGCTTTTTTTTACTCTTGGTTATTATTTATACGATCTTGAGGTTCACAAGATGAGGCCACATATCAAATGTGTCCTTTGGTATGTTAGAATTTTTTTCAAAGTTGTCCCTATGTAAGCTAATGCCGCCCAACCGTTGCACACTACCCCCTCCCCCTTCAATCCGGGCACGGCCATTTCATGACTATTTTTCTTTTACAAACTTGATAGTCCTTGCCCTAAAGACTCTAAATACCAAATGTGTATCCAATCCAACAACCGGTTCATAACAAGAAGATGTATCCTTTTTGCCCCTTATAAGGCCCCAAGAGGGATAACTCCATGACTTGTTCAAATCTGAAGCGCCTTTCCATAAGGATGCTTCCTGTCAAGTTTGGTTGAAACCCGTTCAAGGGTTCTAATCAAGAATTTGTCTCTCACCAATGGGTGGGTAATCGTAAACCTAAGTGGGATAGCAACCGGAGGCTAGGAAAGAATTTAGTGGTAGTACTGGTGTGAGAAATACTAGGGATCCATTGTTAGGTGCTCCAGCCGCCGAGATATGCCTGAAATATTGTTAAAAGTGGCGTTAAGACTCATTTAATAAATCAATCAATCTTAAGAAGAAGTCGAAACACGATCGCAATAGGTCACCCTGACCTTCAATCTGCTGACCTAAAAATTTTGGAAAACATTGTGAAAAAATAAAGAAATTGCTTGATTCATCCAATTTCTTCATTATCCACAATGTCTTCTTTCTTAAAAAGACGACAAAAATAATAAAAGTTCATCAGCTTAAATTGTCGTCTGAAGTTTCTTTCAATTTGGACCAGTCTAAAATGTTATTGTGTGGGAATGGGTTGAAAGTAATGATCGATATTGAAGTTTCAATTTCGATATCAAGTGACACATTTCTACTTAGAATATTCACGGGATTAATGATAGCCCTTGTATAATGTGTTATGAGTAATGACCCGTTTCGTAAATGAGAAATTTGAAGGCTGTTTCATTTTCTGCTCAGAAATGATTGAAATTATTTCAGTTTAGAATTTAACTTGGCCTAAACTAATGAAAGCGGGTATGTTGAGAAATTAAGGTCTAGTAGAAAGAGAAACGCACACGGAATATGAAAAAAAAGAATAAAAGTATATAAAACATTCATTTTTTTGATAATGTGATCTAGGAATCTTATATTTCAAAACAACTGAACAAGAAATTCTATTTGTTGAATTTTTCCTTTAAAAAAAGAAAACAACGACAGCAACAACAAGAACAACAACAACTCCGAATGTTCGTATTTTCATTTTTGAATGTAGGTCCCGTGCCCTTTGTACTTGGTATAGATTCTTGGACTTTTTCTTAGCTTTTTAAAACTAGAATTGCAAGTGTAATAAAAATCGGATGCCCTACAATAGAGCAGATTTATTATCATTATTTGAACTATTCATTCATTGCTAATTATGCTCTCGTGTCTCATTTTTTAAATCAAATATGTCAAGTAAGTTTATCAAATGAAACGGTCCGGAGTAAAAGGGAAATAGTTCTATTCCTAAACCGAAACATTCTTACTGGGATTACCTTCCTTCGCGTATTTTAAAGGACGACTTCGACTGATGTTAGCCTTCCTGTGGTTTTAGATTACAGGGAACTATTCCATTTTCCATAGGCGACCATTATAAGAAAATTGCACGTAGCTCATCCCCAGAAATTGCAAGGGGGTCAAACCATGTGTCAAATTCAAGAGCAATCATCCATCCGTCAAAATAACTGAATTCCGATATACATGATCCCTTTCATCAATGACTTATGACGTCATTTTTAAGATAACCCTCTTCGTGCAGCTATTTTTTACTTCATTTTCCTAAAAATACCCCAGGGTATAGAAACAGCTCCTTCAAGAGTCGAAATACATTAAAATGTTATCCTTTTCGCTCCTCAGTTATAAACAGAGTATCAGTTTATCGGATCATATCGTTAGATTTCGTCTTGATATTATATGGACCAATCACTTAGATCTTAATTTACATCACCGTAGTATATCCCTAGACAAAATGTGACAGATGACAGGAAACTGTATTAGTTCCCTGTAACCTTTAGCTTATTCCATAGACTGGTACCACTGTCGACTTGTATTAATAGCGCATTTATGATAAGTGAAGTTCACAATTAAAACAAGTGTCTTGAAATATGTTTTCTTGAAAACAAAGAGGTCTTTATAGTTGATGCTTTTCCAACTGTAGTTACATTTCTTATTGCACATATCACAACCTAAACCATTATTGAAACCGTTTCAATAATGACCTAATGTGCCATATGTGTAATAAAAAAATGTAAAAAACATTTATTTATTTTTTCTTTCGTATAGCTTATCTAAATAATTAAAAGGTATTTTTTTAATTGTATTGTGAACTTTAAAATTAAACTGTTTGACTGCCTCGATGGCCGAGTAGTTTAACTCGTGATCTAAAGGTTACAGGTTTAACTCATGATCTGAAGATTACAGGTTTGAGCCCCATCTTCATCTGGCTGTGTTCATGCGCAAGACATTATGGAATAGCACTGTTGTAGCTATACCACTCTGGTATCAGATACAATACAGAGGAAACGCGATCAGCATGTACGGCATAGCGAATCATTTTTTCGAGCAAGTTATCACCAGAGTGAGCATTGAGTAAACTTAGACGTTTAAATCATGTATTATCTATACAAATAGGTCTTCATAATAATATAGCTCGAGAGTATAGATTAAGGGAACAGTGTACAGTGAGTACCGTGGAAAACGAGTATCATTTTCTTCGAATATGTCCAAAATACAGAAGTATAAAGAGAAACATTCCCGTGCTGTTGCCGTAGGTAGCCTACTAGGCGAAAGTTTATATAATTAAACAATTCGTCGCTGGGAGAGCGAAATATCCTCCGTCTAAAAAACTTTCTGTTAGATTTGTACTACGTTACCTATCTTTTAGTCACTTTCTGTTTTGTTTAAATGTGATCTTGTAACTATGTCCAGCCTATTATTGTTTTTGCCGACAATAAGATACAAATAGATACAGGCGAAGGACTCCAAAAGAATGACAACTACATCCTATTGAAGCTGTGGTTTCCATGCTTTGTAAATATTCATTTCTAAAATGATCTAAAAGGTGGATTACGACTAAAATTTGGAAAATTTGTTAAGTATATCACGAAATGAAGTGGGTACGAAGAGTGGGATAATTAAGATACCAAACAAGTTGTTTTTAATTACTTGTGAGTTATTTACAGCCTCGAGAATTGAAATGTATCGTGGACACTAATTAGGCCTGCGTGAAACCAAATGTCTTTTTAAGGCAGGTGATCATGTTTACAAACTAATTATTACTTGTTCTCTAAACGCAGGATCCTTATCTCACATGTGTGTACAATTTATCCTTAACCCTTTCCTGTTCAAACCCGGGATTTTACGTTCCTGTGATTCTATTCATGAGAAAACATTGTGGAAAAATAAGAAATTGCTTGTGACAAACACGCAATTTATCCTTTTTCCACGATATTTCCTACCACATAGGATGGTGTCATTTCAAATTACATCAAATTTTCTTTATCGTCTGCAACCTTAAATTGGACCTGTCTAAAATGTCGATCAACAGGAAAGGGTGAATTAGCATCATATGGACCTCATCCAATCGCAAGGTTTGTCGTCAATTCCTATCCAGTTTTATTCCCAGCACAGGAAAATCTGCTTTAGACAAGCTGGTGTTATCCACGTTTAGAATGGAAGACTTATCAACCCTTGTCATATTGAATACAGTCCTTTTTAAATATTGTATCAAAAATAAAAAGGGCTGAAAGCAGCAGAAGTACGTATTGTGGGTAGATATTTCATTTAAGAAATGAAGAGAATATTTTTTGTTTTCATGGAGGTATGAACCGAAAAAACTAATCACACTGTATGAATACGCGAAAAAACAAAAACATTCTCTTCATTTCTTATAATTTGATAGCATCGAGCGAAAAAAACAAAAGCTGCACAAATTTTGATACCTTTTTGTATGGAACTATTTTATGTGGAAGCATACAAAATGGCTGCGCGCTCAAAATTTTGTTCATCGAGGTATGAATTAAATTTTTCGACCAATCAGAACGCTCGTTTTTGATAGACGAAACTAACAATTAAATTATTTGAAATTTGATTTTATAAACAGAGCTGGATTGACAGGGACGCATAGGTGGTGTAGACTAAGAAAAGACTGAACATAATGTGCAGGTTGATCTTTGTCTATACCACCTAACAAAATAGAAATATTCCATTTTCATAATGACAAGCGTAAACTTGTACTTTTATTTCAGCTTGGCCCAATGACATTCTTCTGACAGACCCGACTTAACTGCTAATGGTTTGCTGAAATTATGCTAAATCGAGTCTAAGAAATGACAATTCTACAATGCATCAGTGCAGGGAGTGATTTTAAAACTGAAAACATCAAGGGATCAAATGCGACTGCCTTTATTTCATTTTATTTCATAACAACATTTCAGGATAAGATCTAATAACTAAAAGGCTTTAAGGTTCTCCAACGGATAAAATTTCTCACAAAAGGAGTCCCAAATCATTTAAAGAGATGAAGAGAAAAGTTTGTGTTTTCATGGAGATATGAACCGAAAAAACTAATCACACTGTATGAATACGCGAAGCGGATTCATACATGAGTGTGATTAGGTTTTTCGGTTCATACCTCCAGGAAAACAAAAATTATTCTCTTCATTTCTTATAATTTAATAGCATCGAGTGAAAAATGCAACAACTTTACAATTTTTGATACCTTTTTGTATGGAACTATTTTGTGCGGAAGCATATAAAATGGCTGCGTGCTCAAAATTTTGTTCATGGAGGTATGAAGTAAATTTTTCGACCAATCAGATCGCTCATTTTTGATAGACGAAACTAACAATTAAATCATTTATTAATATTGTGTTCCGACCACTTTATCAACAATTTTAGTATAGGCAACAAGCTGGCTATGAAAAGCGTTGCAGCACATGAAACGAATTAATTTCAAAATTGTTTTATGTTTGCATCAAAAAATATTCCAAGATCGGACAGTCGATATTTAATAGACATTTACTTTCGTCAGCCTTTTGCAAACAGTGAAATTAATTATTCAACTATTTTGTCACACTCACAGGATATTTAAGCGTTTGTGTCTTGAAAACAGAATTTTGATTGATTGGATGGGGCTGTACGCCACTTTTGATAGTATTTCAGCCATATGGCGGCGGCTGCAGCGCATAATCCTGGATTCCTGGTATTTCACCAGTAATACCTCAACATCCTTTCCGAGCCCCCATCTGTCCCCATCTGCTCGTCACACTTTTGTTCACGAGTATCCACCATCGGTGAGAGACAAATGTCGGAAAGAATATTCGACGCGGCCGGGGATCTAACCCGGGAGGCCGAGATTGGAAGTCCAACGTTCTACCACTGCGCTTTGGCGATGTCTTTGATAACAGACGAATTGGAGGAGCCGCCAAGACAACAAATGCGCGGGCAATCGTCTATACTGATATAATGGGTGAGGAAAAGTCGTGATTAAGAAAATAGGACATTTAATCTGAATAAGTTACAAAAGCGCAACTCAAGACTGAAAGGGATTCCGTCAGGATCCTTCAATATTTCTCCGGTACAATAGAACTAATTCTCATGATTTTTTTGTTTGCTTGTTTTTGTAGAAAGCAATGTTGATAATGAAGAAATTGTTGGTAACAAGCAATTTCTTTATTTTTCACAATGTTCTCTGAATCTTTTTTTTTCAAGTTGGGCTTAGGAGGGTTAATGAATGACTTAATATTTATCAAGGAAGGATCCCTGTTTATCTTGAGGAAACCTTGAAGTAATAGGTAGGGATTCCTGTGGGATCCCACTGAAGCAAAGTTAGTGTCGACCCCGAAGGGAAAGAACGTGTCCTTTGTGAACACTAAATCAAGACATTTTTTTCTCGTTGAAGTCATGTAAAATTTGTTGTTGAAGTAGGCTAATTTTACGCAAACGTAGATCACATGACTTCATTTCATTTGTCACCGATATTGAACCGGCATAAAGCAATCAAACCAAGCAAAGTTTTGGAATCTGATCCGTTCTGAAGAGCCACTACTTTTCTACTCATGTTTTTGCTCATTGGCTTTAAGTTGATGAAATTTCGATAATATCTGTCTTTCTGGATAGAAAAACTTGTGGTGTATGAAGGAATCGCTGCTTACACGCGTTTTATTTATTTTCAAAAATGTTTCTTCAAGAATTTCACTGGAAGGTGGGATGGGGGGCTAAAATGCGGGATTGTGTGGGAATGGGTTAAACTGAAATCATCATTTGGAGATATATTTTTCTTATCAAAGTTTTGAAGTGTCACTTGGACTTTTGTGATTATGATAAGTAGGTATGATAATACTTTAGGAAGCAGAATTCTGATGGATGCCAAATTATAATGATCATCACTTCTAAAACTCTTTCTATATGTATGTAATCATTGTTACTATTTGAACGGTTTTGATTAATCAATGTTCAATAGGGATTACAAGTCAGGGCCATGTAAGTCATGTCCCCTCTTTGCTCAAATTCATGTGTGTGTGTTGAGGGGGGGGGTCGATTCCTTCCCCGGAAATTACATGCCAAATTGCCTGTCCTAATATATATTTTTCACAACAAACCCTTCATTTATTTTCCGAGCTATTATCAAAATCCGTTAAACGTTTATGTCGCCTTTTATTTCTTATTTTTAATCATTTACATTGTCTTTAGTTCTCATGTATTAGAAAATTCTATAAGCGCAAAATACAAGATTGGTCTTGACAGTTTTGTCCATATCTATCTTGTATTTTGCGCTTATACAGATCTTGTGTTGATGTTGAAATAATTTAATTGTTAGTTTCGTCTATCAAAAACGAGCGATGTGATTGAGTTTGCAGACGACAATGAAAACTGGATGCCATTTCAAATGAAACCAACCTATATGGTAGAAAATATTGTGGAAAAAGGAGAAATTGCTTGTTACAAGCAATTTCTTCTTTTTCCACAATGTTTTCTCGAGTATAAAATCACAGGAACGTAAAATCCCGTATTTGAACGGGAAAGGGTTAAAGAACGGTGTAATTATTTGAAGAAATATTGTTTTTTTTTTAATTTATGATTATCACCATGAATGGGGTAAACCTTAATTTGTTGATACATGTACTCTATTATCACTCTTCATTGTCACTCTGTTTGTTGCAACTCTACTGTATAACGCATATAAAAGTACTGAATAAAGTGAATGTATTGTATTGTTCATCCATGTTTAATAGAAACACATTAAAACGACGTGATTTTATTGTAGGGTTGTAATCCAGTCGGAAAACACTCGATCATTCCCATAAACTTTGGGCGTATATAAGTAACGAAACGCTGACGGTAACGATATAGGAGAACGTAGTAAGTAATCTCGGAAAACCTGGATGGTTCGGAAATATCAAAATTGCTGAAAAGCTTAAATTTCCATTTTTTTTATGTTTTCCACTGTTTTGTACTGATATCTAGATTCCTTGAAGACAAAACAGAGCTCTTAGAGAAATTTTATGAGATGCAATTTACCACATTTGCTATTCATAACGGATAGCGTCATTTTGGAAGTTTGTCAGGAGAAGTTTTAAAATAGTCCTACGATGTACATCCGAGGTTTGAATCGTAGAATTGAACGAGTTCCTATTGGGTTGTAAGCTTCTATAATTCGGTGTTGCGTCGTTTTACAGCATGTCGTTAACACTTCGTAATTAAAAGACTGATTACGTCATTACAAAATTCTTTTAGAATGAACAACCTACTTTTTTCATAAATTTGTTTTACCGAACATTCGAAAGGTCCATTTAAGCCGAACGGGTCACAAATACAACTCGTTTAAAACTTCCCTTTTTCCATGTTCGGTAATTGACCAATTGCTCCTTTGGCCACGCCCACTAACTCCGCAAGGAAGTCCCGCTTCGCCGGTTTTTAAACGGCGTTACTTTGCCAAAACTATGATCAGGAGCTTGCAACAATAAAGTAGCATCGTTGGTTTGCGACCTAAATACCGTAACTACAGCTTAAATAACTGTAACTACAACAAACATGTTTTACACAAATGGTGGCCACTGTCGGAGTTTAAATCTTAATGCCGGGTTTAATTAATTTTCTGATTGGTCAATAAAATCCTTTATTGCAAGCCGCGATTGGTCAAATGTGGGGAAAAAAGAGAGTTGATTTCCAAAAATGTGAGAAGAAAATTATTCAGACACGTGTTTGAAAATGTGACCAGATTCAATAATTCATAAAGCAGAGACGTTCTCTGGCAAGTTTTCAACTATGGTACTTCTCATGCAATTTTTAAATGATATATTTTTCGACAGCATTGATTTGTCATGAAAAATGAATGCGGACAACACTTCGATGTGTGTTAGAAAGGATGTTCGTAGACATATGGTGGTAAAACGGAAAAATTACCTGTAACGAGCATTTTTTTCTTTATAGGAATACCTTCCTGTATTGCCGATATTGAATGAGTGCTTTTAGAACGAGTCCTTTATTTTGAAAAAAAAAGATAACCAAAGCATTGAAAGTACTATCCATTTGGTGTTTTGGAATTTTTACATAGATAATCTGATCAAAGCAAAACGCCTGGCCTAACCCGGCTGGCTTGATAGGTTATACAGGATGTTTTCTATCATAGTGGGCTCCCCAGTTCTGCAAAATTGTTACATTTTGCTGTTGCCACACGCGTCATTTATTAACCAATTCATTAACAACAAGATATTAGACTGGTCCAAATTCAAAGACCCTACCGACGACAATTTCAAGGTAATGGAATTTTAGAATGTTTTTGTCTTTTTGGATAGAAAAAAATTGTGGATAATGAAGAAATTGCTTGTATCAAGCAATTTCTTCATTTTCCACAATGTTTTCCAAAGCTTTTTCCTTGAGGGGCGTAAAAAGGGAGGGCTTGTGTTGGAATGGGTTAAGCTTAGTGCGAAGCTTTGAGCTCACATTTAATGTAGCAGTTGTACATGTCCTGGTGTGAAAAAACGACAGGAAGTCATGGTGAAGGTGCACCTACCAACCGCGGTATTTACTGAAATACTAGTGAAGTGCATGCCATTAACCAAAATTCACTTAATCGCAGTCTAGCTAGCTTTCAAGATCAAGCATTGTCCACAAAGGATTGAGAAATAATTTACGAAATTTGGACAACATTAGATTAGCAATTCATTGAGAATTATTACTTACAAGAAACAAATGAAAGATTCTGTATATCATTTAAACAATCTACGAACCAGTATAAGGTATATTTTAAAAGTTAATTCAAGATAATGATTAACACCCACGGAACCTCTTTGAACATACGAAATTGTCCGTCTGTCTGTAAATTTTCAAAAATCTTATTTTGCGGGATTTTCGGCTCGACTTAAAGGACGAACCCCCGCTTTAAGATATACGCACGTGCGAAATGCACCACGCAGCGGTGATACTTCGTGAATTTAAGGGAAATAACAAAGTTTGTTGCTGAACAAGTATTTTCCCACAAGTGTGACGTCATTACGGTTGCTACACAACGTTGCCTGGTAAAAAGGCTTCTGAAATTACAGATAGACAATATCAATGCTTTTGATTTATCATGCACCGGGTATGTTATTCACAGAAGGGAAAATAATACGAAAGAGTATAGGCAAAAATTCGTTTCGAAAAAAAAAGGGGGGGTACACAAAGTAACAAGGTAGGTGAAGCAAAAGGGGGAGAAGACGGTGAGTATAAGGAATTTGCTTTTATTTGGATATATTTTGCTTCGAATTTTATGTAAGAGATGAGGAGATTTCTTTTTTCATGGGGATTAGAACCGAAAAAGCTAATCACACTGTATGAATGCGCGAAGCGGAGTCATACATTGTGTGATTAGGGTTTTCGGTTCATATCTCCGTGAGAACAAAAAATATTCTTTTTATTTCTAATAATTTAATAGCATCGAGCGAAAAAAAAAATTACAAATTTTGATACCTTTTTGTATGAGGCTATTTTGTGCGGAAGCATACAAATTTGTGCTTAAAATTTTGTTCAAGGAGTTATGATTTTTTTGGATTTTTTTTTTTTTTTTTTTTTTGACCAATCAGAACGCTTGTTTTTGTAAGACGAAACTAAAAATTCAATTATTTCGGTTTATAAAAATGAAAGAAATGTTTTTGTCGTGTTAGACATACCTTATGATTAGCTCCATTAACCCTTTCCTGTGCAAACACGGGATTTTACGATACTTTGAATTTATAGCCCACATGAGAAAATATTGTGGAAAAAGAAGAAATTGCTTGTGAAAAGCAATTTCTTCTTTACCACAATATTTTCAACCACATAGGGCGTTTTCATTTCAAATTGCATTCAATTGCCATTGTCGTCTGAAGCCTCTTTGATTTAGGACCACTATAAAATAAAAAAATCGAAAGGGTTAAGTAACCGGTACAATAAACTAGCCTCTCCTAGTTTCATGCGCATATCTTTTGCACCATGATATTTAATGTACGGCTTTGAGTTTAAGAAAATGTAGTTTATACAGAATTTTTAGAGGTACCGGGTTCGATCTCCGGCAGCGGCGAATTTCTTTTCCGACATTTGTCCCAACCAATAGTTGGATAATCATAAACCTTGAGGGGGGCCAGCAGCTGGAGGCTCGGATGTTCTGGTAGTATTGTATAAGAAAGACCACGAACCCATTGTAAGGTGCTCCAGACACCGTGATATGATTGAAATACTGTTGAAAGTGGCGATAAGCTCTATTCAATTAATCATTTAACGTGATTTATAGAACTTAATATATACTCCTCTTTTTTGTCTATTGGACGTTTCGACCTGTATATTGGTAGCTTATAGTTAGAAAAAGAAAATGTAGGAAGCAGGTACAAAAACAGAGGAAACATAATCAAAGCACTGAAAGTACTGTAAGCTAGCAAAGCACGGTTTTGTTTAGTAATCTTTTTTGTCAAAGGTTATCATGATACATAAAGGAAGTTGGAGTAATTCAAGAGTTAACCTATTACAATATGACAAAATCCTGTCCTTGTAGGGTAGAAAACATTGAGGACACTGAAGAAATTGCTTGCTACGAGCAATTTCTTCAATACTACAATGTTCTCCAAAGATTCTTTTTCTTGAGATGCTTTAAAAGCGGGATTTAGTGGGAATGGGTTAAATAGCATGCTTTTGAAAGAGTTCTCGACGATTTTAAAAGAGTTTGTAATATTCCTGAAATACATAAGAACTACTTTTTATGGCGTAGGCATTCAATGGATTTAGTGGTTAATCCTCCAGTGGCAGTTTGCAAGCGTTGAACTAAGAGAAGATCTAAAAAGTTTGTCTATTAACTTAAGCTATCAAAGCTGACGCTTTGCCAGCTAAAAAGACATGGTGTAATTTGGTGCACCTTGTTATTCATTGGTTACAATACAAAGGAAATAAAAGACACATTTGAATCTCAAATGACCTTAGGCTATTCATAGTGGAGGAAATGATAGCGTAGTTAAGAGCAGGGCTAGACCGGTCCCGCCGTCGACTTTAACAAAGACGGCAGGTAGATCCCAAAAGACTGCATCATGAGATTGGCTGATGGGCATTTAATGACGTAAACCCAAACATCGAATCTGATTGGTTGATGGATTGTTTGTAAACAATATGGCGGAAGCGGAACGCGGTTTTCCTCATATATTTTACATGAAAGGGATGACATTTCAAGGTTTTTCTCGAACACGATTTCGATTGTTTATGTGAAAAAATGTTTTAATATTAAAATTGACTACTATAAAACTACAAAAGGAAGATTTTCTATCGTATTTGATGGAAATCCCGCGGCGTATCAAAATTTTTCAACAAAATTTGCTGCGCATGCGTAAGCCTCGTTTTCGATTTTAGTAAGGAAAAAATCCTAACGGGCCAGGCTTTCCGTGTATGTACCTACCTGTCGGCTTTATTAAAGTCGACAGTAGTACCAGTCTAGAGCAGGGCTTGAAAACACAATTTTGATACAGAAGCCTGACTATCAATACATATGCATGCGTATAATTTAGGTTACAGGGAACTAATACAGTTTCCCGCCATCTGTCACATTTTGTCTAGGGATACTACGGTGATGTAAACACTCTGATTGGTCCATATAATATCAAGACGAAATCTAACGATATGATCCGATAAATTGATACTCTGTTAATAAATTAGGAGCGAAAAGGATAACATTTTAGTGTATTTCGACTCTTGAGGGGCGGTTTCTATACCCCGGGTATTTTTCGGAAAATGAAGTAAAACTTACTGCGCGAAGAGGGTTATCTTAAAAATGACGTCATAAGTCATTGATAAAAGGGATCATGCTATATCGGAATTCAGTTATTTTGACGGTTGAATGATTGTTCTTGAATTTGACACATGGTTTGACCCCCTTGCAATTTCTGGGGATCAGCTACGTGCAATTTTCTTATAATGGTCGCCTATGGAAAATGGAATAGTTCCCTGTAACCATAACGTTGAGTAGAATTACTTCTAACATGCCCTATGACTTGGAAAGAAGCCTGTTAAATATTTTTGATATTACATGTACACATGTGATATTACACTAGTTGAATAACTATGAAGATCAAATAAAGCATAATGATAACGCATTTCCGTTACCACGAAAATGATGATACATACTACATGTGTTGGGTCATTTTGTAAACGTCTTAACACTTGTCATGCTGTATAAATTACCTTAATGAACTGCTGTCAAATCAAAGGGCTAAAAGCACTGAAAGAATTTGTTGTTCAAAAATCAATATTTCTTTAAGAAATCAAATGCATAACAACTCTGATAGGAAATGTACAAGCAAGAGGTAAAGACTAAGATCAGCCTGCACATAAGTGCAGTCTGATCTTAGTCTACACCTCCTGCCAAAACCGGAATAATCCGGGTTCAGCATGACAAGGGTTGATATCGATAAGGTCAAAGATTCAACGGTTTATATAATAGGACTTTGTCATTTTATAGATAGAATATCAAATCCGAGCTCATGAACTATAGAATTTATTAAACTCGTCAACTAAATCAGATTTTTTTAAAAAAAAACTAGGCACAGCCTCGTTTTTATCTGTTTACAGATGACGCAAATAGTAGATTTTGTATTATATGACAACGCGTTCAATATTTTCTCTATTTGGCGCAAACTGGCCATGGCTTTGAACATTAGAAATTCACAAATCGAACATCAACACCTGAGAGGCGGATGAGTCCCGGGAGTCGGTCACCCATAGCCTCATTATTGTCAATCAAATGGACTCCGCCATCCAGGACACCCGCCAAAGTAAGTCAGTCAAAGCCATGACGACGTGGTGAGGAAACAGCAATACCACTCAAACACCTGTAAATAGAGAAAAACCTGGGCGAGCAAATGACACAGAAAACAGGGTTGGGAGTGGTGGGTTAATTTTTATCGACCCCTTCTCATAGAGCAATTTTATGGTAATTAAAATGAGCTTGAGAAACAAGCCAACTTACTTGTAATCAATCTGATGCAACAAGGACGGTGCACCGTTTTATTTACCAAACCGTTACAATATTCAAATCCGCTCGAATTCATTGCAAATACAGTAAGTGCCAGAAGGCCCCAAAAATAATCGGCTTTCGTCGATAAACGACAAATCCAATTATTTTAGATGGCCAATGAAAAGCCAGCAAGGTAATGAATACAGTTCTAACGAACGACAAGGCAAAGCAACCTTACAATTATGATATTCTACACCTTGGATGTAATTACGCGATCTATATAACAACTCGAGTCAAATATCTGCCATTACTATTATTATTTATTTTGGCGCAAACTGGCCATGGCTTTGAACATTAGAAATTCACAAATCGAACATCAACACCTGAGAGGCGGATGAGTCCCGGGAGTCGGTCACCCATAGCCTCATTATTGTCAATCAAATGGACTCCGCCATCCAGGACACCCGCCACTGCGGCGCGAAGCATAGCACCGCCATTAATAAAATCCATTCAATCCTGCCTTAAATCGAGATTCTGCGTAAAAACAATTAGCAAAGATAAGAGATATGAATTCATAAATTTAGAAGGGTTATTAATTTTTATCGACCCCTTCTCATAGAGCAATTTTATGGTAATTAAAATGAGCTTGAGAAACAAGCCAACTTACTTGTAATCAATCTGATGCAACAAGGACGGTGCACCGTTTTATTTACCAAACCGTTACAATATTCAAATCCGCTCGAATTCATTGCAAATACAGTAAGTGCCAGAAGGCCCCAAAAATAATCGGCTTTCGTCGATAAACGACAAATCCAATTATGAAATATAAGTATATAAAATGCGAATTAGTCTGTACATATTAGAATGGGTTTTGTTACTAGTACTATAAAACAACCCTTGCATGTGCGCGTGTCGCTTTCCAAGAGGTAGGGAAAACAAAGAATGTCCTACCATATGGTTGTTATAATAGATATTGAAACTCAAGTCAATCAAAGGACTGAAAGTACTGAGAAGTTGGAATGCGCTGAAGGGGTCCTAACTGTAGTATTCGGTTCAAATTCATTTATTTCTTTCCGAGTAAGCCTCCCTCCTTTAAACTTAAACCAGCATTCCCAATCGTGTACATATGTGCGTGAATACTGCACAAAAACATAATCCACACACAGAAATAAAAAACTAGTATTGTCTTAACCCATTCCCAGACAGTGACGCTTTTAAATGACCATCATTACGAAAGCTTTGGAAAACATTGTGGAAAATGAAGAAATTGCTTGTTACAAGCAATTTCTTCATTTTCCAAAATGTTTTATGTCCCAAAAAGACCAGGATTTAAAGAATCCACCAACTTACGATTGTCGTCTGCTACTTCTTTGAATTTTGACTGGTCTAGAATTTTATCGTGTCGGAATGGGTTTCAAGCTCGTGTCACGCACAGCAAAATTAGAATGTTCACGCATAGCATTCTCCTTTTTGTTCAACTGTAATACGTGAACTCTTTTTAGAATCTTGAAATCAGAGAATAACAGCTTCTACAGTAAGAAATCAATGACCTCGATTATTATTTGACCCTCAACTCGGCCAATTCTGTTTAGATCATACTAAACTCACGTAGATTTTCACTTCAAGTTTATGAGTATACGTGGAAATTTGCGGAAATGCGCGGAAACTTGTTTCGGGGTGATCGAATTGAAATACCGGTTTAGACTTAGGAAAAAATAAGATTTAAAGCGTTGTGAGTAAAATTCAAAAAAAAAAAAAAAAAATAAATAAATAAAAAAAGACGTTAACGTTATTGAAACGTTATTGTTTGCACATGGAAGTTTGCCCTTTTCCTAAAAAATCCTATAATATGATGAAGATAATATCAAATTATCTTCGGAGCTCTGTAGTCACGCGATTTCCTTAATTGTTATTCGGCTTTAGAACCGTAAAAAATCTTAAGTAAAGGACCAAGCTGAAAGCTAGATGACACATGTTAAAGGTTTGGTGTGTTATTATTGATTTAAACTCGTAAATAACGACATAATAAAGCGTAATTATAAAAAAAAAGAAAGAAAAAAGACGTTAACGTTATTGTTACTTTATTTTTTTCACAGGGTAGTTTTGCCCTTTTCCTAAAAATTCCTATAAAAATTCCTATAATTTGATGAAGATAGTATCAAATTATCTTCGGCGCCCTGTAGTCGCTCGATTTCCTTATTCGTTATTCGGCTTTAGAACCGTAAAAACTTAAGTAAAAGGACCAAGCTGAAAGCTAGATGACACTTGTTAAAGGTTTGATGTGTTACTATTGATTTAAACTCGTAAATAACGACATAATGTAGCGTTATTACTAAGTAAATAAGTAGAAACCGGAAGTTGATATGTTTACATTCTAATTTTCAAATCTTTTTTGGGTAAAAGCTGTAAACCCCACTATAATCGCATTGGCTTGATGCCTACGACCCCCCTTAATCGCTCTAGAATGTTTTAAAGCACTGGGCGGCCTGATTATTGTAAAAATGCATTTGCAACCTGAGCCATATGTATAAAATGGCATATCTATGGCCACATGACTACCACATGTCACTTGAGATCACGTGATTACCAAACACGGGACGGCGAATAACGAAAAGCAAATTATTGCGCTGATTATTACCTTATTTTTCAGTAATTTAAAGCAAACTAAAGCATGTTTAAAAGTCTCTAAAGTCTCCACAGTTTTGACCCTTCCAGCGCATTCCAACTTCTCAGTGCTTCCAGTCCTTTGATTCAATAACTTAAAGCAAACTAAAGCATGTTTAGAAGTCTCTAAACGAATTTTATATCATCCTTTACATGTGCCATATTATTGTCTTCGAGTACAACTAACTGATTGTGCGTGGTAAGTTGAGATGAGAAGTAACCCGAGGTGTATTCATATCCAAGAGATCACGTGATATGTGTTATCAAGAAACCCGAAATGAAATTGTCTTGTGTTCATTTTGCGATTTTGTTAAATCTAAGTTGGAATTGCTCCGCATTCCAACTTAAAAACGTGTCCATAGGCGAGTTTTTCTAATGCATAACAACGCATTCGAGTGATAGATTTTTCATATAACAAGAAGACCATGATGGTCCTTTATCGTTCCTTGTAGTATGATGGCTCAAGGCTTTATGACATAATATGCAAAATATCAAAGCCCTACATCTTATCATTTTGGAGAAGAAGATATTTTTAAAGATTTTCTCATTTAATCCTAGGTATAGTGAAGATCCAATTATCTTGAGCTAATTTCAAGAGTATGGTAATTCTTTGAAGTACTTAAATAGAGGGTCAATAGGCAATACCAAATATCAAAGCTCTAGGCCTAATGGTTTAGAAGGAGAACATTTTCTATGATATCCTTCTTTATTCCTTTCTGGTATTGCACAGAAAAGGGCTTATTTCATGAATAAAGTAATTCTCTGAAGCATTTTAGTACAGGGTCAATAGGTATTATTACACACCAAATATCAAAGCTCTAGGCCTTATGGTTTGGGAGAAGAGGATTTTTAAGTTTTCCTTCATTGTTTCTTTGTAAAATCAGGGATCAAACAGAAAAAGGCTAAGTTTCAGAATACGGTAATTCTTTGAAGTATCCTGGTAAAGGGTCAATAGACGATGATTTATACAAAATATCAAAGCTCTGGACCTTATGGTTTGGGAGAAGAAGGTGTTTGAAGTTTTCCTTCTTTATTTCTATGTTAAATCAGGGATCGCGCAGAAAAAGGCTAATTTTCAGAATACGGTTATTCTTTTGGCATTTTAGTAGAGGGTCAATAGATAATGATTTGAATCAAATATCAAAGTTCTAGGCCTTGTGGTTTGGTAGAAAAAATCTTTTAAAGTTTTCTGTGTTTATTTTATTTTATGTTGTCATTTATTTTTCTTTTCTGTAAAATCAGGGATCGCATAGAAAAATGCTAATTTTTGGAAAACGGAGTTTTTCTTAAGTATTTTGGTAGAGGGTCAATAGATGATGATTTAAAAAAAATTCAAAGCCTTAGGCCTTATGATTTGGGAGAAAAAGATTTTTGACGTTTTCCTTCTTTATTTCTTTGTAAAATCGGGATCGCACAGAAAAGGACTAATTTTTCGGAATACGGTTATTATTTGAAGTATTTTGGTAGAGGGTCAATAGATGATGATGTATACTAAATGTCAAAGCTCCAGGCTTTATGATTTTGGAGAAGAAGATTTTTTTTAAGTTTTCCTACTTCATTTCGTTGTAAAATCAGGGATCGCAAAGAAAAGGGCTTATTTTCAGAATACGGTTATTCTTTGAAGTATTTGGTAGAGGGTCAATAGATGATGATTTGTACATAATATCAAAGCCTTAGAAGAAGATTTTTTTTATGTTTTTTCTCTCTGTTGTCATGGTAACCAGAGTTCTTCATGGATTTCAATTCTTTGAAGTATTTTGAAAGAGCGTGACTCAAGTATCATTTCTGAAAAGTTTGGTTGAAATTCCATGGCTAGTTTGGGAGGAGATTTTTTTTTTTTTGTAATTGTGAACGGGCGGGCGGACAGATTGACGGACGAACAGACGGACGGACGTCGCGCTCAGGTGAGCAAAAAATGAATAGTTGATTATTATATTTTCTATATTCGAAACAGCTTTATTTTCTATTGTCGCATATTTATTTCTATCATATTCGTGATTTTCGGCGCCTGGGAACCGTGAGCATTAGTATAAACTAATTTTGTTTTCAATAATTTCTATTCGCCATCTTGAATTGCAATTCCGACTGGGCGAGGGCTTAAAAGGAATTTTTCATGGAAAATCCGTATTTTAAGACACTTGGAAATTTGTAGTCGGACGAAGGATATACTGTATCTAAGAGCGATTACCTTATCGTCGATCTAATTTGTTTGAATGGGGTTTTACGCCGCTTTCAACAATCTTTCACCTAAAAATGGATTCCTGGTATTTCTCACACCAGTAGGGCATCCAATCCATTCATAGCCTCCAGCTGCTATCCCACATAGGTCTATGATTATCGACCCATTGGTGGGAGACAAATAGTCGGAGAGGATGAGTGCCGCCGTCGGGGATCGGACCCGGGACCTCTAGATTGACAGTCCGACGCGCTACCAACCGCGCTATGACGGCGGCTTATATCGTCGATCTAAAGGCACCGGGATATTTCGAACATCGATCGACCATTCAAGACTTCGACTTGGACAGGCAGTGTGTGATCACTCAGTCTCCTAACATGAGCGTACAAAACAAATTCATGCGGATTAGTTTTTAGTGCCTATCACTTAAACTGCAATTTCATCAGTATTCGAGGTCTGGTATAAAATGGACGTTACGGAAAATTATTCTTTCTGTGAGTCAATCGGTGATAACAGACATTTATGTTAGTTATTGTTTAAAACACGTTTTTAACAAAAATGTTATTTTGCTCTTGTAGTTATGAATGTTAATTTCTTCTTATTTTACTTTTTTATTTTAATTGATTCATAGCCTTAAGAAGTTGAATGTTAGGTTAACGTACATTTCTCTCGCTCTCCCCCATACCTCGTTCGCCAGAAAACAGAAAAATGTAAAATATGTAGCAAATTTTTTAAACTTATCGCCGTTTGTTTTAAATGTGGGTGATTAAGTCAAAAGATTTTTTTTTATTTTAGATGTAAAATTGGCAGTCTGAATACTAAACAGGGGCGACCCGGCCCTTTTGAAATAAAAGTAGATCCTGATTTTTCGGACCGAAAGTTGATATAATCACTAGTGATGATATCAAAATGTATTACATCGGGAAATCCCAAGAATTCACATCTAGGAATATGACAAAGCTATCATTATTATTATTGCAACTATATGTATGTGGGCTCTCTCTCTCTCCCATTCTTTCTCCCATTTTCTCTCCCATTCTCTCTCCTATTCTCTCTCTCTCTCTCTCTCTCTCTCTCTCTCTCTCTCTCTCTCTCTCTCTCTCTCTCTCTCTCTCTCTCTCTCTCTCTCTCTCTCTCTCTCGGACTCTCTGTCGGACTCTCTGTCGGGCTCCGTTCTTGGGCTCCCTCTCTCTCGTTCTCTCTCTCTCTCTCATTCTCGGACTCTCTCTTTCCCTCTCTCTCTCTCCCTCTCTCCCCCCTCTCTCTCTCTGACTCTCTGTCGGGCTCCGTTCTTGGGCTCTCTCTCTCTCTCTCTCTCTCTCTCTCTCTCTCTCTCTCTCCTGGGAATCCATTGCTGGTTTGTCCAGCCGCATCGATATAACTGAAAGATTGTTGAAAGCGGCGTAAAACCCAATTCAAACAAGCAAACATCGCAATCGGGTTATAGCGCTTTAAGGGCGAGTAGCGAGTAGCCGATCGACCTATAGGTGATCAGGCCGCTTTCATTCAATCTGTGAATTCAACCCACCATATTTACATTTTAGTGCAAACGAATTTACTGCAAGAATCATTAATTTGACCACCCATTCACCAAACCACCCATCCATCCATTCATTCATCCATCCAAACAACCATCAATCAATCCATCCAACCACCC
The DNA here is from genome assembly GCA_946902895.1 of Fragum fragum. Lineage (NCBI taxonomy): Eukaryota > Metazoa > Mollusca > Bivalvia > Cardiida > Cardiidae > Fragum > Fragum fragum. Next base: position 12,616,457 of record OX336378.1, read on the forward strand.
TTTTATCCATCCAACCATCCATGCACCTATCGATCCATCCGTCATTTATTCATTCAATCATACAAATTCATTTTAGCTATAAGGCATCCTTTTCTATATTTCAGTTCTAGTATATTGTTACCCTGCAAATAGGTCCTATTTTTTTAACAACCGTGTTTTGCGTAACAAAGTCATTATTAAGCATTCTTATTATCTGACTGAATTCGCATTAATGAGGACGCTTGGTTCTATAATTAACAACAAAATTGTATAACGGGAATATAAGTTTTTCTCTTAATTCGTAAATATTCTTTCGGTGAATCTACGAACCATGTTGATTTCTTTGAAGAAAAATGAGTTGATAAAAAGTAAAAAAAAAACAACAAACAAACAAACAAACGCAGCGCCACCCTCCCCAAACAAAACCGCAAAATGGACACAAGACAAATTCATTCCGGGTTTCCGAATAACACATATCATATGATCTTTTAGATATGAATACACCTCGGGTTAGTTGCCACGGACAATCAGGTAGTTGTAGCCGAAGACAAAAAAATGGCACATGTAAAGGATGATATGAAAATTCGTTTAGAGACTTCTAAACATACTTTAGTTTGCTTTAAATTATTGAAAAATAAGGTAATTATCAGCGCAGTAATTTGTTTTTTGTGATTCGCCGTCCCGTATTTGGTCATCACGTGATCTCAAGCAACATGTGGTAGTCATGAGACCATAGATAGGCAATGTTTACAAATATGGCTCAGGTCGCAAATGCATTTTAACAATAATCACGCCGCCCAGTGCTTTAAAACATTCTATAAGGGGGTTGTAGGCATCAAGCAAACGCGATTATTGTGGGATTTACAGCTTTTACTCAATAAAAATCAAATAGATGCAAAACGAAAGTAGAAAATTTGAAAATTAGAATGTAAACATATCAATTTCCGGTTTCTACTTATTTACTAAATAATTACGCTTTATTATGTCGTTATTTACAAGTTTAAATCAATAATAACACATCAAACCTTTAACAAGTGTCATCTAGCTTTCAGCTCGGTCCTTTTTACTTAAGATTTTTAAGGTTTTAAGCCGAATAACGAATAAGGATATCGCGCGACTACAGGGCGCCGAAGATAATTTGATACTATCTTCATCATATTATAGGATTTTTTAGGAAAAGGGGCCAAGGGCAAACTTCCATGTGCAAACAATAATGTTTCAATAACGTTAACGTCTTTTTTTTTTCTTTTGAATTTTACTCACAACGCTTTTTAAAAATATTATCTTTTCCAAAGTCTAAACTGGTATTTCAAATTGATCACCCTGAAATAAGTTTCCGCTTATTTCCGCTATTTTCCACGTATACTCATAATCTACGTGAGTTTAGTATGATCTAAACAGAATTGGCCGAGCTGAGGGTCAAATAATCATCGAGGTCATTGATTTTTACTGTAGACGCTGTTACTCTCTGTTTTCAAGATTCTAAAAGGAGTTCACGTATTACATTTGATCAAAATAAAACTTTGTGGCCTTGGATAAGTCGGCGATCCATGGTCTACTTTTACTACGTGATATTAAAACCTATGCAGAATTTAATATGAAATCATACAACGCAGATGATGAGATATTCTTCGCCATGAAAAGTAGATAGGGACCGATTACACGACTTCGAACCCTAGTGTCACATTCGGAATGTTACTCGGCTCGTCCCGCTAATATCAATCGTTGGCTCAGTCGTTGTCCTATCTGCTCTGAGAATGTGTGTGTGTGTGTGTGTGTGTGTGTGAGTGGGGGACATTAATACTGTACAGTGTAAAGTCGACCAATTTGTATAATTTTATTGACCTTCAGATTCGATGCGTATCTACGTATTTTACACGATAACACTACTGACATACACAGACGGGTTATTTCTGTTTCGTTTAACCCATTCCTACACAATGCAATTCCCCCCCCCCCCCCACACACACACACATACACACCCTCCAGCAAAATGATTTTGAAAATACTGTCATTCGGTTCTGATTTGGTTTCGAGGAGGCGAAATTGACAAGTTGCTTGTATATGCGAAAATTCTATGCACAGTCTTAAGCTTTAACCCTTTCCTGGTTAATCCCTGGTTTTTACGTCATTGTAAATTTATGATTGAGAAAACATTGTGGAAAAAGAAGAAATTGCTTGTAACAAGCAATTTCTTCTTTTTCTACAATATTTTCTATCCTATTGAATGTTTACATTTGACATAAATTGGACTTTGAATTGTCATCTGAAAAACATTTCTATTTGGACCAGTCTAGAATTTCAAAAAACAGGAAAGGGTTAATATCAAAGTACTGAAAGTACTGAGGGCTAGCAAAGCATAGTTTTGTTAAGTTATCTTCTTTGTCAAAGGTTATCAAAATAAACTAGGTTAATGTAGCCCAGGAGTTAACCCATTACAATTTGACAAAGTCTTTGGCTGGTTCTAATTGAAAGAAGTTGTAGACAACAATACCAAGTAAGTGGAATTTAGAAAAAAAATCCTTGTTGGTAAGAAAACATTGTGGACAAAGAAGAAACTACTTGTCACAAGGAATTTCTTCCTTGTCCATAATGTTTTCCAAAGCTTTTTTCTACTTGAGATGCCTAAAAGGCGGAATTGATTTGGAATGGGTTAAATACAATGCTTTTTTAAAGAGTTCTCCACAATTTGAATGCGGTTGGCAATATTCCTGAAATACATAAGAACTACTTTTATAGCGCAGGTATTCAAAAGATTTTGTGGTTAAGCTCTAGCGGCAGTTTGCACTCGTTGAACTCTGAGAAGACATCAAAATTGAGTCTGTTAACTTAAGCTTTCAGACTGACGCTTTGCTAGCTTGAATACATTTTGATATTCTATGTACTGTATTCGAGTGTCTAATGCGTCACATTTTGAACCACACAATATTTTAGACAAGTCTCAGATGGAAAGGGTTGCAGACAACTAAAGATGAGTGCAATTTGAAAAGTAACCTACCTATAGGGTAGAAAATATTGTTAAAAGCAATTTCTCATTTTACCGCAATGTTTTCTCGCGTAAAAAGTCACGGAGACGTTAAAACAGGGGTTGAACAGGAAAGGGTTAAAGACGCCTTAACCCATTACCAGACGGCAAAATTTTAGACTGGCCCAAATTGAAAGCAGTTGCAGACGACAATTGAAAGTTAATGAAATTTTTTCCCACTTTCTGCTTAGAAAACATTGTGGACAATGAAGAAATTGCTTGTAACAAGCAATTTCTTCATTGTCCACATTGTTTTCCAAAGTTTTTTTCCTAAGGGGCGTCTAAAAGCGTCACTGAGTGGGAATGGGTTAATTACCTGTAACAGCGAAGTCACTTTTTTTTGTTTGAATGGGGTTTTACGCCGCTTTTAACAATCTTCCAGTTATAGGAGCACCTAACAATGGAATCCTGGTATTTCTCACACCAGTACTACCATGACATCCTTTCCTAGCCTCCAGCTGCTATCCCACATAGGTCTACGATTATCGAAGCGCTACCAACTGCGCTATGGCGGCGGCCAACAGCGAAGTCACGCCGGTGGAACAATTCGGGCACCATAGCACCTTTAGTAAAATGCACCCACCTGTCGACGAGTTAATGCAAAAACATTGTAAATGTCTATACACTGTAAAGACATATACGATGGTTTTGTACTATTCTATCGAGATCTCTTGTAGTTAAATATGCATCTAAACTGACATTTTCTGGTAGTTACTACAATCTGCTGAAGGTGCTGGATGATAAAACATAAAAAGGACTTAGTTGTTACAAAAATGCGTTTAGAGCTATTTCCCTTAATAAAAATGAATTTGGGATAAAGAACACAAATTTCAGGTTTTAACACTTTCCTGTTGAATCCCTGGTTTTTACTTCCCCGTGATTTTATACACATTTGAGCTTATATTATAGAAGCAAGAGGGATTGTTTGTAAAAAGCAATTTATTCCTTTTCTACAATGATTTTTTTAATCGAACCCCTTCAAATTCTCAGCTTCAAAACCCTTGAATTTGTTCAGGTCTAAACTTTTGCAAAACAGGAAATGGTTTAGCAGATATCTCAAGTAATAAGAGAGATGTGATCCTAGATCGCAAAGACACAAATTACGCGAAGTTAATGACAGTTTCTCGATTTTTTGTTCCAAAACAACCATGTTAACAAGTTAAAAATTAAATTTTGCAAAAAAGGGGGGTGTAATGAAGGTTATACGAAGGATGAAATCAGTTTATTTATCTGAGAAGGAAGCTGTCTAAAATCAGTAGTATTACACGGTAATTTTATCACAACAGATTTGTTTTCCCCCTTATTTAGCTTTCTAGCTAAAGTTGTGTGATAAAATTTTAATAAAACTAAGTTTATCATTATAGTCACAAGAAATCCATTTAGTATGTACTTCATATCGAATCCTCGGATGCCGCAGCCATAGCGCAGTTGTAAGCAGGTCGAACTCTCATTCATGAGGTCCCGAGTTCGATCCCGGGTCGATGCAAATATCCCTACCGACTTCCGTCTCTCACCAATTGGTTGATAATCGTAAGCCGTAGTGGGATGAGAAGCTTGGGGATCGGAAAGACTTTAGTAATAGTGCTAGTGTGATAAATAACAGAAATGCATGGTTGGTTGCTCCAGCCCCAGCAAATTGAATGAAATGCTATTAAAAGTGGTGTTAAACCCAAGTGAAACATACAAATCGAATCCTCGGAGAGTTTTATTTTAAGGTGTGTTTAAGCTAAACAGTAACTTGTGTGTATTTCCGTTTATTTATCGTCGCTACCGTAGCACATGCCCATATGAGCGACGCCCCCAGAAGACGGTTAGTTGTTACGTGGGAGATAGTGCAAGGATACAGGACGAAACTGCTGAGAGCTCCGCCTGGTTCTTTAACGTGCTAGATGGATAGCATCGTCACACGGGGCCTCGGTTTAACGTCTCATCCGAAAGACAATTAGTTTGTTAGTTGATATGGTCAGCCCAGGGCTCGAACCCGTGATCTTGAGGTATGAAGTAAACAGTAACTTGGCAAGGCGCAATCTTTTTAAATGATAGGATTGACGGATCGTTGGTCACGCCTAAAGAACTCCGATATTGCGGTTAGAAGGAGGTCATTAACGACATAATTGACCAATCGCGGTCAATCAAATAATCAGTGGACAAATGAAATAATTCATTAAGACAGAAAGTTCAATTTGAACTCCGAAATTGCCAGCCATTGTCGTTGATCACTTCTGTTGGTTTGGCGACTTAAACCTCGTAACTGCAGCTTGTTCAAGCTGCAGTTACGACGTTTAGGTCGCCAGCCAACTGTTCTACTTATTTATAACATGTTATCGTTCATCATACACCGATCCCTCACTGAAACAAACAATCATTCTATTGCTTAATAATGAAAAAAAATACAGAAAATTAATTTCGAACAAAATCTAAGAAAACGCGTTATTTCACGAGAATAACTGGGCTTATAATTTGATAATTTCGCCGGTTTTTCGGTTTAATTGACCAATCGCTGGCCCCGCCCTATGACTCCTTCGACCCTGCTCATTGACTACGACAGGAAGTTTTGCTTCGATTTTAAACGGGGTTATTTTGCAAAATTGATGGCCATCAGAATATTACTGATAAATAGAATGGTTGTTTGCCGACATCAACACCGTAATTACAGATTAAATAAGATGTAGTTACGACGTTCATGTCGCCAAACACAGAAAAGATGAATCACTAAAATGGCTGCAAATGAAGGAGTTCAAATTAAACTTTCGATTTAAAGGAATGATTTCATTGGTCGACTGATTATTCGATTTTCAACCGCGATTGGCCAATCGCCGAGTGATCTACTTATTTATAACATGCTATCTGCCCAGAAACCTCGATAATCTACCGGAAGCATTTTAAGACTTATTTCTTAATTTTCATATTCAGTTTTGAATTTGGCTAAAGATAGATAGAGAGACAAACAGATAGGCAGAAAGACGGTGACTGATAAAAGAATATACGCCTCGTCTTTCGAGGATACGGGAGACACGGAAAATGTAGGCGATTACGTCAAACTCGACAAAGGTCTACATGTATTATTGGTAAATGAAGTAAAACAAACAAAGTGATATTTTCTGAATAATTACATCGAGCTTAATGGATCAAACCGATCCTAGACTTATGGAATTAAACATGCGCGTAACCATGTCCTTAATTACAGTTATTTTTTTCTAAAATTCTCCTCGTAAAGATTTTATTATCATTTTCGCGACGGGAGTCAAGGAGGTTTCATCTCTAATTGTCTTGTCAGGTAGGAAATTTATTCCGTTATGCTTATATCTACCTTGCTGTGAAATCTTGGGATTTCTCAGTGTAATAAATTTTGATATCGTCACTGGAGTGACGATAACACTATTCAGTTTCACTCTCTGAAATAAATCTTTAATCATGTATTCACCCGCACTTTTTTTCTATAGACCTTCTCTCTATTAAAAAAGATTGGCTTTGATAATCCATTAATATTTTTATATATGAAAAAATAATTCACTCGGATGCGTTGTTAGGCGTTAAAAAACTCCTGCTGCGCACTAGTTTTTGCAACGCCTAACAACGCATCCTCGTGAATAACCAGTTAATTATCCTCTTTCTCCTTTGTTCGCCATGATTATAATCATCACAATCGTCATCATCGTCATCTTTATCATTATTATCATTAGAATCCTAGTTACAATAATCATTATCATAATAATTGATAACGGTATCAGTATCTCCATATTTATTATTATCGTTAATAGTTCTTCAAGTCTATTTATTAATTTGTTCATATAATTTACCAATCGCGTCTGTCAATAAAGGAAACAACCGACTAATCAAATCATTTATTCATCCCGGTCTTAGGCTTTCAACTCCAAAATTGGCCGCCATTTTTTGTTAACTTTTTTGTTGGTTTGGCGACTTAAGCGTCTTGAATGACTACAGCTTATTCGGCAAGATGTAGTCACGACGTTTAGGTTAATGTTTTCCAAATCTTTGATATTGAGGGTTTTTTAAATCGTCACTGTATGGGAATGGGTTAAAAATGATTGGGAACGGAACTACTATTATATGCTTGTGTACATAGTAGTTCCACAAAATAATGTCTCAAACTTTATTTATTTATTTTATCTATTATTTTTTTCTTTGGTTGTACTTATGAGAAATCATAAGATATGAAGGGGTCATTATTTAGATGCTGTTGTTGTTGTACATGCAGTGATTTTGTTTTTTAGATTAATACCAAAATAAAAACCAATCAAATCAAAGCACCGAAAGTACTGATGGTGGACATCAACATTGGCATAGTAGAGTGATATGTCCACTTTGGTGTAGAAAACGGCATTTTCATATATATAATCGGTTTAAAACTAAACGCCTTGCCCAGCTCTGGCTGGCTTCATAGGTAATACTATACTTTTTTATATGCGCATGATCCCTACTTCTGCAAAAGAAGAAGAAGAAGAAATGTCAATGCTACACGCATCATTGTCTTTCACCGATGGAAACATGATAAGTAATTTGCCTATTAAAATCTAATGTTTCAGTCGTACATGTCGTGGAACATGTGAAAAAATGACAGGAAACCATGGTTTTGTGCTCATCCCAATCGCAGTATTACTAACATACAACAGAAAGTGATGTTAAAACCAGATTCACTTAATCCCAGTCTCACTTGCTCTCAATGTCAATACGTTTAACCTTTTTGAGATCCCTTTTACTTTGATAGTCCACATTAAAATCAAAATATCGTTTAAGAAAATTGGACAATATAAGATTAGCGATTATTGACAATCATTACTTATAAAAAAAGAGAGATTCTATACATCTGTTAACCTTCTGCGATCCATTAGTAACTTGAAAAACGACTTTTTTTAGATGATATAAAACATCCAAGGAACGTTTTTGAACATACGTAACTCTATACATTTCTATGTAGTGCAGTATCAGTGCTTCAGCTAGGATCGGAAAAGTACAGGATGCTAGCGTTCTGAAAGGGCACTCCGAGCCGCAAAGTAACAAGGGGGAGGGACGCGTCCCCATTCCCATGTGAAGGATTTTGAATTTATAGGGATTAAATACGTACTTTATTTATTCATTTATTTATTTTTATTTTTTTGTAATTTGGTTTTGATTTTCAAAAGGAAAGACTGTAATAATGCCTTCGTGGGTCTCGTCAGGCAGGTGGAAGTAAAATATTTTTAAAAACGAAAACTGCAGATAGTTCCCAAGAATGTAAAAAATAGACTCATCTTTTTTGCCAAAAAAAATTAACTTTTTTCTTCGAATTGTTTCTTTACAAGCAAACATGAATACAACAAGAAATCACCTGTAATTACCATGATTTACTTGACCAACGACTATTTTTGTAACACACAGATTATTACATATTTTCCTTTTTTTTTATAAAAATCAAATCATTTTAAAATGTCATTATTAAGATATAAGCCTACGCGAAGAAATCATAGTTTCTTCTGGTAAGCGTTGCCAATTTTGCGAATATTTCGCAGTGTACGCTCTTTAGTAGGCATTATAAAAATCCATCTCATAGAAAATGTACGTATTCGTTTGTTGAAATGCAATGAATAGGTGAAAATCCTTCATAAAAACGTGCATTGGGGATAATTACTTTAATTAAAGAAAGACAAGCCTAAAAATAGATATCAATAATGAAAAACTAGCTTCTTCTCATCAGTCCATTGATCATTTTATGACTGCTCCAGATTTAAACCAGCTGTAGACAACATTTCAAATAGCTCTAATAGGTTTAATAACAATGCTCCATCTGGCCAACGCTCGAGCCTCTTCGACACAGGATGCGACGAGGAATCCAAAGCGAATTGACACCATTTTCGATCTGCAAGAAAATGTTGAGTCAATTTTGGTGGGAGGACGGGTTTTTAGACTTTAAACCACAATATTTTCTTTCAAGCCGTATCACGAATCTGAAATATTCCTAATGAAGGGTATCAAACCCGATCATCATCCACGCTTTCTTGCTTATAGCCTTACCTAAGCATTCAATCGTTAATTGCTGTTTTGTTTAAAATTTACGGGCATGCGATAATTGTCATCTACAGATTATCGGAAACTGCTCCCTCGAAAACGTATCGCGCCTTCTGATAGGTCGACATGCTGATATAGCCACGCTATCCGCTTACGCTGGTCGTAAAAAAAAGTCAGTCCGATTAAATGAGTAGAGCACTTGACTTCATACCTCAGTATCACGGGTTCGAGCCCTGGGCTGACCATATCAACTAACCAACTACAGCAATCTTCTTTCGGGTGAGACGTTAAACCGTGGCCCGGTGTGACGGTGCTATCCACCGAACACGTTAAAGAACCAGGCCGACCTCTCAGCAGTTTCGTCCTGTATCCTTGCACTATCCCCCGTAACAACTAAACGTCTTTTTGGAGCGTCGCTCATATGGGCATGTGCTACGGTAGCGACGATAAATAAACGGAAATACACACTTTGGCCGTAATTACTTGTTGAATTTACGCGACGGTGATCACGTCGATTTTAAGCCATCAATCGAACTAAGGGGGCTTTAAACCCATTCCCACTCATTGACGCTTTAAGACGCCCCAAGGAAAAGCTTTCGAAAACATTGTTGAAAATGAATAAATTGCTTCTTTCGAGCAATTTCTTCATTATCAACAATGTTTTCTACGTCATAATAAAAGGTTTTTTTTTTAAACATCAACTTGAAATTGTCCTCTGCAAATCCTTTCAATTTGGACCAGTCTAAAATTTTATCGTCTGGTAATGGGTTAAAAAGTAGTCGCTAATTTTTAGAGTATAGGAAGACTTTAGAGACTATCATTTGGGAAGGGTGATTGAAATAAAGGACAGGGTTTCGCACTTTAACACGTTCCTGGTTTTTACGTCCGTGTGATTTTATAAATGAGAAAACATTGTAGAAAATGATGAAATTGTTTGTAAAAAGCGATGACTTCTTTTTCCACAATATTTTCTTCCCAACTGAATGGTTATTTTCAAATTCAATCCACTTTAAAATTTCGTCACCAAAATCTTTGAAGTTGTACCAGTCTATAATTTTGCAAAACAGGAGAGGGTTAAGAGCAGAGCGTGCTTCTGAAATTGCCTAGTTGGAGCACTGCAGAAGGCAAATTACTTCATTAAGTTGAAAGACTGTGCGTTATTGAACCCGTGACCGCATCTACGCTTACCGGGATTTAGTAGGTGTATTTGAATGTGAAAGGAGTCTTTACGCTTTCTAAGAATTATATAAAAACCTGGTATAACACAAATTCCAAACTGTGCAGTTGTTCAGAGGAGACATGTTTTTCAAAAAAATAATACCACTTCTCTTCTAACTTAGTAACATCCAATTGGATTTGCCAAACTGGGTACCACGGTAGGACGCCATCATCGTTCACCAAAAATCTCTAAGATACAAGAATAATTTGGGCTCTCAATCTTCAAATTTATAACTGCGATACTTTCATATTATCGAAAGAAGATTGTCAAGCTCATTTTGTATTTAAAATAACTGTTCATATCTTTTTAAAAAAAAGAAAGAAAAGAAGCAAAAAAGCATTTTGCGTTACGAGACGCAAAACAAGTCAACAAAGTACAACCCGAATGGATACGGAATTCATCAGGTAAACACGTGATCTGTCGATTGCACCAAAAATTACCTTATTTGTGGTTTCCATGACGTTATAGATTACTCCATTGGTTTCCGCTAGCAATTTAGTCGTTATCGACATTACCCGAAGACTAACGACCTCATCCGATAAATTCCGATGTTTAAAAGTTATCACATTAAATAAAATATAGAATGAATTAGGTAGATTTAGAGTCAAGAGAATATATTCATCGTGAAAATAACATAAATAACTATAAGAAAAACAGATAGTTTCCCCCATATCAAGTTTTCATGAATATCCGTTGAAAAGTCGCTTTAAGATCTTTGAACTCAATAAATATGGAAGATTCCTTAATGAATTTTAAGTCTGTAATTGACCAATCGCAGCTTTGAATCAAGGAATCAATTGACCAATCAAATAATTTATCCAGCCCGGACCTGAGCTTATCAACTCCAACATTCGTCGCCATTTTGTTTACATTTATTGTTGGTTTGGCGACTTAAACGTCGTAACTCAGGCTTATTCAAAGTTTAGTTAAGACGTTTACTTCACAAACCAACCATTTTACTTTTTTGTTACATGCTAAATGCATTTCCAATTTTCAATCCCATTCTTAAACAATAAAATTTAGACTGGTCCAAATTTAAAAAAGTTGCAGATGATAGTTCAAAGTTGATGGAATTTTAAATACCTTTGTCTTTTTGGGATAGAAACAATGTTTTTCTGAACTATTTTCTTGGGGCGCGTAAAAAAACGGGATCTTGTTGGAATGCAAACGCAGTTTAGTGAAACGACCCCCAGCACTAGATTCCAATAAACATCTGGGCATTTCTTGTTTGTAAATAGGACTTGGGTTCATTATCACCAGCCTATTACAGAAAATGCATGAAAAGTAAAAGGTTGGGTGATTCAAAGAACATGGTTTAATGCCACTTTTAACAGTATTTCAGTCATATCGCGGAGGTGGATCACCTATCCATGACTTCATGGTATATCTCACACAAGTACTAACACTACATCCTTTACGAGTCTCCAGCTACTCATCCCACATACGTTCACGATTATCCACCACTGTCGGAAAGGATATCTGAATCTCACCAAATCAAATATTTTTTTATTACATTAGACCAATCCTCGAATACGGAGACGTTATTTGGGATGGCTTGTATCAATATCAATAAGAAGGACTTGATAAAAGTAAGAACGATACGGCACGATTGGTTAAAGAGCGTGCAAAGCTCGAAACAATTGCTAATCTTGACCAAGAATCTGGTTCGGAATCATTAACCCTTTCCGGGTTTTGAAATTTTAGACTGGTCCAAAATGAAAGAAGATGCAGACTACAATGAAAATTGGATGCAATTCCAAATAAAACCATCCTATGTGGTAGAAAACATTTTTGGAAAAGGAGAAATTGCTTATTATAAGCAATTTCTCCTTTTCCACAATATTTTCTCAAGTATAAATTCACAGTGACGTTAGATCCCGAGTTTATCCAGGAAGGGGTTAATCCATTCCCGCTGAACGGCGCTTTTATACGACCCCAAGATAAGAAAAAAAAGCTACGGAAAACACTCTGGAAAACGAAGAATTTGCTTATTACAAGCTATTTCTTCATCATCCACAATGTTTTCCAACAAAAAGGTGAACCAAAATTTCATAAGCTTAAAATTGTCGTCTCCTTTGAATTTTGACTCGTCTAAAATGTTGCCGTCTGGTAATTGGTGAAATAAACATAGAGGTATACACAAACTGGTAAAAGTACATTTTCTCGACTAATTATCATCCCTAACTGTTCCACGCGATGTAGATAATCAATCGTCATACAACCCACGTGATACTACAGATTTTAAAACATACCATGTAAAACCAATCTTTAACGAAAATCTGTTTTTACTTGCCACTATAACTGAATGGAATCGTTTAACACAAAATGAAAAAAAAATGAAAAAAAAAAAAAAAAAAATCTTTGTCGTCTTTTGAACGCCTTTCAAATTTGCATAAACCAACCGCAAAGATCGTTTCAGTTTTGGCGAAAGAAAATTCAAAATCGTATGTACGCAACTAAGAAATAATTGTAGTCTTCAACATCATTACAAAAATGTAGTTGATTCCCCACTACGCATTAAAATTGAGTCATTTAAACATACAGATGCTATAGAAACCGTGAGCTGGTAAACAACGAATCGTGAAATACGTGCAATTACTTCACCTACTATTCTCTTTGGCCTTGATGGGCTAAATTTAAATCAAAGTACTAAAAGTACTGTGAGCTAGCAAGGCATTGTTTATTCAGAAATCTACTTTGTCAGACGTTATCATGGTAAAGAATAATTGTAAAAACAATGAGGAAAATGAAGAAATTGCTTGTTTCAAGCAATTTCTTCATTTACCACACTGTTTTCTTCCTAGAGAGATAAATATTTTAGATTTTACAACAATTTGAAATTGTCGTCTGCAACTTTTTGAATACTCTGATCAGAGTCATTGTGAACACAATGTGCACAAGTGAGCTAAAAATACCTAGTAGATGAACTACTTTATATGGCGTAGGCATTTCATGGATTTAGTGGTTAAGCCTCCAGCGGCAGTTTGCACTCGTTGAACTTTGAGATGACCTCAAAATGTTGTCTGTTGACGCTTTGCTAGCTAAAAAAATGAATATACAGTCGAACCTGCTTGAACAACCACTTCTATTAGATGACGACGTTCATTAAGCGACCATAATGGATTTTTTAGCGAATACTCTTAAGAATTTTAGGCACTATACTAAAAAGTAAGATCACAACTAAATCCTATGTTGTTGGACTCATTAGAATCGTAGGATTTCAATCAACATAGGATTAAGCGAGAATTCTGTAATAATGTATGTATTAATGTATGCAATCGAATCAATCCCTCATATCTATTGCATAAAAGTGTACATACTAAACGGCTATTCTCTAAAGCGACCACTTTTTTGGTTGACCCTTCAGTGGTGAGTTGATACAAGGTTTTCTGTATTTTTTTTTTTTTTTTTTTTTCTTGTCAGTGCATACTTTCATAAAGAGAAGTAGGATTGAAATAAATTGCAGTGTAATCTTTTCTTGCCAATTTAAACAAATCTTCCACTAAAACACATTTTACAATACAGACGCAAAACTTATCTGTTGACTTAATTCCAATGTAAATTGTTTTATACTGTGACTTGAACCCGGCTAGGGCTTGTAAGGCTTTGCATGGCGGATACATTTTCCACTGTCTTGTTCTCGACACGAATCGGCGCCACTATGCTGATTGGACATAAGTGTCCGCATACAATTATGGACACTTGTGACCTTCTAGGGTTGTGACAATCGTATGTGTATCATGTAACTCATGTTTTCATTCCTATCGAATAACAGTTTTCTTTGCTCATGAAAATTCATTTTCGTTATTTATTCACATCCTGTATATGTACTCAATATTATATAAGAACAAACTGGTGATATTGAGAAGTATATAATCTGACTGTTTTAGTTCCTCAATTGACCATGGCCAATCGCAAGCCCCCCCCCCCCCTTTTCTTCATTTGCAACACCCATCGGACTCAAACAGGAAGTCCCATTTCAATTTTAAACTGCGTTATTTTGCAAAATGTATTGTAAGAAGCATGTAACAAAAAGGTAGCATAGTTGGTTGGCGCCCTAAACGTCGTAGCTACAGCTTGAATAAGCTGTAGCTACGACGTGTAAGTCGACAAACCAACAAAAGGGATAACAAAAATGGCGGCCAACGTGGGAGTTCAAAACTCATGTCTGGTCTAAATGAATGATTTCATTGGTCGATTGGTAATTTGATTGACAGCCGCCATTGGGCAAATGGTAATTGCTTGAATTAAAATATAGGTTTAAACCAAGTTAATATGATTAAGCGTAGAATCTTAAGTCTTGTAAAATGACTACTTACAGCACTCCATTAAATTATTGGGCAGGTTAACCCATTCCCACATAGTAAAATTTTAGAACGGTCCAAATTCAAAGAATTTGCAGACGAGTTTATGAAATTTTGAATTTGTTCAACTTTCTCATTTTACACGCAATTTCTTCATTTTGCTGAATGTTTTCCCAATTGTTTTTCTTGAGGGGCGTCCGAAAACGTCTTTGTGTGGGAAAGGGTTAATTGTAGCGGGAACAGATGAGGTCTTAACTTGTTGTTTTTCAGTATCTTGAATACATTCTGCTGACCGGTTAACCCTTTCCTCTACAAACCCGGGAATCTACTTTGCTTTAATTTGCTTTAATTTCATACTTGAGAAAACATTGTGGAAAACGAAAAATGTCTTCTTTTCCCACAATATTTTTTACAAAGTAGGATATTTTTATTTCAAATTGGACTAATTTTCATTTCCGTCTGCATCCTCTTTCAATCCAGACTAGTCTAAAGGAATGCAGTTTTTAAAGTAACAAGGGAAACAATCTATACTGTACTAGCTCATTCAAGTTGTCTTGATTATCTCCCGTTGTCTATTGGTCTCTATATATACGTATTGCAAATTATTAGATCGTTTTAATATTAATTAAGGTGATTCATTACTAATCATCTTTCTTTTGCCTATATATCGGTCGAAGCACACTGTTGGTGACCGTTGAAGCAGAACGTGACAAACGGCATCAAATTTTGGTTACCCGTTTGTAAACAAAGTATTATCATGCTCGCTTTATTGGACATAGACTCGAACCCCTGCTATCGTGAAATGTTGAATACGGCCGCTTTATGGTTTGGTAGCTACATCAGCACTATGAAAGCGCTTCCAAACTATTTTATTTATATTGCATATGTAACCCCTGATTCGAAAATGGGCCTCTAAGGAATTGACCACTCGCGGCTGTCAATCAAGGTATAGATCGATTAATCAAATCATACATGCAGCGCAGCACTTAGATTTGAACTTCAACATTAGCCGCTGTTTTTATTTACCATTTTTGTTAGTTTGGCGACATAAACGGCGTAACTACAGCTTATTTAAGCTGTAGTTACGACGTTTAGGTCGACAACCAACTATTCTACATTACTGGTCATAGTATTGCAAAATAACGCCGTTTAGAATCGAAGCGGGACTTCTCGTTGGAGTCAGTGGGCAATGCCAACGTATTTAGTTAGCTGAGCCAGTGATTGACAATTGCGAAAAAATATCGACCCTAGGTAGACTGTGGACGATGCAGACCGACCGAGTCGGTCTCGGTCCAAAAACTTATTGCTCAGGCTAGCTAAATTTTCTGAGTCTAAAACGGTCTTTCTACCTGATTGATATGTTTTGCCAGTCCTAGAAAGTCTGTATTACTTGGCCTCTAAAAAATCCGAACTCTGGTTCGAGTACTTTGTTTCACTGGAGAGTGACGGGTCGTTCCGCGGGTCGTTCCGGATGCCCCCTTTCAACTTGACAGATCACGAGTAACGTGACGTGATATAAATTAATGAGCAATGAAAAGGAAGACAAAGGGGATTCAGGAAAAAAACTATAAATGTGTTTGGCCTATTTTGAGAACACCGAAAGTGACCCACTTTTTCAGTATTGTGACAATACCTATTGATCGTCGTTGAGCGACCAAAATATCGTAAATACAGCCTAAATAAAGTTGTTTTTACACTGTTTTAGTTAATTGTAAACTGTCGTTATCAATATATAGGATTCGATCCCCCCCCACTCCGCCTCACATGGTTTAATTTTGAAATTGCTATCTTTTATGGAATCTTTAATATTGGTTCACATTAAAATTTTCCTTTAAAGATAGCTAAAAATTGTCGGTAAAGGAAAAGTGAATATCTTCATTTTCCACAATGCCTTTAAGATTTTTTTATCATGCCCCTGTATCGTTAACATCGGGGTCATTGTGTTACCCGGGTGTCCGTCTTCCTGCGAGCAGTGAATCGCGCAAATAAAAGCAATAACATAACCGTTTTGCTGTTATTCAAATGCTGAAGTTGAATATATATGGCTCATATTTAAGACACGAGCTCCACGCATTGATAGACATCAGCTGGTTCACCTGTAAGGTCAGTGTCATCTATTAAGGTCGAGGACACTTATCAAGCTCGCAAAAACTCAACATTTTGTTGATATTCAAAGATCGTTGAAGATACATAGTTCACGTTTGTAAGGTTTTTGTCTTCCGCAAAGGTCAGTGTCACTTTACAAGCTGGTACGGGGGGACATGGTTTATACGTTGTCTACGCATGTCATATTCTCCGAAGATTTGAAGAAAATGCCACCTATCGGAAGATAACGTGGTCTACGTTCAATGTTGTTTTTTTTTTTTATTTATTATTATTTCTTTTTTAGTGTTTTTTTTTTTTGTTTTTTTTTTTTTTGTTTTTTTTGTTTTTTTGCGGGGGGGGGGGGTCTTGGTCGAGTCAAGGGAAATGCTATATCATGTGAGCCAGTCAAAGCGGAATCAATTGTTGTCCGATACTTTATTTGGATTATTTGAATCATTCTCGTTTGGGTTTTACGGTTGGTTTGGTGACTTAAACTACAGTTTATCCAATATGCAGTTACAAGGTTTGGGTCGCCTACCAACAGTTTCACTTTTTAGTTTTACATATGTTACTCACCACAAGTTTTGCAAACTGGCGCAATTTAACCCTCTCCAACATAGTGGCCATTTTTTGACGCCCATTAAGAAAAACAATCGGGAAAACATTGTGTAAAATGAAGAAATTGCTTGTAACAAGCAATTTCTTCATTTTACACAATATTTTCTACTCAGACAGTCGAAAATCAGTCTGAAGTTTTCATAGACTTTAAATTGTTGTCTGGAACACCTTTCACTTCGGACCAGTCTAAAATTTGGCCATCTGATAATGGGTTATTAGAAATGGACTTTCCCGTTGGAGCTCCGTGTGCGGGACATGCGTACGCGTCCATGAACAGGTTAACCACGAACCCTTTGACTTCGTTCGTCACGATTTAGGCTCATATCGTTGATGGGCGATCGACTTCCGGAAAACGAAACTACACGGTTTAGATAGGAGATTGAAATGTCGTAATTTATGTGAATCTAAATTTAACAAAGCCCTTTTCGTCTAACAATACCTTTTAACATCAGATATTGAATAGAATTTCTTGTAAATAAATTTGAGATAAGGAAATTTTCAACTTTTCCAGTTTTTATTAATATCATATTCACGATAAATATACTTTCTTTGTGTTAAATAAAAAAAAATCAATAAAATTTTAATCTAAAGCGATATATTCCTTATGTTCTACTTTGAAATGTCTGAATTTAAAAGGTTGAGGTCGCTAGTTTTCGGCGGGTGATGTCGATCACGACTGCAGTGCCAGCGGAAGCAAGCTACGTAATTGATACGTCATGTATACAACAAATAAAGTTTTATATATATATAAGTTTTGCTTCTTTTCTCTCTTTTTTTAAAGTTATAAAATGTCAATTTCTCAAAAGAAAGCTTAATTGCCCTAACATATTTCAGAAGGCGTAACAGTGAGGAATTTAAAAAATTTTGGAGGTTTTTGTTGTTGTTGTTTGTTTGTTTGTTTTTTCTTTCGAAATCTGTGCAAGAGCCGCTTTAATGCAGATCTTCATCGCATTAGTTTCAACTTGTCTTCAGACGACAAAATTTTAAACTGGTCGATATTGAAATAGGTTGCAATCGTCTCCAAGTCGAATTATGAAGGGCAGGTCTTCCAGATTATTTAAAAGATAGAAAAAAAGAAAAAAATGTCGATCAATATTTCAACCCTTTTAGATCTCAAAACTGTTGTGGACAAAACAACATCAATAATTGCGGTACTTAATGAAAATTATTTGATTCGCGCGACAATTTTCCAAGTACACGCAGGGCTGCATGTGATGTACTGGTTTATCCCGTGTGCACACACGTGAATGCAAAAATAGGTGTTTAAAAATAGAATATTTATGGAAGTGAGCAACGATTGGATGTTTTGTGGGTAGGTACAACAAGGGAAATTAGCGAAACATTATTTTGATATTTTTATAGAAATTAAAGAATCAAATTAATCAGGATTTTAGTATATTTTAACAGAATTATTTGACGACAAATAATTTTATACGTCTTATCAGCTTTCCCTATAAGAAAAAAATGCAACTGATTGAAACTTTTTACAGTTATTTATATTATAAAGTTTCGTTAAATATTTTTTGCGCGAACCTAACCAAAATAATGTAGGTAATGTCATGAGTTTTGCTACCGGATAATATAACACTGTGCTATGAACTTAGAAGTCTGCTTTTCTACTGAATTGGATTTATGTAACACTGGATTCGATGTTGTTCAAAAGGTATATATTTCTTATCACCCGATCATTTTAGCGGCCCTCTGTTTTTCTACTTGTCATGTATATCGTTCTCTAAACCTTAGCCCACCCTGAACTCTCGGTCAGTGCACTGTGCAGACAGACCGAAATGTCAAGTAGTTTTATCTAATTTTTTTTTAAATGTAAGCCTTCTACCACTTTGCTTATCCAAGCTGTAGCCAAATTACTTTCGTTTGCAACCCAGTATCCATAATGCATCTAAGACTTTCAATAATCCCCTCTTCTGTCATATAAACCGCCATTGTTTACTGTGTACATCAACATCCTTCAGGCATCCCAAACTTGATCATAATTGAGGCATGCCAAGGGCTTCTATGTAAAAGATTAGAAAAAATGGCAATGCCCGTAGCACATTTGGTAGCATATTAGACTTGGAATCAAGTGGTTCAGATTATGTGCTACAGCCTAAGTTAGTGGTTAGCAGTAGTTCCCACTCCCGTGTTAAATGAGAGGTTTTTGTCACCTCCTTAATTGCTGGATTTGAAACATGGGCTTTTCTGAAAAAAGTAAGTGGTTTCAATATAATTCGACAATCAACAATTATTTACCAGTCTGGTTGGGAAGGCTGGTCTGGAGTCTGCCTACGGTCTAGCTGAAATTTTGTAGCCCTCTTACTGATAGTCTGCTGCCTTGCCAGCAGATTTTCAGAAGGAGGGATAAGATATGGTGGCAAATGACGGTCAAACTTCCATATCAAAGAAAACAGGGTTGTTAATCAAGAGTTGTGGTTCTTGTGCACTACACTTCTCCTCAACAGGGTCTATCCACCTATGAAGTTTCAAGTTAATAGCTATTATACTTTCGGAGATATGCTCTGGACAAGTTTAGTGACAGAAGGACGGAGGGATGGATTGATGGACGTTTTTCAAAAATATTTTCCTGATTCTAAATAAGTATTAAAAAACATTAACTTGATAAAAAATAAAACTAATTGGTCTTTGGAATTCTTTTCTTACAGCACTTTAATTTTTATGGGATTATTATTTCTTTTTTAGTAAAAACATGAGAGAGTTAGATATCATTACATGGGTATTAAATATAATATTTTTTATGATCATATTCATAGGAAAATATATGGGGGAAAAAGGGTTGAACAAACCAGGGTATGAATGATTGAGATAATACCATGTTGGATAAAAAAGATGGACTTAATCCTAAAGATACTTGTATGTTATTTCGAATAGGGTTGAAAACAAGAGCTAAGTATAACTAGTATGGATTCTATCTGTATTATTTTGGCAAAGATAAAGATCGCGGAAAGTGCATATTTTAAACAAATCAATGCATTGAATAACCTGACTCGTTTAACCTTTCCATCAAGAATTTAATTTTAACCATAATCAGGGGTTTCGTTTGACCCGAGACCTCGGGTTTTGACGCACAGAAAGTAAAAAAATGCATTTTTGACGCTAAAAAATTTGTCACTGTGTGTCATTTTGACTCTCGAAAATTAGCAGCCATGCGTCAAGGGTCATTTATAATTGTGCGAAAATTATTTGAAAATGGTTAATTGATTATGAAAATATACACCCCTATCAAGAATAACACCAAGCTTGATTGGTAATTAACACTCTGGAGTGGAGGTCACTAACAAGGTGACAATAGCCGGTCGCACCTATCAAGGTAACTTATGATAACTATGTTACCTTAAGTGATTTAACTTTCAAATAAGTTCCCACGAAACTTTAACAATTACAAGAATGGGGGTAGAAAAGTTTCCATTATTTTTATAAGATGAAAACATCGAATTTCAAAGGTATTCTTACTTGCCATTGGTAAGAAATGAATGATATCTTGGGAGGACCTACAGAGGCAACAATCATTTAGACAAGCCTTCAGACACTTTACAAAGCTTGTTGAGGAAAATGCAGTGAAATTCTGGTTAAATTTATTTCATATTCATCAATGAAAAGGTTATTTGGTTAATTCCCATGGTCATGAAACGAAGATGTATGGAGAGCTTCTTTGTAACAGTTCCCATTTGTAAAATGACAGATATTTTATAAATTCAAAGCCCCGCTTGACATGTGAAACCATTTTTTAAAAAAAGGAAATAATGGAATGTATTTCTGTGAGTATCATTGTATTTATTTCGATCAAAAAAGCTCTTTTTATGGTAATTCATACGTATATCTGGAATTAGGGTGTATCCGAAAAATACACTTTCATTCCGGCACAATTACGATTATAAACACGTAAAACGCCACTTTGCTTTAAAAATTAAGCTCAACTGTTAAAAAAAGTAGTCTCTATATCATCTAGGGTTTCAACATTGATGACACGTAGTAAGAGCTGGGAAGTTTGTTTGTATTTCCGTTTATTTATCGTCGCTACCGTAGCACATGCCCATATGAGCGACGCCCCCAGAAGACGGTTAGTTGTTACGGGGGATAGTGCAAGGATACAGGAGGAAACTACTGAGAGCCCCGCCTGGTTCTTTAACGTGCTCGATGGATAGCATCGTCACACGGGGCCTCGGTTTAACGTCTCATCCGAAAGACAATTAGTTAGTTAGTTGATATGGTCAGCCCAGGGCTCGAACCCGTGATCTTGAGGTTTGAAGTCAAGTGCTCTACCAACTGAGCTAATCGGGCTGACAAGAGCTGGGAACAACCTGTTAATCTTTTTTATACCGATCTCATCGGTTTTTTCACCAGAACTACCCAAAGATTTAAGGGAGGTCACTCTAATACTAAAACTAAGCAGAGTAACTCTTGATATCAGTAGGGCCCATTGATCATGAAAATATACACCCTCATCATGGCTAACAGGAAAAAAATAAAAAAAATTCAAGGTCAGGGAAAAGTCAGGGAATTTTGAAATTATTCAGGGAAAATAAAAAATATGGCCAAAGTCAGGGAATTTCAGAATCAACTGTAGAAATTTATAATAAATAAAGGAAAATCAACAAGTGGCTATGGCAGATTCTTCTTAAAAAGGCAAGGATGTGTTTGCCATTGTATCTCCTTAGAAAGCATATTGTATTGAGAGAGAAAATGCCTATGAGACAGTTTTGTTTGTAAAGTGCAAACACACATTAGAAGAAACTGAAATGGTTTTAAGCTCCCCTTGCCTTCTGAGCTGTAAATGCCGACGATCTTGGTCAGGGAATTTTGAAATTCAGGAAAAATGAGGTTCATGTATGAAAATTGATCAAAAGGATAATTTAATGCATGACAAGTCTAATATTGCTGTACATGGATATATGTGTTTGTGCACGATTCATAGTGATGGGCTGATAATCGATTATAATCGATAGCCAGTTGGTTTGGGCTTCCGATTACAATAATGGACTAAGAAATTTCATAATCGTTTAACTGGTTTGTAACACATTTTTGTGATCCCCTGTTGTCCGGCGTCCGTCCGTCGTGCGTCGTGTGTCGTCCGTCAACAATTTCTTTAAAAAACATCTCCTCCTAAACCACTGGGCCAATTTTAACCAAATTTGGCAGAAATATTCCCTAGGTGGTCCCCTTCAAAAATAGCTAAAAGAATTGAAATCTGTTAAAAACTCTGGTTGCCATGGCAACAAAAGTGAAATTTTAAAATAATCTTTAAAAATCTTCTCCTCCTGATCCAGAAGGCATAGAGCCTTGATATTTTGCATGAAGCATCAGTATATTGACCTCTTTCAAAATAGCTTAAATCATGATCCTAGGGTCCCAAGGGGCGGAGCCCCAGGGGGGGGGGAGGTTATATAGAAATAAAGAACGATTTTTTTAAATGACATCTCCTCCCTAACCACTGGGCCAATTTGAACCAAATTTGGCAGAAATGTTGCTTAGATGGTCCCCTTCAAAAATAGCTAAAAGAATTGAAATCTGTTAAAAACTCTGGTTGCCATGGCAACAAAAGTGAAATTTTAAAATAATCTTTAAAAATCTTCTCCTCCTGACCCAGAAGGCATAGAGCTTTGATACTTTGCATGAAGCATCAGTATATAGACCTCTTACAAAATAGCTTAAATCATGATCCTAGGGTCCCCAGGGGCAGAGCCCCAGGGGGATGGGGTTTATATAGAAATAAAGAACGATTTTTTAAATGACTTCTCCTTCCAATTCACAGGGCCAATTTGAACCAAATTTGGCAGAAATATTCCCTAGGTGGTCCCCTTCAAAAATAGCTAAAAGAATTGAAATCTGTTAAAAACTCTGGTTGCCATGGTAACAAAAGTGAAATTTTAAAATAATCTTTAAAAATCTTCTCCTCCTGACCCAGAAGGCGTAGAGCCTTGATATTTTGCATGAAGTATCAGTATAATGACCTCTTTCAAAATAGCTAAAATCATGATCCTCGGGTCCCCAGGGGCGGAGCCCCGGGGGGGGGGGGTTATAAAGAAATAAAGAATGATTTTTTAATGACATCTCCTCTCTCAAACCACTGGGCAGATTTGAACCAAATTTGCCAGAAATGTTGCTTACTTGGTCCCCTTCATAAATAGATAAAAGAATTGAAATCTGTTAAAAACTCTGTTTGCCATGGCAACAAACCGAAATTTTAAAATGATCTTTTAAATCTTCTCTTCCTGACCCAGAGGGCGTAGAGCCTTGAAATTTTGCAGGAAGCATCAGTATATTGACCTCTTTCAAAATAGCTAAAATCATGATCCTCGGGTCCCCAGGGGCGGAGCCCCAGGGGGGGAGGGGGTATATAGAAATAAAGAACGATTTTTTAAATGACATCTCCTCCCAATTCACAGGGACAATTTGAACCAAATATTGCAGAAATGTTCCTAAGGTGGTCCCTGTTAAAATCAGATGAAAGAATTGAAATCCGTTAAAAACTCTGGTTGCCATGGCAACAAAAGTGAAATTTCAAAATAATCTTTAAGAATCTTCTCCTCCCGACCCAGAGGGCGTAGAGCCTTGATATTTTGCATGAAACATCAGTTTATTGATCTCTTACAAAATAGCTAAAATCATGATCCTAGGGTCTTCAGGGGCAGACCCAGGGTGGGGGGGTATAGGCATGAAGCATCAGTTCACAGACTTCTTCTTATTTCTGAAATTATAACCCATGGAAAAAGTTTTTTCCTTCTTTCAAATCAGCACTAAAGCCTTAGAATTTTTAAATTAGGCTTTTGGATCCCCAGGTTCATAGTCTTTATATGTAATTGTGGCCCACTTGTTTCATAATCCTAACCTTAACATGAAATTAGACTGTTGAAAGAAAAGGAGCCTTTATCTCAGGTGAGCGCCCTAGGGCCAACGGCCCTCTTGTTATCTGTATTTGTTTCATAGGAAAAACATCACAATCATAATGCCATGTTTTAAGAATTGACTGCAGTTGCTGAATGACTCTTTGACTTTAAATCCATTCCAACACAATGACGCTTTTGGACAATTCCCATCAAAAACAATTATGAAAAAAATTGTGTAAAATGAAGAAATTACTTGTCACAAGCAATTTATTCATTTTGCACAATAATACACCCAGAAACGAGGAAAAATTCTTACT
Organism: Fragum fragum; assembly: GCA_946902895.1. NCBI lineage: Eukaryota > Metazoa > Mollusca > Bivalvia > Cardiida > Cardiidae > Fragum > Fragum fragum. The sequence continues at coordinate 12,640,849 of OX336378.1, forward strand.
TTTTATTAAATTGAAATTGTTGTCTTCAAATCCTTTCAATTTGTCAAAATCTTTGTCTCTCTGGGTAGAAAACAACTAGAATTTGCAGGAATTTTGGAGCACCATTTTTTAAAAAATTTAGAGTGAAAACCCTCGTTCATAGGTTAACCCATTCCAACACATTGACACTTTTTGATGCCGCCCCAGAAAAAAAAAATTGGGAAAAAAAAAGTGTAAAATGAAGAAATTGCCCGCAACAAGCAATTTCTTCGTTTTACACAATTTTTTCTACCATGCAAGTTGAAAAATTCTTAAATTTCAAAAACTTTAAATTGTCGTGTGCAACTCCTTTCAATTTGAACCAGTTTCAAATTTTGCTGTCTGGTAATGGGTTAACCCTTTCCCGTTTTTGGAAATTTAAGACAAGTCCAAATTGAAAGAGGTTGCAGATGACAATGACAACTGGATGCTATTTGAAATGAACCCATCCTATGTGGTAGAAAATATTGTGGAAAAAAGAGAAATTGAGTGTTACAAGCAATTTCTTCTTTTTTCCACAATGTTTTCTCAAGTTTAAAATCACAGGAACGTGAAATCCTGTATTTGAACAGGAAAGGGTTAAACACAAATCTTAGAGTGGACTCGGAATTGTCTTTTTCAGACCTACAGATAGAGGGCATAATTTGCTTTTCAATTTGAATAATTTTTCAATACTGCCATAAACCCTATGTTGGAGGTACCTATTTGAAGCGTCTCAAAGAGACAATTCAAATGAGTACCCGCAACATAGGGTTTCGTCCAGAAATAAGAATTTTAGAATGATTTTAAACCCACTTATCTTGTCCTTTTGTATTTACAGATTCTTTGAGTTTTTGTGCAGACATGGATGCAAGCAAACCTGAACCTAAATTTAAAGAGAAATCTATGTTAAAGTAAGTAATCATTATCAAGTTTGAACCTATATGATTTTGAAATTTACGTAACAAGCTAGCACTTTGAGTTCCTAACTTCCTTCATTCAAACTGATTACCCTTCCAAGTCTTGGGAGACTTGAGTGCATGTCAGATATTGCATTAATAGAAAATGTTTATGCTGCTGTTTAAAATCTCAGTAATACTTTATCTCACATCGAATAGTTCAAAACGGCCTGTTTTAAGAACTTTACATTTTGTGTTAACAACAACATTTGTAAAAAAATTGTATCAAAAAGATGACTTTTGGAATGAAAAATATGAAAAAAATCAAGGAAGCTATGCTCGGATGACAAATAGGCATGAAGTGTTAGGGCAATTACTTAATTCAAAAGGTTAATGAAACTGAATTTAAACTGTTAATAGAAAATATTTTTTAAGGCTCTTCTTAATTGAAAGAAATTGCAGACAACATTTCAAAAAATTGAAATTTTGGGGTCTTTTTTAACTTTTTTTATAGAAAACATTTAGTTAAATGAAGAAATAGCTTGTAACAGACAAGCAATTACTTCATTTTACACAAAGTTTTCCCAATTATTTCTCTTGAGGGGCATCCAAAAGCAACATAGTGTTGCATTAAGTTAAGACTGATAGAAACATGCCACTCAAATAAATTGGTAGGGGTCTCTGCTACACATTTTCTACAGGGGACAGTCAGGTAAAAAGACTAGTAGGGGCCATTCGCCCATGGCCCTTAACTTTTTGGCTTGGCCTCTGAACGTTTTGAGAAAATACCCTTACCCTTAATTTTAAATATTGAAGATTTGGTAGCTAGGCCCCTCAATTGAAATTGTCAGTCTTTTCCCCTGGACAGGAGGATTGTGAAAATTCAGGGAATTAATCTAATTTTGGGAAAATTGAAGGGATTGTAAACAAGTATTTTATAGGTTTAAATATCATTAAAGGGCAAATCCATAGGGGTAACATAATTCAAATTTTCAAAATTCCATTAATAAACATGTGCATTGATACTCATTGATTTTTCTTGAGTTTGTTTCAAAAACACTTTATTGGAGTTTTTATTTTTACCTTTTCGTTTTTACGGCATCGCTTATGTCCCTTACCTATTGGATACATATGCTTAACTCCCCTGAATTGTGACGTCATAGTAGAAGTTTATTGAAAATGGACGTAGAGTATGACAGCGATTTGAGCAATATTCCCGAAGAAGAAATGGATGTTTCTGCTACTTTAAGGCCATATGTGTACGAACCAGTTTGAAGGGCAATTGCTACGGAATCGGAGGATAGTGATGATTATATTCTTCGTCTTCTTTTTGCCCCGATTTTGACGATAATGTTCCTGAGGTGTCAACATGGTGAGTGATCAATATTTGCGGCGAATATTGCCCTTTATAAATATTAGAATCGTAACAAATTTAATTTACTCCCTTTTTGAACGTTTGAATCTGACTTGAACAACGAATTTAAATGAAGATCCCAATGAAGTGACGTTTGCGAGTGAGACCCCTTTTGAATTATCCCTGGACTATTAACACTGTAACAAAAACTCCTCTGAATTTTCTTCTACCAAAAATTTACCATCAAACATCTCGTTTGTAAATTTAAAACGAGAATAAGAAATTATGTGCATGACATTCCCAGTCTTATTGTCCAAATAGTGCATTAGATGATTATCTGGCTGTCATAAGAAACTTTCAGTCTGTAGCTATCTACTAGGTGCAAAGTGAAGTCTGATCGGACAGGATTATATGCAAATGTCTAACACTGGCTCAAATGGTTTTGGTTGCTTGAATCAGTACTACATTGTCCAATGTTTGAAAACAGTTCTTGGTATATGGTTTACAATTGTGCCCCCATCAGAAAAGTTACAGTAACGTTTGTTTACTCTCTGTAAATATGGACAGTAAATCATTCTCAAATATGAAAATTATAATAAATAATTCAATTTCACAGGTGCCAGTGCAAGATTTGTGTGAATATGCCAACTGTGACAGAATTCAAGTGCTGCAAGACAACAAACAGTATAGATGGGAAGGATGAAGCAGGATTGACACGCATAACAGATCACATTGCATTCCGAGTGAATTGTCTGAACATTCATGTATTGGGAGTTACCTACTATGACCATTCATTACAGACAGGCCCACTTGAGGAAAACCAAAGAATTCATGAGTAAGTAAAATATTGTTTTGTTATAGTGCTAAATTATTTTTCATAAATGACCTACATTGTTTATAACCCTTTCCTGTTTTCTAAAAATTTAGACCCGTCCAATTTCAAAGGACTTGCAGACGAAAATTCAAAGTGGATTCTAGTTGAAAGTAAGCATTCAGTGGGATTTGAAATGTTGTGGAAAAAGAAGAAATTGCTTGATATAAGCAATTTCTTCTTTTTCTACAATGTTTCTTATTCATAAATTTACAGGGATGTAAAATCAGGGATTGAACAGAAAAGGGTTAAGGCAAGGAAACTTACCCCATTACCACACAATCCAATGTTCTGACATACTGAAGCAATGTAGTTTGCAAAAAAATAGTGGGAAAAGGAGTAATTGCTTGTAACATGCAATTTGTCCTTATACAAAGTTTACTACCCCATTCAACACTTAATCTCTTAAAATTCAGTGATTTACCAATTGTCAGCTGTCAAAGAATTATTTTTTACGATCAATTCATTCATTTAGACCAAAAGTGAACTTTGGACTGCAATTTTGGACATCTTTTAGGCATTTTTCTTGGTTTGTGGACCTTGACATTGTAACTGCAGCTAATTCAGTCTGTAGTTACAATTTAGATCACCAACCAACCATCTTGGAAACACTGTAGAAAAAGAAGAAAATGCTTGTTACTTGATTCTGTCGTATGTAAGACAAAGCCTGTAAAGATCATCAACTTTATATTGTCATCTGCTACTTTTTGAATTTGGACCATTCCCAACTCTGTGGTCTATCACTAAGTTAAACATCACCAAAAAAATTTTGGTTTAAAAGCTAAGATCTCTTTACATTTTTTTATTCTAGGCTACACAGACACCTGGCCTCTAGGCGATTGGAAAGGAGCGAGGAAAGTGATTCCTTCACATGTGGTGACTGCTATCAGAGACATGATTCCCTCTGTGGACTATTGAAAGAAAGAAATTCTGGTTGTCAACCTTTCAATTCTTTAAATCCATTATAAACCATTTTATGATACACCTCAAGAAATGGCTTTGATTAAAATTGTTGAAAATTTGGAAATTTCTTGTTGCAACCAATTTCTTCATTTCCCACAATGTTTCTTGCCAAGGAAATGTTTTCTGTCATGTTATAAAAAAAAAATTAAGATTAATTCATACATGACATAAATTATGACCTTTTCCAGTATCATCTTAGCTTATTCCCAAAGTCATAGTAAGTTGCAATAGAATAATAAGGACTTTAACAAGGAGTTATACAGTCCTTGGAATAAACATAGATCACGGGTGAAAATCAAGGGTGCCATATACATCACTAGTTTGTCCAACATGAAAGGATGGGATATGCATATATTATGTAATCATTTCCTGTATTGTTTAAAACACTAATTAAGACATGACCATGGCCTAAGTTTACCCTTTACCAAGCAATCAGTAGCTTGTCTTTCCGCTAGTGACTATTGTGATCTTTGAAAAAAATTGAACTTAATGATAGCCACTATTTTCTGTTCAATTATCTGTACCTCCTTTTAACTCATTACAACTAAATCCTCTATTTTTACTCACAGTAGGAGAAAGTTGTGACAAATATTGGGGGAAAAGGAGAAATTGCTTGTGACTAGCAATAGCAAATTTTCTCAAATTTTTGAAGCCTATTTACGATAATTATTCAATTTTGGCACAAATTAAGTTGTCATCTGCAACCTCTTTCAATAAAAAAACATTTTTTTTAATTTGATCTTAAAATTTTTTGCCCAGTAATAACTCATTCATACGCAATCCTGTCCGTCTAAGCCCAATTTTAAAAAAAAATCAAAAAAGATTGTGGAAAATGAAGAAATCGCTTGGTACAAGCAATTTCTTCATTATCCACAATGTTTTCTACAAAGGCAAGCAAACGAAAAATCAGGAGCATTAGTTGATACCTTAAGATCTATTGTACTGGAGAAATATTGAAGGATCCTAATGGAATCTCTAGCCTGGAATTGCTGGGTTCCCTTCCAATTTTAAGGGATCCCGGAACACTGTTAGTGTCGACCCCTTAATGTGTCTAAATGGATTTTTTGGTAATAAAAAAAGGAAATACCTTCTAACAACCATGTAAAAGGAACATTTTGAAAATTTGCTGGAATTCTAGATAAAGAGTATGTTTATGAGGGAAATATGTTCATATCAATAATAAACACAGGTCTAAGTAGTTGATAACAGCAATTAAATTCAAAGCACCTCTCAATTTGGACTAGTCTAAAATTATGTCATTTTGGAATGGGATCAATGAAAAATGAGAGTATGACTAGAGGAGAAAATGGTGAGAATAAGGGGAAATGACTTATAATTATTAATTTCTCATTTTGCCACACAGTTTTCGTGAATATGTCAAACTTGACCAATGGCTGGCCCGCCCTTTACTTCATAGTCTCCGCTCATGAACTCCAACAGGAAGTTCGGCTTTGATTTTTAACAGCGTTCTCTTGCAAAATTTATGCCAAGTAGCATGTAACAAAAAGTAAAATGGTTGGTTGATGACCTAAACGTGGTAACTACAGCTTGAAAAGGCTGTAGTTACAATGTTTAAGCCGCCAAATCAAAAATAATAAAAAATAAAGGTAAACAAAAATGGCAACCAATGTCGGAGTTGATAAGCTCAGGTCAGGGCTGAATGAATTATTTGATAGGTCGGTATACTCCTCTATTTAAAGTCTCGTTTGGTCAATATATTGGAAGGACAATATCCGAGATGAACAAAATGGGAACCCTTTCAGTTCTGCTGTCTCACGAAAAATCGGTCCATAATGTGATTCGTTCATTGTTTTATATAATCCCAACCCCCACAATATATGGCCGAGATATCAATTTGTTCACCAAATTGATCTAACCGCTGTTGCAGCTTCTTCCTCGAAATTGCCCTAGCTCAGTGATGGTCGGCATGTCGGTTCTTCTTCCCGTCGGTTCTCCGAGATCAAGATTGTTGGCACGGCGTCAGGTTTCAATCGGAGTCGAACGTTCTTAAAACAACGTCATTTGCTAGTTTCGGGCTAATCAAAAACTTGAAATTAAAGTGTCTCACACAAAGCTTTGCATGACTCGGTGGCTCAAAATTTGTCACTGCTGTCCGCTATGAATTCCCAATTTTTTTCTTTTAAAATCAATCGGAAACGTAAAAATGCTGATCCTCTGAGTCCCCGATTCAACATTACAACCGTAAGCGGCACAGATCGTCATTATTCTCCTTTAAAATCGATTTTTTACGTATTATCGCCTGTATTTAGTACAGCAACCATTGGACATGTAAAACAGATAGCTTCTACTATGACGTCACAAATGCAGGGGAGATAAGCGGTTTGGGGAATGTACAGGGGAAGTAAGCGATGCGCTGTTTTGGGGCAGTATTAAATCTTGACATTTCGAATTGGTTTTTGTACATGTGCACGGTCTGCAATCGCGAAAATATTGTTTGTGTGTTAAATTAACACCATATACTTGAAAAATAATGAATGAAAAGACAATATAAAAATTTCTTTGAATTTGACCTTTAATCACCTCTAAGTAAGACTTTATTTAACCTTCTCTTCTGCTCCATGCCTAAATTTTTGTTAAATTTACCAGTCAAATGAAAATTTGGAATTTTAGTTAATTTTCTGCTTTGAATTGGGGGAAAAAAGGTACTTGCTATGGACTTGGGCTATTATTTGGCCCCAGATATTATTCATGGATTTGAACGAAACTTTTACAGTATTTTCCTCTTAGTCACTTGACCTTGTTATCACTGGGGTTTTGTTATTTCGGGCTGTGTCATAGAAAATGGGGGCTTATTAGAAAATTTCTTGTTAACACATTAAGATTCACCTACCTTAATGGAAGGATACAAATGAAATTTTCACAGATTATTCCTCGTCACCTGAGCTTGTGTATTTTGACAGGGTTTTGCCATATAAGGCTGTGTTACAGAAAAAAGGAAGATTAATGCAACATTTTTGTCTTGACAAGTTGGTGGCACATATTGTTGCTATGGCAGTCTTGGGTTGTGTGTAGTGTAATTGATTGCAAGTATAAAATCTGTCTGTAAACAGTTTGGGAAATGCATAAAAATTATTTGTCACAATTGCTTGAAGTCCTTCTTAGCTGCTCAAGCCATCTCGAAATTACTGAAATACAAAAAAAGATTGTAAAAATAAAAAATTGTGTTGATTGATACCTAGTTGATTTACAGTACCTTCTCAGGGGTCAGTGGGCATGGGGAGCAATCTACCAGTTGGTTAACCCATTCCAACTCAATTCCTCCTTTTTACGCCCCTCAAGAAAAAAGCCTTGGAAAACATTGTGGAAAATGAAGAAATTGCTTGTATCAAGCAATTTCTTCATTATCCACAATGTTTTCTATCAAAAAAGACGAAAAAAATCAAAATTCCATCAACTTGAAATTGTCATCTGCAGCTTCTTTCAATTTGGACCAGTCTAAAATTTTGCTGTGTTGGAATGGGTGGAAAAACAAATTCCCCCTATTTCACAGATCCCTATTTAACCCATTCCCATACAATTACGCATTTAAACGCCCCTTAACATGAAGGCTTAAGAAAACATTGTGGAAAATGAAGAAATTGCTAGTAACAAAACAGAGAAAGATTTTAAAGATTTCATCAACTTAAAATTGTCGCCTGCAACTTCTTAGAATTTGAACTGGTCTAAAATCTTATTGTGTCAGAATGGGTTAATAAGGGGTAACAATATTCTAAAATCCTTACTTCTCTATAAAACTCTAAGTTGTCGGTACTCATTTGTCTCGTCTTGATGAGAGAATTCAGATGAGTACCTACAACATAGGGGTATTGGCATTATTGATGAAGAATCTCAAATTTATCCAAATTACGTCTTCTATCTCTCTATCCCTCTAGATGTATTTTTCATCTTTTGCACTCCTTTCTATTTTTCATCTATTGCACTTTTTTAGCATTTAGTAGAAGATACTCTATATTTGGCAGCGATTCATAAAACCTGGTTGCTTATACATGTGAATTCATTAAGTCTGTTTTGTGATAAAATTATGGAACATGGATCAAAAAAAGTAAATTAGTTGTTAGATGACGTAACCATTGCCTTGAATAAGCTGCGGTTACAACATTAAAGTTGCCATACCAAATAGCCCCACATATGTGGTCGACCAATATCAGAGTTCAAATTTCACTTCTGGGTGAAATGAATTTGATTCGTCCAGACTTTTTGATTGACAGCTAGGATCCGTTTGTCTTTCAGACTGTCTATTGGTTATCTTTTTTTTTGCACAGCTTCTCCTGCAGGATCAAGAAGAATGAACTGACACTTGCTATAATGTATCTCTGATGTTTAGATGTGCATATGACATGTGAAATTCAAATCACTCTAGTCAATCTACAATTATCTTAAATTATCTACCCTCAAATTGAATTGAAAATAAATATCACCATTTCCATATGTGAAATCCTAATCACTCCAGTCCTTTTTGAGTTGTCTGCCCTTGAAATAAATCACCGTCTTTCTTGTGTACCACACTCCACCTACAGTTTCAATCAAACAAGTTACAACTTTGCACAAATCTTAATAGTCTCTAGTGGTGCATGCAAAGTTAAGAATTAAGATAACTCCAGTTCTTCATCAATTATCTGCCCTTGAGTTGAAAAATTGCCTAATTTCTAGTGCAAGCAACTTTTCAAATGGTAATAACTTTTGTCTTGTGTTGATTGCAAATTATTGAAATTTACTTCAATGATTTGCCATGATGTGTTCTTGTGCTTGAGATCTTAAACATTTGTCTTTTCAGTGATTAATAGATTGACTTCCCTTTGTTTAGTGGATTGCTTCTTGTAAGACAAGTCACAACTGTATTCTTTGGGTACTGCCATTTTGTTGATATAAAGTTTAATCTTATCTGTCAAGGTCAGTTTTCAAGGTCAGTTTTATCATAAAAACTTATGGTAAAATATTATATTCACTGACAAGCCCCTTTGGGCGTATATGCGCTGGGCTGCAAAGCTCTTGTAAAGTTGTGATTAAATTGTGACCTTCCTTCCCTTTCAGGATTCCTAACAGGGAAAGTGACGAATTTAAACAAGAAAGTAGTTCCACCTACAGGTTAGTGTATGCTTTTGCAAATCTTTACCTCATACTCAGAAATATGTGATCTGCCACATATGAAGGCTAGCTGCAATAATGTAGCCCTCTTTATGATAATCTGTTGACAAGGCTCGCCATCAGATTATAGGAAAGAGGGCTACATTAATCGCAGCTAAAAAGGAGCCTCTTCCTTACCCATGTCATGGGGAATAAAATCCATTTGAAAATTGCATGAATATCAATGGACTGAATGTACCCCAAGCATCAGATTTGAATCTTAATATATTTCTTTTGAAAAACTATTCTTGACTTGAATCCCATACAGGTGGTGTAGACCATGATTAGGCTGCACAGATGTGAAGGCTGATCTTTATCTATACCTTCAGCTAAACAGGGTTCATAATGACAATTGTAAAAGTTTTACCAACCCAGCATTGGATCTTCAAAGGGTCAATAAGGGCAGGCCCTAGTACATGAGTCTCAGCCTAGCAAAACCTGTGTCTGTAAACACATTACCAGACAACAAAATATTAGACAGGAAAGAAGTTGCAGAAGACCATTAATGTGCCCCCACATTGAAAGATTGAGGGCATATTGTTTTACGGTTGTCTGGCTGTAACTTTAACAATCACAATTTTTTCAAGTCTATTTAAGATACAATGCTCATATTTGGCATGATGATGATCTCCTTGATAAGCATCCACTGATACCCAGGTTGAGGTCATGTGACAAGGTCAAGGTCATTTGTCAAGGTTCTAATTTTCCTTGTCATTCTGATTCCAGAAATTCTTGCCTTGACAATGGCTTTGGCAAGTGTATAGACTAAGATAAGCCTGCACCGACATGCAGTCTGGTCTTAGCCTACACTACCTGCTTAGTGTTGTTGTTATGAGAGATATCTTTCAATACAAGATTGATCTAATTATGTCAAAGTTTTCAAATATAGTGAAAAGAGGAAAAATATTCAGCAGAACAAGGGTTAACTTTATAATACATGTATATATTACATTAAATGATCATAGAAGAGGAGACCTGAAAGAATTTGGTCCATCTGGTCCTATTACAGGCCTGTTTAAAAAGTCAGTTAGTGTTAGTGAATTTTGCAGTTGTACTTGTTTGTCAAAAGAATAGAAAGCCTGTTGCTTAACTCATTCCCACACAGTGACACTTTTGGACGCCCCTCAAGAAAAACAATTGGGAAAACATTCTGTAAAATGAAGAAATTGCTTGTCACAAGCATTGTGACAAGCAATTTCTTCATTTTACGTCATGTTTGCCGGAATATTTATCTTGATGGGCGTCTTGATGTGGGAATGGGTTAAGCAGTGCATTGCTATTATCAGGGTTGTGATTAAGAGGATTCTATTGTAACTAATGGATTTTGATCATTAAAATTGTTGCTTTACTTGCCATACTTTGAATTTGCTGCTCACTTTTCAGCTCAATGAGTAGCAGCAACTTTACGATGTCGTGTAGCGGGGTGGATGAACAAGATGAGAAGGAACCTTCAACCAGTGGTTGCAGGTAGTTTTCTTTTATCAATTTCCGATTTATCCAACATTATGCTGACTTAACCTATTACCTGTTGACAAAATTTGAGACTGGTCCAAATTCAAAGAGGTTGAAGACAACAAATCAAAGTTGGTTTATTTTGGAAAACAAGGGCCATAAGAGATAAAAAATATTCTGAGAAAAGAAAAAATTGCTGTTTAAAAGCAATTTCTGGTTTTCTCACAATGATTCAATATCTATATTTCTTTGATGTGTGAAAATATGGGATTGAGTGTTAATAGTTAATCCATCAATCACCAGACAACAATATTTTGGACTCAAAGAAGTTGCAAACAACAATTTCAAGTTGATGAAATTTTAAAGATATTCATCTTTATGTATTTTTTTTAAATCATAAAAACTTACAAACATATGAAAAATCATATTTGAACATCCATAAGAACAATTTCTTTGAAAAACATTTTGGATAATGAAGAAATTGCTTATAACAAGCAATTTCTTCATCTTCCACAATGTTTTCAAAAGCTTTTATACTGAGGGGCGTGTAAAGGCGTCATTGTGTGGGAATTGGTTAAGTCAGTTCCTTCATTACCCATAAAATTTGCTACACCAAAAGACAAAGTTTTTCAAATTTCCATCTACTATAAATTGTTATCTGCAACTTCTTTCAATTTGGACCTGTCTTAAATTTTGTTATCTTATAATGGGTTCTATCAATTGACCATATTATATATCGAAGCACCATTCACTGGTCAAAATTAGAACTTGACCCTTCCTTATGTATCTATGTTATGTAGCTCCACGTGTTTTATTATTATATAATTATCACATAGTCTGATCATACGTCCTCGGACGTGAGGTATTCTTATCCTTTTCTTGAAAAAATAAATACATAACTGCTACTTTCAGACACCTAGAATAGTTTTAAAAAGGATATTTCTATAAGTTCAATTTTAAAAGTAATCAAATTTAGTTCATGCATTGACAGTTTCCTGTCCTGATTCTTTGTAAGTTTGTTTTGTTTCCAAGTTCGGCCTTTTATGGTACTTTTTGATTGATCTTGTGCATGGTTTTTTGAGCGTGAAGGGCAAAATTTTGGTAAGGGCAAGAATTATGAAAGGAGGTTCTTTGTAAGAATTAGTAGTTGTGAGTGAGTGAGGAGTTATAACATGGCTGTATATTTGGTAATATTTCTTTTGCGCTATTAGACATGGAATTAAAAAAAAAAAAGTCATTTAGAAATATATTACTAAGATTACAATTAATTTAGAATTTTAAGTACTCACATTAATTAAATGTTTGCGGCACTGCTGTTAAATGTGATAAAGGGGCCTTATGCCAAGACAATTATTTGAAAAAGAGGTATGACCCTACAAGATAGTATTTTGAAAATCCAAACCCTGTGTGGTTGGTACAAGTTGGAATCCTTTGAGTGCCCCCGGCAACTCGTTTGACGAAAAATTATTAGACTGGTCCAAATTCAAAGATGCTGCTGATGACAAATTGTAGTTGAAATTTTTAATATTTTTTTAATTTTGAAGTAGAAAACATTGTGGATAATGAAGAAATTGCTTGTAACAAGCAATTTCATCATTATCCACAAATTTTCCAAAGCTTGTTTTCTTTGGGGTGTCTTAAACATCATTGTGTTGGAATGGGTTAGAGCAACATAAAAACCCAGAATAAATAATGTGCAGTTTGAAATGAAAATCACTATATAAAGAGGCCAAAGCTGTGGTCATGGGTTCAAATCACAGGTTGTTGAACATCCTTTGTGTCATTTTTCTTTAACCAATGGTTAAATGATGAATAGTGTTCTTACATGTAATGGGCAGCTGATGGCTCAGAAATGGTGTTTAAAGAAATTACAAGAAGCTGTAGTAGGGTAAACAAGCCACGAGATAAAACTGTCATACTGTTCAGTGCGATTTAAATTGATGAATCAATTCTTTTATTTCAGTTCATTCCTTGCCCATGCTCAGCTACATCAGAAAGCCAAAAAGAAAGAGAGAGTAAAGGAGTATCTGAAGGAATTGAAATCCATCGTCCAACCTGTTAAAGGTGGCCATGGAAGGATGGGGACTCTTTCTACTCTACAGCATGTCCTTACTAGTATGAGGAAAATGAAAGGTAAAAAAGTAATCCTTATCCTGCTGAACATGTAATGTATCTGTTTTGCGGGAGGACATATGTATAGACAAAGATCAGACTGCACATAATTGTGTGTTCAGTGAACTGTGCCATGACATAGATAACTCATTAAAACGCAGCAAAATTTTAGACTGGACCAAACTGAAAGACGCTGCAGACATAATTTCAAATTGATAGAATTTTATTTTTTTTTTCGTCTTTTGGGATAGAAAACAATGTGGATAATGAAGAAAATGCTTGATACAAGCAATTTCTTCATTTTCCACAATGTTTTCAAAAGCTTTTTACTTGAGGGGCGTAAAAAGGAGGGCTTGTGTGGGAATGGGTTAACTTCTCTTTCCCCAAAAGAGTTCTTGGAGAGTAGGGATAGACTGATAATTATAACTTTGTGGCCCAGACTTCCATTATTGAACATTAGAGACATAGGCATTTTCTCCAAGAATTCAGGGGCCAAGCTCAAATTTTTTGGGTGATTGGAATTTGGCCCCTGTTAAGTTATTTTCACATAGAGAAAGATTGTGTGGAAATATGTTTTACACTATATAAACAACCTAATCTTCAGATCAGGATGCAGCTGTGGCCATAGTACTGCTGGTACAACATCAGATTCTCAGTCATGAGGTCCACGGTTGGAACCCTGGTTGCGGCGAATATCCTTTCTGACATTTGTATCCCAACAATGTCTGATAATCGTAAACCTAAATGGGATGAGCAGCTAGAGGCTCAGAAAGGATGAAGTGGTAGTACTGGTGTGAGAAATGCCAGGAATCCATAGTTAGGTGCTCCAGCGGCTGTGATATGACTGAAATACTGTTAAAAGTAGCATTCGAACAAAAATATCATGATGCTTGATCAATGTTTTCAAATTTTATCATACTGATAAAGTAGAAAGTTTCTCATCTGCTGAATTGCAAATTAACCCTTCCGAACACTGATGCTTTTTGGCGGCCCTCAAGGAAAAAATTTTTGAAAACATTGTGTAAAATGAAGAAAATGCTTTTAACGGTGAAAGTTTAAAATTATAAAATTTCATGAACTCTAAATTTCTTTACTCCTTTCAATTTGGACAAGTCATAAATTCTGTAATGGGTTAACAGATAGGGACTGTAAATCCAAGAACCAGTTGACCAATCAAATTATTCATTTAGACTTGCAGTGAACTTTGAACTGGGACTTTGACCAATAATTATATCAATTATTTTTGTTTGTTTATTCAAGCTGTAGGGACAACATTTAGGTTGCCATCCAAGCATTTTACTTTTTGTTACATGCTACTGACTATAAATTCTGCAAGTGAAGACATACTTCTTGTTAAAGCTTTGTCAATTCAGTTAAGATGTACGATCTTGTACATTTTCAGAAGGGAAGCAGAAGTCAAAAATAGACAAGAAACTTTTGCCTGCTCCGGAGAAAGAGGACATGACCTCTGTGTTGCAGTGTGATCTGATGCACACTGTGTACGAATCAGACTCACATGAAAGTCTCACTAGTGAGTCGCTGAAATCAAGCGTAAGTTTTAATCTAGTTTTGATCCATTCCAACAGAATGTAACTTTTTTACACACTTTGAGGAAAGAGAAAACATTGGGGATAATAAAGAAATTGCTTGTAACAAGCAATTTCTTCACTATCCATAATGCTTTCTACCCAAAAAGATAAAGATTTTTAAAATTTCTTCATATGAAAATTTTTGTCTTAAAATTTATGTCAATTTGGACCAGTCTAAAATTTGTCATCTGGAAATGGGGTAATCACTCCATTTTCAGGACAAGAAAATCTGTAGTCCATGTTGTGTGAAAATTGAATATTGACATGACATTGGTGTTTAAACAATCATGCAAATTAAAGAAAAAAAACCACTTTTGAAATCTCATTTTAAGGTCTTTTTATATCTGTATTTGAAAAAATACATTGTTTAGAGAAGAATTAAAAGTTTGGAGTGAAGAAAATGACTTTAACCTATTACCATACCATAAAGTTTTAGACTGGTCCAAATTCAAAAAAGTTGCAGACAACAGTTTGTAGTTCATTAAATTTTAGAAATTACTGCCTTTTGAGGTAGAAAAAATTGTGGATAATGAAATTGCTTTTATAGAGCAATTTTTTCATTTTCCACAATGTTTTCTTTGCACAAAGACAAAGATATTTTTATCAGTTTGTGACATCTGGCATCTTTGAGTTGGGATGAAATGAAATGAAAATTTAGATTTTTTTTCAGTGTTATGATCTCTTTTTCGTATTTTACAGGATGAGTTGCGTATTGTATTGTCAACTTCGGACCATATTGTTCAAAGTGTATCAGGCAATTTGAGATTTGTTCTGGGGTATCCTAAGGTAAGCTAACATTCAGAAGAGATCTGTAGAAACTTTATCAGAGCATATAATCTCTAAGTTGTCTGGTCTTTCTTCTGTTCAATCCACTTCTCAACCTCTTGATTTAACCCATTCCCTCACAATCCCTCCTTAATACGCCTGTAAAGACAAAACCTTGGGAAACATTGTGAATAATGAAGAAATTGTTTGTAACAAGCAATTTTCTCATTATCCTGACTGTTTTCTACCCAAAAGGTCACAGAATTCTAAAATTTCATATACTGAAATTTCTCATCTGCAACTTCTTTCAATTTGGACCAGTCTAAAGTTTTGTTGTTTAGGATTAGGTTAACTGATAAAAAAAAATAGGCCCTGGTGTTTAATCCAGCTTGAGACAGCTTTATGGCAAAAGGAGACTTGTAGACAACAACAACAAAGACCGAACAAGCTACACATCTCAATACAGTGAATTGCAAACCTCGAAAGTTGCTTGACCCATAATCAGACGACAAACATTAATACTGGGCTGAAACAAGCTGCAGATGACTTTTGAAAGAGTGCTTAACCCATTCCCACACAATGACGCTTTTTGATGCCCCCTGAGTACAGGGACATTTGAAAATATTGTGGACAGTGAAGATATTGCTTCTGACAAGTAATTTCTTCAATGTGCACAATATTTTCTATCCTTTAATTCAAAGATTTTCTAAATTCCACCAGCTTAAATTTTTCCTATACAACTTCTTTCAATTTGGACCTATCTAAATTTTTGTATTAAGGAATGGGTAAAATTGGAAAATTAGTATCGAATAAGGTAGAAACATTAGAAGAAAAGGAAAAATTGTGCAATACATAAGTATATTTTTATATTTTAATATTTTATTTCTGATTATATCTCTTTGAATATGCAGATCACCAATAGTTTAGGAAAAGAAACTCTTTAAATTCGGAAAGATAATTTCAAAGTTTCTACCTATAGCTTGATTTTAACTTTAGTTAGAGCAAATAATCTGTAACCAGAGATATAAAGATTTAAGATAAAAAGTTGAAAATAATGTAGCAAATTGAGATAGTACTTATTACAAGCAAATTTTTTTCCAAAATCTTCAATTAAGCTATCTTTCTGCTTTACCTCAAAAAACACTATTGTAGGTTAAAAGTATTTTTATGCCCCTGCAACAATAGATCAGGGCATATTGTTTTACTGGTGTATGTTTGTCTGTCTGTCTGCAAAAGTTAACCTGCCAATTTTCCTATAACTTCAACCCTGATTAAGTTACAATGCTAATATTTGGTATGTAGATAGGTCTCAACAAGGCGCAATTTGGGAGGTTCACTTCTTCAAGATCAAGGTCAAAATTTTTACCCTTTTCCCTAAAACATTACTCAAAAACTTAACCTGCTGACTAAACATTTTTCTATAAATTTATCCCCAATTTAGTTAGAATGCTACTATTTGGTATGTAGATAGGTCTCCACAAGATGCAACTGGGGAAGGTCATTTCATCAAGGCCAAGGTCAAAATTTTAACCCTTTTCCCTAAAACGTTACTCAAAAACTTAACCTGCCAACTAAACATTTACCTTTAACTTCATCCCTGATTAAGCTACAAGGCTAATATTTGGTATGTAGAAAGGTTTAAACAAGGTGCAACTGGGGAAGGCCATTACATCAAGAACAAGGTCAAAATTTAACCCTTTTCCCTAAAACTTTACTCAGAATCTTAACCTGCCTACTAAACATTTTCCTATAACTTCATCCCTGATTAAGTAAAAAGTGCTTATATTTTGTATGTAGATTGGTCTCAACAAGGCGCAACTTGGGGAGGCCATTTCATCAAGGTCAAGGTCAAAATTTAACCCTTTTCCCTAAAATATTACTCAAAAACTTAACCTGCCAACTAAACATTTTCCTATAACTTCATCCCTAATTAAGTTACAATGCTACCATTTGGTATGTACATAGGTCTTAACAAGGTGAAACTGGGGCAGGTCATTTAATTAATGTCAAGGTCAAAATTTAACCTTTTTCCCTTAAGCAAAGAAAAAAACCCAATAAAAATCACCCGTTTCTAAAGAATTCCTGTTTCACAAACACATCTTGTTTTGTCTTGTTTTGTTGTTTTTTTAGGTAAGAGTTATAGTGATAATGATATTTTTGTTAACTCTTTTCTATACAAAACTGGGATATTATGTATATTTGGGAAAACGTTGTGGAAAAAGAAGAGATTGCTTGAAAGAAGCAATTTCTTTTTATCCCACAAAATGTTCTACCACATAGGATGGTTTTATTTCAGATTTCATCCAATTTTTAGCTCCAATGGCTGAAAGCCAGTGATCTATTGGCATAGCGTTGTGTCGGGTGTTCCGTCCGTAAACTTTTACTTCAAATATCTTCTGTTCAGAAAGTACTGAACTGATTTCAATCAAATTTCACAGAAATGATCCTTTGGTGACCCTTTTTCAGTTTCCTTCAAAGAATTTTGATCGGATGAAAAACAGTTTTGAAAATCAAAGTCTTACAAACTGTAGGATGGTTTTTAACCGAAACTTCTCAGAAATGATAAGTAAATTCAGGCTTGTGGAGCAAATCAGGTGCTCAAGCGCCTCTAGTTATTTGTCGTTTGCAACTTCTTTCACTTTGGACAGTCTAAAATTTAAAAAAAAACAAAACGGAAAGGGTTTAAGAGTAATATTTATCATTTTCAAACTTACAGGACAGCTGGATCGGACGATCTTTTGATGATTACATCCACAAGAAGGATTTAATTACATTCAACAGTTTCCACAGAAATGAATGGGACTCAGAGTCCTGCAGTAAGTAGATACCTACTGGAATTCTCTTGATTTTAGGGCAGTGAATTTTCACACTTATGTGGCCAATAAAGTTATTTGCAAATTATAAAAAAACCGACTTAAGTGCTTGGTTTGTATTTGATACCAAAATTAATAAAATTTGAAAATTCTTAATTTTGTGTGTTCACTTGTTCATTTGCAAATCAGATATAAGATATCTATTAACCCTTGTCATGCTGAATAAAATCTTTTCAGAATTTCATTAAAATCAAAGGGCTGAAAGCGCTGGTAGCACTCGTTCGATGGTCAATACATCTTTAAAAAATTAATTTCATGAACAACTCTGGTTTGAAAAGGAAACGCTGAATGTGTAGACTAAGATCAGACTGCACTTCTGTACAGGCTGATCTTGTCTACACCTCCTGCCAAAAAAACGGAATTTTCCGGTTTCAGCATGACAAGGGTTAACCCTTGTCATGCTGAACCCGGAATATTCCGGTTTTCTCAGCAGGTATAGACAAAGATCAGCCTGCACATACATGCAGTCTGATCTTAGTCTACACCTCCTGTCTCTCCTTTTCAAACCAGAGTTGTAAATGAAAATAATTTTCTAGAGAAGTACTGACGATAAAAACAAGTACATGCACTATCAGTGTTTTCAGCCCTTTGATTTTAATGCAAGACTGTAAAGATTATATCCAGCATGACAAGGGTTAATATAAAACCCTGTTTTACAGAATATAACATCTCTAGATGAGGGGTTTGGGTTAAATTTCAGACTAGGAATCTGTATTCTTATGGCCTAGTCTCTTTGTTTTTGGTACCCTTGTGACTGTCTCTTTGACACCATTCAAATAAGTTTCACTGTGAAATTGAATATTGTCCCCCCCCCCCCCCCTCTTTTCGTTTGGCAGTCTTAGATGAAAACCCAAAGTATTGCTATAGCCTTTGGGTTGTTGTCATTGGTCTGAAACACAGGAAGTTTCTGAATCTCTGATTTACATAAAAGATCCACTTGGAACAATAGATTTACAATCAAAAGAGCACTAAATAGTAATCCTTACCATCAAGAGGTATAACTCAAAACGCATTTCTGTACCAAGTAACAATTTGCTAGCTGCACCAACTGAGCTCCGACAGGAAATTCGAGGTGTTATTTTGACAATTTTCAGACAGAAACTACTCAAACAGGTAAAATGGTTATTTGGCGACTTAAATGGTGTAACTGCAGCTTATATAAGCTTTGTTATTGCGTTACAGTTGCCAAACCAACAAAAATGCTTCAGTTAAATGTTGGCGAATATCAGATATAAAATTTACACATGGTCTAAATGAATGATTTGATTGGTCAATTGATTCATTGATTGACAGCTGCAATCTATCAAATATATATAAAAAATATTTTTACTTACATTTTCTATTCACTGTCTTACTTCTTTTTAAGGTCAATTTGATGATGATGAAGTAAAGACAGAATCAAAAATTGTCTACTTCAGACTGAGGTATAGTATAAATAAGTTATTGTGTCAGGGAAAACCTATTCCCTCTCAATCCAAATTTTTGACGCCTCTCAAGGAAAAAGCTAGGAAAAACATCTTGGGGGGGAAAAAAAAGAAATGGCTTTTACATTTTGCATTGTCCAAGCTGAGTTCAACCAAACAAGACAAACATTTAAGAATATTCATCAATTTAAAATTGTCATTTGCATCTTCTTTGAATTTGGACTAGTCTAAAGTTTTGTTGTCTGGTAATAGGTCAAAAGACATTTCAGATTGTCAAAACATTAAAGAAGTTCTGAGTCATTAAGGAAAGAGCAGTGCTTTATATATAGCAAGACTACTATTTCCATTTCTACAGAGAAGAAATATACAAAGTTCGTATGAATGCATTTGTTAACCATCAAGTAAACCTGATCCTACACATTTGTTTATTAGACTGGTCCGTTTCAAAAGAAACTACAGATAAGACCTTCACAGAGGTCTAGATAAGAGAGAATAACAACATTCTAAAATTCGTCATTTCTCAACAAAATCCTATGTTGTAGATACTCTTGTCTAGAAGATTCAAATGAATACCTACAACAAAGGGTTTATGGCATAGGGTTTTTATGTTGCTGTGATTTTTATACTGGAGAAAACATTGTGGAAAAAGAAGAAATTGCTTATAACAAGCAATTTCTCCTTTTTCTACAATATTTTCTACCACATAGGGTGGTTTCATTTCAAATGGCATCCAGTTTTCATTGTCGCCTGCAAACTCTTTCGATTTGAACTAGTCTGAAATTTCAAAGACGGGAAAGGGTTAACCCACAATGTTTGCATTTAGTACTGACAGCCCTTTGTTTTTATGCAATTCTATAGAGGATTTTATTGAGTATGAAAAGTGTTAATTATTCAACCTGGTTGGCTTTTGTTGGACAATCTATCAATTACAGATGTTTGTTTTATGAAATTTTCAGATGATTCTCTTTATGTGACGGGTCACAATTTGCAAAGTCATTCGACCAATTTCTGGCCCTGCCCACTTGCGTTGGCCCCACCCATCGATTCAGACAGGGAGTTTCCCTTAGATATTTAACGTGTTATTTTGAAAAATTTATGGCTAGTAACATGTAATAATAATGTGGAATGGTTGGTTGGAGATCTAAATGTTGTAACTACAGCTTTAACTACATTTAAGTTGCCTAACCAGTAAATAAGGTAAACAAAAATGGTGGCCAATGTCGGAGTTCAAAACTCATTTCTGGTCATTGGTCATCCTGTTATTTGATTGACATTCGTATTTGGTTAGTTCTGACACGGTGAAAGCAAATGAAGTATATGATTTCTTTTCCTATTTTGCAGGAAGTTTAAAGGGCTAGGTAGTTCCGGATTTAGTTTGAGAAAGCAAGAGAGCTACATTCCCTTTCAGTGTATGTTCACGCTGAAGAAGATGACAATCCGGGAGCTCAATAAGGAGGGGTCGTCTTCCTCAAGTTGGTATGAGGAGTCCACGTCTGGAAATTCCGGTTCAATGGATATAGTGTCGGAGTCACCGTCACCACCAGATGTGAAACAAAATCCAGACAAAAAGAGGTTGTACACAATTTTATATTGTGTCCCTCTTGTGTCTCCATACTCTGGTTAGTTTACTCCCTCTTTTCCTCTTACTTTGATTGTTTTTTGCAATTCGATCAATTGCTGGCAATGCCTACTGATATCTGACCAAGCAAGTTGATTTACACTTCAAGTGATGTTGGTTTGCCCATTTAATGGTACAGTTATATACTTAGAGTTCAAAATAAGAGAGATTGATGACAATCTAAATCTTAACACTTTATTCCAAGTCCTTGCTTGGATTATCTTGAGTACCAACAACATAGTGTTTGAAGGGCAAATAATGAAATTTTATATTTTAGCCAAAGGCCAGCCTGCTAGTGTCATTGCGTTACATCTGCATGTGTCCATCCGTCTTTTAGTGGGTAAACTATTTCTTAAAGATCTCCTCAGAAACTACTGCACAGATCACAACCAAACTTCAAACATTTTGTTCTCTTTCAGTACCCTTCAATGAATCATGTTCCATGAAAAATTCTTAAGTCCATGGCAACCAAAGTAGAAATCCTTGTTCTTTTTCAGAAATGTTCCTTGCATCAAGGTCTATCGAATTTCATAAAAATAAGTTGAATTTGTGTAAAAAAAAAATGGGTTTTATGGGTGTGGCTTTGATCCATTTAGAGCATGAATATGTTGTATGTTGTTGTTATATTGTATATAACGTTTGAAGGGAGACAAAACATATAATTTTGTAAAATAGTCAATTAGTAAAAATCTCCCTTCTATATTACATCTTGGCAAGAAAAAAGACTTCTTTAGATTTACTTGCACATCGGGTTGATAATAAAAAAAGAAAAGAGAAAAAAAAAGTATTTAACCCATTGCTAGACAACAAAATTTTGGGCCAAACCAAATGGAAAAATGTTGCAGATGATGTTTTTATAAGCTTTGTAGAAAACTTTGGAGAAAATTAGAGAAAAAAAAGCCAGGGCTATTATGGGTGGGGCGTTTTTTTCAATATATAGCAAACACATACAGTTGTTGGATTATGTTTGATTTATGATGTAAGAGAAGCAACTTACTATTTGATAAAACTGTCATATAAATTGATTAAGTCCCTTTTACCTTAGATCTAAGTTAGATATAAGACTTGTTGTTCATGTTATACTTAGTTAGTTGTTAATGAAAAAATAAAAGGAACTTTGGTCCATAGAAGAATTTGGGAGAGCTTATTTATCAATAGAAAACTAAATTGGAAGATTTTACAGATGGAAATTTCAAATTTATGAAATTTCAAAAAATGTTGTCTTCATGGGTAAAGAACATTGTGGAAAATGAACAACATTTTTGGGGGAACAGTGAAGCCACATGGGGCCTCTTAGGCCTCTAGTTTGTCTAGAGACTTGCCTATAAATTTGATTTATCTATTTGTAAGTTGATTTTAGAATTTGGAATAAATGTTTATGTTGGTATGCATTAATACAATAAACTTTAACTTTTATAATTGCAGGTGATGCCACAATCTTACCTGAAGTGAAGTCATTTGAAACAAGACATACTTTGTTCTGCAGTTACTGTCATATCCAACCGAAGTAAGTCACCAAAGTACTACAAGTATTGCTTAACCCTATCCTATTAAATCACCAAAGTACTACAAGTATTGCTTAACCCTATCCTATTAAATCACCAAAGTACTACAAGTATTGCTTAACCCTATCCTATTAAATCACCAAAGTACTACAAGTATTGCTTAACCCTATCCTATTAAATCACCAAAGTACTACAAGTATTGTTTAACCCTATCCTATTAAATCACCAAAGTACTACAAGTATTGTTTAACCCTATCCTATTCAATCCCTTGTTTTTACACCCCTGTGATTTTATATATGAGAAAACATTGTGGAAAAAGAAGAAATTGCTTTAGGTTCAGAAGACCTCATTTTGAAGTTGATTTATTTGAAAAATAATCATTCAGCAGTGTAGAAGATATTGTGGAAAAAGAAAAAATTGAAGCAATTTAATCTTTTTTACAATATTTTCTCAGGTATAAAAACACAGGGACATCAAATCCAGGGATTGAACAGGAAAGGGTTAAACAGAGCACAGCCTGTGGGTGCCTGAAGCTTTGCTGTTGGGTGCTAGAAGGTTGTAAAAAAAGGAACATAATTTTACAAATAATATTTCGAGTTAGCTCTTTTGATAGTTTGGGTTGCTTTTTTGAAAGCGAATACATATTCCAAGTTTCAAATAAATGCCTTCATTAATACCAGGGGTAGTTCAAAATGTGAAAGTTTTCTGCAAGAAAACAGCAATAGCAATTACAAAGACAGCAGGGCTATTGTAATAGTATAACCATATGAGCGCATGAGTGCCATTTCCAACCATTACACATGTGCGCCATGTAAGGACTCGGATCAGCCTGTGCAGCCGCACAGTCTGATTGGAGTCTTCACTATGCGCTCTGTAGATAGATACTGACCCAAAGCTTCTTTAAACAATCAGCCAATATTCTAATTGCCCCGAATGGCTGTCCAGGGTGCTAAATGTGTGCGAGTCAGGCACATGCGAAATGGATGGAAATGTCACACATAGGCTCATATAACAGTAATACATTGGTTAGTGTGAGTTTTGAACAACAGATTTCTTGTTGCATATTGTTGCAAGCAATTCCTTCATCATCCACAATGTATTTTACCCAAAAAGATAAAGAATTATGATATCTTATAAAACAGAAATTGTCGTCTGCAACGTTAGATTTGGACCAGTCTAAATTTTGTTGTCTGGCAATTGGTGAAAGAAGTTAATCATAATTAGCTAGTCAGTTCCCTTATAATACTAGCATATAAATTACTGAAAATGCTGATCTTTCTTACAGTAAACAAATTAATCTTAAAAAGACACGTTTTCTTTAAAATGGGCTAACTCTAGTGAGTTTTTGGAACATTTATGCAGAAAAATTGATTTGAGGGATCAGTACGTCTTTTGGTAATCTAAATTGTATAATAAATTGTATTCTCAATTTCAGCACAATACCTTTACTGGGTTACTTGCCACAAGAGATGATTGGTGTATCCATATTTGATTTCTACCACAATGACGATCTGAAAATTTTGTATAATATATATCAGAAAGGTAAGTCAATTTGGTCTCTGTTGGGGAAATAAAGATAGAGAATTTTTTTGGCAATTGGGATGATAATTCGGGAAAACTTTGTTTATTCTATTACCATTCAATCTCGCTTTTTGGCGCACCCCAAAAACTGCATGGCTCCGTCAATTTAACCCTTTCCTGCTCAAACCCGGATTTTATGTTCCTGTGATTTTATACTTCAGAAAACATTGTGGAAAAAGAAGAAATTGCTTGTAACAAGCAATTTCTCCATTTCCCACAATATTTTCTACCATATGGTTTCATTTCAAATTGCATCCAATTTTCATTGCTCTCTGCATCCTCTTTCAATTTGGACCAGTCTAAAATTTCCGAAATCCCGAAAGGGTTAAACTAAATCTTACATTTTGAAATAGATAATGCATGTTACTGGTAATTTCTAATTTTGTCATGATTTTTTATATGCCCACACACTTAAACGCTTAGGGGCACAATGTTTTATTCATGTGCATCTGTCTGGATAAAAAATCATCAAAATAACTTGATATTTGAATTACTTACAGCCTATTCAAGATATTTGGCTCATATTTGGGATAAAGATTCCTTCCATTGATAGGCATCAATTGGTTGTAAGGTCAAGGTCATCCTTCAACATCAAGGTCACTTATCTAGGTCACATTTCAGAAAAAAAGGCAGTTAATGGGTATTGTGTTTCATAAACACATCTTGTTCTTCCTTACATTTCACTTGATTGTTAATGTTTACACACTTTTTAAAATATCATTGATAACCTCTTTGAATTTGACCAAGTCTAAGATTGTGTTGTCTTGTAATTGGTTGAAGAATCATGAAGTATATATTGGAGTGTAGCTTTTTATCGTCTTGCAGTGATATCACTTAAAGGTGTGCCATACAGAAGCCATCCTGTTCGATTACGGGCTAAAAATGGAAGTTGGATAACCTGCATGACGGAGTGGTCAAGTTTTGTGAACCCATGGACGAAACGATTGGAATTCATCATTGGCAAACATAATGTAGTCAAGTAAGGTTTTCAATCTAAATTTTCATCCATTTCTGTGAACCAGGTCTGAGAAAAAAATTCTAAACAGTATCTGCATTATTACCCATTAAGTAACATCTTAAACTAAGATGCTGCTGATGAAATTTAAAATGTTTAAACTCTTGTCATGCTGAATGAAATCTTGTATAGAATTGTATTAAAATCAAAGGGCTAAAAGCACTTGAAGCACTTATTGTTGGTTAATATTCATTTGGAAAATTTCATTTTATAAACAACTCAGGTTTAGAAGGAACAAGCAGGTAGTGTAGACTAAGATTATACTGAACATATGTGCAGACTGAAATTGGTCTATACCTTCTGCCAAAACAGGAATATTCCGGGTTCAGCCTTATAAGAGGTGAACTTGAAGAATCTGAGCTATATTTGGTAGAAAATGTGGGAAATTATTACATGGCATATAACGAGCAGTTTTTCTCTTTCTCTTTTTGTCTTCTACAAATATCCCCCCCCCCTCCTGAGCATCAAAATGCTGGATTATTTTCTCAAGCCTTTTTCTTTAGGGGCATGAAATAGTGGGACTTCGTGTTAATGGGTAAGAATTGAAAATACTCCAAGTATCTGGAACTATTGATACTGTTTACTTAT
Organism: Fragum fragum; assembly: GCA_946902895.1. Taxonomy (NCBI): domain Eukaryota; kingdom Metazoa; phylum Mollusca; class Bivalvia; order Cardiida; family Cardiidae; genus Fragum; species Fragum fragum. The sequence continues at coordinate 12,666,601 of OX336378.1, forward strand.
GATGTGCCTGGATGGTTGCACATGTTATGGCCTCGGTTATTTGTCTGTCTGCTAGCTATTTTTTGTGTGCCCTCTGAGAGATTTAGTTAAAATTAACTGAAACTTTGCACAATGAAACTATGATATCTCATTGTTAATGTGATAAAAATTACTTTGATTCCACAAGTCATTTTGAATTATTCCATTACCACACAACCCTGCTTTTTTACGCCCCCAAAAGGAAAAAAAGGTTTGGAAAACATTGTGGAAAGTGAAGGAATTAATTATTACAAGCATTTTCCCCAACATGTACAATGGTTCTATCTAAAAAGACAAATAATTTCTTAATTTCATCAACTTAGAATTGTTGTCTGAAACTTCTTTCAATTTGGACCAGACCTTGTCATTTGGTAATTGCTTATCTGTCCTTGACTTAGCAAATTAGTTTTAACCCATTTCTACACAAAGACACTTTATGAAGCTCCCCCCTACCTCAAAGAAAAAAAATGAGAAAATATTGTGTAAAAATTAGAAATTGCTTGTAACAAGCAATTATCTCATATTTGACGATTCTTTCTACTCAGAAAATTGACAATCTAAAATTTTATAAACCCAAAGTTGTCATCTACAACTCCTTTGAATTTGGACTTGTCTAACTTTTGTCTTGTAGTAATGGATTGAATTCCATTACATCAACTACAAGCCCTTGGAGCAAATATGTGCCACTCTGCAAAGCTCTTGTTCATGGTTTTAGTTATTTATATTATGCTTCTGTAACTTTGCAGGGGTCCAGAGAACAGAGATGTATTTAGTGACAACTTTCACATACCAACTCTAGAAGAGACCCCCGAACCGGTATTACAAGCCAGACAGAAAATCAAGGACCTTTTACTACAGGTATATATGTCTGATTCATTAAGCCATTGTCCACAACGACGCATTTTGACACCCTTCAATAAAAACAGTTCAGCAAAATACAGTTAGTGTTAGAAATCCAGTATTTGTGCTTAGATTAAAGTATGTTATTGGCCCTTAAAATTTGGGATTGGGGCCTTGTAAAAACCTTTAAAAACACTTGAAAATACCAAACTTAATTTGGTATGAACCACTTTACATCAGTTCATTAACTTATATTCATGAACAAAATCTTTGACTTGCCCAAGTTGAAAGAGGTTGCATATAACATGTCAAGCAAAGCACATTTAAAATTGAAATGAGTTAATGAAGGAAAAGTTGAAAAGGAGATTTATTATTCTTTCCATAACTAATTTGAGTTGGAATTTTCGTAGTGGCTGCTGGTTTCATGTGTGTATATATTGGGGGATGGTTGATGGGAAAAAAAGGTACATGTAAATATGAAATAATGATCTTTGGAGTAAGGCTTAATCATACACACCTTGTTGAAAGGAAATTGGAAGAGTATTGAAGAAACTAAAAGCATCTTGAAAGTGGTGAAAAAAAGAGCTATACTAGAAAGGGTTATTTTGGATTCTAGATTCAGTTAATCCTGTGTTGTGGTACTCTTTGGTATCAACCTGATGTTTTTTTAGAATGCACCTGCAACGTAACTGAAATTTTGTTGAGCATGGCATTCATTGATTTCATTTCAGCCTGTTGAGACGGTGTACGTTGGAAGTAGTCCAGAGAAAGGGCAGGGTAAGGGGAAAGGAAAATCTGTAGCTATAAGTGGTAAGTTACCTGAATTTAACTCTTTCCAACACAATGACACTTTTTGATGCCTCTCAAGAAAAACAGTAGAAACAATTGTGTAAAATGAAGAAATAGCTTGTTTTGGTTGTTAACAAAACTGAAATTGTAGAAAAAATCTTTGAAAATTATCACCTCCTGGCTAAGAAGCTTTTATAGAAATAAATCATGATTTTTGAATTACATTTCCTCCCAAACCAATAGGCCAATTTCAACCAAAGAATTGAAATTCATTGAATACGCCAGTTTCCATGACAACAAGTGTAAATTTAGATCATCTCCTCCCGACCTAGAAGCTGTAGAATCTTGATATTTTGCATCAAGTATCAGTACATTGACCTCTCTCAAAAATGCCTAAATTTGAAAGCCCAATAGTGATGGGGCCTATATAGAAATAAAGAAGGCAACTCTGCCAAAACTATGTGGCCAATTTCCAAAACCAAATTTGGCAGAAATGTTCCTTAGGTAGCCCACTTTTAATAATTGTTAAAAGATTTGAAATCTGTTGAAAGCATTTGTTGCCATGGCAATATAAGTTAATTTTAATTGAATTTAGATGGAGGTCTTCTCCAGACTCATTTGTATTAGGCCTTGAAAAAAAGAGCCTTATCTCAGGTGAAAGCCGGGACCACTGGCCCTCTACTTTTTTCATTTTTGTGCTCAAACTCTGAAGCCATTTGTTTCATCTGCTTAACTCTTTCCTGCTTTGCAAAATTTCAGACCTGTCCAAATTCAAAGGTTTTGCAGACGAAAATTCAAGGTTGATTTAATTTGAAAATTAACCATTCAGTAGGGTAGAAAATATTGTGGAAAAAGAAGAAATTGCTTGTAACAAGCAATTTCTTCTTTTTCCACAATGTTTTCTCAAGTATAAAGTCATAGCAGCGCGAAATCCCGGGGTTCGTACAAGAAAGGGTTAACTCAAGTCTTTTGAGTTATGTTGTTGGAACTATGCAGATGTTGTCCATGACTCAAGGAGAAGTCATATTACTTTATCGTCATGTAGGTCTGAGATCAATAAACAATTGTGTAAAACCTTTCTCAAGAAATTCTCTCCCCAAAATGTTATTTACTTTTAAATTTAATTGTTCTTTGAATCGTCATCTAATCTCTTTCAGTTTGACCAATCTAAACTTTTGTCATTTTGTAAAAGTTGTGTGAAATTTGTAGAATAAGAATTCCTTTGGATAGGAAACATGGAAATGAACAAATTGCATTTTGCAATAGGGTTTACCCATTAGGACGCATTAATTTTGAATTTAAATTTTTCATTTGAAAGATGTTGAAGACAAATTTTTAAAGTGTTAGACAAAGTGAGTGCCATTTAAGGAAGGAAGTGTTTCAAAAAGAGGAGCAATTGATGGGTGCAGTATTTCCCTTTATCACAGTGTTTTATTTGGAATATTACTTTTGCAGTTCATTAAAATGACAGATTTGTGGTGATAGTTTAACCCATTACTTAACAAAAGATTTGAAGATTGGTCCAGATCAAAAGAGATTTGAGATTTTGTCGAATTGAAATTAGTGGCATATGGTTAGAATTTCTCATCTTGCAAGATGCGTTAAGAGCGTGTAAAAATGGGGGAGGTGGTAACGGGTTAAGATTACAATTTTCGGCTATAGAATTCATTTCAGATCAAGCCAACGTCATAGCACAGTCGGTAGTGAGTCAGACTTCTAATCTTCAATCATGGGACATCATGGGTTCGATCCCCGACGGCGGCAAATATTCTTTCCAATACTTGTCTCTCATCAATTGGTGGATAATCGTAAACCTAAGTGGAGGCTAGAAAAGGATGTAGTTGTAGTACTGGTGTGAGAAATACCATGAATCCATTGTTAGGCTCTTCAGCGGCTGCAATATGACTGAAATACTGTTAAAAGTAGCATTTAACCCCATTCAATCATTTCAGATCAAGCACAAGAAATTCCAAAGCTCAAAGAAACTGATTCAGAAACCACGAAACATGAGTTGATGTACCAACACGACCTGGATAAGTCCAAATTACACACTACTGGGTTAATCTTTAAAACAGCTTCAATCAGTAGGGCATATGACCAACTCAACTACACCAATTGTATCAAAAAGTAAGTATAATTGACCCATTCCCACACAACAAAATTTTAGACTGGTCCAAATTGAAAGAAACTGTAGACGACAATTTCAAGTTGGTGGACATATATTTTTTCGTAATTTTAGAAAAAAACACATTGTTTATAATGAAGAAATTGCTTGACACAAGCAATATTTTCATTTTCAACAACTTTTTCCCAATTGTTTTTTATCTTGAGAGGCGTCCAAAGCCTCTGATTTTATGTCGCTTTAATTTTATACGAGAGAATTATACACTAGAAAACATTGTGGGAAAAGAAGAAATTGCTTGTAGCAAGGATTCAGTGGTAGCACTGGGGTGAGAAATACCGAGAATCCATTGTTGGGTAAAAGAGTCTTTAAACCCCAATCAACCAACCAATCAATGTAATTTACTGTATAACAGATAGAAAATGACCTCATAAATTGGTTATATATTTTCAACTTTTTTTCAGATTTTTGTTAAGTCAGCCTCGTACATATACCAGTGATTCAGATGCAAAAAAGTCATCGTCAGACGATACAGTTGATTTGGAAGAGGAAGATCAAGGTAATCACAATTTTTTGTAATCTATTTGGCATTAGACAATTTGTAATTCAATGATGTAGGTTTCAATTGTTTAGTTTCCTTTTTGATTAGTATTTGTAAGAAAAGGCACATCAGAATTTGGCAATTAGCCTATTCCCACTCAGTGACGCCTTTAGACGCCCCTAAGAAAAATAGCTTTGGAAAACAATGTTGAAAATGAAGAAATTGCTTGCTACAAGCAATTTCCTCATTTTCCACTTTGTTTTCTCCCTAGTAAGTTGAAAAAATAAAAATATTCATTAACTTTAAATTGTCGTCTGCAACCTCTTTCAATTTGGGCCAGTCTAAAATTTTGCCGTCTGGTAATGGATTAATTCCAAAAAAGAGCAAGACTTATTTCTGTATTCTTTCAAAGTTGTAAATGATGCCAATAGAATCCTGTTAAATTCAACACCAATTTGTCAACACTTTTGTTGTAATTATCCAGAAATTGCTAGTTTTGTTCATGAAGTCAGTTCCAATTAAGAAGTGAAGAGCTATTATCAGGATTGCAATTGAGGGGATTTCCTTGTATCAAAATGCTACGATTCTGCTCTATCAATTCAGCTAAAGAAGTGGACAAGTGGATGAACAACTTTGAAAATATTGTGCCACCCAGTAGCATTCATCTTACATCAGTAGATTCGAGAAGTCTTCCGGCGTTGAATGATGATTACTGGAAAAAGACTCTGAGTATGTTTATTTGTGATGAATTATCTTTCACTTATTACCACACAATCACCCATTTTAAACTCTATCCAGAAAAGGCCCTGGGTTTAATCTATAGAAGATGAAGAAATTGCTTTTTAACAAAAAATTTCTGTATTTTCCACATTTTTGTCTACAAAGAAAGGCAGATTTATGAAATTCTATCAACTTGAAAATTTTGTCCGCAACTTCTTTTAATCCATTACCATGCAATGACTCTTTGTATGCCCTACAGAAATGTGATCATGCAGAACTTTGTGAGACAAGGGGAAATTGCTATCAAAAAGCATTTTCTTCTTTTGTCACAATGTTTTTGTATAAATATGGCACATATTTTCCAATTTTATCGCAGTTTGAAATGTCGTCTGCAGCTTCTTTCAAATTGAATATCTGGTAATGGGTCATTTCAATTTGGACTAGTATGAAATTTTGTTGCACGGGAATTGGTTAACTTGTATGCTTGTTAGTAAAAATACCCAAGATTGTAAATGATCAAGATCTGGGTCAATATTCACTATCCAGTCTGACTATGTAAATCTTATAACAAGGTCTTTGATTGGATTAGAATTGTCCTGTCAAATCAGAGTCTTTGTAATGAAACTAAAAGACAAAACATTCATTTCAACATATTCATGCTGTAGTTACAATATTTTTGTTACCCACCAACAAACTGTTTTACTAGTAACTGTCAATTCCTCTCTGTCCTTCTGTTTTTCTGTCTGTTTAAAACTTAATCTGTAAACCAAATAATGTCCTCCTGTAACTTTTGAAAGGTTTAAGGTAAAATGCCCATATTTATATGAAGGTTCCTATTGTTGATACATTATGTGAATGTAAATGTCATCTGTTAAGGTCAAGGATACTGATGAAGGTCAAACTTTTGGGAAAAAAGTGCCATTTTGAGGGCATTTGTGTGTGATCTGTTAATCCATTCTAACACAATGACACATTTTGACACTCCAAGAAAAAAGCTTCGGAAAACATTGTGGAAAATGAAGAAATTGCTTGTTACAAGCAATTTCTTCATTTTCCACTGTCTTTTTAACCCCTATACACAAAGATTCTTGAAATTTCTCCAACAAAAAGTTGTTGTCTGTAACTTCTTTCAATTTGGACCAGTCTACAATTTTCTTGTTTAGTAATGGGTTAATTGATTATAATGTTCTTTTCAGTTCCATCTGACACAGATTTTGACTTTGACATCAGTGTACCCAAACCTCCTAGTTTTGGAAGCAGTACGAAGGTAAGACAGCAAAACTATATGATCAGTGATTTAGTATGAACCCTTGTCATGTTGAATATTTTTTCTTTGAATTGCATTAAAATCAAAGGGACGAAGGCTCTGGAGAAAGCACTGATTTGGTCTGTATTTCTTTCAAAAATTAGTTTTAAATATAACTCCTGCTTGAAGGGGATAAACAGGCAGTGTAGACTAAGATCAGACTTCATGTAAGTGCATGGCGATCAATGTTTATTCCTCCTACCAAAGCAGGAATATACGAGAATCACCATGACAAGGGTTAAGAATAAATGAATAAGTAAAACAGTTCATACAGTTTATAGATGAAAATAATGATAACAGGAAAATAAAAGCTGGCTTCGGTAGCATGAATCTGCAAAGAAAGGTCTGCAAAGAAAGGTGTCACCAAACTGTAAATTTTCTGCACTGGTCTATCTTTGCATACCATTCAGTCTGACCTTGGTCAGAAGCTCTGCTATTTTCAGGTTGGCTGTTTCTGGAAATAAAACCCTCAGCTGTTTCCGGAAATAAAACCCAGGTGATTCTATAGCCCTGATGTTGTCTGCATTGTTGTCCGAAAACTTTGACACTTTGTAATATCTCTTATATGACTGAATAATTTAATTGTTAGTTTCGTCTATCAAAAACAAGCGATCTGATTGGTCGAAAAATTTAATTCAGACCTCCATGAACAAAATTTTGAGTACGCAGCCATTTTGAATGCTTCCGCACAAAATAGTTCACTACAAAAAGGTATCAAAATTTGTTAAGTTGTTGCATTTTTCGCTCGATGCTATTGAATTATAAGAAATGAAGATAATGTTTTTTGTTTTCATGGAGGTATGAACCGAAAAACCTAATCACACTGTATGAATCCGCTTCCCGTATTCATACAGTGTGATTAGGTTTTTCGGTTCATACCTCCATGAAAACAAAAAATATTCTCTTCATCTCTTTAATGCATTTGCTTGAATAAATATGGCCAATATCAAAAGAGCCATCTATAAAAACAAAAGGAATAAGTCAAAAAGTAGTTTCAAACAAATTATTTAAGAGATGAAGAGAATATTTTTTGTTTTCATGGAGGTATGAACCGAAAAAACTTAATCGCACTGTATGAATACGCGAAGCGGATTCATACATTGTGTGATTAGGTTTTTCGGTTCATACCTCCATGAAAACAAAAAATATTCTCTTCATTTCTGATAATTTAATAGTATTGAGCAAAAAAAGCAAAAACCCTACATCATTTGATACCTTTTTGTATGGGACTATTTTGTGCGGAAGCATGCAAAATCACTGCGTGCTCAAAATTTTGTTTATGGAGGTATGAATTAAATTTTTTCGACCGATCAGAACGCTCGTTTTTGATAGACGAAACTAACAATTAAATTATACTCATTTATTGATTTAGAAGTTTTACCCCCTATCGAGCACTAGTATAGCTGAGTGTTGGCATCTGCATACTGTAATCTTGTTGACCCATTCCCACATGATTGAACTTTAGACCAGTCTAAATTTAAAGAATTTGCAGACAACAATTTTAAGTTGATGAAATCTTTAAAACCTTTGTCTTTTGGGTCAGACAACATTGTTGGTAATGAAGAAATTGCTCGTAACAAGCAATTTCTTCATTTTCCACAATGTTTTCCAAAGCTGTTTTTATGTTGGAGGCGTCTAAAAGCGTCATTGCAAGGGAATGGGCTAATTCTTCTTTCTATACAAAAATTGAGATTAATAGTAGCCAAGTAGGAAGAATGGACATTGAGTTCAGTAGTTTTGTGGGTTTCTGAAACTTTATGCTTTAATAAGTTGTAGTTACGTTGTTTAAGTGGCCAAGTTAACTGAAGTATTTCTCAAAAATGTCGGCCAATATCGGAGTTCATTTTCACTTCAGATCACAATGATTTGATTGGTTGTTTGTGTTTTTGATTAAGAGATGTGATTGATCTATTTAAACTAGATTAATCTACTGATTACCAAGAACTTGATATTCATGAAGGGATAGTAAATAGATTCTAATTACCCATTTATCTAGAATGATCCTAGGATGAGTTTTATAAAGAAAAACATTGCCAAGGTATACCAAAGTATCTTTGAATAGGTGATAAAAGCCATTTGCAGTGTTATGTAATTGCCTATTTTATGTGTACATTCACTGAAAAAGTATATCTTATATATTTTCAAAGTCACATTTCAACTATACAGTTTATCAGTATAAAATGTCTTAAATAAAAATGGCTTCAAAAGTTATTTTACATTGTTTTGATCGTCACATAGTTTCTTGTTGACCCATTCCCACACAACAAAATTTTAGACTGGTCCAAATTGAAAGAAGCTGCAGACTTGATGGAATTTTAAATTTTTTTGTCTTTGGACAGAAAACATTGTGGATAATGAAGAAATTGCTGGATACAAGCAATTTATTCATTTTCCAAAATGTTTTCAAAGCTTTTTTCTTGAGGGGCATAAAAAGGAGGGATTGAGTGGGAATAGTGGAGTAATAAGGAGGGATTGAGTGGGAATTGGTTAAATAGAAATTTATAATGAAACTCCATATCTGTTATTGTTGTTTCAGGTTTTAGTCTCAGAACAGGAACATCGTGATAATGACAACTCCCTGGACCAGATGGGACTCCGTGAGATTTTACAAGTTCCACCTACATCTAGTCATAATGTCGAAATTACGTCTCCATCTTCTCCCAAATCTACAACCAGTGCTACATCAGCGGAAAATCCCAAACTGTTAACATTAACCAGAGACACCTTAATGAAGCATACTCTGCTACAAGAACAATTATACCTTGCGACGGCAAGTCCGGATCGCAATGTCGTATTCATTAGTGAATCACAAAACACAGAGAAATCTCCCCCGAAAAAACAAAGACAGAGTTTAAAACGATCACATTCCCCTGATCAATCGAGTATGGAACGGTGTAAATCTGGACGCCATTCGGAAGAACGCCCAAGTATTTCTACGGCCTCCATTTTGAATCCATCTTTCCCCCTGTCTCCAAGCTTTGATGGGAGTCAGTTATCCGGTGATAAAAGTCCTAAGAGTGCTGGTAGGGTACCAGTTTCAGTACACATATTTCCAATAGTGACCCTCTGTCCCAATACATCGGCAAGTACGAGTGTTGTCAATAGCACAGGTCAATCTAAGATGAACACCCACACAATTGAAGGCATCCAACCTGTTCCATATTACTTTACAGGTAAGTGACTGATCACAACAATCAAATTCATATCAAAGAAATAGCAAACTTATCAAAAACATTTGTTTAAACCGAAAGGGAACTTTGAAAAACATTGTTGACATTGAAGAAATTTCTTAAATGTCCATAATGTTTTCAACCCCAAAAGATGATGAAAATTTTATCAACTTAACATTGTCGTCTTTAAATTCTTTGAGTCTGGATCAGTCTAAAAAAAAATAATTCTGTTTATGGGTTAAATGTAACTGAAATTTGTTGAACACGGTCACTCTCAGTATTGTTTGTAATTCAGATTTGAGTCAGATGATGGTTGGATTCCAACAAACTCCGATGCATCATACTGGTTTGACGGGTAACTCCATGCCAATCCCTGTACAACAGCTGAACAGCTACATCATGCAGCAAGCCAGTATGGAACACAATTTGTACGGAAAATCTCCAGGACGAAAGAAAATGGAAAGGGATGTAAGTCATACCGAATAGTATTTGAATTAATTATTCCATTTTGTATTTTCATAAACCCTTGTCATGCTGTATTAAATCCTTATCTGAATTTGCTTGAAAAAATCAAAGGCCTGAGAGCACAAGTTAAGGGTCGAAATTTATTCAGAAAATTAATTTTGTGAACAAATCTTGGTACGAGGAGGCAATCAGGAGGTGCAGATTAAGATCAGACTGCACTTATGTGCAGGCTGATCTTTGTGTGTACCTCCAGCCATAATAGGAATATTTTGGGTTCAACATGACATGGGTTGTAAAATGAGATTTTTTTGCAAAACATGCTAAAAGGCAGTTAAGTTTGTTGATTCCTCAAGGTCAGGGAAAATTCAGGAAATTTTGAGAAATGGTATAGAATTTTTTTTTAAAATGTATTGAAAATGTCCGAGAACTTATTGTCATGGGAATATTTGCAATTTATGTTTCAAGAAAGTAAATTTATCTCTTTATCTTCCAGATGAATGAAAATAATACTTTTTTAGGATGTTAAGAAAAAGAGAATGAGAAAAAAAAAACAAACACAAATTATCACACACTTCCTAGTTCTTAACCTGTTCCTGCTTGACAGAAATTAAGACTGTTTCAAATTCTTAGAATTTGTAGACTTTAAGTTGATGAAATTTTAAGATCCGTTGTTGATAAGAAATTGCTTGTTACATCATTTTCCACATTTTTTTTCCTAGATTTTTTCCTGAGGTGTGTTAAAAAGCAGTATTGTGTGGGATTGGGTTAAAGAGCTTCTACAATGTATAATAACTCACTTCATTTAACCCTTATCATGCTGAACCCGAAATATTCCTGTTTTGGCAGGAGGTACAGACAAAGATCAGCTTGCACATGAGTGCAGTCTGATCTTAGTCCATTCCTCCTGTTGGTCTCATTCAAGCAAGATTTGTTTGTAAAACTAATTTGCAAAATAATTTTTGGCCCTTTACTAGTGATATCAGTGCCTTCAGGCCTTTAATTTTAATTGCAAATTCAGATAGGGATTTTATTCAGCATGACAAGGGTTAGATTCATTGATATCAGTTTGATTTGTTGTCATTGTGATGATTATTAACCCATTCCCACACAAGCCTTCCTTTTTACGCCCCTCAAGTATAAAGATTTGGAAAACATTGTGGAAATTGAAGAAATTGCTTGTAAAAAGCAATTTCTTCATTATCCACAATGTTTTCTGTTCATAAAGGTGAAGCAATTTAGAATTCCATCGATTTGTGGTCTGCAGCTTCTTTGAATCCAGACCAGTCTAAAATTCAATTGAGTTTGAATGGGTTAAATAATGGAAGGCTGTTTAGCGGGTAAGGTTAGAGAAAAATTAATGAAGGGTTGGCATCCTGAAAGTTATTATTGGAGGTTTTTATTCAGAAGAATGAAATAAGGTGTTGTTAGTGTTTCACAACTATTATTAAGGATCCCATGCAAACTAAGTTTCAAACCACTAAGGCTTTCAGTAAATCACCATTTACCCTTGTTGAAGGTGACACGTTATAATTGAGAGACCACTGGCCAATGCCTACTTAATCCACACTTAATCCCAATTTTTAAGCCCCCCCCCCTCCCCAAATAAAAAGCTCTGGAAACACAGCAAGCAATTTTTTCATTATCCGCTATGTTTTCTACCCTGAAACACAGAGTTTTGAAATTTCATCAAATGCAGAACATTATCTGCAACTCCTTTGACTTTGGACTTGTCTAAAATTTTGCTGTTTGGTAATTTGTAATTGAATCACGTAGTAACTTACTATGTAGGAGTCAGTTGGCATAGCCAATTAACACTATGGCTACTTTGAAGCCCCCCAAGAAAAACAATTTGGTAAACATTGTGTAAAATGAAGAAATTTCTTCTGACAGTTATTCTCTGGGAATGGGCTAGTAAGTCTGTAACTATTTGTCATTTTCAGATCGGTAAAATTCAACAACCCCAGTCATCTACAGAAGAATCATCCACAGAAGACACATTATCATCCCTGTATCTGTTGGAATCAGAAAATAAAGTTAAAATGGTGAGAGTACGTAGCTAGAAAGCATTAGTGTATGGTAGCTTAGTGTAGACTTGTATTCTTACCCCCTTACCCCTGCCCCCTTACTTCCTTGATTCAATGTCAATTGCTCAAGGTCATTAAGCCCTTCCTGCAGCATTCCTGCCTTTTTACAACTCTTAAGAATAAATGTTTGAAAAAATTGTGGCAAGTGAAAGAAAACAACTTGCAATAAGCAATATCTTCCTCTCAACAAGAAAAGCTCAATATGTTCGAGCCACTAAAGTCTGACTGTACATGATTTCCTGCTTATGCATAAATTTTGTGATTGTTTAGGTTATTGAAAAACTCTATTTTGTATTCAGATTACCTTAAATTTGATAATTCAGTAATGGTTCATCACTCAGTTCCCTAATTTATGATCCTTTGTATTGAAATCTATGTAAGGAAACTTTATCATTGCTGGATTTGAAAGAAGTCAAGTTCAAATTGAAAGAAATTGCAGATAACAAGTTAAAGTTTGTGAAACTAAGAAATTACATGTATTTGTCTTGTAGGGGATAAAACATAGTGACTCAAATTTTCTTTAACTTTCTGTAGTGACTTAAACTTTCTTAAACTTTCTGAAAGTTTTTGTATAGTTACTTTGAAGAATCCTATGTAGTGTGGTGACATTTTGACCAATATGACAGGAAAAGGGGCCTTATTAATATACAGGATAGGATGCATATTGCTCTCAGGCACTCATGTGATGATCCTGCATTTAGCTCCAAGACCTGTGAATTTAAAACCTTGTGACCCTGATCCATTGTTAATTTCTTCAAAGTTATTCACCTAATTGTATAAGAGATTAATGTGCAAAGTAAACTTTTCAGTTAAAGCTATTGTTTGGTTTACTGGAGATGGTAAATACTGCATTTGTCAGATGAATATCTATAGTATGCCTGTAAGGCACTTAGTCAGCTTGCAAAAAAATGGATGCAAAGATTAAAATGTCTCTAGAGTCAGTCTGGCAAGTTGTTTTGCAAACATTACAAATTCAATCATTTGAAAATTTATTGTTTTAGTGCATGTATTATAATTTTGTCACGGGGTCACCTTAATTATGATTGAAACAAGTACAGTCAATTTTGCCCAAGCAACCACCTCAGTGACCACTTCTATTAAGGGACCAAAATTGAAATTCCCTTTTCAAAATAAAAAGCTCTCATAAAGAAACAGTTGTATTTGCTAAAAAACATATCATACCTAAATTCAAAGATGTTGGAATTCGTCAGAATCGTGTCAGTGAGACGATTCAAATGAGTTCCAACAACATAGGATTTAGCGAGAATTCTATTATTAATTGTGTATGCAATTGAATCAATCCTTCATATATTTCACAAAACTGTGTTTCAAGTGACCGTTCAGTTAGCGACAACTTTTTTGTTGCCTATTTATTGGACATTTAATACAAGATTTACTGGCAAACAAAAGCACGGCCTACAGGTGCCTGTTGCTTAGTTTTTGGGTGGTGGACAGTGGATAAAAGAATCTTAGCCCTATTCATGCTGAACCCGGAATATTCCGGTTTTGGCAAGAGGTGTAGACTAAGATCAGACTGCACTTATGTGCAGGCTGATCTTAGTCTATACCTCCTGCTTGTACTTTTCCTGCCAGGGTTGCTTATGGAGTTGATTTCTAAAAAAAAATGATTTTTGAACAAGTTCTATCAGTGCTATCAGCCCTTTGATTTGAAAGCAATTCAGTGAGGTAATTTATACAGTATGACAAGGGTTAAGTTGTGAAAGGGTGATAATATTCCTTCAAAAATACATTTTGAGTAACCTGTCTCGATAGAATAGGTTGCCTTCTTTGACAGTAAACATATATTTCAAGTTTCAAGAGAGATATTGGAAAATGCCCAAGTTTTATTCATGATGACAAAAATTGTGTAGACAGCTAAACAGCTTAGGCATACCTCAGGCTTTCTCTGAGGATAAAATGTAGAGCTTACTGAAGATTTTGTAAATAGGCACCAAGATAAATGTTTTTCTTTCCTGTGGTCACACGTTGAAAGTTTTGACCAGTTGACAGATTTTAGACTGAGAAATTGCAGTTGCAATTTGAGAGAAGTTGAGACAACATATCAAGTGCAGTTGATTTGGGGGAAAAAAGGGCAAAGAGATAATAAAACAGAAATAGAAATTGTTTCTTGTTACATTTGGTGCTACTCCACACATACTGATGAGTTGCCATGTAATTTATTTAGGAAATGAAGAGAATAAGAGAATATTTTTGTTTTCATGGAGGTATGAACAGAAAGAACTAATCATACTGTATGAATATGTGAAGCGGATTCATATATAAGTGTGATTAGGTTTTTGGTTCATACCTCCATGAAAACAAAAAATATTCTCTTCATTTCTTATAATTTAATAGCATTGAGCAGATTTACAAATTTTGATACTTTTTTGTATACAACTATTTTGGGTGGAAGCTTACAAAATAGCTACATGCTCAAAATTTCGTTCATGGAGGTATGAATAATTTTTTTAGACCAATCAGAAAGCCCGCATTTGACAAACAAAACTGAAAATTAAATTATTTGCTAAATGATGCACATAAGACAACTTTGTTTGAAAATTTTCATGTTTTGTCTGAGAATTTTTGTCCAATTAACATTTAAGATTGTTTTAACTCCCATAAACCCATTATCACTCAACAAAATTTTAGACTGGTCCAATTTCAAAGCTGTATTTTAATAAAAGGGGATCAACTTTACTTTGTTACAATCTTAAACTACAACAAGATATCCTCTATTTATCTGAATTATTGTCTATTTCCAGGCTTACCATGAACTGGTGATGCAATCCCTTGCTCAAAACATGGCTCCACAGGGCCGGGGTTTGAACCCAGCACCTTGGCTAGAGAGTGTCTGCTTCACAGACAACTTGCAGCTGAAATACCACATGCCAAAAACGAAACACAAGCGACAGCTTAAGAAGGATCGTGAGGAGATGGAGAAGTTGGTGCAGCCGGATTTACTGATGGAACAGTTTGATCAGTTATTGAGTGACATGGAGAACACTGATGGGGCTATTATGGTATGTACTATTGAACCCATTACTAGATGATAAAATTTTAGACTGGTCAAAATAGAGAGTAATTTCATAAGACAATTTAAAGTTTGTGAAAATTAAGTTTTTTACAACTTTCAGGGTAGAAAAAATGTGGAAAATGAAGAAATTGGTTCTTGATGCTTAACATTGCCAATTACTACCACCCTTTTTAAGATACAATGCTCATATTTGGCATAGTGATACATCTCCATAATACGCATCTCCTCATGTCAAGGTCATGTGATAAGGTCAGGGTCACATACCAAGGTCAAATGTTTAGTCCTGTTGCAGGGGCATTGTGTTTCACAAACACATCTTGTTTCCATGCTTTTTTTCCAAAAAAGTTTTCTTATGGGTTGAAAAAGACAAAATTATGTATGGATTAACATTTTCCACTCATTACTGCAATTTGATTCACTATAGAAAATAACAATCAAAAGCTTAAAAGAAATTCAAAATCTTATAATGTTTTCCACCTGTTATGACCCCACATTTTAACTCAACACTTTGAGTCATCACATGTGGACCAGTCTTGATTTTTATCTGATCCAAATTAAAGGATGAAGATGACACAACTTGGGCCAAATTAGTAATATTGGTATCTGAAGAAACAAGATCATGTGGCTAGAAGCTTTTTCTTCTTTTACCAAAATGGTCACCAAAGCAAATTTTCTTTATTGCATAAAAATTGTGATTTGACCTAGTAATGTTCAAGCTGTTGAAATATTTGTTAAATTGGCATTTCTTGAATATAAAATATCAAGTAGTGTAAATTGTAAACAAGAAATATAAAGATTTTTTTTTAAGACAATGTATCTTATCTATTTTCATCTGTACTGGTGTGAGAAATGAGAGGAAGCCATGGTTGATTACAATATAACTGAAATACTATTTCAAGTGGCATAAAACCCCATACAATCAATTTGTCACTGGTTTGAGCCATGGCGTGGCCAATCCAATATTTGACATAGTCACTTGTCTCTAACCAATCACTGAATAATTGCCCTAGTTAGATGAACCTGAGAAGAATCTGTTTTGATGTTGTAGTGCTGGTCTGAGAAATTCAAAAAAGTCATGGTTATCAGTTTTCCATTTACTGTCATATAACTTAAATAGTGTTGAAAGTGATGGTAAACTCAATCACAATATATTTCAAAAGTTAGAAAGAAAACGTTTGAGTGTTCAATGAATTGCAGATGGCAATTTATAGCATGCTTGAATTGAAAATGAAAGCTTTTAGGTAGAAACATTGTGAGAAAAGAAGATATTGCTTATTACATGCATTTTCTCACAATGATTACCAGAGCAATATTTCTTGAATGGGTTAAAATGCTGCATTTTGTGGCTTGGGTTTAATCAAGCCCTAGTTAAGATATTTCTAACACATCCTAAGGTAATTGTGCTATTCTATGACCCCTTAGAAGAGAGTTTCAGAAGGCAATTGAAAAATCTAGAATTTACTTGTGACTATCAATTTCATTATCTTCCTTATTGTTTTCTTCCAAGAAAGACAAAAATATCTAAAATCTAATGATTTGAAATAGCCCTCTGCAACTTCATTGAAATTTAACCAGTTTTATTTTTGTGTCCTGTGGTAGCAGGTTAACCCATTATCAGACATCAGAATTTGAGACTTGTCCAAATTGAAAGTAGTTTCAAACGACATTTCAAATCAGTCTAAAATTGAAAATTAAGTGCAAAATAGGGTAGAAAACATTGTGAGAAATGGAGAATTTGCTTGTTACAAGCAATTTCTCCTTTTCCCACCATGTTTTCCCACAAAGTTTTCCATTTCTTTTGGGCGTCAGTAAGTGTCATTGTGTGGTAATCAGTTAAAACAAGTATTTTGTTCTATACAGGATGAAGAGTTGGACTACATTATTTTTCCACTTGAGGGAGATTCAGATACCTGTAGCTGTGTTGAATTACCGTCATGTAGACAATGTTGTGTGGGTGATCACGGTATTAGTGAGGCTTTAAAACAATTCCGTAAATCAAATAAGAAAGAAAAACGCAGTCGGAAGTGTGTGCCAGAGTCAACGTCTTCGTCTGCGTCATCCATGTTGAATGACTTATCAAATGTGAATATTAAAGTGGACGATGGTTCAAAATCTGTCGAAGTTGAAGATGAAAATGAGGCAGAGAAAATGGACATTGATTCTGACTGTAACGAGAGCCTGGTACCGGAGGCTCAGGAAGTGACGGTTAAATCAACCCCAAGGAGCTGTAGTAGTAAGAGTGATTTAGGAGATGGTGACATTCGTTGTGATGCTAGTTCAGATTCATTAAACTCCAATGCGTGTAGTGAACTAACTCCGAGTGATCAGAGAAGTCATAATGAAAACGGTAGCTCATTAAAGGAATCTGATGGAGATGCAATGTCAAAGAAATCGGACAGTAGTAGTGACAAACAACAAGGGTCATCGGAATCAGAATCTGAATCTAAATCATCGTACCAAAAAGAACTGTACAGTAAATTGTTTACGTCACTAGATGTGTGCTTTCCTCATTTACACAAAAACAGTGTACCATGGTTAGTTGATGCGAATTTTACAGAGGATGTGAAAATGCAGTATCAGTTAGTGATTGGTGATAGAGAAGCAACTCTCAAAAGTGATCGTGAAAAATTGGAGAGCTTTAAAGAGCCATCATTAATTAATGATCAGTTAAGTGCTTTAATAGAAGACTTGAGGGAAGGGGAAAGCTTTGACCCGACACCTACAAGTGAACAAAACGAGACTCTCAAAGATCCTTCGAGAGGAGGTTGTGAAAGCAATGTGTCAATGAGAGATAGAGAATTAGAGTGCATGGACACAAGGGTTGACACAATGGAAGAGGGTTTTGATGAAGAAACATTTTTGAATTTGTTTTCAATGTAAATTCTATTGTATTGGGCCTTCAATCACAAATCAGTCTAATTATCTGTGGTGGTTCAAAATTTCTCTTCATTCAAAATTGCTCTTAACCATTCTGATTTGGGGAGGCAAAATTATGTCTAGACCACAATAATAGGCTAAGGTACAATTGGGAAAAGTGCTACTAGTTTTAACCAATTACCATAAATCCCTTATTTTGTTTTACTTAAGAATATTGCTAGGTAAAACATTATGGCAGTAATTGCTTTAACAACTGTTCTCTCCACAATTATTTTTTAACCATATTTCACACTTTTCAACCTAACTCATTACCAGTTGATGAAATTGTCCAAATTGAAAGAAGTTGCAGACTTTAGTTTTCAGTTGATAAAAGTTTAAATAACTTTGTCTGCTTTGGTTAGAAAACCTTGTGGATAATTAAAAAAAATGCTGCTAACAAGTAAATTCTTCATTATCCTAAGCTTTTTTTTAAAGAGGCTTAATCAAGCGGAATTGTGTGGTAATGGGTTAAATGTAATTCAAAATGTCAGAGGTCTAGATAAGAGAGGGTAATGGCATCCTTATTTATTTCTCAACAGAGCCCTATATTGTGGGTACTCATTTGAATTGTCTCATTGAGGCATTTCAAATGAGTACCTACAACAAATGGTTTTTGGCAATATTGGTGAAATATTTATCTTTGAAACCCTCCATCTGTAGCTCTGAAATGTCCTCTAAAAATCTTGACCAGTCATAGATTAAAGGATTGTGATCTATATCACACATAGGATCAATCAGTTCAGATCTTTTAAATCCATTCCTACTGTTCAGGGTAAGAGCTAAATATGTGACACTTATGGAATTCAGAGGTAAAAGAAATGTGACTCATCAAGCGATAACGGGACCTGCCTGGTGTTATTTAAATAATTACTTGAAAATAAGGTCAGATCTGCCAGAGGTCAATAAGAGTTAATTCTCCCTCTTCATCGTAAGGCCTAGAGCTTTGATTTTTTTGTACATATTATCATTTATTGACCCTATATCAATATACTTCAAAGAATTACCATAATTTGAAAATTAGCCCTTTTCTTTGTGATCCCTGATTTTATAATGGAAATCTTTGAAAACCTTCTCCTCCCAAAGCATTAGACCTAGAGCTTTGATATTTGGTATGTATTAGTTTCTATTGACCCTCTATCAAACTACTTCAAAGAATTAGGGTACTCTAAAAATTTCCCCTTTTGTGTGATCCCTGATTGTACATAGGAATAAAGAAGGAAATATTTGAAAATCTTCAAAACCATAAGCCCTAGTACCTTGATAGTATCAATGTCTATTGACCCTCTACCAAAATACTTCAAAGAATAAACATACTCTGAAAATTAGCCCTTTTCTGTGCAATGCCTGATTTTACATAGGAATATAGAAGGAATTCTTTGAAAATCTTCTCCCAAACCATAAGGCCTAGAGTTTATATATATCATCCCCAAAATACTTTGAAGAATAACATACTCAGAATTATCATACTCTGAGAATTAGCCCTGGTCTATCAGAACCTGAATTCACCTAGGAATGGAAATAGTCCTATGTTGTGCAATTTTAGATTTATAAAGGAATAAAGAAGGAAATCTGAAAATTTCTTCTCTGAAGACACAAGTCCTAGAGCTTTGACAACGAGTAGCCGCAACGATGTCGAAAATGTTCTTCGAGGTGCGTTTTTTCAATGAAATTCTCAAGATTCTTATTTAGATTTTAAGACAAAGCGTTCTTTGGATTATTTTTTTTAGCCGCTAACTAGTCATTTTTTATATGAAAAATCTATCAATCGAATAAGATGCTAGGCATTAGAAAAACAAGTCCGAAGTCCTGCTGACTCGTTTTTCAATGCCTAACAACACATTCTCGTGAGAGATTTTTTCATATAAAAAATAACCAGTTGATTATCCTCTGTACAACAATAATAATAATAAAATCTTTATTTAAAGAAGGTAGTTCATTAAGATATCATTAAATGAAACAATACAAGAACAACTTATTTACAACGAGGCCCTCTGCAACAAGTAAGTAATTATGAACAAAAGCTCATAATCTTACAGTTTATAATTCAAATTGTAATAAAAACAAAATGGTGATGATAATTCAATTGACAATTGGAAATATATCATTAGTGATTTACCCTCAACCAAAATACTTCAACCAGGGTTGTTACTTTGTAAACATGAAAGGAGGTCTGTTTTTGCTTGATGGCGCACATTCATTAATTGAGATCCAAAATTTATGAGATTTGTAAAAGTGATCGGTTGGTTATGTACTTATGTATGGTTTTATGCTACAAGTACTTTGGATAAGAGAGGGAAGAGTTAACCTATTCACACACAATCCCATTTTTACACACCTCTTAATTAAAAACCTTCGGAAAACACTGTGGAAAATGAAGATATTGCTTGTCACAAGCATTTTCTTCATTATCCACACTGTTTTTGTACCCCTATAGTTGAAGATTTTCCAAATTTCATCAGTGAAAATTGTTTTCTGAATTTTCTTTGAAATTGGACCAGTCTAAAAAGTTGCTTATCAAGTAACTGGTTGAAAGGCCATACATTAGTTATGTGTCTAAAGTCCTATCATGTGGGTTAGCCTTTTGAATCACCTAAGTATTCCAGTTGGAAATAAAATTGTCTTGTGACCAAATCATACACAAGACAGTGTTAGACAACTTTTTTGTTTGTCACACTATTTGGTTCGATGGGGATTATCAATATGTTTTTTCATAAAAAGGTGATTTTACAGACATGATGGTGTTTGAAAAAACCAAAGAAGTTACCCAAGGACCTTGCTTCCTTGAGTATCTTCAAAGGTGAAGATTTGGGACATATTCCCATGAAAAAAAATCCTTTCTGTGTACTTAACCCTTTTCCACACAATCCTGGGTTTACATCCCCTACGAAAAAACCTTGGAAAACATAGTGAAAATTGAGAAATTGCTTCTTACTAGCAGTTTCTTCTTTGTCAAAAGTGTATTTTAACCCGAAAGGCAAAGACTTTTTAAATATATCAACTTGAAATTGTCAGTTGCACAACCTTCAAATTGGACCAGTCCAAATCTTTGTCCTGTGGTTGTAGGATAAGCACATGTATTTTACTCTTAATGAAATTCTGTTTAAGTCCTCTTGCGATTTATTGCAGCATAATAGGAGTGTGTTGCATGGCCTTTTTATATTGGCTGTGTAAATAGAATCTGTCAAAGATATTGGTGCAATTTGTGTTATGATTGGATACTTTAGCTTTACAGAACTACAAACACTGTTCAAATGATCATGTTAGCCTACTACAGTAGAATCCTGTCAATTGCAAGACCAATTCATCAACTGTTGTTTCAATTCATGATAAGTTGTTATTAACCCATTTCCAAACAATGACTCTTTTTGACGCCCCCAAGAAAGAAGCACAGAAAACATGGTGGAAAATATAAAGAATTGCTTGTTGCAAACAATTTCTTTGTTATCCATGCTTTCTACCTCAAAAGACAGAAAACTTGAATTTTCTTGAACTTGAAATTGTTGTCTGCAACTTCTTTGAATTGGGACCACTCTAAAATTTGTTGTGTGGTAAAAGGTCAAAGGAGGAATTAGTTGTTTAAATCTAAGGTTTGTGCATAAAGTCAGCTTCAATTAATCAGTGAATTGTTATTGTCAGGGTTGCAAATAAGAGGATTCCACGGTATTTTCACTTTCTCCTGGTTTATACCACACCCAAAAAGAATAATGTGGGCATTGTCATGCTTTAGCTTTAACCCATTCCCACACAGTGTTGCCTTGTAACACCCCTCAAGAAAAGCAATTGGAAAAGCATTGTGTAAAATGAAGAAATTGCTTGCGACAAGCAATGTCTTCATTTAACTCAATTTTTTCTACCCAGAAAGTTGAAAACATCTAAATTTGATAAACTTGAAATTGTCGTCTGTAACTCCTCTCAATTTGAACCAGTCTAATGTTTTGTTGTGTGGGAATGGGACTACTAATATTGTATCACTTAATCCTGTATGTTAAAGCACACAAGAAGAATAAGAAATTTAAAGCAGAAATTACTTGTTCAAAGCAATTTCACCCTTTATCCACAATATTTTCTACCCCATGTGACGCCCAAGTTTCATCTGCTGGTAAGAAGTCATATGACAGTTGAGTAGACCTTAAGCCATTCCCACACAATAACGCTTTTAACTGACTCTCATTGTAAAGAGTTTGGAAAACGTGGAAAATGAAGAAATTGCTTGTCACAAGTGATATTATTGTCTACAATGTTTTCTATCCCAAAAGACAAAGTCCTCTTCAACTCTTTTGGGTAGAAAATGGTGAGAAAATGAAAGTGGCTTGTTGCACTGTTTCCTGGAAAGTTTTAACCCTTTCTTGAACAATCCCTGGTTTTTACGTCCCTGTGTTCTTATACTTGAAAAAACATCCTGGGAAAAGAAGAAATTGCTTGTAACAAGCAACTTCTTCTATTACCACAATATTTTCTACCCTACTGAAGGATTATTTTTCATATAGAATGAACTTTGAATTGTAGTCTGCAAAACTTTTGAATTTGGACAGGTCTAAAGTTTTGAAAACCAGGAAAGGGTTAAAATGCAAGATAGTATGGTACTGGTTCATTTAAGCCTGTTGATTACTGAGGGTGATGACTGTTTTCTTCCGAACTGGCTAACCTAGACTTTAACGATTAATTCTTTGAATATCTTGTCTGTCTTATGATGTAATATGTATCATAAAGTGTTATTTCTAGTCTTATGTTTTGCTTGTGACCTATCATGCATGATTGGGAGAAATGAAAACAAAGTAGAGAAAAAACATTTAAAAAAAAGAAAGGAAAGGACAATGATTTTTACTATGATTTAAAATTGAATTAGTGAAATAGTTAACCCATTACCTGGTGACAAAATTTTAGACTGTTCCAAAATCAAAGAAACTGTAGACAACAATTTTTAAGTTAATGAAATTTTTAAAACATTTTCTTTTTGGGATAGAAGATAGTGTGCATAATGAAGGAATTGCTTAGACATGGAATTTAGTACGAGATTGTAAACATCATTAATTTGTATAATATGTGGTAAGGGACATGGAATAAAAAGGCAAATCATTCGTTACCAACGTAAATGTTGAAACTACCTCTTGAACAAGCTGTGGTTATACCATTTTTAAAGACACCAAACCAACAAAAATTGTTAACTAATTCCTACACATTGATGCTTTTTGATGCCCTTCAAGAAAAGTATTTAGGAAAATGTTGTGTAAAATGAAGAAATTGCTTGCAAGAAGCAAGTTCTTTATTATGTTTTCTATCCAGAAAATTTTAAAAAATCTCATATTTCTCACACTTTTGTCGTCTGCTACTGCCGCCTGGTAATGGGTTGACTTAATGTCCGCGTTAGAAGATCACTTTCAGCCTAAAAGAGTGAGATGATTGGTCACTAGATGTAAGATTGACAGCTGTGCGCGGTCAATTTGGTAAAGAACATTTTCAGAATGCACAATCCCCCTCTTTCCTCGAGATATTTAAGATTTTTTATCAGAATGATACTCCCTTTTCTTGGACAGGTCTTGTATACTTTACAATGAAAAAACTTCAAACTCAAGCTGTGTAAAACTATTGTGATAAATGTTCTATTTTTGTACAGCTATCTTTTTTGTCATACTGTTGTTACATTTTGTACAAAAAGTCATGTTTATTGTTTTGTTAATTAAATTAATGTCAAAATTGACAAAAAATAATTAGTTATAAAAAGTATTAAAATATTTGTCATGAAAGAAATGTTTGTTTTAAATAGCTTCTACCTTAAAGTCCCTGTTATTTGCTTATAGTAGCTCTCGCTTTACAAAGTTTGAAATCCCTCCTATTATTAAGTCAGTTTTTGCCTTTAAGATGTGTGAAGGTGTTAGAGTGTGTAGCCACATGTCGTATAAGCTTCCTAGCCAACCTGAGCATGAGGCTTTCCGTCACAAATTATTTGAACATCTCCTCCAAAACCATGGGGCCAAATGTGATGAAACTTTGTGGAGCGTTCCTTTGTTAAAGGTCTTTCAAAGTTGTTAAAAGAATTTAATTCTGTTTACCACAAGATGAGATTGACGGAGCATAAAATTCGGCCTGTAGAATGCACATTAGGTCTTTAGCTCCACTGGCCGAAAGCCAGCGAGCTATTGTCATGGTGTTGTGTGCGTCTGTGTTTGCGTCTGCCGTCTATAAACTTTTACTTTAAAAATTTTCTCCTCAGGAAGTACTGAATAGAATTCAACGAAATTTCACAGATTCCCTGCAAAGAATTTTGATCGGATGAAAAACATGTCTTTAATGGACGGGGCAATTTTCAATATGTGGTGAAACCTTCAGAAATCTTCTTCTCAGAAACCAATTGATGGATTTAATCCAAAATTTACAGAAATGATCATTGGGTGACCCTTTTCAGATTTCTTCAAAGAATTTTGATTGGAAGAAAACATGGCTTTAATGGGCAGGGCTTATTTCAATATATGGTGAAATCGTTAAAAATCTTCTTCTAAGTAACCAATTGATGAATTGCAATCAAATTTTACAGGAATGATCATTGGGTGACTCTTTATCAGATTCCTTTGATGAATTAAGCTCAAATAAAAAAAAAAAACGGGGGGGGGGCTTATTTCCATATAAGGTGAAATCTTTAAAAAAAATTCTTCTCGGAAACCAATGGATAAATTTCAACCAAATTTCAATGGATTGATCCTTGGGTGACTCTTTATCATATTTTTAAAATAATTTTGATAGGACAGAAAACATGGCTTTAATTGGAGGGGCTTATTTCCTTATATAGGGAAAGCTTTGAAAATCTTCTTCTCAGAAATCTTTGGATAAATTTCAACCAAATTTCACTGGAATGATCATTGTCTCTGTCTTATGGTATATAGTGAAATCTTAAAAATCATATTCTTGCAAACTGCAGGATGGTTTTCCACCAAACTTGTCAGGAATGATAAGTAAATTCAGGCCGGTGGTGTGAATCAAGCGCTCAAGCGCCTCTAGTTCTAAGATTTTACCTAGTTTATGACCCAAATTTTGATTTCATTTTTTCTTTTTTGTACCAGATTTGATCTATAAAAAAATATTCCGACCAATTAAATTATTGAATGATCCCCAAATCGAAAATATGGAGTTCGAATACAGTTTATCACCCGACTTTCTTGAATGGCAGATTTTTATGGTCAGTAAAGAGGGTGTGTTGTCTGTTATGGGGTTAAGTTGTATAATTGAGACTTCATGGTCTTCAGAGATGTCGACTGACTGTAATCTAGGAATTAGGCGAATTCGTTCTTTGCTTCCGACGATGAGGAAAACTTACCATTGTCCGTGAACTTATTCATAATTTCTTGTGGTACTATTTGAAAATGTAAGCCAATTCATTAAAAAATGATCTCGAAACGTCGAATAACTGATGTTCGCTGTGATTAAGGTCACGACCTTGACTGGTACTTTTTATACGCCCGAAGGGTTGTATTATGTTATGGCCCCGGTCGTCCGTCCGTCTGTCTGTCCGTCTGTAAGCAATTGTTTGTGTGAGCAACTCCTTCTAAACTATCAATTGGAATGAGCTGAAACTTGGCACAATTACTCCCCATGATGTCTAGTTGTGCATAAGATCTTTGAAATTCAAATTGCTCCAGTCATTCTTGAGTTATCTTGAATTATCTGCCCTTGAATTGAACGAAAATCACTGTTTATTGTGTGCGCAACTCCTTCTAAACTATCAATGGAAATGAGCTGCAACTTGGCATAATTACTCCCTATGATGTTTAGTTGTGCATTAGACCTTTGAAAATCAAATCGCTCAAGTCCATCTTGAGTAATCTTGTATAATCTGCCCTTGAATTGAACGAAAAACCCCTATATTTCTTGTGAGTTTTATTTCTCCTACATTTTGAATGGGAATGAACTGAAACTTGCCACAATGACTCTGTATGATTTCTAGTTGTGTTTAGGACTAACATTTGTTTGATATGTCAAGTTGTAACTGAATTATCTGCCCTTTACTTAACAATATAGCTTACAAAAAAATACAGGTTGTGTGTGTGGGGTGTTCGTGTGGGGGGGATGTACAGCTCCTAAAAATTCTATTGGATTGAACTGAATCTTGTCATAATGTATCTCTGATAATAAGTTCAGCATAAGACTCACTTCAGAAATTCAAAAAGCTTGGGTCTTTCTTAAATTATCTGCCCTGGAATTGATTGAATTCAAATGTCAAGGTCATTTTGAGCTCTGAAAAACCTAAACTGAACCATTGTAATTTATTTGTCAAGATCAGTTTTTCAAGGTCATATTTTTATTGCTTGAGGTATTTACTTTCTGTTGAAACTTGTTCCGAGGTCATTGGTCAAGGTCATTTTTTTATGTCAATTGTATTCAAATTTAATTTATTAGAATTTAACTATTGTACATAATGTTGAATGGTAAGTTATTATAAAGCTGTCTTGTTTCTCAAGTGCAAACAGTATTATTCAGGTGATAAGATCTTTTTTTTTTTTTGGACAAAATCATTAGCTATCATTCAAGCTCAGGTTACTGAAAAGACAAGGTTACTGACAAGCCCCTTTGCGAAGCTCTTGTTAGCTCATCTGACCACGTGGTCATGGTGAGCTATTGGGATGGGGCTGTGACCGTCGTCCTTTAACAAATTTTAACTTGTGCACTCTAGAGGTCAGTTTTCTGTCTCAAATGTCTTGAATTTTGGACAGTATGTATGTCTACATGATACCTCGAAAGAGTTCAAAAATGAGTCACGTGGGATCGAAAACTAGGTCACCAGGTCAAATCTTAGAAAAACCTTGTGTGCACTCTAGAGGTCAGATTTTTGGCTCAAATGTCTTGAATTTTGGTCAGAATGTTGTCAACGTGATACCTCGAATGAGTTTGAAATGGGTCATGTGGAGTCAATAACTAGGTCACAAGGTCGATTCTTAGAAAAACCGTGTCTGTTCTCTACGGGTCACATTTTTGGCTCAAATGTCTTGAATTTTGGCTGGAATGTTTGTCTACATAATGCTTCGGGAGATTTCGAAAAAGGGTCATGTGGTTTCAAAAATTAGGTCACTAGGTCAAATCTAAGAAAAACCTTGGGTGCATTCTAGAGGTCACATTTGTTACTCAAATGTCTCGATTTTGGTAAGAATATTTTTCCACATGATACCTCGAACGAGTTCGAAAATGGGTCATGTGGGGTCAAAAACTAGGTCACCAGGTCAAATCTTATAAAACCTTTGTTTGCACTCTTGAGTTCACATTTTTTGATCAAATGCCTTGAATTTATGTTTGTCTACATCAAATCATGGCTGTGTTCGAAAAAGGGTCTTGCAGGGTCAAAAACTAGGTCACCAGGTCAAATCTAAGAAAATTTTTGTGTGCATTCTAGAGATAACATGTTTGGCTCAAATGCCTTGAATTTAGGCCAGAATGCTATGTGCATAATAACTCGAACGAGTTTGAAAATAGGTCATGTGGGGTCAAATACTAGGTCACTAGGTTAAATCTTATAAAAACCTTGTGTGTATTCTAGAGGTCATATTTTTGGCTCAAATGCCTTGAATTTTAGCAAGAATATTTTCTTCATAATAACTCGAACGAGTTTAAAAAAAGGTCAAGTAGGGTTAAAAACTAGGTCACCATGTCAAATCTTATAAAAAAAATCTTGTGTGTACTCTAGAGGTCATATTTTTTGCTCAAAAGTCTTGAATTTTGGTCAGAATGTTTGTCTACTTGAAACCTCGGACGAATTCGAAAAAGAGTTATGTGGGGTCAAAAACAAGATCACCATGTCAAATAATCGAAAAACCTTGTGTGCACTACATATGTCGCATGTTTGGCTCAAATTTGAATGTTGGGCAGAATTTTGTCTCTATGATACACAATTGAGTTCGGAATTGGGTCATATGGGGTCAAAAACTAGGTCACATGGTAAAATCTGCTAAAAACCTCATGTGAAATCTAGGAGTGACATTTTTGGCTCAAATGTCTCGAATTTTTCCAGAATGTTTGTCTACATGATATCCTGATGGAGTGAAAAAAGGTCACATGGGGTAAAAAACTAGGCCAAATCTATGGAAAGCCTTGTTTGCACTCTAGAAGTCACATTTTTTGCTCAAGTGTCTTGAAACTGGGTCAGAATGTTTGTCTATATGATATTTCTGATGAATTCAAAAATTGATCATGGGCGGTCAAAAACTAGGTCAAACTTGAGAAAAACCTTGTGTGCAATCTAGAGGTAACATGTTTGGCGCAAATGTCTTGAATTTATGTCAGAATGTTTGTCTACATGATATCTTGGAGGAGTTCAAAAATGTGCCATGTGGGGTAAAAAGATAGGTCAGCAAGTCAAATCTTAGTAAAACATTGTGTTCACTGTAGAGGCCCCTATTTTTGTGTCAAAGGTCTTTATATATGTTTAGAATATTTGTTTCCATGAACTCTTTCATATTCGATATTGGGCACATGTTTAAGTCTTTCCTGTTTAATCCCTGTTTTTTTTATTTCTGTGATTTTATTATTGAGAAAACATTGTAGAAAATGAAAGAAATTCTTGTAACAAGCAAATGCTTCTTTTTCAACAGTATTTTCTACCCTATTGAATAGTTATTTTTCAAAATTAATCCAATTTGAAATTTTCGTCGGCAAAGCCCTAAAATTCGGACAGCTCTAAAAATTTGCAAAACAGAAAAGGGTTAATAAAGTAGGTCACTAGGTCAGATCTTATGAACCATCCTTTTTTTATGAAATCACTTTACTTCTGGCGTAGATATCTTAAACATGATAAGAACGTCTTTCTACTTTAATTTCTTAGACCAGACTTCAGTAACAAATCTTCTGAGGACAAGACAGGTCACTTGTGCAATTTTACTTCTATAGTCACCGACTCAGTTGAGCGCTTTAGGGCCAATTGCCCTCTTGTATTTTTACCATTTTAACCGATATACTAGCCTGGTATCGCTATGCCTACTAGATTCTGACTGGTCCAAAGTCACAAGTGACACAAAGCTACAGATAAGATGCGTTTTGCGTAAAAAACTAAAACGCATTTTGAAAATAATCATTGGGTTAAAACGCATTTAAAATCACCGATCAGCATTTCAAATATGTTCAATGTTTATATTTCAAGATCCGCCATTATTCCCATTTCATAAAGGCGCTAGCCAAGTATGAGCTGCCAAACAATTGTCTGTATCTCTTTGGCTTTCAAAGAAATCATTTGAAACGACAAATCAAGTGTTGACATGAGTAGCAATCTGGCTGCAATCAAGCAGCTTTAAATGTCAATTTCTTCAATGATGGTAGAAACTTTAGTCAAACACCAAAGCTCTAAATTCATTTTAAGTTGAATGTTGTCACTTTGTGAACTTAGGTTTATTATTCACCCCAAGCACCTTACAGTCGAGCTTCAGGCATCTACATACAAAGCTTATTCTGCTTGTTTTATCAGAAAATCAGATAGTTGCGTTTTATTTACATTAATTGAGCGCCATTGTAACCATAGACGAAAAATGAATGAGGCGACCGAACCGGGATTGAAACCCTGGACATCTCGCTTAAAGATATTCCTGTAGTAATCTTATATTAAGATTTCAAACGACTAAAAAGGACTCAACAATTCAAAGACTGATTTTATTCAAGTCTGAGGATTTTTATTTCTTTAACTTCTCTTGTGTTGTTTAAACGCCAAGAGGAAAGATTTTCAGGACTTTAAGTCCTTTAATTTCTAAGATTGGACCTAGTAACCTATTTTTTTTACTTTAAGTGACTCAATTTTAACTTGTTAGAGATTTTATCAAGACAAATCTGATTTATTTATAGGTTAATTGAGCAAAGAATTTAGTAGAGGGCCATTAGACAATATCACATGCCAAATTACAAATCTCTAGGCCTTTCAGTTTTGGAGGAGATTTTTTAAAAGTTTTTTTTTACTCTGCTGTCATGGCAATCAGAGTTATTCATGTACATTTGAAGGAATCTGACAGAGGACCATCTAGGAAACAATCGTATAAAGTTTGGTTTAGATCTGAACAATAGTTTCGGAGAAGATTTTTAAAGAAAAGTTTACGCACTAACCTACAGATGCACGGACGGACGCAAGCACGATGGACACCTCGCCATGAGAATATCTCGCTGACCGAAGGCCAGTAGACCTAAAAACCCATGTGGAACAAGCCGTGTTAGTAAAACACTAATACCATTGTAACAGTTGATACCCTTGTAACAGTTATTTTTCGTTCAGAAGTTACATTGACCTTTGTATCAGTAGATGCGTATCAATTAGAGCCACCATCATCTCAAATATGAGCATTGTAACACGAATAGTATGGACGTTATTGGAAAATGTGAAGTTCACAGTTTAAGTTTTAAGCAGACAGACATAGACTTTTTTTAGCTCTACAAGCCAAAGACCAGTGGACGATTCGATGTCCGTCGTGCGTCCGCCTGTCGGTAAAACTTTTCTATAAAGTCTTCTCGTGAGAAACCACTGGTTGGAATTTAACCAAATTTCACAGGAACCCTTTGTGAGATTCTAAAAAAAAATTTGACCAGATGATCAATCCTCCACATAATGGAGTGTAGTGAAGACATTGGAAATATTTTCTTCCAGAAACTATGGATTTGAGTATTACCAAATTTGATAGAAATAACCATTGACTGACCCTTTACATAATGCCTGAAAAGTTAATCGCATTACTAAGATGACTTCTAGGCGGGTGGTGTGGTGGGGGAATTGGGGTCGCAGACTCTTAAAAACGGATATCATTTAAATTTCACATTGATGTTCGTGGATATTTTTGATGACCTTTAATTAGACGTTTTAAAAAAGATTTTGATCAGTTGGAAATTCTGGACGTCATGGGCCAAATTTTGTAAGACTTATTAAAGGGGAGTAATAAATTCAGCGGATTTCGTTTACTAAGTTGCATATCAGTTGCTTACCTCGGTGTATTTTTTTTTTAGACTGAAGAATTTTCGCATATGAGTTTCTTCATTTGTTTTATTGAAAGGATTTATCATTATCCTTGAGCCATTTACCAGATGACAAAATTTTGAACTGGTCCAAATTCAAAGAAAATGCATATGGCAACTTTAACCCATTGCCACACAAATGCGGGTTTTGACGCCCCAAAGATATTTGGTTATGGAAAACTTTTATCAAAGCAATTTCTCCTTTTCTCACATTTTTTCTATCGCATTTAGTACTTATCTTTTAATTTGTACACACTTTGAAATGTCGTCCGCAATTTCTTTCAACTTTGACCGTTGTAAGATTTTGTCGACTTGTAATGGGCAAGCTTGTGAAAGTTACTCATTACTTATCTTTTAGGCTAGGAGACATTGTAGTCACTGAAAAAAAAGCTTGCCCTTACCCATTTTCAGAATTTCAGCCTGGCACAAATTGAAAGAAATTGCAGACGACAATTTCAAGTTGGTTGAGTTTTAAAATCCTTTGTCTCTCTTGATGGAAAAAATACCAGGTAATAAAGAAATGTTTTCCCAATCTTCTTTTCCAGTTGGGTGGAAAAGGGGCGACTGACTGGGAATGGTTACCAGTTGCTCACTACACTTTGGTACACTACTTATCATTTGCCCATTGGTGAGAGACAAATGGTGCATGTAACAATGACTTTTGTCAAATGTCTGAAAGAATGTTGGCCAAGAATGAGGTCGAACTCACAAGCCAAGGATGGAGAGCAAAATGTCCTATTAGCTGAGCTAACAGGGCTCTGTAACATGTAGAGTAGAAAACATTTTGGAATCATGTGTTCAAGGAGTGTTTAGCCTCGTAATTCCAACCCAAAGTATTTCTGCTTTGGCAGAATGTAGAAAATAAGATCAGTCAGCAAAATACATGCAGCCTGATTGTAATCTTCAGCTGTGACAAACTGTTTCACATTATTTACCCATTCCCACACAATTACGCTTTTTGACGCATCTAAAGAAAAAGATTCGATCCCCGACGGCGGCACTCATCCTTCCGACTATTTGTCTCTCACCAATGGGTCGATAATCGTAGACCTATGTGGGATAGCAGCTGGAGGCTAGGAAAGGATGTTATGGTAGTACTGGTGTGAGAAATACCAGGATTCCATTGTTAGGTGCTCC
Organism: Fragum fragum; assembly: GCA_946902895.1. NCBI lineage: Eukaryota > Metazoa > Mollusca > Bivalvia > Cardiida > Cardiidae > Fragum > Fragum fragum. The sequence continues at coordinate 12,698,703 of OX336378.1, forward strand.
AGCCGCCGCGATATACCTGAAAGATTGTTGAAAGCGGCGTAAAACCCCATTAAAACAAACAAACTAAAGGAAAAGAATTTCAAAAACATTGTGTAAAATGAAGAAATTGCTTGAAACAAGCAATTTCTTCATTTTCCCTAATGTTTTCCAGCCTGAAAATTGAAGAAAGAAAAAAAAAAGATTTCATAAACTTAAAATTTACTTCTGCAACTCCTTTCAATTCTTACCAGTCTAAAATTATGCTGTCTGGTAATGATTTAAATGTAGTTGGTTATGAAACCAATCAACAAAATAGTGACCCATAACCAGGCTCTTTCAGGGTTTCAGCTCTTTAATTTTAATGCAGTTTTGAACTAGGACTTAATTCAGCAAGGGGTAAAAGTAGGATTCAAACAAAATAAAAAGACAATTCAGCTAAACAACAGTAAAAGCTTTATATTCATAATCACATCATACAGTAAGCAGCAAGTAAAATTTTGTATAAAAATAAATTTTGAATTTTCGAAAAAAATAACAAGGCAAAAAGGAAAAAATATATAATGACACACATGTGTTTGGTGGAGTTTCCCATCATCTTTATGGGTTATGGAGAGGAACATTGCAAATTGTACAAAAGGTTCTGCTATATTAAAGGTTTTGGGTTGGGGCTTCATTAGGTCCCCCATTCCGGGGCTACATTTAGGCCCAAAGCTATCATAATTTGGATAGAAAGACTCTAAATTTAGCACTTGTTCCCTTTTATGCACAATTATCCTTGGATTTCTTGCCTAATGAATCCAATTTCCTGTTTCAGTTCCATAAAAATTATTGACCACAACTAATTTCAATGAACGGAAATCTCAGCCCATATCCATAAATATTTCCTTATCCAAATCCATCAAAAGCATCCTGGTTGGCTAAGACATAAAGTCTTAGCCAATGAAATTGCTTTAAATGAATTCGAATTCTCATTCTTTTCAAATATTTATGAACAAAAGCACTGATGTGGGATATTTCTAACTTTTTCCATTTTGTAATTTACAAAAAAAATATACATATAAATAACGTGCCCCCATACATTGCAAATGGATAAAAGATGGTACCTCATGGTTACTCTGACCTGACAAAATCTATCAAATTTGATAGAAGAATCTCCTGAAACTTGCGTAAATGATGCTGATTTACCTTTCTCAATTGGGATTATCTTGTAACATCTAAAAAGCTATTTCATTTTGTATTTCATCATTCAACTAATAATACTCTAAAAATGATTCTACCTTTGTAACTTATATATTTACAGTTGGCTCATAATGATCTTATTTCTAAGAAAAGACGTAGTCAGATTAAGTATTTTGTATGCCTATCATATGGGAGCAAAAATCATCATGATTGCAACAATATAATATTTAGGCAATCTCAATGAGTTTGACTTTTGCCTTGCTTTAACCAACTGCCACACAATGACGCTTTTTGACACCCCAAAGAAAAAATATTTGGAAAACATTGTAGAAAATGAAGCAATTGCTAGTTACAAGCAATTTCTTCATTATCCACAATGTTTTTTATCCCAAAAGACAGAGGTTTTTAAAATTTCATCAACAAAAATGGCTGTCTGCAAGACTTCTTTCAATTAAGACCAGTGTACAATTTTGTTGCGTGGTAATGGATTTATAAGCATTTTGATCCTAACCTTTGACTACCCTTTCCAAAGCACCATCTTCTTTTTTTTTTATAATTCTCAAATGTCTCAATATTACCCAGGGCTCATACTCTTTGACTTTTCTTGTCAAATTCTGTATTCTTAATCCAAAAAGCAAGCTATCCAAGTGGCTGAAATATCACATCTCAGTCAATCAAATCCCTTGTTTTAGGAATTTAGAATAAGAAATTTGATTACGAAAACTTGAATTGCATGAGCACTTTCAACAATTACTTGGGTTTTTTTCCCTTCCATCCTTAACCATGTGGCTTTATAGGGGTATTGTGTTATATACTGTATACAACAGTTCATGGGTACTTTTTACGACTATTCATGGGAACTTCTCAGTAAGGGAGCTCATCAGACTGAAATATTTTAGGTTCTTGACAAAAATAAAACAAAATAAAACAAGATATAGAGACCAAAACTAAAAACAACACAGATATTAAAAAAAAAAAAAAAAATGGTACCATGAACAAAATTATAAGAAAAAGCAAAGAAAAGATAAAAAGAAATTTTACTGGAATTAGGATTAGAAACTCAGTCATGTTGTTTTTCTAAGAGAGAAAATAAATAAATAAAATAGAATAATGTCCAGATGTCACATTAAAAACTGCTTCATTTTGACTAAAAAAGAGAAAAATGATAGGAGATTAAAAAAAAGTCATGCCTCTTCATTTTAAGGGAATAAAGGGATAAAAAATAGGAATAATATTAAAAACTTTGAAACAAATGGATACAGTTAAAAAGGAAAGGAAAGATAATCAAACACAAACATACACCAATCAGTCACAAAGCATTCCCACACAATGACGCCTTTTGACACCCCTCAAGAAAAACAATTTGGCAAACATTGTGTAAAATGAAGAAATTGTTTGCAAGAAACCATTTCTTCATTTTCCACAATATTTTTTACCCAGAAAGTTGAAAAAAAAAATATCATAAACTTTCTATTGTCGTCTGCAAATCCTTTAAATTTGGACCAATCTCAAATTTTGCCATCTGGGAATGTTTTAATGGAAACAAAACAATTAATACACTGACAGAGTTAAGAACCATCCCTTCACTGAGAGACCCATGATGCTAATTCTTCTATTTTGTAATGTATAGAGGCTAGACTTGTCCTTTATTTTTTCATAAAAAGATAAACAAAGAAACAAAAACAAAAAAAGGGAGAGAAAAACAAAAGAAAAGAAAGAAAAAAAAAGAAAGAAAATAAAAAAGAATGAAGAACTAACAATTTTTCTAAAAAAAATATCAAAACATTAAAAAACTAAAACAACAACAAAAACTAGAAAAAATGTTAAAAAAAATGAAAAGACAGAATCATAAGAACAAGTCTAAAATATCATGACAGGCCAAGTTGTTGTAACATTAGGAGAAATTCCTTTTTTTATTTCCGTCTATACAGTTACTTATATTTAACACCTTATAGTGAACAACAATGACTACTTCACAAGTTTTCTTGTTTTTTTCCCTCCCGTTCTATATTTTGCTTTTTCAACATTTTTCTTTGAATTGTATTTTGTAGTCCCATGGACCTGTGACACGTCTTCTTGCTGTAGTTAAGGGGTTTTAGTCTTTTTATCTTCTTTTTTTTGTGGTCGTTATGACTTTTATTTTTCATTCTTTCTTTTTTCCTCTTTCTTTTAATTTTTTGTTTCTCATATTTTTTGTGGTCTTAAGACTCTTTTAACTTTTTATTACTTTTTTTTCCTTTTTTTCCTTTTTTTTTTTCTCTCTAGCATTTTTTTGTTCCCCTAAACTACAGTCCATGTCATTATCTTAATAATCCTCTAGGACATTTTGATATTTTTTTTGTATGAAAAGCAAGTCATTGTTAGCAGAATTAGAGGTATTAATTCAGATTTCAAAATATCTGCATTGATTGAATAACTGTCACTCTGCCATCTGAAGAGTATAATTTGACATCATCTTTCAAAGAAAAAATACTTTGCTCTTTTAGTCTTATCCATATTTCCTGCATTCCTGCTATTCTTCTTAATTCACAATGCTTTCATGCAAAAACATTTCAATTGCTTATAAAGACGATTAAATCTTTTTGTATTAAACCAAAAGTATTGATTTGATAAAATGCACTAAACATCTCACATGCGTTTGCTTGAACTTCACATTATATGGAACTCCAAAAACTGAAATCTGATGTCTTTAATTGAGTAGACTTTTTTGAGAATCAAAATAGCTACTAGTCATTTAGGGCTAAATAACCCTGATGTTAAATCAAACACAGCTGTATGTGACACAATTCTGCTTAATAATTAATCCCCCATTTTTATACATTTTTCTTTACTTGTTTTTTTCAATAGGGTACCTCATTTTTTTAGATTTTTTTGCGGGAGAAAAATTATTTAACAGAAGTGTTATATGAACATCAAAACTATCAAGCTTTTAATAACTATTATTTAGGGTTTGATTGAAAGACCATTGTAAATGCCATTATGTTGTAAACACAGTTAGAACAGTCTTTTCATTCACTCCTCATAGTGTAAAGCCATCACACTCAACCTTTAGAGCTGGACCAATTGTTAATGAAATCACCTATAAACTAACTCAGGCTAAAACCAGTTTCATTTTGAAAATCAGAGATTTTTGACCGGTCCATTGAAACTCAACTAACCTATCATAAATCATGAGATTTTCTCATAAGTCTAGAATTCTCCTTTGTAGGCTCAAGATTATTTCACAAAAATAAGCCCTTCAAGACCACATCCATTTATTCTGGTAAGGCCTACTATTGCTTAGCAAAGTCTAGCAAACCCTTCCTATTTAACAATCACAACCAATCAATGTTGAATATCACTTTTATACTTTGATGCCTTAACCCATTACCACTCCTTGAAATTGTAGACCAGTCCAAATTGAAAGGAATTGCAGACGACAATTTAAAGTTTATGAAATGTTATATTTTTTTCTACTTTCTTGGTAGGAAACATTATGTAAAATGAAGAAATTGCTTGTTACAAGCAATTTCTTCATTTTACACAATGTTTTCCCAATTGTTTTTCTTGGGGGGCGTCCAAAAGTGTCACTGTGTGGGAATGGGTTAAAAACAAAATATTATTCCGTTTTTAATGCATGTATATATGTGCCCAGATCTCTACCTAATTTCTGTTCTAAAAATATATATTTTTTTTTTTACATCCCTATGTTCTTTTAGCAACATTGTCATATTCTTTTAGCAACATTCTGACAGTGTTCCCTTTTTTTCAAAATTTTTCTTTACTTGGTTTTTTCTTAAAATGTTCTCGTTTTTTTAATTTTTTTGCGGGAACACTGTCCATCCTCTATTTTCATATAACCTCCCCAAGCATCCTAAGGCAATGTCCTCTTTTTTTAAGATTTTTCTTTACTTGTTTTTTTCCATGGTTCCTATTTTATTAATTTTTTTGCGAAGACATTGCCAGGGCTTCTTGTGTTTTCAATGCTTTGGGACCTACCAACAATACCCCCTTTTTTACAAATTTTTCTTTACTTGTTTTTTTCATGGTTCCAATTTTATGATTTTTTTGCGGAGATAATGTTGGTTCAGCCCAAGCTGACTCAATTCCAACAGGTGACAGTTTCTATCAGCGTGTTTCATTTTGTTCTCCTTCTTTTCATAAAGGTTACTAATAGCAACAACTTGACCTTTGCATGATACTACAACTATACATTTTGACTCTTATTACCTTATTGTTCTTCCTTCTGCATAAATTATCTTTTTTTTCATATATTTCTTTCCATCTTTTCAAATCCATTCCATCTTTGTCTAGAAAATATTGCTCAAAAAAATATTCATTGCTTCTATGAAGCAATGAATATTTTTTTGAACAATAATTTCTCATGGTCTTATATCGATTACACATTTACTATACACATATCTTTTTCTAGAGGATTTAACAAAAAAAAGTTGTAAAATTTTAAACACCGTCTGGAAGGGCTAGCACATAACCAATGTATGGAATCTTGTCTGTGTTCATGATAGCAGAGAAATTGCAAATGCTTTATAAATGGTACCCTGCATAGCTTTGTAAGCCTAACAATACTGGACTTCAAGTGGAATCCACTTGCAATCACTTTGTTATCTTGAACACAGCAGTCTACTTGTAGCAGTTTTGTTCTAACCTTGCTGTAAAGACTGTTACAACCACTTTGTGTTAAATCCCTCAATTTTTACCAACCATTTTTAGTTTGATGGAAAGGTTTTCTACCCCTTATAAGCCACATGGTTAAGGTTTCTTAATTATCATATCCACTTATACGAATCCCCATTTTTCTGGACAAAACCTCCACTTTCTCTTACTGAAAACTATAAAACAAATTCCATCTTCTTAGTCTTGTCATACACAGATTTTTGCAAGAGATTATCAACAATTACAATAAAACTTCATTTCATTCCATTCACTTAAACTTAAATGATTTCCATTTTCTTACAACTGTCAAACAATTACATCTACAAATCCCAAAGAAAATCTGCAAACTTTATCATATTCATTTTAAATTCATTTGCATTATTTGTTTTACAAACTGCTTTTTTTCCTTCTTAACCAAATGTTTGAAAAATCCTTTATATGAAAAAAGAGAAAAGAAATTTCATTAATCATAAGTTCCAATAAATTTTCAATAGTTATAATGCTTCCCAAATGAACTTCAGCAAAATCTTCAATAAAATTTCAAATCATTTTGGAATAATTTACAATTTGACACCAGATTTTTTATATCAAATTTTGAAATATTTCCTTTAATTTCGCTTTTGCTAAAAAAAAAATGACAAAATAAGCAGTATAAATATTTGAAATGAATGCATCTCTTACACAAACCTAACACCAACACAATATCGTTGTTGGGCGTGCAAAATGTCATAACTACAGCTTTATCAAAGCTGTAGTTATGACATTTTGCACGTCCAATGTCAATTTATACATATTTACACTTGTATGACAAAAAATATCTCTAACATAAAAAACCTCCTTCTTAACTACATCAGCACCATGAACCTATTGACAATTGATCTTTCTATAAATTGATAACACTTTGTCAGATCTATTAAATCATTTGACCATGGCATTGTGTCTTCATTTACCAACCCTCCAAGGCAGGCAAATTCAATGTGTACTATCTTTTATCCATTTGCAATGTAATAAGGGCACTTATAGCCAAACATAACATCAAAAATATAAAACAAAAAAAAATCCCAAATATTGCACAAAACTTAACATCAGTAATTTTGATATTTCAAAAAAAGATATGTCATAAAAAAGATACAAAAAAATGAAAGTGAATTGGAGGCCTTTATCTTGCAGAACTGTTGTACAATATCAAAGAAATATATCAATGGTTTAATGCAAAACAATGGAAACTGCCTATAAACCCAGCAAGCAGTTACAGAACTTTTTACATTAAACTATCAATACGAAAATTAGGGCAAGATTGGGCAAGACAAGGAACTACAGGAAATGTGTGTCATGATTGTAAAATTCATTGAAAACAAAAATAAAAAATTAACCAAAAATATGGCCGGGTATTGATCCTACTCAATTTCAATAGGATTAAAAACTGTGCCAAAATCACCCCATCCAAAAAAAGTGGGTTTATATAATTTATCTAGAATTGAGACACCATAGGCTCCATTGAGTTAAATGCCTAAAAAAGAAGAGAAAAATAATTTTGTTAAGATTCCCAATGCAGCCTGGAAATACCGAGTGAACAGTACTCATCGTTAAAACATGGTGCCTCGGCCCTATAAACAAAAATTTATAAAGAATTAGGTCAAAATGAAACTTTCAAATTTTCAAAAATAATTTAGAAAATACCCGGCCGGCCTGCTGCATACAAAAAAACATTTATAAACGGTAGTGGCGCCTCCTGGCGCCACCCCCAGCTCCATGGCTTCCAGCCTTATCTTTTGGTGGGTGGGGTTTCATTGCCTTTGCTCCATTATCATCCAAGGTTTTGTTACTTCTGAAAATATAAAGTTATAATGAAAAATAAATAATTCAAGCAAGAAATGTCTTCCTCTGCACTACAAATCCATGGTTGATGGGTAATAAGTATTACAAGATATAGCTTTATGTGCTTAGCTCAAAAGTCTTTTCAGAATGATCATATCTAAAAATTTTTCCAAACATAGTTCATCAGTGACCGTTATAAAACGACTTGAATAAGCTGTAGTGCAGTTACCAAACTTAAGTTGGCAAACCAACAAAAAAGCTTAACAAAAATGTCAGCTTATGTCGGATTTCAAATCTCACTTCTGAATTGAATGAATGATTTCATTGGTCTACTGATTATTTTATAGGCATCTGCGATCGGTTCCATTTAAACAAAGAACAAGTTGAATGACACCTCCTAAATAAAAGATGTCACACGCTAATAATTTGATTTTACTATTGTCATTCAAAATTCCTGTATTCTGTCTGACTGAAAAAAATGGTTCATAGCTCCAATAAAATTGAGTTGCTTGACCACCTGATTCACTCAACCTGTCTGAATTCACTTATCATACAGGTATTTTAGTTTTATTTACCCATTCCCACACAAGAAAATTTCAGACTGGTCCTAATTCAGAGAAGTTGCAGACGACAATTTTAAGTTGATGAAATCTTAAAAATCTTTGTTCTTTGGCTCAGAAAACATTGTGGATAATGAAGAAATTGCTTGTAACAAGCAATTTCTTCATTTTCACCATGTTTTCCAAAGTATTCTATATTGAGAGCCGATTAAAAGCGTCACTGTGTGGGAATAGGTTTAACAAAGAAGGAAACTCATTAAAGTAAAAAAAAAGTAACACTTTATTTCCCTTGAATATATGTAATCTTTATCTAAATTTGGCCAATCCCCCAAAGCTACATTATTGAATGTATTCGAATTTCTTCAAAAATATGATAATTGTCACTATAAAAAAAGAAAAGTGTTCTCTACAATTTGAATAAATGAATTCATATGGCCATATAAAGCAGAGCGCACAGTGAAGACTCTTATCAGACTCATGCTCAAGTGAGCTTAAAATACCAAGGAGATGAACTTGCAGGCAGAGTTTGCAACATTCCTGAAATACACAAGAACTACTTTTTATTACGTAGGCATTCAATGGATTTACTGGTTAGTGGTTAAGCCTCCAGTGGCACTTTTCACTTGTTACTCTCTGAGAAGACCTCAAAATGTTGTCAGTAAACTTAAGCTATCAAAGCTAATGCTTTGCTAACTAATAATGAATGAAATGGGGTGGTATTCTATTGATAATCAGACAATCTTGTTCATTTTTACGTATGTGCACAAAACTCTCAGGCATGATTTTATCAAAATTATACATTTGCAGACTAAAACTCCCAAACCTGTGTCGAATAGAAATCATTATTTCATAAATATATAGTAATCAATAAGATTTAACTCACTTGCTAGCAGATACAGTGGGTGACACAGTTCCCAGGTTAGATGGAGACAGAATAACTCTCTCTTGTGCTGCTGTCTGGAAACCATTTGTGCTATGAGAAGATGGAGCTGTTTGGAAAGAGAGAGAGACATGCATTAAGCCTTTGGTAGATGACAAAATTTTGGACTTGTCCTAATTAAAAGAGCTTCAGACAACAATTTAAACTGGACTTGATATGATAAATAAATACCAAATAGGGTTGGAAACATTGTTAGACAAGGGCCTTGGCCCTGTGGTACTCACCCTTAAAAATGTTAAATTTTTTTAGAACAAATCTATTAAAGCGTGACACCTGTTGATTCCCTATACAATATATGAAATCTTTCATGGTATGTCATAAGAAGATTTTGAGTAAGATCTCCTTCTTGGTTTCTATGTTAAAATAGGGTACATTGAAAACATTCTAAATGCCAAAGCTTACGACTTTGTAATTTTTAAACTTTTCCTTCTTTGATTCTATTAACCCTTGTCATGCTGTATAAATTACCTTACTGAATTACTGTCAAATCAAAGGACTGAAAGCACTGATAGAACTTGTTGTTCAAAAATCAATTTTTAGAAATCAACTTCATAAGCAACTCTGGCAGGAAAAGTGCAGTCTGATCTTAGTCTACACTTCCTGCCAAAACCGGAATATTCCGGGTTCAGCATGATAAGGGTTAAGATAAGGTACAAATATAATTGAAACAGCATCACATGAACATAGTTTGTAGAGTTTAATTAAGAGATTCTACATAAATCAAAGTATCCAACATACTTTAAGATAGCAAAACATAGTTGTGTTAAGTAATCTTCTTTGTCAAAGGTAATTGTGTTAAATTAACATGGTTAAAGTAACCCAGGAGTCAACCCATTTTACATGACAAAATCTTGGTTGACTGGTTCAAATTGAAAGAAGTTACAGACGGCACTTTCAAGTTGGTTGAATTTAGAAAATACCTACAAGCAATTTCTTCATTGTCCGCAATCTTTTCTAAAGCTTTTTGAAAAAGTATTCTACAATTTGAATAGAGTTTGCAATATTCCTGAAATACATAAGAACTACTTTTTATGGCATAGGCATTCAATGGATTTAGTGGTTAAGCCTAAAAGGGCAGTTTGCACTCGTAGAACTTTAAGAAGACCTCAGAATTTTGTCTGTTAACTTAAGCTATCAAAGCTGATGCTTTGCTAGCTAAAAATATCAATGCTCTTGACTGTCTGGTCTAAGGGAAGAACATTGTTTAAGTTTATTTTTTTATGGTATGAATATGAAATAGAGTGTGCCAAGGCGGGTATGACCTCGAAGACATCATATGAACAAACTTTGCAGAGGTTGCCTAGGACTTGCTACATACTAAACATAAAAGCTTTCTGCGTTTTGCTTTCAGAGAATGAGGTTTTTTAAAAAAAATCATTATATTAACCTGTTTGTTGCAATTACAACCAGATCAAGGCAAAGATTCCAATTATTTGAACTTTTTTGGAAGAGCTTCACCTGAGGAACATCAGCATGCAAATCTCAAATTATGAACTCAACAGTTAAAACCTTGAGTTTGGGCTGGTTTCAAACTTTCACACTACACACAAACTACCTTGAAATATTCAGTGGTCAACTAAAAAAATTGAGTCAGTACCTTTCTAAACTACTCATAGTGAATACTCTGATTGGACTGTGCAGATGCACAGGTCCATCTGAGTCTTGAGTTACTACACATGAGTACTTGACCAATCGCGGCTGTCAAACATGGAATCAACCAACCAATCAAATCATTTATTCAGCCCGGACCTGAGCTTTTAACTCCACATTGACCACCATTTTTGTTAACCTTTGTTGTTGGTTTGGCAACTTAAATGTCGTCACTACAGCTTATTTAAGCTGTAGTTACGACATATAGGTCACCAACCAACCATTTTACATATCTATTACATGCTTCTGGCCATAAAATTTGCAAAATAACGCCAGAACTTCCTGTTGGAGTCAGTGAGTGTGGCTAAAGGAGTAAGTGGGCGGGGCAAGCGATTGGTCAATTGTTGGAGATGCTAGGGTTTGACAATCACATCTCGAAGAAAGGAATTCTATAGACTCCAAACTATGGCCAAGCCTAAAGACAAGAGTCCAATCTAAATTAGCTACTGTTTCATGACAACTTAACCAATTCCCACACAGAGATGCTTTTGAATGCCCCTCAAGAAAAGCAACTGGGAAAACATGGTGTAAAATGAAGAAATTGCTTGTAACAAGCAATTTCTACATTTTACACAACGTTTTCCATCCAGAAAGTTGAAAAAATCTGAAATTTCATAAGCTAGTAATTGTCGTCTGAAATTCCTTTCAATTTGGACCAGTCTGGTATTGGATTAACTAATTACCAGAAGACAGAATGTTAGACAGTTGTAGACCACATTTCAAAGTGAGTGTAATTTTAAAAACCAACTTAATTTGAAAGAAAACACTGTGGAAAAGGAGAATTGGCTTGTGAATAAGCTAAAATAATCTGTGGTTATGAGATTTTAATTTAAGTCACAAAACCAACAAAAATACTTCACATAAATTTTACTGAGATTTAACTGGAAGCACTAATTTTGGATCAACATTTTTTTTGAAAATTAATCTCATAGACAATGCTGGTTTCGAAAGGGATAATCAGGTGGTGAAGAAAAAGATCAGTCTGCACAAAATATGCAGGTTGATCTTTGTCTATACCTCCTAGTTAAAAAGGAATTTTCTGTGTTCAGAATGACAAGGGTTAATTATGTCAATTGTAATACTGAACATCATACAACTTAGTTTATTGTTCCTTATATTCCAAAATAATATAATTTCTTTCTTTGCTTAACCCTTTCCCACACAGTGATGCTTTTGAAGCCCCTCAAGAAAAATGCTTTAGAAAACATTGTAGAAAATGAAGAAATTGCTTGTAACAAGCAATTTCTTCATTTTCTACAATGTTTCCTACCAAGAAATTTGAAAAGTAAACATTTTCATAAACTTTAAACTGTAGTCTGCAACTTCTTTCAATTTGGACCACTATAAAATTTTGCCGTCTGGTAATTGGTTAACCACTTACATTGATCCCATGACTGAAGGATGAATGCAAGACTGTGCTAAGACTCTTTCATAAAGTAGGGTAATTTAGTGCAGTCATGCATTAACACTCGTAAAAATAGATCCAAATTCCAATGAATAACCCATTACCAGATGACCAAATTTTATACTGGCTTAAAATTTGATGTTGCAGACGAAAATATTCAGTTGATCGAGCTTCAGAAATATTTGGTTTTTGTGGAAAATAATATTGTGGATAAAGAAGAAACTGAATGAGCTCGTAACAACCATTTTTCCATTTTCCAAAATGTTTTCCAAACTACTTTTCTTGAGGGGGTATAGAAAATTAGGATTGTGGGTTAACCCGTTTAAAGCCTAACCTTCTTTTACATGACCTTAGAGTGAAAAATAAAAATACATGTAGATAAAAATATAATAAAAGAAAAAATTGTTTGTAACAAGTAATTTCTTCATTGTTTACAATATTTTCTACCCCAAAAGATGAAAAAATAAATTTTCAAGAGCTTAAAATTGTTGATTGAAGCTTCTTACAGTTCGCACAAGTTTAAAATTTTATCGTCTGATCATAGTTTAAGAGTTGAAGAGATTCTTTTTGTTTTCATTGAGGTATAAAACTCAAAACACTGAAGCTACAAAGACCCTCAAAATAACTCTGAAAATTCAGCTAATCTGAGGAATAAACACAAAAAAGTGCTAAGTAATTATACAATGTTAACCCTTGTCATGCTGTATCAATTACCTTTTCGAATTGCTGTAAAATCAAAGGGCTGAAAGCACTGATAGAACTTGTTGTTCAAAAATCAATATTTCCTTTGTAAATCAGCTTCATTAACAACTCTGACAGGAAAAATACAAGCAGGAGGTGTAGACTAAGATCAGACTGCACTTATGTGCAGGCTGATCTTGGTCTATATCTCCTGCCAAAACCGGAATATTCCGGGTTCAGCATGACAAGGGTTAAGACATTTGGTACAGCCATGCACTCTCTTCAATATACAGTAAACTCCATTTAAAATACAATAAATCACATATAATCATATCACTTAACTCATCCAATCTTATTTTTTTTTGCTAGCTTGCCACTGCTAATCCAATCAACTGGATCAAGTCCAATCAAGGGATCAAGTACAGTCAGCATGAGTGAACGGGAATGGTTGGGTCAATCAAGCATTGTCAGCATTGCTCAGGCTTCCTACCTAATTTGTTTTGACATGTCCAAAATCTGATGTAGTGATCAAGTAGAAAATTAATTGCAAGGAAGTAGGGAAGCAATAATTATTGTGTTTTGGTCAGGTAGAAGATCAAGCTGAATGAGAATCACTTGTGTATCAATCAAGTTGAAATCTTTTACCCGAGCTATACCTGATCACCGCAGCCTGTGCTCTGGTCATTCCTGACCACATCCCAATCAACTCAAACTTTGCTTGATCTGTTCACATGATCAAGTGGACTCATACACAATGGTGCACAACCATTTTCAATTCTCAATCACTATTGGAACAAACACGAGTTCAAGTGACCAAGGAAATTTATGAGAAAATCTGCACTTTGCACTCTCATAATAATCAGAGACATTAAAGAAGGTTTCATTCATTCTAAACTTAGTTCATGATAATTCCCCAACTTCTACGACTAGAAAACAATCAGCTTGATTTCAATCAAGATGGTCCGGTTGTGATCATGTAGGGCTCGAGTGGAAATTGGAAGGATGGTTTGGTTGTGAATGCAAGTGCATGGATCAGGTTAGATTGACTAAAGAATGAGAAGTCATGTATATGCCTACAATGGAGCTTGGTCGGTTTGATTGGGAAATTAGGTGATCAAGGTTAATTGAGTTGATCACATTGGCAGCGGGAACCTAGTATTATATATGCACTGAGGAAAAATAGCCATTGAAACATTGTGAAAAAAGATGAAAACACTAAAAGCCAACATTTTCTTCCTTTCCCACCATATTTTCTACCCAATCTGATAAAGATTTAAGATTTTCCCACATCAATTTGATTGGTTGGTTATTTTTTTGAATTGATAACTATGATCTATTAATTGATATTGTCTCATCAAGAGCATTCGAATGAGTACTAAAACCATAGGGTTTTTTGAGAATTAAAATATTTTAAATACCCTTCGAAGGCTAGTGCTAGCTTTTTCTTGTAAATGTGTATAAAAAGAATTACAAACACATTCAATATAACTCTTTTAATTAATTTTCTGCTAATGCCTTCTTCAGAATTGACAGTATATCTTAACACTATGTAACATCCATCTTCATAGACATCAACATCAACATCATAGGCATTATGGAATGTTGATGTCTATTGAAATGGATGTTACATAGTGTTAAAATATACTGTCAATTCTGATAAAGGCATTAGCAGAAAATTAATTAAAAGATTTATATTGAACAGTGTTCTAAATTAATTCCCTACCGTTTTGAATACTTTGTATCATTGGAATAAAAAGAATTAAACAATTTATTGATATCATTCTCCATAGTAAATATACGGTAAGTCATGAGTGAAAATTTTAGTAATCAAAATATCTATATTGACTCTTAGAAAATTTCTCTCAAAGGGTAAATTTCTAAGGATCAAAACCAGTTATTTTCAGATATTTGAGGGACAAAATCCTAGTTTACAAGACAAACATGAGCCCTGCCCTTCTTATCTAGATCTCTGATTATGAGGCTCTGAAAGTTACCTGCAAAACTTATCATTAACTACACAATTTATTATCTTACCATTTACTGGTGATGGTAGGTCTAAGTGCACACCATTCATAGCGGAGGACATGTTTGTTGATCCATTATGGCTGAATGGTGGGTCATAAGATGCTGACTCAATCGGAGTGGGTGCCCGTCGTGGGCCTGCATCCATGAGGGAACTGACCTTCTGCAACTGGC
This sequence comes from Fragum fragum, assembly GCA_946902895.1. Classification (NCBI taxonomy): domain Eukaryota; kingdom Metazoa; phylum Mollusca; class Bivalvia; order Cardiida; family Cardiidae; genus Fragum; species Fragum fragum. The sequence continues at coordinate 12,713,764 of OX336378.1, forward strand.
TGTGTAAGGGCCGCACCCTGTGGACCTGCTTCTTGGGATTAGGTGGTGGGGCAGGTACATGATGGGTCTGATGGGGCTGGAAGGTGTGCCCCTTTGGAGACATTGGGCGGACCCGTGGGATTGGCTGCAGGACTGGAGGGGCTTCTGTAGCCCCTGGAATAGCTGGAAACTGTTGTGAAAAATACCAAAGCATGAGATCACTGATTGGTTTAACCGTAAACTGTAACTATTCAAAGTAACAGCTTTGCTTTGCTAATTTTCTAAAAAATATTATTTTGTTAGCCCTTGTCATGCTGATAAAAACTGCATAGATATCAAAGGGATGAAAGCACTGGAAGCAATAGTTGAGGGTCAATATTTTGTTTGAAAATTAGAATCAACTATGGCCTTTTAGGGAAAGAATAGATTAAATTCGACTATGGCCTTCTAGGGACAAACAGGTATAGTAGACTAAAATCAGACAGCACAATATGCTAAGGCTGATCTTAGTCTATACCTTCTGCACAAAAACAGGAATAGTCCAAGTTCAGCATGACAAGTGTTAAAATATATGCCGAGGTAAAACTCTCCTAATACCATAGCCAAGTTACTACATATAATGTTCTGTTGATTCCACTTTATTTTTATCTACCCTTGCCATACTGAATAAAATCCCTTTCCAAAAGCACATTAATATCAAAGGGCAGAGAGCACTAAATGGCTCTGATATGGGTTAATATTTCTTTTGTAACAATTTAGTGAACAAGTGGTGCGGACTAAGATCAGACTATGCGTTTTTCTGTTTTGGAAATTAAGCATGTAAAAACACTGTTGTGAAAGCAACTAACAGGTTGTGTAGACAAAGATGAAACTGTTCTTATGTGCAGGCTGACCTTTGTTAATAACTCCTGCTAAAACAGATATATTCTGGATTCAGCATGACAAGGGCTATTTTTTTAAATTCAAGCCATTTCCACACAATCCCCCAAGAAAAAAGCTTTGTGGAAAACAAAGAAATTACTTTTCTTTTAACAAGGAATTTCTCCACTGTCCTCAATGTTTTCTAACCTAAAAGGCAAAAACTTTTTAAATTTCACCAACTTTAAAATATCACTTGAACACCCTACAATTTGGACCAATCTAAAAATGTGTTATTTGGTAATGGGTTAATATACAAAAAATTAGTTCTACAGTTCCCTTACATCTATAACATTAGTACAACATTTACAAAGTTACAAAATTAACACATTTCAATATATTGACATTTTTTGACACCCCCTCGCCCCCGCCCCTTTCGAAAAGCAATTGGGAAAACATTTTGGAAAATTAAGAAATTGCTTGCAACAAACAATTTCTCCAATTATTATCAGAAAACTGCAATAAACTAAAATTTCATAAACTTTGATTTATCATCTGCAACTCCTTTCAATTTGGACCAGTCTAAAATTTTGTTGAGTTGTAATGGGTTAAGACAACATGAAAAACTGGGCGGCGGGGGAATAACACCATTCGGATGTTACTTTGCATAGCATGAACACAGTGTCTATACTTCTTCGAGTTCAAAAGAAATGTTTATATGTTTACCTTGAGTTCCTTTCCCTCCAATGGTTCTGAGTTACCATCAATGCTGACAAGTCTTCTTGGTAGCTTGGGCTTTTGAGCATTCATGCCATCCTACAAAGTAGAAAATTGTAAATCACAACATACAGTAAAACCCCTCTAATACGACCACTTGCGGTACTTTCAGAAAGTGGTCGTAATAGCGGGGTGGTCGTATTACTGAGGTTTGGTCGTTTGTTGTCAAGTAATGCAAGTTTTTTTTTTTTTTGTTATTTGAATATATTAATACTATACATACAAAAATGAAACTATAAGAACATGTATTACAGCGGAATCTTATGTCATTTTCAAATTTACGATCTTCGGTAAGTTCTACTTTCTCTATTCTCCATTTGGATCTGATTGAGAACTCCGACCTGAGATTATTTATTCGTATGTACAGGTTCAAAGTGTCAAACTGTCAATATCATATCTTCTATAATGCGAATACCAAGCATCAATTACGTTGAAATCAAAATTTAATTGCTAATTAACTGTTCGGAACGCCCTAAACAAACTAATCGTAACTTCTCGGATACGTTATCACTTTCGAATTTATTTCTCGAGTCAAAACCTGTGAAACATTCAAATAACAATTAAAAATACTACAAACTGTAATTTCTAAAAGTGATCGACCTCTTTAATCATAACACCAATTATAATAAGGGTTCGATATCACATAATCAAAAATCCGATAATATATTTACAATGTATTTGTACCCAATTAGTGTCGCTCTTATCAAGTGTGAAATACGGGTGATCGGTCTCAATGTGTGAAAACTGGTCGTTTTAGTGGGGTTCAAAATAGTGTATCAGCAATGGTTGGTACTGAACTTAGTGGTCGTAATTCGGAATAGCGGGGTGCCTGTTTTAGAGGGGTTCGTGACCATTGAAATAAAGAACAAAAAATTCCGTTCTGTAAAAATTCAGTCGTAATAGAGGGGTGCCCGTATTTCCGGGGTGGTTGTAAGGAGGGGTTTTACTGTAGTTAATCATCCATCCTTTTTATTTCATTTACATAATGATACAATCGAAATTTTAGCAATCTGATTTTCTGAAAATGTGTTTTATTGCAACACATACACACATGCACTTGTCATGCTGAACCCAGAATATTCCTATTTTGGCAGAAGGTATAGACAAAGATCAGCCTACATATAAGTGCAGTCTGATCTTAGTCTACACTTGTTTGACTCCTTCAACTAAGAGTTGTTTATAAGATTGATTTTTCAAATATTATTTTATCTTTAACATGTGCTTCCAGTGATTTCAGCTCTTTGGTTTTTACGCAAATTCCGATAAAGATTTTATTCAGCATGACAAGAGTTTATTATTACAACTGTCTGGTATACTAGCAAACAAAGTATTTTAAAACAAGAGCTTTGTCCACAGGACACAGATGCCCCAACCGGTAGCTTTGATTATAACAAAGGGCAATAACTATTATACTTTCAGAGTTATGCCCCAGACAAAATGTAAGTCTTTAAAATAACAAAGGGCAATAACTCCAAAATTATGAAAGCAAGAGTTGTGGTTCTTGTGCACTTCACTTCTCCTCAATGAGGTCTATCCACCTATCATGTTTCAAGTTGATAGCTATTATACCTTCAGATATATGCTGCAGACAAAATGCAAGTCTTTAAAATAACAAAGGGCAATAACTCCAAAATTATGCAAGCAAGAGATGTGGTTCTTGTGCACTACTTCTCCTCAATGAGGTTTATCCATCTATTAAGTTTCAAGTTGATAGCTATTATACTTTTAGAGATATGCCCAAGACAAAATGTAAGTCTTTAAAATAAAAAAGGGCAATAACTCCAAAATTATGAAAGCAAGAGTTGTGGTTCTTGTGCACTGCACTTCTCCTCAATGAGGTCTATCCACCTATCATGTTTCAAGTTGATAGCTTTTATACTTTCAGAAATATACCCCAGACAAAATGTAAATCTTTAAAATAACAAAGGGCAATAACTCCAAGATTATGCAAGCAAGAGATGTGGTTCTTGTGCACTGCACTTCTCCTCAATAAGGTCTATCCACCTACGAAGTTTCAAGTTGATACCTATCATACTTTCAGAGATATGCCCCAGACAAAATGCAAGTCTTTAAAATAACAAAGGGCAATAACTCCAAGATTATGCAAGCAAGAGATGTGGTTCTTGTGCACTGCACTTCTCCTCAATAAGGTCTATCCACCTACGAAGTTTCAAGTTGATACCTATCATACTTTCAGAGATATGCCCCAGACAAAATGCAAGTCTTTAAAATAACAAAGGGCAATAACTCCAAAATTATGCAAGCAAGAGATGTGGTTCTTGTGCACTGCACTTCTCCTCAATGAGGTTTATCCATCTATTAAGTTTCAAGTTGATAGCTATTATACTTTCAGAGTTATGCCCCAGACAAAATGTAAGTCTTTAAAATAACAAAGGGCAATAACTCCAAAATTATGCAAGCTAGAGTTGTGGCTCTTGAGCACTGCACTTCTCCTCAATGAGGTCTATCCACCTTTCATGTTTCAAGTTGATAGCTATTATACCTTCAGAGATACACCCCGGACATTTTCGGGACGGATGGAAGGACGGAAGGATGGAAGTACAGAAAGAAGGACAAAGGCAAATCTATATGCCCCCCCCCCCCTAACATTAAGTGGTGGGGGCATAAAAACATGGCCTCAAACATGTAAAACCTTTGCTTATTTGACAGCTTTTTTATGAATCATTATTTGTGATCTATAATAAGTGAAGATTTTTTTTGGTTTTTATTGAGATAAAAAGCTAGAAACCCTATCATACTTCCATTAGTAGGAGTAGAAATGTGCAAGATAGAGAAATCTTATCATTAGACAAAACCAGATAATCCATTACTGCACAGTCACCCATTTTGGAATGCCAGGGAAAAAGTGCATTAAAAAATGTGAGATGAAGTGAAATTGCATACAAATTGAAAGAAGTTACGAAGACAATTTTAAGGTTTATGAAATTTTAGATTTTTTCAATTGCAATCTCTTCATTTTCCACAATGTTTTTGAAAAGCTCTTTTCTGGGGGCGTCTAAAAGTGTCACTGAGTGGTAATGGGTTGACGAATTTCCACACAGTGACATTTTTTGACGGCCCTCAAGAAAAACAACCAGGAAAATATTGTGTAAAATGAAGATATTGCTTGCAACAAGCTATTTCTTCATTTTACACAATGTTTTCTACCCAGAAAGTTGAAAAAAAATAAAGTTTCACAAGCTTAAAATTGTCGTCTGCAACTCCTCTTGATCTGGACAAGCCTAAAATTTTGTTGTCTGCTAATGGGTTAAACCATTATGGTGTTATGCTACATTGTATCATTTTATAATATTATTTACCATTTCCCGGTTTTTGAAATTCTAGACCAATCCAAATTCAAAGAGTTTGCAGACGACATTGAAAATTGGATCCAGTTTGAAATGGTACCATCCTATGTTGTAGAAAAAATTGTGGGAAAAGGAAAAATTGCTTGTTTTCTCAAGTATCCAATCACAGTGACGTAAAATTTAGGGTTTGAACAGGAAAGGGTAAAATAAGTTGAAATATACCTTACATATCCTTATGACCTAACAATAATTTTCATCCCTATGACTTAACAATTATTTTGGCCAATTTCAAAGAAAAAACAAGAGGCCCTTGAGGGCCTGAGACGCTCTACTGGTTATCAAGTTTTATACTAAAGAAATCTGATATCTAAGGAAGTTAATTGCCTAAAGAAGAATGCACAAAGGTAAAAAATTGGACTTTATCCCCTTTATTATTTTGAGCAACAATCCTCAAGGCCCCTTTTCCCATGTTTCATGACAGATCCACTCCATTTCCAAAAGGAAGTTTCCATTATGACCCCACAATCATCCTGTGAAATTTTCATCAGAATATGACAATAATTATGGACTTTATCACATAAACAGGATTGTTTTAAACGAAAATCCATAAAGCCTCTTTCCCTGCATTTGCTGATGGATCAATTTCATTAGAAAAGGAACTTTCCTTACAATTGTTGTGTGAAATTTAAAAGACAATCTGATAATGATTATGAACTTCACCACATACACAAGAATGTTTTGAATGATAATTTGTAAGGCCCCTTTTCCTGTGTTTCCAATGCCACAATTATTCCATGCATCTTTGAAGAGAATCCGATAAAACTGTTTAATTTATTGTGTTAACATATATATTAAAATCAATTTCTCATAAGGCCCCTTTTCCCTTGATATTTTACTGTTGGTTTTATCATTCTGTGAAAGTTTAAAGTGAATCCCATGAAATATGGGGACTTCATTATGTTTTCTAGAATATATAAAAAAAAAATTCATATGGCCCCATTTTACATGATACTTGATTTGTACAATCATTCTGTGAAATTTTGAAGTGAATGCGGTGAAATCAAGGGACATCATTGTGTTATCTAGAATTTTTAGTAAAGTTTTTCATAAGGCCCCTTTTTATATGACAGTTGCCATAGTCAAATCCACTGTCAATATCAACAATTGTAATGATGGTACAATCAATCTGTTTAATCTGTCTAATTTATAGTGTTAATGAGTTTATAGGGAAATCTTCATATGGCCCCTTTTCCCATGATACTTTACAGAACAAACCAAATTTCAAAAGGAACAATTCTAATGAAGGTACAGTCATTCTGTAAAAGTTAAAGGGAATCAATGAAAACAGTGGAATGAATTGTGTCAAGAATTTTTGGTAATAAAAATTTTCATAAGGCCCCATTTCTCCTGAAACTTAACAAATCAGACAAATGAACAAAGGAACAACCCTACTCATGATAGATAGACTTTCAGATAGAAAGTTTGAAAAAAATGATAAAGACTGAGGACTTTATTGTGATAATGATGTTTTTGTAATAAAATTTTCATAAGGCCCCCTTTTCTTGTGTCACTTAATCAATCAGACCAAATTTACAAAGGAACAATCCATTTGATGGTACAATCATTCTATTAAAGTTTGAAGAGATTCTGAAAAGACTGAGGTCATTCTTGTATTAATGAAGATTTGGTAACAATTTTTCATACAGCCCCTTTTCTATGATACTAGACAGATCAAGCCCAATTTAGAAAAAAACAATCCTAATAATGGTACAAACATCCTGTGAAAGTGATGATGGAAGAAAACTGCTGACTTTATCTTGGTGTAAAGATGTTAAAAAAAAATTTCATAAGGCTCCTTTTCCTGTGATAATTGAAAGATCATGTCTCATGTAAGCATCAACAATCGTAATTATTGAACAATGAATCTGTGAAGGTTTGAAGGAAATCCGATGAAAGCTATGGACTTGGTTACAAGTATTATAGATAAAATTCTCAAAAGGCCCCTTTTCCCATGACACTAGACTGATATGGCCCAATTTGAAAAGAATCAATTCTCATGAAGGTACAATCATTATGTGAAAGTTTAAGCAGAATCCAATGAAAAACTGTGGACTTTAATGTGGTACAAGGATTTAAAATTATAATTCATAAGGTTCTTTTTTCTGTGATACTAGACGGATCAGGTCTAATGTCAACATAAACAATCATAATTATTGTACAATTATTCTGTGAATGTTTGAAGAAAATCCGATGAAAGCTCTGGACTTGGTAACAAGGATTTCTACATGAAATTTTCATAAGGCCCCTTTCCCGTATTTCTTGACAGTTTAAACCCTGTTATGAAAAGAATGATCATTATGACCTTAAAATCATTCAATAAAAGTTCAACAAAATCTGATCAAAGCTGTAGGCTTCATTGTGTTAACAGAGATTTTTTAATTAAATTTTCATATAGCCCCTTTTCCCATGTTACTTGATGGATCTGAAAGAATTCCAAAGGGAATTATACTAACAAAAGTTTAATTATTCAGTTGTAGTATGAAGGCAACCCCATGAAATCTGTGGACTTAAAGCATCAATTAAGATTTTCTAACTAAATTTTCCTAAGGCCCCTTTTCGTATGTTTCTTGATGGATCAGACCCAATTTGAAAGGAACAATCCTTATGATGGTACAATCCTTCTGTGAAAGTTTGAAGTTAATCAGGTGAAATCTGGGGCCATGATGTGTTAATGTTTTTTTTTTTATTAAATTTTCTAAAGGCGCTTTTTTCCTGTGGTCCTTGATGGATCATACCCACTTTCAAAAGGAATGATCCTTATGATGGTGCAATCATTCTGTGAAAGTTTGAAGAGAATCGGATGAAGACTGTTGACACTAGAATATAAATGAGGATTTTTCAATTAAATTTTCAAAAGGCCCCTTTTCCTGTGTTTCTTGATGGATCTGACCCAATTTCGAAAGGAATGATCCTTATGGTGGTACAATCATTCTGAGAAAGTTTGAAGAGAATCAGATGAAAACTTTGGACTCTAGAGTGTTAACAAGGATTTAAAATGGATTTTTTTATTAAATTTTCATAAGGCCCCTTTTCCCACGTTTCTGGACGGATCAGATCCACTTTCGAAAGGAACGATCCTTATGATGGTACAATCATTCTGTAAAAGTTTGGAGAGAATCAGATGAAAACTGTGGAATCTAGAGTGTTAACGAGGCTTTCTTAATTAAATTTTAATAAGGTCCCTTTTCCAGTGTTTCATGACCGATCTGACCAAATTTCGAAAGGAAGGATCCTTATGATGGTACAATCATTCTGAGAAAGTTTGAAGAGAATCTGATGAAAGCTGTGGACCCTTAGAGAGTTAATGAGGTTTTTTTTAAAAAAAAAAAAATCAGTTTTCATAAGGCCCCTTTTTCCAAGTTTCTGGACGAATCAGATTCACTTTTGAAAGGAATGATCCTTATTGTGGTACAATCATTCTGTTAAAATTTGAAGAGAATCCAATTAAAACTGTGGACTCAAGAGTGTTAACCAGGATTTCTTAATCAAATTTTAATAAGGCCCCTTTTCACATGTTTCTTGATGGATCATACCAAATTTCGAAAGGAACGATCCTTATGATGGTACAATCATTCTGAGAAAGTTTCAAGAGAATCTGATGAAAATATTTGACTCTAGAGTGTTTACCAGGATTTCTTAATTAAATTTTAGTTAGGCCCCTTTTCCAGTGGTCCTTGATGGATCTGACCAAATTTCGAAAGGAATGATCCACCTGATGGTACAATCATTCTGTGAAAGTTTGAAGGGAATCCGATGAAAACTGTGGACTCTAGAATGTAATGAGGATTTTCAAAAGATTCTTTAATTAAATTTTCTTAAGGCCCCTTTTCCTATGTATCTTGACGGATCATACCAAATTTTGAAAGGAACGATCCTTATGGTGGTACAATCATTCTGTTAAAAATTGGAGAGAATCAGATGAAAACTCTGGACTCTAGAGTGTTAACGAGGATTTCTTAATTAAATTTTCATAAGGTCCCTTTTCCAGTGTTTCATGACTGTTCTGACCAAATTTCGAAAGAAATGATCCTTATGATGGTACAATCATTCTGAGAAAGTTTGAAGAGAATCTGATGAATGCTGTGGACTCTTAGAGAGTTAATGATTTTTTTTAAAAAAAAAAAAAAATTCATAAGGCCCCTTTTCCTAAGTTTCTGGATGGATCAGATCCACTTTTGAAAGGAATGATTCGTATTGTGGCACAATTTTTCTGTTCAAATTTGAGGAGAATCTGATTAAAACTGAGGACTCAAGAGTGTTAACCGGGATTTCTTTATCAAATTTTAATAAGGCCCCTTTTCCCATGTTTCTTGACGGATCATACCCAATTTCGAAAGGAACGATCCTTGTGATGGTACAATCATTCTGAGAAAGTTTCAAGAGAATCTGATGAAAACCAAGGACTCTAGAGTGTAAATAAGGATTTTTAAAGGATTCTTTTATTAAATTTTCATAAGGCCCCTCTTCCAATGTTTCCTGACGGATCATACCTGATTTCGAAAGAAACCATCCTTATGATGGTACAATCATTCTGTGAAAGTTTGAAGAGGATCCGATAAAAACATTTGACTCTAGAATGTTAACCAGGATTTCTTAATTAAATTTTAGTTAGGCCCCTTTTCCAGTGGTCCTTGATGGCTCTGACCAAATTTCGAAAGGAATGATCCTTCTGATGGTACAATCATTCTGTGAAAGTTTGAAGAGAATCCGATGAAAACTGTCGACTCTAGAGTGTTAATGAGGATTTTCAAAAGATTCTTTAATTAAATTTTCTTAAGGCCCCTTTTCCTATGTATCTTGACAGATCATACCCAATTTCGAAAGGAACCATCCTTATGATGGTTCAATCATTCTGTTAAAAATTGAAGAGATATTTGATGAAAACTGTAGACTCTAGAGTGTTAACGAGGATTTCTTAATTAAATTTTCATAAGGACCCTTTTTCCTGTTTTTCTTGACGGATCCAACCCTATTTCAAAAGATGCCTCGATGGCCGAGTGGTATAGGTACTTGACTCGTGATCTGAAGGTCACGGGTTAGAGCCCCACTGTCATCAAGGTGTTCATGGGCAAGACACTTAATAGCCAAACTCAGTCTACCCAGCTGTAGAAGTGGGTAGCAGTGGGGATAAGCCACTGCCTCTCTTTCAGGGATGTGAAAATATCGGGCTTGTGTGTTCGACAGCGATGTATAAGCTTAAGGCTTTCGTCGCAATCAAACTAAAATAAATTGGTATAAATTAAACTATTTCAAAGAAACAATTCTTATGATGGCACAATCATTCTGAGAAAGTTTGAAGAAAATCTGATGAAAGCTGTAGACTCTAGAGTGTTAACGGGGATTTTAAAAGTTTTTTTAATTAAATTTTCATTAGGCCCCCCTTTCCCATGTTTCTTGACAGATCATACCCAATTTCGAAAGGTACCATCCTTATGATGGTACAATCATTCGGTGAAAGTTTGAAGAGATATCCGATGAAAACTGTGGACTCTAGAGTGTTGACGAGGATTTCTTAATTAAATTTTCAAAAGGCCCTTTTTTCCTGTTTTTCTTGACGGATCAAACCCTAGTTCAAAAGAAACAATTCTTATGATGGTACAATCATTCTGAGAAAGTTTGAAGAGAATCCGATGAAATCTGTGGACTCTAGAGTGTTAACAAGGAAAAGTTAACAGACGGACCGAAGGACGCTCGCCGGACGGGATGAAGCCATCACAATAGCTCATGTGGCCTTCGGCAAGTAGAGCTAAAAAGTACTGTTAGCTAGCAAAGCATTTATTTGTTCAGTAATCTTCTTTGTCTAACGTCATCATGATAAGGAACGAGGTTAAAGTAACCAAGACGTTAACCCATTCTCAAAAAATCCCTCTTTTTTCAGCCCCTCAAGAAAAATGTTGTTGAAAACAATGTGGAAAATGAAAAAAATGCTTGTTACAAGCAATTTCTTCATTTTGCACATTATTTTCTACCTAAAGAGATAAATATTTTAGGTACTTACAGGTAAGTAGTTATTTTTAAAAATACTTTTGATAAACAACTCTGATTTAAAAAAGACAAGCAGGTGGTGTAGACTAGGACCAGACTGCACATATGTGCAAGCTGATTGTTGTCTATACCTCCTGCTAAAACAGGAATATTTTGAGTTCAGCACGACAAGGGTTAAGCACAACAATATATAAAATAAGCAATAACAATACACTGCAACTAACTTTTTAATCTATTCCAAGTTATAGCAGTATTTCTTGGCAATATTTGTTATTTAACCCTTGTCATGCTGAACCCGGAATTTTCTGGTTTTTGCAGGAGGTGTACACCTCCTGCTTGTACTTTTCCTGCCAGAGTTTCTTTATGAAATCGATTTCTAAAAGAAATATTGATTATTGAACAATAAGTTCTATCAGTGCTTTCAGCCCTTTGATTTTACAGCAATTCAGTAAGGTTATTTATACAGCATGACAAGGGTTAACAAAGCTGTACTTGGTCCAGCTAAGGGGGATAATTATGATTACAAATCTAAACTACCCTTCCCTAAGGCTAAGCTATGTGTGTCATTAGAATTACAAAGTTGATATCATTTTAGATAAGTACCAACAGATAAGTACCATAAACATAGTACATGTATTTCTTAGAAAGACAACAATTTCAGATTGACATTTTTATCTAGCCTTTTCCTGTACAAATCCAGAATTTTATGTAGCTTTGATTTTATACTTGAGAAAAATTGTGGAAAAAGAAGAAATTGCTTGTCACAAGCAATTTCTCCTTTTTCCATAATATTTTCTACCACATAGTATGGTTTCATTTCAAATTGCATCCAATTTTCATTGTCATCTGTAAACTCTTTCAATTTGGACCAATTTAGAATTTAAAAAAGAAAAAAAAGATGGGAAAGGGTTAAACCTCTTAAAAACAAGTCTAAGAAATCTATCTAAACACATTGTTCTTCCTTCTTACTCAATAGCAATAAAACTGCCATTCTTGACAGTTATCTAATAAGAGAGCAAAAGACATTGTGAAAAAAATGCATTCATTCTTGAAATAATTCCCGACCCCCTCTTTGCTAAACAAAAAAAAAGAAAAAGAAAAAAGAAACTGATTTTGAAAAAGGATTATTTCAACAAGGAAGACTTCATTACATATCACATACATATAAATTTGAAAAACTGCTGTCCAAAGCTTGTAGGTGACAGCAATACTAGTTTAGAAGTAAAAGGACTTACTATCATTCCCCTTTCATTGCAGAAGCAGGAACACGATTTTAATAGATTGCAACTAGAACTCATGCAACATTTACTTACGCTGTTGCAAGATTTCCACTTATATTAGTCTCAAGCTAACACAGGGGCATATAGACTTATATTCATTGTCATTTTTATGATCAAAGACATATTGCAGGCGGATAATTTGATCTATTTTAACACTTTTCATACCGAATAAAATCCTTTTCAGAAAAAGTATTAGAATAAAAGGCTGTAAGCAACAAGGAGTCCTGATATTTTGTTCAACATTTCTATTAGTTCCATAAGAAACAAGAGGCCCATGAGGGCCTGAGACGCTCTACTGGTTATCAAGTTTTCCATTAAAGAAATCTGATATTTAAGGAAGTTATTTACTTAAAGAAGAATGCATAAAGAAAAAAATTGGACTTTATCCCCTTTATTATTTTTAGCATTAATCCTTAAGGCCCCTTTTCCCCTGTTTCATGACGGATCCACTCCATTTCCAAAAGAAAGTTACCTTATGACCCTACAATCATCCTGTGAAATTTTCATCAGAATAATTGTGGACTTTATCACATAAACAGGATTGTTTTGAATGAAAATCCATAAGGCTCCTTTTCCTGTGTTTTCTGATGGATTTCATTCCAAAAGGAACTTTCCTTACTACCCTACAATTGTCCTGTTAAATTTAAAAGACAATTTGATAATGATTGTGATCTTCATCACATACACAAGAATGTTTTGAATGATAATGAGTAAGGCCCCTTTTCCTGTGTTTTAAATGCCACAATTATTCCATGCATCTTTGAAGATAATCCGATAAAACTGTTTAATTTATTGTGTTAACAAAGATATTAAAATCAAGTTCTCATTAGCCCCCTTTTTTTGTGATATTTTACGGTTGGTTTTATCACTCTGTGAAAGTTTAACAGTGAATCGGATGAAATATGGGGACTTCATTATGTTTATAGGAATATTTAAAAAAAAGAAAAATCATATGGCCCCTTTTTACATGATACTTGATGGACTGTACCAAGTTCTGAAAAGAACCATTTAAGTGATTGTATAATCATTCTGTGAAATTTTGAAGTGAATCTGGTGAAATCAAGGGACATCATTGTTTTAACTAGAATATTAAGAAAGTTTTTCATAAGGCCCCTTTTTATGTGACACTTGCCATAATCAGATCCACTGTCAAAATCTACAATTGAAATGATGGTACAATTAATCTGTGTAATCTTTGGAATTTATTGTGTTTATGAGTATATAGTGAAATCTTCATGGGCCCCTTTTCCCATGATACTTTACAGAACAAACCAAATTTCAAAAGGAACAATTCTAATGAAGGCACAATCAGTCTGTGAAAGTTTGGAGTCAATCAGGTGAAATATAGGGCCATGATTTGTTAACCAAGATTTTTTTTAAAAAAATTTCATAGGGACCCATTTCCCATGAAACTTGATGGATCAAACCCACTTCGGAAAGGAACAATCCATTTAATGTAATAATTCTATGAATGTTTGGACTCTAGAGTGTTTACTAGGTTTGTTTTAATCAAGTTTTCATAAACCCCCTTTTCCAATGGTCCTTGACTGATCATACCCCATTTTGAAAGAAACAATCCTTATGATGGTCTTATCATTCTGTGAAAGTTTAAAGAAAATTCGATGAAAACTGTAGAGTCTAGAGTGTTAACAAAATTTTTTTAAATAAATTTCATTTAGGCCCCTTTTCCCATGTTTCTTGAGGGATCATACCTAATTTAAAAGGAACCATCATTATGATTGTGCAATCTTTCTGTGAAGGTTTGAAGAGAATCAATGAAAACTGTTGACTCTAGATTGTTAATGAAGATTTTTTATTAAATTTTCAAAGTCCCCTTTTCCTGTGTTTATCGACGGATCACTCCCAATTTTCATAGGAACAATCCTTGTTATAGTACAATCATTCTGTGAAAGTTTGAAGAGAATCTGATGAAAACTGGAATCTAGGGCGTTAACGAGGATTTCTTTATAGATTTTTTTATTGAATTTTAAAAAGGCCCTTTTCCAGTGTTTCTTGACGGATCATATCCGATTCCAAAAGGAACAATCCTTATGATAGTACAATCATTCTGTGAAAGTTTGAATTAAATCTGATGAAAACTGTGGACTCTAGAGAGTAAAGAGGGATTTTTTTATCAAATTTCATAAGCCCCCTTTCCCATGTTTCTTGATGGATCATACCCAATTTCGAAAAGAACGATCCATATGATGGTACAATTATTCTGAGAAAGTTTGATGTGAATCCAATGAAACTGTGGACTCTAGAGTGTTAACAAGGATTTTTAATTGAATTTTTAATTAAATTTTCATAATGCCCCCTTTCCTATGTTTCTTGACCCATCATTCCAAATTTCGAAAGGATCAATCCTTATGTTGGTACAATCATTCTGTGAAAGTTTGAATTAAATCTGATGAAAACAGTGGACTCTAGAGTGTTAACGAGGATTTTTAATGGAATTTTTAATTAAATTTTCATAAGGCCCCTTTTCCCATGTTTCTTGATGGATCATACCCAATTTCGAAAGGAACGATCCTTATGATGGTACAATCATTCTGTGAAAGTTTGAAGGGGATCCGATGGACTCTAGAGTGTTAACAAGGAAAAGTTTTAGGGACGAACGACAGACACACGGACGCCGGACGGGAAAAAACATCACAATAGCTCTAGTGGCCTTTGGTCAGTAGAGCTAAAAATCAGTCTTGAAAATAAAATAAGAGTTATAGACAAAGCTCAGACTGCACATTTGTCAATGCCTACTACCAATACAGAAATATTACAGGATCAGAATGGGTTAAAGCTTGTTAAATACTATGGAATAATTGTTCAAACTTAGGACTGATTAATGTACCAAATGAATAGAATGCAGTCAATTCAGAGTCTATCTGAGTAATGTTGTTTACATTAATTTGTGCTTTGGTCATAATTTTTGCTTTCTTGATTAGACTAGTTATTTGCATAGTTCTTTGCACTAGTTCTCTGGAACAAGGCCGACTTTTTATTTTGTGAAAATAAAATGCTATCTTCTGAAACTGAAACCATTTTATGAATGACTCAAAGAAGGGGGAGGTCCGTTGGGGTTTAAAATAGTGACATAATTATATTTGGCTGTCAGGAAAGCATATAAATTTTGTATCAAATAATATTGAAAAACAAAAACTTGCAGCATGCAATTTCTTCAATGTCCACATTATCTTTTTTATTTTTTTTTATCTATGCTATCATAATTTAGCCTATTACCAGACCACAAAATTGTAGACAAGACCAAATTCAAAGAAGTTGTAGATGACAATTTAAAGTTGATGAAAAAAAATCTTTATCAAAACAGTAAGAATGAATTTTAGACTGTTCGAAATTGTTAGATATTGCAGACAAAATATTCAAGACATTGAAAAAATTGCATACTGCAAGTTTCTATTTTTCTTGAGAGTCGTGAGTAAGTGGAATTGAATGGGAATGTGTTAAATTACTTTGTGAAGTTGAATGCTAAAGATATTATTAGACACCATTTGATACAAAACTTATATGCTTTTCCTGACAACCGAATATTTGAATATGATATCATGCACATGTGAAAGCAGAAAGGTATATAACATGCAAAACTATAAACTTAAATGATTTAGTCTAAACCAACACCAAATAAATAGTTAGTAAACCAAGTTATAATTTTTGTGATGTTATTCAAATTAGTTAAACTAGCAGGTCAAAAACTTAAAAACTGAATTAATTTTCAACAGGCACTGATTAATCCATTACCAGTCAACAGAATTTTACAGACCAGAATGATGGTTTCTGTGCACATGACAGGTCACATGTATCAACCTCCCAGTGCTAAAATCTCAATTTTGCGTATACTTTGTAAAGGTAGTTATGACCTTTACTCCCCCCTCCCTTTACAGGTGATAAATTTTAGATTTGTCAAATTTCAAAGAAGGTTCAGACGATAATTTCAAGTCAATAGAACTACACACATCTTTTTCATTCCAGGTAGAAACCAATATGGTAAATGCAGAAATTACTTGTAACAAGCAATTTCTTCATTTCCCATATTTATTTCTTGAATTATTTTCTCAAGGGGCATAGAAAAAATGTAATGTGTTGGAACATGTTAGGCATCCAGCCACAAATTTATATAGTAAGTGATGAAAAAAGTATATTACCTTGTCATATCTACAAAGTCAAGATAACAAAATAGGATTAAGCATTGTATCAAAATAAGTAATAATCAGAAACAGATATAATATCAACAGATATGATAAAATTCGAGATCATAGAACAATAAATATTGCTAATACCTTTCAATATCTGCAAAATCATGAGAAATTACTACCTTGGAACATCTGCTTCACTCTTGTCATGCTGATCCTGAAATATTCCTTTTTTGACAGGAGGTATAGAAAAGATCAGCCTGCACATAAGTGCAGTCTGATATTTGTCTACACCACCTGTTTGTCTCTTTCAGGCCAGAATCATTCATTGTTCAGTTTTCAAATCAAATATTGACCTGCAGCTAGTACTTCAAGCAATTTCAGTCCTTTGATTTTGGTGAAATTACAAATAGGATTTTATTCAGCAAGACAAGAGTTAAATACCTTTATCCTAGTACCAATTATCAATTGGTACCAATTTTACATAATTTTACGCTTGTCCAAATTTGAAGAAGTACTGTGTATGTGTAGCACTTATTGGGGATTAATAAATCAACTATTTTGAACATTTCTCTCATAATCATTTCCAGTCCTGTTCCCACACAATCCCTCTTTTTGACGCCTCTCAAGAAAACAGCTTCAGAAAACATTGTGGACATAGATATAATTGCTTGTTACAAGCAATTTCTTCAATGTTTACAATGCTTTCTACCAATAAAGGCAAAGATTTTCTAATTTTCACCAACTTTATAATGTTGTCTGCAACTTCTTTCAATTTTGACCAATCTTAACCCTTGTCATGCTGAATCCGGAATATTCTGGTTTTGGCAGGAAGTGTAGACTAAGTTCAGCCTGCACATAAGTGCAGTCTGATCTCAGTCTACACCTCCTGCATGTACTTTTCCTGACAGACTTGTTTATGAAGTTGATTTCTAAGAGAAATATTGATTTTTGAACAACAAGTTCTATCAGTTCTTTCAGCCCTTTGATTTAACAGCAATTCAGTTAGGTAATTAATACAGCATGACAAGGGTTAAATTTTTTGTGTGGCAATGGGTTGTTGATTGTGCACTAAGATCAGACTGTATAGAACAGACTATATAAATTTGGACAAGTTTAAAAGCATTGGCTCATGAGTCAAGCCTTTTTTGTACCTTGTGCGTGGTATTCACAAACAAACGACTAAAAAGCATGTTGTTTGAACCCTTTCCCATTTTATAGACTGGTCCAAATTGAAAGAAGTTGCAGACGACAAAAAAAATTGGATGCAATTTTGAAATTGAACCATCCTATTTGGTAGAAAATATTGAGGAAAAAGAGGAAATTGCTTTTTAGAAGCAATTTATTCTTTTCTCACAATGTTTTCTCAAGTTCAAAATCACAGCCACGTAAAAACCTGGGTTTATACAGGAAAGTGTAAAACTAGATTAATACGATGGCTCACTTTGATTTCCAGTGCAATCAGGTTGTGGCCTGGGTAGCAAACCAACTAAAATGAGGTAGGCCCTATGACATCTGGTAAAATTAACCAATCTGTCTTAACCCTTTCCTGTTTTTTGAAATTTAGACTGGTCCAAATTGATAGAAGTTGTAGACAAGAGTAAAAATTGGATGCAATTTGAAATGAAACCATCCAATGCAGTAGAAAATTTTGTGGTTAAAGAAGAAATTGCTTGTTACAAGTAATATCTTCTTTTTCCACAATGTTTTCTCAAGTATAAAATCGCAGCAATGTAAAATCCCTAGTTTGTACAGGAAAGGGTTAAACGAATAAATATATATAAGATATAAGAAATGATTTATTTAACATAATGAAATAAACCTGTTAGAAAATACGAAAATGTTGGAAAGTATTTTTATGCATCACAGAAGCTCTTTACTGTTGACATTTAAGTTTCACAACTGTATTGGGGTCAATCAGTGTAGGTAGAGTAGGATTTAAATGGTACAAGCAATCTCTTCTTCTCATACATTGTTTTCTTTATAAAATGTTCTTACAAATAATTAATTTTGCATTACTCTGTATGATCTTCTACTAACTTCTCTCTATTCAGACTAGCCTTAATTTTCCAGCTTTTGTTGCCCGATGCACTTAACCCATTCCTACTGAATGACACTTTTAGACTCCCAAAAGAAGAACAACTTTGGGTAATATTGTGAAAAATGAGGAATGACTTCTACCCCAAAAGTAAAAAAAAAAAATCATAAGCTTTGAATTACCCTCTGTAACTTCTTCCAGTTTTGACTAGTCTAAAATTTTGTTGTCTGGTAATGGGTTAAGATGCATAGTTGACCTATGTTTCTTAAAAATATCAAGGCATGGGTCATGGATAACAATGGCATAAAGTTTCAATGTCCTAGGTCAAATGGCATATAGGTAGAGCACATAAACAGTTTTCAATCAAAGTTCAGTTGTGACTTCCTTTGATCACTGGCAACAATTGTATGAGGCTTCATGGTTGGAGATCAACTAGTTCTAGAGTTAGAGCACAGGAAAGGTAAAGTCTATGAACCATTATGAACCAACTGGATGGATGGATGGACAGACAGACAGACATGGTGAAACTAATATACCCTTGTCTACTTTGTAGGTGGGGGCTACGAAAAGTCAATACAGTGTATATACATCAGCAACTCCAAACTTGTTGATGTCTGACTTGAACCCTGATAACTAGAGCTTCTAGAGAAAATATTCTAGATGCATTGTGTGACTGCCAATGCTGAATAGTGTAATTGCTTTTTGCAAATGTTTGAAATTTTATTTGCAAGGTGGATCACTTATATAAGAGCCTATTCATGACTTTTTGAAATTACTGGTGGATTACTGGCCACATCTGCTCCGGCAGAAAGATCCACTTTGATATTAAATTACGCCCACACAGTCACACTTTTTTACGCCCCTTAAGAAAAGATCTTAGGAAAAATATTGTGAAAAATGAAGGAATTGCTTGTTACAGCAATTTCTTTAAAATGATCTTGTGTGGAAATGTCTTAAACAGCATTATTTTGCAAAAAAAAATTCAAATCATAATTATGTAACAAAGAAATAAATCAGACACCTAAACTTGAATAAGTCGCCAACTAACAAATATTCTGCACAAAAAGATCAGCCAATGTCATAATTCAAATTTCCCTTTTGGTCTAATTGAATGATTTGATAAATCAATTGATTCTTTGGTTGACAGCCGCAATTTGTCAGTTTTACATGTTTGTAAAGATATACAATGGGTCACCTGGACAGCCACACAATGAAGTATGAATATTCACTGATTGTCTGCAGAAACTGTGAGTCAGCATAACTACACAGTTCATAGAGCAGATTATTATGGTGCAAGAAATGGGTCAAAAGTCCACTTTAGGTAGTATACCCTTAACTAAATGCTTGCACATGTAAAAAATACAAGTGCACTCACAAAATTTAGGTATGCGCACATTATTACTGAGCGTTCAAGGGTATAAAATGTGTGCGTACACCTAAATTACAGGTGCACCCACAATATGAAGATGTTTACCTTAAATGCATCCAGGCTCATATTTTGAAAGTGCATGCATTAATAAGGCATGCACTTTCAAAATATAAGCGTGCATACATAGATTTAACGGGTTAACATATGTTATTATAGCTTGCATACATTCTTTGTGCTAAGACAACTTAAAGGGGACTTTCGACCCTAAAGGTACACCATAGATTATGATCAGGCGCTAATGCATATGAAAAGACACAAAGGATCATATAAGCCTGTGTGTGACATTTCCAACAATATTCTGAACCAATTACCAGATAGCAAAATTTTAGACTGGTCCAAATTGAAAGGAGTTGCAGAAGACAATCTAAAGATTCATGATGTTTTAAATTTTTTCAAATTTTAAGGTAGAAAACATTGTGGAAAATGAGAAAATTACTTGTTGCAAAGAATTACTTCATTTTAGAAAATGTTTTCCCAGTTCTTGAGGGGCATCATAAAGCGTCATCGTGTGGGAATTATAAGGTTGATGTACCTTTAACCCATTTCCACAGAAGCCCTCCTTTTTATGCTCCTCTAGAAAAAAGCTTTGGAAAACACTTTGGAAAATGAAGAAATTGCTTGTGTCAAGCAATTTCTTTATTAACCACAATGTTTGCTATCTTAAAAGACAAAGAAATTAAAATTCCATCAACTTGAAATTGTCGTCTGCAGCTTTTTTCAATTTGGACCATTCTAAAATTCTTTTGTGTGGGAATGGGTTAATGCAGATACCGAGCAGCATGGACAGCCACTCAGTGCAATTAGAATATTTACTGATTTACTGATGATTTGCTTCGAGTCAATTTCAATAGAATGTACAGTGAAGACTCTGATCAGAATGTGCAGATGCACAGGCTGATCAGAATCTTTACTTGGCACACATCTGTTATTCTTGGAAATGCCACACATGTATGTGTTCTGATATGATCTTTGTCACACAAAATTTGAACATCTCCATAATTCAAAAAGTATCAACTCTGGCCAGGCTGTAAAACCTGTGCAGGCTGAACAGAATAAAATGTTTCCAATTAGGCATATTTTCTTAATCTAGAAAGTCATTCTACCTTACTTCACTTTTCTTTTTGAAATACCAACCATAATTGTCCATCTGATTCTATTTTTGAACATTTTTCCCGTTGAATGCCAGAGTTGAAACTAAATTTTGTGTGACAGTCACATACAAAAATTGCAATCATTAGCAATGACAAGAAAAATAGATTCTATGATACTAGTACAGGGAAAAAGACTATTAATTTCAACCTAGAGGCCCAGCCTGCCAAAATTCAGTATTTGATATTAGAGGTATAGGCATTTTCTCAAATGGTCTAGGGGCCCAGCCCAAAATCTAGGTATCATGGGCAACTGGGCCCCTGCTAGTCTTTTTCCCTGCAGAATAAAATTCTAACTCACCTTAATGTCAGGCAGTTTGGTTGCCTGCTTGTACATGTGAGATCTGTCATATCTGGTAGCAGTATGAGCTGCAAGCTGGCTTGGTGGTGCCGGCTCCCTTTTAAATGGGAGATTATTGGCACTAACAGCTGTAAAAATATGTATAAAATACAACTTAACCTTTCTCATGCTGGATAGAATGCCTTGCAATTCAAAGACCAAGAGTACTGGTCTGCTTTACTTAGGGTCAATACTTCATTTTTTTTATATGAACCACTCTGGCTAAGATCTGACTGCACTTATAAATGTGCAGAAATGTCTTTGGTTATACTTGACGCAAAAACAGAAATATTCCAGGTTCAGCATGACAAGGGTTAAGAGGAAATTACTATAATAGTTCCATAAATTATGTAAATGTATGAGTCTCAAATAAAGATATTTCGATCATTCTGAAATATAAGATTGAATAATTTCTTCATTTTACTCAATGTTTTCCAATTGTTTTTCTTGTCAGGCGTCAAAATAATTTATTGAGTGGGCATAGGTTATTGATTATAGAATCATTCTTAAACAAAAAGTCAAGCTTTTAAAATAATAGCATGACATTGTATAATTCATCTATGGTATTCTGCCATTTATTCATTTGAAAATAAAAATAGATATGATAGAATACCACCTACAGACAGAAGTGGGACATGAAATTCAAAAACTGCTCTTCTGGGTAATTTGCCTTATTCTTCTTTACAATATCTAATTCCTTTAAAAACTATAATCTTCCAATTTCTAAATATCTTTTGACCTGTCAAGCCATCACAACTGATACTTATTTTGAATGGATGCAATAACAATTCTAATGTGATTCTGACATTGCTTGAACATTGGATGTCTTTGTAATATGTGACATTCTGTTACATTAACCCATTCTCACACAATAATACTTTTTGATGCCCTAAGAAAAAAAAGTCTTGGAAAACTATTGAATACAACTAAGAAATTACTTGTTATGAGCAATTTCTTCTTTATAGATCTTCATTTTTTTTTAAATCAAAAGACAAAAAAATATGATTCCATCGACTAAAAATTGTCTTCTGCAACTTCATTGAATTTGAACCAGTCTTAACCCTTTTCATGCTGAATCCGGAATATTCCGGTTTTGGCAGGAGGTATAGACCAAGATCAGCCTGCACATAAGTGCAGTCTGATCTTAGTATACACCTCCTGTTTGTCTCCTTTAATCCAGAGTTGTTTATGATATTTATTTCTTAAATTAATTTTGACCCTTAACTAGTGCTCCCAGTGCTTTAAGGCCTTTGATTTTAATGCAAATTCAGATATGGATTTTATTCAGCAGGAGAAGACTTAAGTTGCATTGTCTTGTAATTGGTTAAAAAGCATTTTAGAGCTTCAAAACAATTACACTAACCATCTTTTTCTTGCTTTTTAAACAATGCACAAATGTACATGCAACATGTATGTTTGATAAATATTTTTTATTTATTCCATCAGTGATCTGCCAAGGCAGGGTTTTTTCACCATTGTCTTCTACATTTCATAAATGTGCCAAGTTTGTAATGACAATTGGGACACTGTCCCCTTGGTTCCAAAGCTCTAGTAGCTTGATAGTTAGTGTGATCCATCAATTTTGTGAAATGTCCCCACATTTTAAACCATGGGGACAATGTCCCCTTGGTTCAAAACTTCTGCAGAACCCTTTATTGTTATATACATTGGTTATGATTGAAAAAAATCAAATTTATAATTACCTTCCTGGGCTATTTTGTTCTGATCCATTTTGGCTCTATTCAATCCTGGAACATTGGGTGGAACAGGAGCAGCTGGTCGTGACAGCTGGGTATGAGATCCACCCCCCATGTTGCCATGGGCTGGTCTTGGGCCCATTGGTGGTGTTGGATAGGATCCAGGGGTTGGAGTTGTAGGCTGATGAGGTCTCATAAAGGAAAAAATATCCAAGACTTTCTCTTCTTAGTATTTTTTTCACTGTAGAAAAGACAATATCAAACCATTAATTTGTCATCAAAAGCAGCTTGCACAGGTTGAAACCAACACCAATCCTCATGTCCAAGGCCAGTGTCATACGATTTCTAAGAAGAACTGGCAGAACCATCTATGCTGCAGCTTCTTTGGGCCTACAGTTTCACTCTTTCAGTGACCATGGAAAATCACTTCTTTCATGTTATGAATATATCAAACCACACAATCGCTGTTGAGTGAATAGTAGACATTGCATGTGATAAGCAATTTCTTCTTTTCTGACATGGTTTTCAACTCAATATTCATGACTCCAAAATACCCATAATTTCATATTAATCATCCAGGAACAAAGTTTTGAAGGACTTTTAAACATTGAAGAGGACCAGCAAGACCTGAAAGCAATTGGTCCTGTGGGTTTGAAGCAAATAGAAGTTAGTGCCAAACCTTGGAAGATACCATAATTGTTTTTCAAAATATTTATCTAACTATATATGCCTAACTCTCCTTTTGGGTATTACTGGCAGGTGAATATTTAGAGGCAGTTTAAGAAAGTTATAATGTAAACTGTATAAAACTGTATATAAACTTTTCACTGCTTTCCCCCACCCTCTTAGTCAAGTCCTGCTTTCAATCATCAGAAAATATAGATATAAAATACTTGTGGAAAATGAATAAATTACTTTTAACAAGCAATATTTTCATTTCCCAATGTTTTCTAAGTACAAAGGACATTATCATCATTTTTAAATTGTTCTCCGCATCTTCTTTCAATTGTAACCACTCTAAAGTTTTGCTTTAGGGTAATGGCGTAAAATTAATTCCTATTTTAGAAAAGAATTAGCATATCAAAAAATTAATAACATAGCAAAAGATTTCTGGTAATGACTGGCCAAAATGATATCTAAAATTAACCAAAAGCATTGTTGGTTTTCTTTAATGCTTTTATAAAGGGTCATCAATTATAGAGGCTCATTTTACACATTTAACATTTCTGATCAACACTTTAGAAAGGGGCCTGAAAGCTACAACAAGCAAGATAATTCTTTAAGATTACAACTGATAAAACAACTGAAGAACTAGAATGGCAAGACACGCTACAAATTTAAGTAGAAGTCCTGTACAAGATAGTTATAAAAAGTAAAATGAAATGGTCCATAGCAACAGGCACCAGGATCTAAAATCATTTAAATCAAAAGGGGTACAGTATTATTTTCGAATCTTGTAAGGTTTGAACAAATAGGAAAGCCTTAAGATGGGTATTTTGCACAAATCACAAAACGTCTGTTTATTATTAAACTTAAATATATATGGAGAAAACAATGCAATGAAATGCAACAAACGTCTCTAAGATGGCATTGCGCATGCGTTCCCAAGTTATATCGCCGCGAAAGTTTGATTTTCTTTTAAATAAACATGTTATACATAATTAAAGATTAAAAAATAATTAGAAGAGTCTCTACGCATTTTAAACAATTGCATAGAAACAAACTAATTGCAAAAAAGATTGCGTTTTAATATAATAAAAAAGATTTTTATGTCACTAACCTTTTTGTTGCGGGTTTTCCGGTGAGCATATATGTTGCTAAGGAACTCTGAGCATGCGCGTTTATTCATTTGGATTAAACTGCGACGGTTTTCTGTACTTTTCTATTCCTATTCGAATGATACTAGAAATAGACCTAAAAAATAAATTTCAGGAGAGAAATATCCATGATTTCAAATATTTGGCAAATTAAACTTTGGTTTTTGTCCTGACGGGTTCCATAGACTCATAGCCTTTAGGCTAAGTCTAAATCACGCCGACGGTACAAGGTGCCGCCCAACCGTGTGATGATCAAAGATCCGTGCCGTGTTGATTTTCGAAATATCTTAAATTTGAATGTTGTCTTAAAGGACAAGTAAATGAAAAAAGAAATTCAACGTTTCTTTTCAAAATAGTGAAAATAACTAACAAATCGATAGCTTAAAAGAATAAGCGAACACACAGAATGATATAATAAATAATAACTAAATAATCAATTCACCATGGATTAAAAAAAATCGCGACAGAGTGCAGTTCCTCAGCTCTTAAAGTCGGGCGTTTGAGGCATGGTTGATCTATCTTTTCCTGTTGCCATCAGTTTTCTATGTTCTTATCGTTGAAAAAATTAAAATAAATGTGTGAACAAAAATGTGCTTATTTTGGTGTTTTTGAAAACTTCGTCGGAAAAGGAAAAATAGTAGATTTTCAAGTAGTCTCTGCTGTTCAACCTTTCGTAAAAAATCCCAAAGACTGTGCGAGTTATACTAACAATGTATTGCCCAAATTACCATAATGATATTTTCACTCCTCCCACACCACCATTTTCAATAGTACGAAAGTTATTGTAGAAGAACCAAAATCTTGTAGCAAGATTTTTTTTCACTTTCATGTCACTTTTATAGGATACTATTTTTTCTATGACATTAAATCCACAATGACATACGAAATCTCCAACAATATCTTTTGGAAATTTCAATGTTTCGTGCTAATACTAGATCTCCAAAAAGGGTGATTCATTGGTGGCAAGACGGATTGGAACAGTGCATTTTCTCACGCAGATACAATTTGGTAAGCTCCCAATCCCTCCTCAAATATTTGGCATCGTTATTTAGTAATTGAAATTCCACTAGCAAAATATGTCCATGCCTTCAAAATAGCTCCTCCTCCAAATACGAGCTTGTTTCGAACTTACTTTCTAATACACCATTTTGACGTTGTTTAACACAATGCATAGTTGTTAACGCACTGAAAGATGCATATTTGCTAACGCACTGAAAGAATAATGTAAGATTTCTTTGTGTAGAAAGTGCATTTTTCAATAATGTGTTTTCCTTGGTCGTCATTATGTTTATATAAATCGTAAGAAACGTGTTTCTGTTCTGTTTTTATTGAAATATTCATACTTGATATTAGTAAATATTTTAGTCAAGGTTTAACTCTCCCCCCCCCCCCAAATTTTGCAGGGAAAATTTGATATTCAAAACTGCATACATGGAAAGCCATTCTGATTTTTCTGCTTATTATTTCATTTGTATACTATATAAGAAGATTGTGTTAATTCAATATATTGAAACAAGTGGCACGATAACCTTGAATGGTATCAGGATCAGATTTAATTGTATGTACTATATATGTGCACGGATCTAAATGATGCAACGATAACCTAAAATACCTTGCCTTTTTATCCAACAATAATGCAGCACCAGTATCCTCCTTTTGTGCGCTACTGGTAATTAATTACATATCCCTGAATGGTCAAAGTTTTGACAAAAGTATAGCTACATGTATCTATCAGGAATTTTCGTGATCCCACTGCAAACTTGCAAATATATTATAACTGAATATGCATATGCAAATGCAGTTTTCTCTAAAATATTTTTCCCACTAAAAGGCATGAAAGAGTTAGTAATATTTGTATTTACACTACAACGAGGTTCGAACGGGACAATTCATTTATTCCGAAGATTCAAGTAGATCGATACTTCTTTTACATCTGTAAAGTTAATAAGGATAACCGATTTTAGGTCTTGTCCAAATGATGCACATCATCATTCTTGCTGAAGCAGAAAGGCATAATAATATTAAGATATTTTTCTAGAAAAGTTTGGAGCTATGTGTACCAGAAGCTCTGAATTTAGATCCGTAACCCGCAGTGAGATCCGTGGCTTCAGTGTATGCCATTTTGTCGCTTTGTGGTCTTTCTCTGAGGTATTATCCCTCCAACTTTACATGGTAAATTTTAAATGGTATATCAGTTTTCTTGTTTCTGTATGGGGGATCAATCATGTTCTGGAATGGAGCATCTATTCACATTTAAGTGAGGTACTCAATGTAATTGGTCGTCACTGAAAAATTGGACAGACCGCTACATTTCGACCTAAACAAACTACTACTTTAATGACATGGAGGTTATATACTGGTGTACCATATTTCCGTAAATGTTGATTTATAACATATATCATTTCAACACCAAAAGAAGATCTCTGTTCGAGTTTTATAAAAGTCCCGTGAAATTTTCACGTATAAACAAATTTGTAACGTTGAAATCAAGCATTCATCAAAACCCTTTAATGTCTATATTTCCAGAAATCCAAAATACCTCTAATATCACATAACATATTAAAGGTCATATGATTACTTCTAGCTAAGGTAGGAATTCTAGATGTATCGGGGATATTTGTTTTTGGGAGTTATGTTTTCAAAGGCAACATTGGTGCTGAAAAATTAGTAGAGATTTGAGAAAACCATGTTTTTACAATTCTTATGCGTTCTATAGTCAGTAAAAATATTTCCTTCTTAAGTATTCTTTAATCAAGTTTCCTTTTAAAGCTTTAGTATACAGCCTAAAATGAAAATTTAAGAAAGTGTGTTAACTTATGGAAATATGGCACGCAAGGATATATACCTGCAAGATCTATTTTGTATTTTGCGTTTATACAAATTTTCAGCACACGAAAACTAAAATAATGTGAATGATTATGAATCATAAAAAATAAACTATGCAATATAATGACAAAGTACAGTCGGTTTTGTTAGTAGCCTAGATAAAAAAGAAGGGTAGAGTAAAAAGAGGAATATAGAGAATCACAGGAAGATTCCAACCAAGGTCCTTACGCATTTTAAGCGAGCGATCTTACCACTGTGCCAAGAGGGCATATGATATATCAGCGATAAAGATAAGCTCTAATTTTAAAACGCGGAGAGAACTCTTTCGTCATGTAACTCATTTGCTTACATAATCCTAGAAGTTGCTAACCTATGATATTCCATCGAACGTATCCTTAGATATATAGATAGATTAGGAAAGGTTGATATATTTCTTAATCTTTTACCCAACGATGGTATTGTCAACTTATGACTTGGAAACGATTGTGTGGCAGTATCGTCTTTTATGAAGATTCATTCACTTCTTGCTTTTTTGCACCACCTGATTCATTCTGCAAATGGGTTGGTAACATGACTTGTCGAAACGTACAACATGAGTGGAAAAGATTGATTGGTTCCTTGTCGACAGTCTAATGTAAATCATGTGACCGTCCTGTTTTCCTTTACTCCCTTTTGAAACCTCTTAATTTGTAAAATGCAATGAACTTGTACTGTTTACCCTTCAGCATTTTTCAAACACACTGGAGATGAAACTTTTATTAATCTTCAAAGAAAATCGAAGCAGTTCGTTTACAAATGTGTCTTTATTGTATGCGTCCAGTTGGGTTAAATGCAAATGAAATTGGGGCGAAGTACATCTCCAGAATCTACATTGACAAATTGGTCTTGCGACCAATTCGAAATCCAAATTCAAGAATTCCGTATGAACTTGAATAGAACACTGGTGATATCCGTATGATCATCTTATCATCATCATCGCCGTCATCATAATCGTCACCTTAAACTAATTCGTGTTATTGTTGTTTTGCCTGACAGTTAAACATGTATAATATGGCCTCTATTATCATTGAAAATATTTACTTGAACGTTAGCAATGCTATTTCTAATAGATTTTAAAAACTCTACATTCGGGTCCAGTTATCATTAAAAATGTTAACCCGTTAACCATCTAATTATAAAGGGAGTCTTATTGCTTTTCCTTCTATTTTTACTCTTTTTAATGAATTTTGATATCGCGTAAGAGAGGAGTTTTATCATGACTCGTTTTATTTTTCTACTAGCCTGGCTACAGGCTCTTTCGGTTACAATTCATCATTACCTGTCCTCCTCGGTGATGAAATTCCCCAGAATATGTCCAATCTTGATAAAAATAGAAATGTATTTAAAGATATTAGTTTGTATTTCACACTAGGCAATACAAAATTCAGTGGGTGGAAAGCAGCATGTGAAAAGAAGAAATATCTTGTTACTCGCATTTCTGTCTTTTTTTTTTTTTTTTTTTTTTTTACATAACTGGTGTTTTGAAATACATGGTATTTAGGCCGAGTTGAAAATCAACTAGATCAACGTTAGATTTATTAAATGTATGAAAGGAGTTATCTCAATGGAGAGTAATTCACAAAAGTAGCAAAAATACAGGACAAACGGACTTGCAACATAGGAGTCAGTCATGTCAGTCACAGTCTATCCGGTCGATTCAAAAACATAAAGGACTTGTGCCTTAACTTTGGAGTCAGATCGCTTTGTGAGAGAAGGATTCATAAAGTTGCCGCTACTATAGTGCATCGTCGGATTGACTAATGGCCATCAAAGGGGTGCTCAGTACCAATATAGAGTTTTAGAATTATAGAAACTGATTATGTAGAAAAGTGCGGTAATTAGATAAACGTAATACCGTCTGTATAAATGAATGAAACGAATTAATCTGAATTACTGAAATGGCTGTAATTGACTGGGTTATCGCCCCTAGATCTATCTATACTGCATTCATAGACAGCGGGCTACCAGTTTAATGCTGAAAAAGATAAAGCCGAATAAATGAATAAGCAAAAAAATAATATATATAACCTTACCAGCAACAACAACAATATAAGAAAATAATGATTTTAAAAAATGCCTATGGCAATAGTATCAATTTTTGACATTACATATTTCCGTGACTCAAATTTAGACGTTCCATATTTCAACACAAAATTTTGGTTGCCAAAGACCAAATTCTCAAATTTTGACGTTAGATATTTCATTGTAAGGGTAAAAAATAGATTAATAAAAGTTTTGGACGCCAACGACCATTTAGTCTCAATTTTTGAAGTAACATAATTCATTGTAACACAAAAAACTAAATTAATAAAAAATTTGGTCGCCATGGACCATTCACGGTCTCAATTGGATAGTTGAGTGACGTTCAAAATTGAGATATATGGCGCCCTAAATTGTATTGATTTTGTTGTTGATGTCGAATGCCACAGGTTCAAAAATAACAGGACAGTATTCCGAGAACAGAAAGTTGATATGCAATGATATGTACTATTTCAGCGACATTCTTGAAAGCCGCACAATTAGCTTAATTAAAATATATCCTATCTATTTCTTTCTTTAATATATAACCAATCTATTTTATAATCGATAGGCTTATTCATCTTTCGTTTTCAACAGAAACTAAACTATTTTGAAAGAAATAATTAAATTAGCAATAATAAATAAGAACATGTAGGAATGAAACGGTCAATTTCCCCTGGTGATAATAGTGATATTGATAAATGAAAACGTTTAGAAACATGTGTATATAGAATTAAAAAAAGAAATTTTGCAAATCTATTTTTTCCCTTGGAACGATCAGGCTTTTGTTTGTGTGTGTTTTTGATTGATTGTTTTTTTTAAACAAATTTTTTGTAATACATGTTTTATTACCTAGTCAATATACCCTAAAGAAATTAGAGTCGATCACTCCTTTATACTTAATAAACCATAAAACTATTATTGATGCAATCGTCATGTAAACAACTAATTTTAATTTTACCCATAAAACCGTATCTGATTTAAAAGTTATTGACCCATATTAGACAAAAAATAAATAACCTATCGGTTTCTGTACCCATTGACCCAGATATCGTGATGTCATTTGTTATTAATCACGTGACTATATTAAGTTGTAGTCGCCATCTTGTTTTTGTTTGCGTGTGGTGGGAAAGAAAACGACGGCAAACAATGAGTTTTAGAAGACGATCAAGATGATAAGATGAGCATTTCATGGTGAAAACACAAAGATTTTAATTCGTTTTATCTGTATACGTTACAATTGTGGACCTCAGGTACATATATACTTCAAAATTTAGATTATTTTCAGATCACTATCAGAAAATTTGTCGAGCAGTTGCAGCTGTCAACCGGAAGTTGCTACTTTTTGATATATTGAAACAAAGGACGATCATCTGAATTTATCTGAATAAGGTAGTTCACTCGTAGGTTTAAAATCTATAAAACTTGTTGTCCTTTGGGTAAAGTCGAACTATCGATAGATTCTGATCAAACAAAGATGTGCGATTCATCTATCGATCAACCTCCCTTTTCGAGAACAAAAAGGAGAGGATGTATTGACACACAAAGCTTTCAATATTTAGATACCAAAAGATAGTGTAAGATAGCACCCCACACAATAAAAAATTATACCATTATAATATGCAAGAACAGCAAATTTGATCAGGAGTTGAAATATTGGGAATATGAAGTGCACTTGGGACTCGGGGTCAACTAGGGGGCCCTCAACTAGGCCTTAAGTCAATTGGGCAAGGGGCATTTTGGAAGAGTCAACTCAGCCGCGGACATACATATTTACAGTAGAAATTGATAGTCAGCTGCACACATTTTTTTTATTTTAGGACAAAAATAAATGGACAATATCAGGGCCCCTAATGCCACTACCTGGAATATATCTATATACACATATATTCCACTCTTTTGGTAGAAAAATCCCATCCTAGGTGATATTTTCTGAAGTATGGAAATATTGTTTGTAGAACTAGATAAATTGAAGAGAAATTGTTCATTTTTTTGTAGAAATGTAATATCCAACATGTTTGTTCTCTGTTTTGCATACAGATATAAGAAAATGTCATTAAATGTGAAAAGCAATTTTTCCCCTTATTAAACTTTTCTTCGGGATTTCCCTCTGTCAGGGCAAAGGGGTACAGACCTAATG
Organism: Fragum fragum; assembly: GCA_946902895.1. Taxonomy (NCBI): domain Eukaryota; kingdom Metazoa; phylum Mollusca; class Bivalvia; order Cardiida; family Cardiidae; genus Fragum; species Fragum fragum. The sequence continues at coordinate 12,745,649 of OX336378.1, forward strand.
CCACCCAAATCAAGAAAAAACAATGACACATCATCATATGAAAATATCCAATATTAAATAATAAACATGCATAATGTCTTTGTAAGAAAATGTACAAGTTGGAATGTCAATTTATCTTTACTAGTATTTTACTTGGAATTTTTCCATTTATTACAATATTTTCAATCCTACATGGTACTTCTTCAATTTGTATAAAAAAAAAATCCATGTCATCTTTATTGCTCTTTATGTTTACGAAGACTTCTGGTAATGGGTTAAATATTCATTTTGTGCTATCGATAAGTAAGGCCATGTTGACCTGGCCTGGTTGGTTGATCCATGGCTGAGAAGATTCGGGGGGGGGGGGGGGGGGGGGGGGACTAGTTAGTAAAAGGCTGAGTTAACACAAACCATTTCTTAATGGAGAGAACTAACAACAAATAGCAGTAACTACAGATGGCTGTTTTACATAGGGGATTTAAGACACCTGCGTTTCTTCATTACCTAGATAAACTAAGCTTCTTGAGATAACAATTGCCACATCAGGCTTCCACCAACAATGTGTTATTTTGTATTCATGCTATTGTGCTGAAACCAACAGAAAACACACAAAAAAGAAGAGAAAATACTACAGTCAAACCTGTCTTAACCCATTACCAGACGGCAAAATTTTAGATTCGTCCAATTTGAAAGATGTTGCAGATGACAATTTAAAGTTTATGAAATTTTAGGTTTTTTTAACTTTCTGGATAGAAAACCTCCTTTTAATGGATCCTTTCAAAGGACCTGTTCACAATGTCGAAATGTAATATTTTCCCCAACTTTAGAAAAAAAAATCCAAATATGGCAGTAAAAACTAGGACTAAAGATTAACCACATCACTTCTTTTTTTAGTTTAAATCATTAAGTGACTTAAGAGGCAAATGAGCTTTTATCATGGATGTAAATAATACACAGGGCTTAATTCTTTCCTTAACGGAAATATTTTTATGCCCACGCATAGATAGATCGGGGGGCATATAGTTTTACAGGTGTCGTCTGTCAATCCGTCTGTCTGTCTGTCTGCAAAACTAAACCTGCCAACTAAACATTTTCCTATAACTTCAACCCTTATTAAGTTACAATGCTAATATTTGGTATGTAGATAGGTATCCACAAGGCACAACTGGGGAAGGTCATTTCATCAAGGTCAAGGTCAAAATTTTAACCCTTTCAGGGCTCTGCAGAGTGGGCGACTTAGGCGAAAAAGTCGCCTGGTTTCATAAAACTTCGCCTGATTTGCTGATCAAAGCGAAGTCAAAGTCGTCTGGAATTTTCGGGAAGTCGCCTGGATACGATAGGTGATAACCAAATCTGGCCCAGTGGCTATAAAACTATGTGACAGTGTGCAATTATACAACTGCCGGTCGGAAGCCCCTTGATCGTAAATCAAGCGTGTATCGATAGTCGCGAGGCCAGCAGATTAACAGAAAGAGTGGTATGTTCTGGCAACATGCTTGCTTCATTCACACCTACGCTGATTGGTTTCGGCAATGCTTTGTATACTATCGTCACTAGAAATCCTTTACCTTCTTAAATTTTAATTATTTCTGTAAATTAAACTATCATCAGTCTACGGGATTTGTTGTGTACTTTCACAAAATGAGAATAATGACCGACATTTACAGACGCCGTGTCATTTACCAGAAGTCAAAATTTTGTTAAATATTTGAAATCTTGATGAAAAATAATTCTACGTAGAGTAAATTCATTTTTCACTAGAATCCTTCAATTTGAATTATCTGCTTTAATTGTAACAAGTGAAGAAAATTATGGCAAACAATTTAAAGGCTGCTACGATCTTTTCCTAAGTTTTTCGTTATGATACATTCTTTCCAAAAACTAAATTTCACTTACTTGTGTTAGTAATAATTCCTTTAAATAACATGTAATCCTATAAAATGGAGCAAATTATCCTGTGTTAACTTTAAACCTCTGCATGTAGACAGTCTGGTTTTGTGTACTCAGCAGTAACCCTTACCCTTTACACATTATAACTGACTTAATCACAGAGGACCTTTTTTGACCAATTAATGACAATTTTTATCCATTTATATGTTATCAGGTACAGTGGACAGACTTTAACTCATTACCACACAATCCCCCATTTTGACATCTTGAAATGTTTTTATGGGAAACTGTGGAAAAAGGAGGAAATGATTGCAGCAAGCAATTTATCCTTTCCCCACATGTTTCTACCCTCTTTGACACATTCTTTCTTATTTAAGCTCACTTTGAAATGTCTTATTTAGCTTCTTTCAATTTGTACCAGTCTGAATTTTTTCTTCTGGTAATGGTTTGATTAAATACATGTTGTTACAATGAAATCTTTTCTCATTTTCTGCTTCAAATAGGAACACTACTCATTTCCATTCAGACTGCCTATACACTATTTGCATTTTTTTTTATTAGTTGACTTTCTTATCATATATGAATCTATTATGAAATAAAAAAAAAAAAAAATCAGAATCAAACTCTTGAATTCTCAAACCTAAAAAATACAAAAGGATTTGTTCACAGGAATAAGATCTTTATTGAGGACTGAAAGGATAAGCAGTATTTTCTATGTTTATTGCATAATACATAATATAAAATGCAACGACTTAGTTGTAAAGCTATTTTATTTTCTGACAGAAATGAGAAATATGCGCAAAAACTTAATTTTAACGTGATCCACTTCTCATGAAAGTCTCACCACTTCTCCCTATTTTGAAAAACTTCTCCTAATTCTCAGACCAGTGAGAAGTGACTTCTCCCCAAATTCTGGGAGTCTGCAGAGCCCTGCCTTTTCCCTTAACCCATTCCAACACAGTGGAATTTTAGACTGGTCCAAATTGAAAGAGCTGCAGACGACAATTTCAAGTTGATTGAATTTTAAATTTTTTCGTCTTTTTGATAGAAAACATTGTGGATAATGAAGAAATTGCTTGATCCAAGCAATTTCTTCATTTTCCACAGTGTTTTCCAAAGCTTTTTCGTTGAGGGGCGTAAAAAGGAGGGATTGAGTGGGAATGGGTTAAACTTTACTCAAAAACTTAACCTGCAAACTAAACATTTTCCTATAACTTCATCCCTAATTAAGTTACAATGCTAATATTTGGTATGAAGATAGGTCTCAACAAGGCGCAAATGGGGAAGGTCAAGGTCCATCAAGGTCAAGGTCAAAATTTTAACCCTTTTACCTAAAACAAAGAAAAAAAATCAATAAAAAACACCCATATTAAAGAATTCCTGTATCAGGGGCATTGTGTTTCATGAACACATCTTGTTCATTTTCAGTGATCTGGCGAGGCTGCATTTTTGCACCATTGTCCCAGTGCTCTCAATAAACGGTCGTTGATGTAAGTTAAAATCAGAGAATTAATCACTCAGACATTTTCTGAAGTCAAAAAATGAAGAGGTGATAAACATAAGAATGTATACTCTGGCCAAAAGTCGATAGAAGACCCTCAGGTAAAATGGAATCCACAAGCACTTTATTCAATCATCTCAATGATGAGCAATGTAGATGGCAATTTACATAGGTGGCACTAGATTTTAGCTGATTTGCAAACCAAGCCATTGCTGGATTTTAGACCATTTCTTTTGAAGTCACTTGATAATGTGCCAGGTGAAAATGGAGTAGACCCATGGACATTGGACTAGATCTTGTCAAATATTGACGTCCTGTCACAGGGTTTTCGTTTGACCCGAGTCCTAGGGTTTTGACGCACAGAAATTCATAAAAATGCAATTTTGACGCTCGAAAATTTGTCACTGTGCGTCATTTTGACTCTCAAAAATTAGCAGCCAAGCGTCAAGGGTCATCATAAGTGTGCCAAAATTATTGGAAAATGGTTCATTGATTATGAATTTATACACCCCTATCAAGGATAACACAAAGCTTGATTGGTAATTAACACTCTCAAGTGATAGACATGCATCGGCGATCGTATCTGACAGGTACTTGACACCTGTGAAATTAATGATGAAACCAATTTTCAGAGTTCTAATCCTACTGAAATTTACTTAATTGCTATTTCTTTTAGCTCACAAAATATAATCAAGAAGTAAAATGAAACCAAAGAAAATGTTGCCCAAGAAATGTCATCAGGTTTCGTGCATGAAAATCGGCACTTCTTTTTATGAAAAATAAAAACAATTTGATCCTCTTAGTACTCTTGAGATTTTCTAAAACTGATTCAAACTAATAATATATGTATAAATACTAAACTTTTCCAAAAATTTATCTTATATTGAAAATAGAATACTGTCAGATTGGAGAAATGTTTCAATCAAAGACAGAGTTTATTCTAAGGCACCTTTGCCCCCCCCCCAAAAAATCACTTTTAATGCACCATTGCTAAAAAGTTATAAACTTTTTTTCTAAATTGCTTCGGGGGGGGGGGACATATTGCATTTTGACACTTGGGATTTCAATTTTGACTCTTGGAAATTTTGGCCCAAGGGTCAATGACTCTTGGCTTTTGGGAACTAATGAAAACCCTGTGTCAAATTTTTGTAGACTTAAGTTTGGACCAACATACCTGTCTTCAAGATCATGGTGGATACAGAACAGAGTGTCAAAAATGTACACCTGCTTTGCTTTATAAATACTTTTTATGACAAGGGATTCTATTTTGTAGACATCCTTCATAGAAACATCAAAGTTACCTGGTTGAATTGCCAGTTTCTGAGAGTTTTCCTTTACAATGACGTCACACATGTTGTCTAAACATCAACTATTAGAAATGAAAGGAATTTCTTACTAGATACAACTCTGCTATAAGTTTCATTTCTTTTGGTACTGTTACTTAAAATTCACATAAGTGATATTCATGACAAATGTATTTGGATATCTATATTGTGACCGGAGATGGTATTAGAATTATCAACTCGCTATTTTGTTGTACCCCTAAAATTTTTAACAAAGTCAGTTGAATTATTTCCCCCAAATTCTGCAACTCAGAAAAATGTCAAAATCATAAGAGTTTTTCAAACAACAATTATCAAATGTATCCATTTGAAAAATGATAGTTCTTTAGGAGAGGGAACAGTGGAAAAAGTAGAAATTAGTGCAAGAAACATTTTCTAGTTCCGCTTAATGAGATATGAAATTGAGGGACCTATAGCACAGTAAAATTGGTTTTGGCGCACTAGAAAATTTAGGAATCCTGTTCGGGGCTTTTTTGGGCATAATTAAAATTCCACCAAAGATCTTCTTGGCTACCTCAGTGAATCCTGGGGATGTCTGTTTATGTGCTATTTTTAACTTTGACCTGTTTATGAATTCGAAAATAAGGCTCATTTTAGTCGCGGACCTTTATGAAATATTGACTTATCATTAATAATTGTTTATACGCCCCTTCTAGTCTATAAACTCTAGACACTCATTTGTTATTACTCTATAACTATCATTAAGGCTGGATAAAACACTGCTATAAGTAAAGGATGGAAAAGAATATGCTGTAGGATTTGTATTTCTAATTTCATTGCATTTTTTGAGGGGGGGGAGGGGGAGAGGTTATGGTAAACAGTGAAAACTTACGATCTTCTCAGATCAAAAAGGATTATAAGTTTTCAACAAAATTTCACAAAATGATCCTTTGGTGACTCTTTGTCAGATTCCGTCATTCCGTCATAAAATATGGCTCAGATGAAAATTAAGACTTTTATGGGGGGGGGGGGGACTTGTGTCTATATTATGGTATAAAGTGAAATTTTGAAAAATCTTATTCTTGCCAACTGCAGGATGGTTTTCAACCAAATTTCTCAGGAATGATAAGAAACTTCTTGCCAGTGGAGCAAATCAGGCCCTCAAACACCTCTAGTTCGTCTAAAAGTGTAATTGTGTGGGAATGGTTTAAAGATTTGTAGGGACATTTTACAAAATCAATGAATTACACTAATAATCCAGTGTTGTTGTTTTTTTAGGACCAAAATAAATGGAGAACATAGGCCTGGTTCCTTCCTTCCTGGAATAATATATTTCCCCTTTTTTGGTAGAAAATTTCCTCTGGATAAAATTTTCTAAAGTATCGAAATATTCTTTGTAAAACTGGACAAATTGAAAGGAAAAAGTTCATTTTTAAAATAAATGTCATGTCTGATATTTTTGTTATATATTTTTGTTTTATTTTTTACATTCAATTAAAAGAAAATGTCCCTAATCTTAAAAAGCAATTTTCCCCCTTATTAAAAGTTTTGTCAAAATTTTGTCTCTACAAGGGGCACTAACCTCCCCCCCACCCCTTACCAAAAATCAAGGGAATAAAAACTTGAAACCAAAACTTTGGAATCAAGGGACAAAGTCCCCATGGCTTTGAAAACTTGGGACATTTATTGAACTTTGGGGATAATGGTGGAAAAGTGCAGTCTGTGCAGATCACTGAGTACAATGCAGCTTCTTTATAACACTATCTGGCACAGCGCTGACTCCGTTATAATGCAGGATCCGCTTGGCTCCCGAAATTTGGAGTGGAGGCATTTTTGGTTACTTATGCTGAGATACAATGTTAACACTGATTTGATTGCAATTTTTTCATCCCGTCTTTGGTCCGCTCAAGAAAAAAGGGTTGCACATAAAAATCGATAATTACCCAAGGACAGGTATGTTTTTTCACACCTAACCAGGGCTCTGCAGAGTGGGCGAGCCGCCGTCATAGCGCAGTTGGTAGCGCGTCGGACTATCATTCAAAGGGTCCCGGGTTCGATCCCCGACGGGGCCGCCGTCATAGCGCAGTTGGTAGCGCGTCGGACTGTCAATCTAAAGGTCCCGGGTTCGATCCCCGACGGCGGCACTCATCCTTTCCGACTATTTGTCTCTCACCAATGGGTCGATAATCGTAGACCTATGTGAGATAGCAGCTGGAGGCTAGGAAGGGATTTAATGGTAGTACTGGTGTGAGAAATACCAGGATTCCATTGTTAGGTGCTCCAGCCGCCGCGATATGACTGAAATACTGTTAAAAGCGGCGTTAAACCCCATTCAATCAATCAATCAATCGATCCCCGACGGCGGCAATACTCTTTCCGACTATTTGTCTACCACCAATGGGCAGATAATCGTAAGCCTATGTGGGATAGCAGCTGGAGGCTAGGAAAGGGTGTATTGGTAGTACTGGTGCGAGAAATACCAGGAATCCATTGTTAGGTGCTCCAGCCGCCGCGATATAACTGAAAGATTGTTAAAAGCGGCGTTAAACCCATTCAAACAAACAAACAAACAAAAGCAGAGTGGGCGACTCAGGCGAAAAAGTCGCCTGGTTTCATAAAACTTCGCCTGATTTGCTGATCAAAGCGAAGTCGAAGTCGCCTGGAATTTTCGGGAAGTCGCCTAGATACGATAGGTGATAACCAAATCTGGCCCAGTGGCTATAAAAGTATGGGACAGTGTGCAAATATACAATTGTCGGTCGGAAGCCCTTTGATCGTAAATCAAATGTGTATCGATACTGTAGTCGCGAGGCCAGCAGATTATCAGAAATAGGGGTATGTTCTGGCAACTAATAGTCAACAAGCTTGCTTCATTCACACCTACGCCGATTGGTTTCGGCAATGCTTTGTATACTCTCGGCACTAGAAATCTTTATTCAAAATCCTTTCCCTTCTTAAGTTTTAATTATTTCTGTAAATTAAGTTATCATCAGTCTACGAGATTTGTTGCTTACTTTCACGTAATGAGAATAATGGCCGACATTTACGGACGCCGTGTCATTTAACAGAAGTCAAAATTCTGTTTAAAATTTGAAATCTTGATGAAAAATAATTCTGCCGAAAATCTACGTAGAGTAAATTCATTTTTTATTAGAATCCTTCAATTTGAGTTATCTGCTTTAATTGTAACAAGTGAAGAAAATTATGGCAAACAATTTAAAGGGTGCTACAATCTTTTCCTGAGTTTTTCGTTATGATACATTCTTTCCAAAAACTAAATTTCACTTACTTGTGTTGGTAATAATTCCTTTAAATAACATGTAATCCTATAAAATGGAGCAAATTATCCTGTGTTAACTTTAAACCTCTGCATGTACAGTCTGGTTTTGTGTACTGAGCAGTAACCCTTACCCTTTACACACTATAACTGACTTAATCACAGAGGACCTTTTTTGACCAATTAATGACAATTTTTATCCATTTTTATGTTATCAGGTAATGTGCACAGACTTTAACTCATTACCACACAATACCCCATTTTGACATCTTGAAATGTTTTTATGGGAAACTGTGAAAAAGGGAGGAAATGTTTGCAGCAAGCAATTTATCCTTTCCCCACATGTTTCTACCCTCTTTGGCACCTTCTTTCTTATTTAAGCTCACTGTGAAATTTCTTATTTAGCTTCTTTCAATTTGTACCAGTCTGATTTTTTTCTTCTGGTAATGGTTTGATTAAATACATGTTGTTACAATAAAATCTTTTCTCATTTTCTGCTTCTAATAGAAACACTACTCATTTCATTCAGACTGCCTATACACTATTTGCATTTTTTTATTAGTTGACTTTTTGTGTCAAATATGAATCTATTATGAAATATTAAAAAAAATAAATCCAGAATCAAACTCTTGAATTCTCAAACCTAAAAAAAGAAAAAAAACAAAAGTATTTGTTCACAGGAATAAGATCTTTATTGAGGACTGAAAGGATAAGCAGTATTTTCTATGTTTATTGCATGTTACATAGTATAAAATGCAACTACTTGGTTGTAAAGCTATTTTATTTTCTGACAGAAATGAGGAATACGCGCAAAAACTTAATTTTTGACGCGATCCACTTCTCCTGAAAGTCTCACCACTTCTCCCCATTTTGAAAAACTTCTCCCAATTCTCAGACTAGTGAGAAATGACTTCTCCCCAAATTCTGGGAGTCTGCAGAGCCCTGCTAACAGTGGAAGGTCATGGCGATTAATGCATTTGATCAGAGATAACTGCTCTGTTTGATTGATGACACACCTAGTGTTCCAATTCATAAATCGGTTCGATTGCCTGGTCAAACTGTTGGACATTGAGATGATTTATGCCTCAGTTCATGGATATTTTTAAATCAATGGAGAAAAGGCACAGACCTTGGTAATCTTCAGTTACTAACCTTGAAGATGGTGCGATTAAAACATCACACTTTTTTTCCCTCTCAGCATTCTTAATTTTCTTAAGTCCCTGGTAGGACCTGTTCTGAAAGTAATGCACAGCTGTGAAATTAGACAAATTGACTTGAGCCTTCTTTTGATTTCACATCATAGTCTGCGGGCATCTGGAGCTCATAGAGGAAAGTGGCTTCAAGATAAAATCGCCACAATATATTTTGTAAACAATCAGTAGGAGTTGCAACGTTTTTGCTGAATACATAAAATGCGTGAATTTTAACTGTACATGTCACAAAATCATAAACTTCTCGTCCGAAACGGGATAGATAATATTAGTAGATTAAAATGAAATAGCGTTGTTTTCTGAATTTCTTTCAATGATCCGAAAATTTAATCCCATTCTGTATGATCAAACACACGGCAAAAAGCTTGTTGACAAATATGAAGAAAAGGTTTTTTTGGGTACAGTTCATTTTATTATGAGGGAGGAAAGGTGATCAAAGGCGCTGCTGCCAGATGTTCAGCTATTTATGGAAGAGTTTCCGGAGTTGCAAAATGCCAGACTTGTACCCCTTGAGAAATCTTGACCGGATTTTTTACTCTTGTCGTTATGAAGCTAGACATTCCCCTGTCTGGGGTTTTCTTAGATTATTATCACCTTAATTTTTACGATTAAAAGTTACCCATTACAAAATTTTATCCACTGTAGCTGGTTGATGTAAATTCCTGATACATAAATGACTAGGTTCAGATAGAGATCTTTGTTGATTAATTGTTACCTTATTTTTTGGGTGAAAATTCTAGCTTCTTAATATTGGGGGACTGAAGGGAACCACAATTTGTAGACTTGTAGAAATTTACGGATTATTCAATTCTGATAGACCAGGAAGGTTAGGGTAGAATTTAATAATTCTCCACGGGGTGAATTTCGTCAGTTTCTGCTAAAATCTCGTGACTAAAGCTGTTGTTTTTCATTTCCCGACTAGTAACATGTATGAAATTAAACTTGTTACAGGAGAGCTATCACAAATTATCAAGTGTTTGGTTCTGATTCAGACGGTTTAAATTTTCAGTAATGGGTGGGGTGGGTAGGTGGGGGGGGGGGATGACAGCCTTATAGCATAATAACTCCACTTCTTCCGCTGTTTCATTTCTTGGACCCAACCAAGAGCGCTATGGTGGAGTTGCAGTGTATATTAATTTATATCCTTGCCAATCTGTCATTTGTTCTATCTTTTTTCAGGTTGTGTGTTTCAGCTTTAAAGAAATGAACATGGGTCAGAAAGTGTCAGGTGGAATTAAGACAGTCACCTCACGTGAGCAAAACTGCAAGGCTTTAAATCGTGAAATTGCCTACAATCCAGACTTCCAGAAACCTGCACGGTTAGATATGTTGCTAGACATGCCAACAGTGAGTAAAGAAGTTCAGTCTGAGCATGGCTGGAATGCGGATGATAGATCTCTAAACATTTTTGTGAAAGACGATGATAAAATGACATTTCATCGTCACCCAGTGGCTCAAAGTACAGACTGTATTCGTGGAAAAGTAGGTTACACACGTGGACTTCATGTGTGGGAAATAAACTGGAGCACACGCCAGCGAGGTACTCATGCTGTGGTTGGCGTGGCAACGCAAGACGCTCCTTTACATTGTGTAGGATATCAATCTCTAGTCGGTAGCAATAGTGATTCATGGGGCTGGGATTTAGGCCGGAATAAACTTTATCACGATGTGAAAAACTGTCCAGGAAAAACATACCCAACTATATTAAACTCTGACGAGAATTTTGTAGTTCCAGATAGTTTCTTGGTTGTGCTTGATATGGACGAAGGCACACTAAGTTTTGTGGTAGACGGACAGTATTTAGGTGTAGCATTTAGAGGCCTCAAAGGGAAAAAACTGTATCCAATAGTTAGTGCCGTGTGGGGACACTGTGAAATCACAATGAGATATATAGGAGGATTGGATCGTAAGTGTTCTTCTAGAAGATAGATGAATTTAAGTCACTTTCAAACAACATATCTAAAGACTTCAAGGCTTCTGCTAGATCCTGGAATTGAGGAACCATTAATTCTTTGACGATGAAATTCAAGGGGTCAAAGCTGATTTTTGGGGGTCCAAACAATGTTGTTTTTAGCTCACCTGAGCACGAAGTGCTCATGTTGAGGTATTTTGATCGCCTGTGTCTGGCATGTGTCCCCCGTCATGTGTCAACAATCTTCCCAAACCGCTGTGCGGATTTCAACCAAATTTGGCAGGAATGTTCCTTTGGAGTTGCGCTTTAAAAAATTCTAAAATAATTTACACCTGTTAAAAACTCTGGTTGCCATGGTAACAAAACTGAAATTTTAATGAAAACAAAAAATTGTCTCCTCCTGACCTAGAAGGCGTAGGGCCTTGATATTTGCAATGAAGCATCAGTGCAATGACCTCTTTCAGAATTGCTTAAATCATCACCCTCGGGGTACCCAGGGGCAGAGCTCCAGGGGGTTGGGCTTATGTATAAAAAAGAAGGATTTTTCAAACGACATCTCCTCCCAAACCCCTGGGTGGATTTCAACCAAATTTGGCAGGAATGTTCCTTGGGTGATGCCCTTAAAAAATTTCCAAAATAATTTACACCCGTAAAAAACTCTGGTTGCCATGGCAACAAAACTGAAATTTTAATGAAAACTTTTAAAATTATCTCCTCCTGACCCAGAAGGTGTAGAGCCTTGATATTTGCAATGAAGTATCAGTACAATGACCTCTTACAGAATTGCTAAAATCATCACCCTCGTATACCCAGGGGCAGAGCCCCAGGGTGGGACGGGGCTTATTTAGAAATAAAGGTTTTTCAAACGACATCTCCTCCCAAACCCCTGGGTGGATTTTAACCAAATTTGGCAGGAATGTTCCTTGGGTGGTGCCCTTTAAAAAATTCCAAAATAATTGACACCTGTTAAAAACTCTGGTTGCAATGGCAGTACAGTACATAAGTTGCATCAATGAAAATTTGAGGGATCAAAACACACAGTATTTGCCCAAATAAATTGCTCTCAAGGTGGGTAAATTGACCCCTAAAGAGATTTTTTTTCTAGAGGATATTTTCAGAATCTCAAGGGTTCTCAAGTAAAATATGAACTCTTAGAGTTGTTCAAATTTCTTATTTGATGAGACTTGAAAAAGGAAAAAACCAACCCCAAAAACATGTTTACCCATTCCTACACAGTGATGCTTTTAAATGCCTCTCAATATAAAAGTTTTGGAAAACATTGTGGAAAATGAAGAAATTGCTTGTCACAAGCAATTTCTTCATGATCCACAATGTTTTCTACCACAATAGACAAAGATTTAAAAGATTTCATCAACTTTAAATTGTAGTCTGCAACTTCTTTGAATTTGGACTGGTCTAAAATTTTATCATGTGGAAATGGGTTAAGGGTTAAGGACAATTTACTAAGCTAAGAATCAATACATCTATATAGATACTTCAAGGTAAGGGTATGTGATTACAAAAAACTGTAATTAAGTCTTCCAAACTCTGTTCAACCCATTCCTACCAAATTCCCCTCAAGAAAAGGCTTTATACCCTTTCCTGTACAATCCCTGGTTTTTATGTCCCTGTGACTCTATGATTGAGAATTTATTGTAGAAAAAGAAGAAATTGCTTGAAACAAGCAAATTCTTCTTTTTCGTAATATTTTCTACCCTGCTGGTTGTTTTTAGCTCACCTGAGCATAAAGTGCGAGGTGAGCTATTGTGACTGGTAGTTATTCGTCATCCGTCCGTCCGTCTGTCCACAAATTCTTAAATAGTCTTCTCCTAAACCAGTAGGCCAATCAAGCTGAAACTTTGTGGAGATGTTCCTTTGGTGAAGTTTTACAAAAGTTGTTAAAAGAATTTAATTCCTTTAAAAACTCTGATTGTCATGGCATTTGAAAATGGGAATCTTTAGTAAATCTTTAGTTCGATCCCCTATGGCGGCACTTATCCTTTCCGACTATTTGTCTCTCACCAATGGGTCGATAATCTAGACTTATGTGGGAAAGCAGCTGGAGGCTAGGAAAGGATGTAATGGTAGTACTGGTTTGAGAAATACCAGGAATCCATTGTTAGGTGCTCCAGCCACAGCGATATAACTGAAAGATTGTTGAAAGCGGCATAAAACCTCATTCAAACAAACAAATTAGTAAATCTTTAAAAATCTTCTTCTCCTAAACCAGTAGGCCAATCAAGCTGAAACTGTGCAGGGATGTTCCTTGGGCAAAGTTCTTCAAAAGTTGTTAAAAGAATTTAATTCCGTAAAAACTCTGGTTGCCGTGGCATTTGAAAATGGGAATCTTTTGTAAATCTTTAAAAATCTTCTCCACCAAAACCAGTAGGCCAATCAAGCTGAAACTTTGCAGGGATGTTCCTTGGTTGAAGCTCTTCAAAAATTGCTAAAAGAATTTAGTTCCTTTTAAAACTCTTGTAGCTGCAGCATATGAAAAAGGGAAATTTTTGTAAATCTTTTTTGTTGTTTTTTAGCTCACCTGAGCACAAAGTGCGAGGTGAGCTATTATTATCGATTGTTGTCCGTCCGTCTGTCCACAATTTCTTTAAAAATCTTCTCCTCCTAAACCAGTTTGCCAATCAAGCTGAAACTTTGCAGGGATTTCCTTGGATGAAGTTCTACCAAAGTTGTTAAAAGAATTTAATTCCGTCAAAATCTCTGGTTGTTGCGGCATTTAAGCATTGGAATCTTTAGTAATTCTTTAAATATTGTTTAAAAATCTTCTCCTCCTAAACCAGTTGGCCAATCAAGCTGAAACTTTGCAGGGATGTTTCTTAGGTGAAGTTTTACAAAAGTTGTTAAAAGAACCTAATTCAATCAAAAACTCTGGTTGCTGCGACATTTGAAAATCGGAATCTTTAGTAATTCTTTAAATATCTTTAAAAATCTTCTCATCCTAAACCAATAGGCCAATCAAGTTGAAAATTTGCAGGGGTGTTCATTGGGTGAAGGTCTTCAAAAGTTTTAAAAGAATTTTATTCTGTGAAAAACTCTCTTAATGACCCCCTGTTTTGAAAGTCGAGGGAAAACCCTGAGTAGTGAGACTGTAATTAGAGTTTGAGTGAAATCTAAATACAAAAAATTTCAGGGTAGACAAAAAAGTACTGTATTTTGAAGATGCCTCAGGTGAGCGATTTAGGACCATCATGGTCCTCTTGTTCAAATTTAATCGTCTTTAAATTTTCATCTGCAAAACCCTTGAAATTGACATGTCTAAAATTTTGCAAAACAAGAAAGGGTTAAAAACAATTCAAAACTTGGTTTAATTATTAGTGCTAGTACAGTGATCTGCCAAGGTTTTGAAAGCAAGGGAACAATACCCCAAAGGTCTGAAAAAAGAAAGAGGAGATATTTCAATTAGTAATTTCACTAATAATCTTGCTACCAGGGCCAGAAGTTGTACCACATTGATGCATGAAGCATCAGTATATTGACCTTTTTCAAAATAGCTAAAATCATGACCCTTGGGTCCCTGGGGGAGGGAGCTTCAGGGGGTTGGGGTTTTTAGACAAATAAAGAACAATTTTTGAATGACGTCTCCTCCTGAACCAGGGGGCCAAATTTGGCAGAAATGTTCCTTAGGTGGCCCTTTATCAAAATAATTATATCTTTATAAGTCTGTATCTGTTAGACCCTTTCAAAGAAAAACAACAACCCATCCAATGCGGGGAGACTTTACTTCTGATTTTGTTTTTTGACAGCCTTTTGATGTTAGCATGGGCTAAATAATGTAGATAATGTTGGAAATGTAAGATTTGTTTGTAACAATATTTTTTCTCTGTTGTCCCAGTAATGTTCTTTCGAAGCATTAAAAGTACCCTATTTTATCTACCTTAAACCATTCCAACACAAGAACATTTTAGACTGGTCCAAATTGAAAGAAGCTGCAGACGACAATTTCAAGTTGATAAAATTTTAATTTTTCGTCTTTTGGGATACAAAACATTGTGGACAATAATGAAATTGCTTGTTAAAAGCAATTTCTTCATTTTCCACAATGTTTTCCAAAGCTTTTTTCTTGTGGGGCATAAAAAGGAGGGATTGAGTTGGAATGGGTTAAGGAATATATGACCTGTGTTTTGTTTCATGATCTATTTTCACCAGATACAAAAAAAATGTATGATAACCAGTTATTTATTTTAATGTCGAAATGAATGCCTGCAATGATTAAAGCAGAATGCACCATGGAAAGGTTATAAACCTGTTTTGTCTCCAACACCCACCAGAATAACCAAAACTTCTGTTCTTTGCCTCTTGAAATATTGAAGTTATGATAGTTTGTGCATGAAAAGAATAAATTGAAGATCAATATGGTAAAGACATTATATTGTCGGTGGGCGACAAAAATGTCGTATCTATTATATTATCTCAAACTGTATTTATGACCTTTTGTTAGCCCATCTATGACATTCTTGTTATAATATGCATATTTGCCCCTTGATCTACTAGTGAAGATAGATTTTCAAATACTAAAGCTCGTTTTTCAAATGAAAGCCTACCTCGCAATATATCGTGCAGCAAAAAAAATAATTTAAATTCATTCAATGAAAAAAAGCTTATCCACATTATTTGATTGTTGAAAATGCTTTAAGATAAACACCATGTAATGATATTGACGTGCTCATTGAAACGACGCCCTGTCGCATCTTTTGATCAATAGATGAGAAATTAGTATTTAGCGGCATATCGGTTTAAACATAAAAGATAAAATTTATCTTGTGATAAGTGTCTATCAGTTTCTTTGGTACATATTGCTGCATGCATGATAACCCCATATTTACCATGTTATACCGAAGGAACCCTTTCCATCAAGGGTGTTAACAAATCATTCTTCTGTTGAGCTCTTATCATTATGTTAAATCATTTTTAGCTCCACTGGCTGAAAGCCAGCAAGCCAAGCTATTGTCATGGCGTTGTGTCTGTGGTGTGTGCGTCTGAAAACTTTTACTTTAAAAATCTCCTCTGGAGGTACTAAACAGAACTCGACCAAATTTCACAGAAATAATCCTTGGGTGACCCTTTATCAGGTTCCTTCAAAGGATTTTGATTGGATGAAAAACATGGCTTTAATGGGCAGGGCTAATTTCAATATATGGTGAAACCTTTAAAAATCTTCTGAGAAACTAAATGATTGATTTCAACCAAATTTTACGAGAATGCTCATTGGGTGACCCTTTATCAGATTCCTTCAAAAATTATAGATCTGATGAAAAATATGGCTTTAATGGGTGAGGGCATATTTCCCTATATGGAAAATACTTCGAAAATCTTCTTCTCAGAAACCGGTAGAAGGATTTCAACCAAATGTTACAGAAATGATCCTTGGGTGAACCTTTAACAGATTCCTTCAAAGAATATTGATCGGATGAAAAATATGGCTTTAATGGGCAGGCTATTTCCATATATGGTTAAAGCATTGAAAATCTTCTTCTCAGAAACAAGTAGATAGATTTCACTACTGACCTTTTATCAGATTTTAAAGAATTTTGATCGGATGAAAAATAGGGCTTTAATGGGCTGGGCTAATTTCAATTTATGGTATATACTGAAAACTTTGTAAATTTCTCGGAAACCTGTTGATGGATTTCAACCTTATATCACAGAATGATAACCTGATGACTGTTTGTCAGATTCCTTCATACAATTTTGATAGGTTGAAAAACACAGCTATTATGGTGGTGGGTTATGTCCATATATGGTATACAGTGAAAATTTTACATAATGAATATTACATAATTTGACTTGACTTTTGCAAAAACAATGAAAAATTTGAAACGGTATTCTAGAACATTCCAAAGATTTCAATGATTTGGATTTATTTTCATTTTATTCAGTTTATTTTAAACTAATGAAAAAATTTGCATAATCAGTACATTCATGCCTGTGGAGCGATACAGACACCTCTAGTTCTTAGATTCTGTCATGTTGTACATGTAATAGGTTAACCCCTGGGTTTCTTTAACCTTGTTTATTTATCATGATAACTTTAGCAAAGAAGATTACTTAACAAAACTATGCTTTGCTAGCTTACAGTACTTTCAGTACTTTGATTTTTTTATTCCAGCTGAACCTCTACCTCTCACAGACATTTGTCGAAGAATTATACGTCAGCAATTAGGGAAAAATCGGCTTCAAGAAATTCACCGTTTACCACTGCCAACTTCTATAAAGAATTACTTACTTTACCAGTCCTAGTGTTGGTTGAACTTCCACTATCAGCACTCCATTGTCATCAGAAATCATCGGGATCATTTCATCATCATCAGCAGCAGCAGCAGATTTGTGGAATTTTGGGCATAATGCACATGGTAGGCCAGAGGAGTAACAGCATTCTTAAATCTTTATTTCTCTACAATACCCCATGTCTAGGGTACTCATTTGAATAGTGTTGATGAGACAATTTAAATGAGTACCTACAACATAGTGTGTAGGGTAGTATTGGTGACTTAAGACTGAAATACAAATTACGCCCTTTATCTATAGCTCTTGTATACTTGGACAACAGAAATATTGATGGCCTGTCACAAAAAAGGGGACTACTTCAGAATTTTTCTCATTAACACACTTTTACACAGTTTTATGATCTGAAGAAAATTAACCAAAGAAAACATTGTGGAAAAAGAAGAAATGTTGATAATTAGCATTTTCTTCTTTCCCCATGATCTTTTCTATCCTATCTTTTACAAGTTTCAAAGATTTGACGCCATTTAAAATGTCACCAGGAGCGACAGAAAATTGAGGGAAAACAAGAAAATACTTGTTACTATTATTATCCCCCAATGATTTGAAAAGCTATATTAATCTGATCTGTCTAAATATTGGCTTGTGTGAATAATAATAATGAAATAGATTTTTCAAAAAGAGGTAGGATCTGATCATGAAAAACTCTGAATTGTGGTTTTGTTCTTTTAAGAAATGAAGAGAATATTTTTTTGTTTTCATGGAGGTATGAACCGAAAAAACTAATCACACTGTATGAATACGCGAAGCGGATTCATACATTGTGTGATTAGGTTTTTCGGTTCATACCTCCATGAAAACAAAAAATATTCTCTTCATTTCTTATAATTTAATAGCATCGAGCAAAAAATGCAACAACTTGACAAATTTTGATACCTTTTTGTAGTGAACTATTTTGTGCCGAAGCATTCAAAATAGCTGCGTACTCAAAATTTTGTTCACTGAGGTATGAGTTAAATTTTTCGACCAATCATATCGCTCGTTTTTGATAAACGAAACTAACAATTAAATTATTTCAAATTGATTTTAGTATACTGTAAGTATTTGATTTTAGGATTTTAACCATATTCCACACAATGACAATTTTTTACCCTTAACAGAGAAAAAGCTTTGGAAACCATGTTGAAAATGGAAGAAATTGCTTGTAAAAATCCACTTGTTTTCTACCCCAAAATTTGAACATAAAAAAAATTCAACTTTGAAGTTTGCAAAATCTTTGAATTTAGACCAGTCTAAAATGTTGTCATCTGTAAATGGGTAACATGTATGGTGGAAGTCCTTTTTCATTGGTTCGTACTAAGTTATGTTGACCAGTAGTGTTTCATTCATTTTACAGATTTTTGTTTTTCAAAACCAATAGAAACATATTTTACTAGAAATTGTCAGGTTTAATTTTATGAGAACCTGATATCACAATACACAGTTAAACCTGTAGCAAGCAATTCCTTCATTTTCAACCTTGTTTTTCTCAAGTATTTTTCTTAGGGGCTTAAAAAAAAGCGGGATTGTGTGGGAATGGGTTAAGCATCCAGAATTCTTACGCAATTAGTTATACTATATGGTGCACAAATGGGTCAAATGTCCACTTTATGTGGTACATGCTAAAATAAACGTGTGCACACGTAAATAATACAGATGCACTCAAAAAATTTAGGCGTGCACACATAATTACTAATTGTTCAAGGATATAAAATATATGCATAATCCAATATTACAAGTGCACGCACAATGTGAAGTAGTTTACTTTTTACGCTTGCACACTCATATTTTGAAAGTGCACACGTTACTTAACGTATGTACTTTCAAAATTTAAGCCCCCAACCTTAAATTAAACGGGTTTACCAGTATCATTTACGCCTGCATGCGTTCTTTGTGCAAAGACAACTTCAAGGGGACTTTTGACCCAAAAGTTACACCATAATATTATGGCTAGGATTTATTGTCCATGATCAAAAGGAAAGAAAAAAGAGTAATCTGAAGTCGTATTTAAGAAATATTTGATTTGTTATTTTACAGGACTTCTTAATACTTTTTTAAAAACTAAATTTTACAATTCCAGATTTGTTTTAGTAATGAAAGTTTTTTTTATTATTTTAAGTAAGAAGCCACCTGTTAATAGGCCTTTTTAGATGGCTTGACACATATTTGAATACACATACATTCAAAAGGCAAATTCTATTTGCTCCCCACAGGGCATTTTATTTCAATGTAGTGCATCTCTATTGGTCTTACAAAAATCTAATCAGAAATAAATCCTATTAATTCTAGATTTTCGAGATACAGACAGTATTTAATTAGCTCACACCTTATCATGTCTAGCAGAAGCTGCTTCAGCACGGAAACTTGTTTCATCTGACAAGGTCATTGGTCAAGGTCAAATTCCTCCTTGTTAAGAGCCATTACTGGGTCACTTTTATGTTGCAATCATTTATTCCTTTCCAGAACTCACAAGAGGGAATGATAACAAACTAAGTTTGTCATTTCTCTCCAAAACCTTGTGTTTGTGGTACTCAATGGAATTGTCTTGAAAGACAATTAATGGATTACTAATCCTGCCCACTGACTTGGCTGGACACATCCACAGACTCCCACAGGAAGTTCCGCTACTATATCTTGCAAAATTTATGGCCAAGTAACATGATACAAAAAAGTTGTATGTTGGTTTGTGGCCTAAGTGTGATAATGCATGAATGAGCTGTAGTTATGACATTTAACCCTTTCCCACTCAGTGACGCTTTTAGACGCCCCCAGGAAAAAAAGTTTTGGAAAACATTGTGGAAAATGAAGAAATTGCTTGTTACAAGTAATTTCTTCATTTTCCACGTTGTTTTCTACCAAGATTGTTGAAAAAATCCAAAGTGTTGTAACTTTAAATTGTTGTCTGCAACTTCTTTCAATTTTGACCACTCCAAAATTTTGCAGAACGGTAATGGGTTAAGTCAACAAACCAACTAAAATATTTCAAAAAAATATCAGCCAATGTCAGAGTTCAAATTCCACATCCTGTCAAAATAAATACATGATTTTTTTATGTATCTCTTTGGTTGACTGATGCAATTGGCCTATCCAATGAGTACCAAGGCAAGAACGATTCCAAGAAGAACCCATAACCTGGGGTTTGATAGAGAATATAACAATATTAGAATATTCATAGAGCTCGTTTTTTTGTTCATTTTTTTTTCCTTCCCTTTTTAAAGAATTCAATTTTTTTCTAAAGCAGTTTTATTCAAGAAGTCTCTTTTTAAAACCCTACTTAATGTTTTTTGATGTTTTTTAGATCACACCATGAATATCATGAAAGATTGTCTTTGTATATATTTTAAGCTTGTTTTATACTATGTTCAAATTATTATGTAATTGTTTTAAAGGTAATTCAAGTTTCACCAGTTTCTCCATTAGCTTTAATGTTATAAATGTTTAACCCTTGTCATGCTGAGATGCTGTCAAATCAAAGGGCTGAAAGCACTGATAGAACTTGTTGTTCAAAAATCAATATTTCTTTAAGAAATCAATTTCAATATTTCAATATTTCTTTAAGAAATAAATTTCATAAACAACTCTGGCAGGAAAAGTACAAGCAGGAGGTGTAGACTAAGATCAGCCTGCACATAAGTGCAGTCTGATCTTAGTCTACACCTCCTGCCAAAACCGGAATATTCCAGGATCAGCATGACAAGGGTTAATATGAATATTTAATATTAATGAGAAAAAGACAACGTTGATCAAGATTCAAAGTTGCAACACACCTCTTATCCCAGTTGAAATCCAAAAAATGATAGATTATCATGTATATACCAGCATTAATTCATACCCACTAGGCATTGGCTTATAGATTTTTAGATGGTTTTAACCCATTCCAACACAGTGGAATTTTAGACCGGTCCAAATTGAAAGGAGCTGCAGACGACAATTTCAGGTTGATGGAATTTTAAATTTTTTCGTCTTTTTGGATAAAAAACATTGTGGATAATAAAGAAATTGCTTGATCCAAGCAATTTCTTCATTTTCCACAATGTTTTCCAAAGCTTTTTCATTGAGGGGCGTAAAAAGGAGGGATTGAGTGGGAATGTGTAAATGACTTTAAGCCAGAGATTCTCTCTGGTACACGGTAAAATCTATTAAAACCATATATATACCATCTATTTATTTTGCTAAAGCCTCTTATCAAAATACAAAAAGAAGGCATGAGAAGAGTTCTTTGGATAGAGTCTTTTTGAATCTTATGATATGTATGAAATATAAAATTGATTTCGGAATGGCTTGTTACAAGCAATTTCTTCATTATCCACAATGTTTTCTACCACAAAAGATAAACAGGATTTTTCAACAGGTGATTTTTGACAGAAATTAGGTCACTAGCACTTAGATAACTTCTGCAGTCATCAACTCAGGTGAGCGCTCTAGGACTGATGGCATCTCGTATTACATGTTACTGATGTAATAACTAATGCGGCGCAAGCAGAGTAAGTTGGTGGGGCCAGACATTGGTCAATAGTGTATCACGCTCAAACAGAACAGAAATTTTTACTATTCATCCAAAATTGACTAATCCTGAAACAAGTTTTTTCCTATAATTTTAGAAATGAAAATCACAGTTGGTTTCAAGATTTTTATGGATAATGTTAAAATAGTTACAGATTTTGAAGAAATCTGACCAGAAACTGGTGAAACTTTGAAGTACAAAAATGTCTTATCACCCAATTGATAGTCCTTGTGCAATATTTATATTGATAAAAAAACAGAAAATAGTGTAATATATTATTATGAATTGTGATTAAATCATTTCTGTGCTTTGATGTGTGTGACTGTGTACAAAGTTAAAATGCAGAGATTTAGAATAGTTGGGATGGTGTTGAATTCTAATAAGAATGATTTAGATGATATCAAAGTAAGAAAGATTTGGATGTAATCTATCAAACTCTGTAGATAAGTGGTTTATTTGAAGGCTGGAAACTTTCGGTATTTATTCCATAACAAGACCATGTTCATAGACTGGTTCTATCTCATAGAAGATGCAGACGACAATAAATAGGTTATGGATTTTTAGAAATATTTCTCTTTAACCAATTCCCACACAATGACACTTTTAGATGCCCCCAAGTAAAAAGCTCTGGAAAAACATCTTCGATAATTAAGAAATTGCTTGTACAAGCAATTTCTTCATTATCCACAATGTTTTCTACCTAAAAAGTAGAAAATATCCAATTTTTCTTCAACTAAAATTATTTGTCTGCAACATCTTTAAAATTGGACCAGGCTAAAATTGTGTTGTCTAGTATTGGGTTGAGAGTAAAAAACATTGTTTATTAGGAGCAAATTATACATTTTCCACATTGTTTCCAAAGTTTTTATGCCTGAGAAAGCGATGACAGAATCTCCCGTTACTGTGGATCTAGACCTCTGATTTGGAAAAGCTTTCTATATGGTGGTTGTTTGCATTGAGTATGAATGGTTGTTTAAATGTTTTCATTGGTTAACATCAATTTACTTGTGTCAATTTGGGGGGGGGGGGAATACAGTGAGCTATCAAAGCATTGTAACTAAAGCTTTTATGAAGCTGTAGTTATGATATTTTGGTTGCCCATGGAAGAAATTTTGATTTCTCTACCCACAACAATGGATTAAACTTGAAATTTTGAATGGTTTGCAACCTCAAAATCATAACTTTAGCTTATTCAAGCTGTAACTATGACATTTAAGTTGCCAAACCAAAACAAACACTTCACATAAATGGCGACCAATGTTAGAGTTCAAATCCAACTTCCAGTACAAATGAATGATTTCTTTGGATGACTGATTATTTGATTGACAGCTGTGTTCTGTCAATTGTTGACCAGTAAGTAGCTAAAACAAAATCTATTTTCACAAGTGCGTACAGCATAGGAGTAGAAGGTCTACAAATTGAGCGTTGGGAAGAATGTGTATGTTTGCTTTCTGCTAAATCGATTGATGTTGTAAGAGTAAATCTTAACTTATTAAGTCAGGACATAGTGTGAGGAAACTAGTTAACAGATGGATTCTTTTTTTTTTTTATTTATTTCACAGCTTTTAGAGCTGAACTTATTCATTCGTGTTGATGCTTTTGGAGTTTTAACTCTTGTCATGCTGTATAAATTATTTTACTAAATTGCTGTAAAATCAAAGGGCTGAAAGCACTGAAAGAACTTGTTGTTCAAAAATCAATGTTTCTTTTAGAAATCAATTACATGAACAACTCTGGCAGGAAAATTACAAGCAGGGGTTGTAGTCCAAGATCAGACTGCACTTATATTGGTCTACACCTCCTGCCAAAACCGGAATATTCCGGGATCAGCATGACATGGGTTAAAAAATATTTGCTAAAAAGATGAAATTACTTGTTTCAAGTAAAATCTTTTTCTCATTACATGTATTATATTTGCCTAAGAATCTATTGCCACTCTGTAATTTCTTTTAAAATTTGGGGGAAGGGAATAGTGTTTGATAAGATAGGTGTTGCCTTGAGTCAAAAAAAGGGGGCTATTTAAAACCTAAAGCTTGCTTTTTCATGTGATGTTTAAAAATAGATTTCAGACTTGGAAAAAATATGTTTTAATTCATTCCTATACAAGTATGCTTTTTTACGCCCCTCAAGATGAAAGGTTTGGAAAAAAATGTAGAAAGTCATTTAATTGCTTATAACAAGTAATCTCTTCTTAAACACAATATTTTCTAATCTAAAAGACAAAAAAAAATTGACATTCAATTAACTTAAAACTGTTGGAAGTAGCCTCAACTTTTGTCGTCTGGTGATGGGTTAAACCTTTCCTGGACAAACCCGAGATTTTACATCACTGTGATTTATAATTATGAAAACATTGTGGAAAAAGGAGAAATTGCTTGTAATAAGCAGTTTCTCCTTTTCCCACAATATTTCCAACAACATAGGATGGTCAGATTTCAAATCGCATGCATTTTTCATTGTCGTCTGCAACCTCTTTCAATTTGGATCAGTCTAATATTTCATAAAACAGGAAAGGGTTAAGGTGAACAATTAGTTCTGTGATATGGTGTCAAACATAATTGAGGGAGAAAACACTTGTTTAAGCCATTTCTCTTTTTCTCACTATTCCTATCATTTATTTATCTTTTTTTTTTTTTTTAAATCAAAGTACAAGATTAAGCCCTGTTGAACTAATTTCCTCAGATTGTTTCCTTACCCTACAAATATGTTATAAATGAATTGTAAATGCTTCCCTTAATGTGGTTTTGTAAATCTGTAGTCATGTTTCATTCATTTATTCTTATGATCTTGACCAATAAGAGTACTTGATAATATTCTCAGTAAGGTTTTTTTACTGGCAATTGCATCAATATTATCCTTTAAATGCCACCATTGCGCAGTTGGTGGCGCATCAGACTCAGCATCAAATCTTCAACCATGGGGTGTCATGGGTTCAATCCCTTGGGTAGCACATATCCTTACTGACATTCGTCTCTCACCAAAGTGGGATAGCAGCTTGAGACTATGTAATGGTAGAACTGTTGTGAGATATACCACAAATCCATTGTTAGGTGCTCCAGCCATAGCGATATGACTGAAAAATTGTTAAAAGCAGCGTTGAAACAAACAAATTATCCTTTAAATCCTATTATGATCAGAATTCTTTGGTGGAAGGAGTAAAATTGATTTCGGAAGATGACATTTCATTTATTTGGTCGGCAGTCCTATGTTGTACGTTCTCATAGAAAATTCTTAATGAGACCATTTAATTATGTACCTACAACATAGGGTTATGTTGTAAGAAACACTTTTTTGAATGGTACAATCTCCTCTAAGCTAAAGCCCTATGAGAAAGTTATAACCAATATTTATGGCTTTCTTTCTGCCAGCTGTTAATCATCTAATAATGTACATAAATGAGGTACATTTTGCCAGCAAATTTGACATCTCTTCTGTTAACCCATTCCAACACAAGCCCTCCTTTTAACGCGCCTCAAAAAAAGGCCTTGGAAACCATTGTGGACATAGAAGAAATTGCTTGTATCAAGCAATTTCTTAAAGGTCCACATTGTTTGCTACCCTAAAAGAAAAATAATTTTAGAATGTCATCACATTAAAATTGACGTCTGCATCTTCTTTCAATTTGGACCAGTCGAAAATTTTCTTGTGTGGGAGCTAAACAATCAATGGCCAATCAAATCTTTCATTTAGACTTGATTGGAACTTTAAACTCCTACATTTTTGTTCAACAAGTTTGTTTGATTGGTGATTAAAACATCATAAATATAGCTGTAAATATGATGTTTGCGTCACCAACCAACATTTTGGCTACAACATATTTCATTAACTAGTGTGGTTTATTACCTAAGTTGAACTGCCATATTAGAGTTGGGCTACCCAGCAATCTATGAATTATAAAATAATTGCTAGAAAGAAGGGTGAAAACAAGAATACATGGAAACTAAAGATGACTACAAAATTCTGTGTTTTAAAAAAAAAATTACAAAAAGGTTTAATCGTTAAAACTGCTTTTTTCTAAAGCATCGAATTTTAAAGGTTTTTTGGGGAAAAAAATGAAAGTTATTTGCTTTGGACAACTTCATACATTACTTGTAGCTTAGCTAAGTTTTGGCTAGCATTTTGTCAGTGAGCTGCGAAAACTTTGTAAGCCGTAATTACAATGTTTCGATAACCCACTAACATAAATAGGGTTATGTCTTAACTATTATTTTATCACGAGATATTAATCTTGAAACAATTTCTACAAATTTGAAATAAGAGTTAAAATTTTGTACTATTGTAAAGCATCACCATAATTGTGGTTGTAAAAGTACTATATAACGTGGTTGTCATGTCATGGATAATATTAAAACCATGTGAGTAAACAATGTATTTACATTTTGTAAGCTTTCCTGTTAACCATTTCCCATAAAATCCTTGATTTTTTACGTCCCTGTGACATTGTAATTGAGAAGATATTGTTGAAAAAGAAGAAATTGCCTTTGGCAAGCAGTTTCTTCTTTACCCATAATGTTTTCTGTCATAAACGATGGTTACTTTTTAGCTCCACTGGCTGAAAGCCAGTGGTCTATTGTCATGGTGTGGTGTATGTTGTCTTTCCTTCCATCTGTCTGTAAACTTTCCCTTTAAAAATCTTCTCCTCAGAAAGTACTGAACAGATTTCAACAAATTTCAAAGAAATGATCCTTGGGTGACCAGTTGTAGGATTTCAATAAAATTTTACAGAAATGGTCCTTGGATGACCCTTTATCTGATTAACTGATTATACCCCCAAAACGAAGTTATGGGGTGGGTGTATACTGGAATCAGGTTGTCCGTCTGTCTGTCCGTCCGTGGACATAATTTTGTGTCCTCATCTGCTCCCACATTTTCAGACCAATTTTGCTGAAACTTTACCAAAATCTTCCTTGCAATAGGACCTTGTGCAATTTTCATTATGATTAATCAACTGTTTCAGGAGTTATGCACCTTTGATTTATTTTCTTATATACAATATATAGAGAATAAATCATAACTCCTGAACAGGTTGACAGATTAAAAAAATAAAAGTGGTTCACATGTACGATGTTATGGGGGTATACGGGAATCAGGTTGACCATTCATCTGTCTGTCCGTGAACATAATTTTTGTCCTCGTCTCCTCTCACATTTGCAGACCAATTTGCCGAAACTTTACCAAAATCTTTCTTGCAATGGGAAATTGTGCGCCTGCAATTTTCATAATGATTAATCAACTGATTCAGGAGTTATCCCCCTTTGATTTATTTTCTTATATACAATATATAGAGAATAAATCATATCTCCTGAACAGGTTGACAGATTTAAAAAATAAAAGTGGTTCACATGTACGAAGTTATGGGAGGGTATACTGAAACTTTACCGAAATGTTCCTTGCGATGGGAAGTTGTGCACCTGCAATTTTCATAGTGGTCAATCAACTTTTTCAGGAGTTATGCCCTTTTGATTTATTTTCTTATATACAATATATAGAATAAATCATAACTCCTGAACAGGTTGACAGATTATAAAAATAAAAGTGGTTCACATGTTTATTCCAGAACATAAACGCCATGTTCGACGTTGCATGAAATCCATAGTTTCCATCTTCAATGTTGAACAAGATCCCTATTTTTAAGTTTGAATGCGGAGCAATTCCAACTTAGATTTAACAAAACCGCAAAATGAACACAAGACAATTTCATTTTGGGTTTCCTTATAACACATATCACGTACTCTTAGGTATGAATTCACCTCGGGTTACTTCTCATCTCAACTTGCCACGGACAATCAGTTAGTTGTATCCGAAGTTGTTAATATGGCACATGTAAAGGATGATATAAGAATTCGTTTAGAGACTTCTAAACATGCTTTAGTTTGCTTTAAATTATTGGAAAAATAAGGTAATAATCAGGGTAGCAATTTGTTTTTTGTGATTTGCAGTCCCTTGTTTGGAAATCACGTGATCTCAAGTGACATCTGGTAGTCATGTGACCATAGATAGGCAATTTTTACAAATATGGCTCAGGTCGTAAATGCATTTTTACAATAATCACGCCACCTATTGCTTTAAAACATTCTAGAGCGATTAAGGGGATCGTAGGCACCAAGCAAACACGATTACTGTGGGATTTACAGCGTTTACTAAACTAAAAAGAAATCAAATAGATACAAAACGAAAGTAGAAGATTTTGAAAATTTGAATGAAAACATATCATTGTCCGGTTTCTACATATTTACTAAATAATTCCGCTTTATTATGTCATTATTTACAAGTTTAGATCAATGATAACACATCAAACCTTTAACAAGTGTCATCTAGCTTTCAGCTTGGTCCCTTTTACTGAAAATTTTAAACGATTCTAAAGCGGAATAACGAATAAGGAAATCGCGTGACTACAGGGTGCCGAAGATAATTTGATACCAATATCATCATATTATAGGAATATTTAGGAAAAGGGCAAACTACCATGTGCGAACAATAACGTTACAATAACGTTACCATCTTTTTTTCATTTGAATTTTACTCACAACGCTTTAAATATTCTTTTTTTCCCAAGTCAAAACCGTTATTTCAAATCGATCGCCCTGAAACAAGTTTCAGCGCATTTCCGCAAATTTCCACGTATACTCATAAACTTGAAGTGAAAATCTATGTGAGTTTAGTATGATCGTTACAGAATTGGCCGAGTTGAGGGTTAAATAAGCATCGAGGTCATTGATTCCTTACTGTAGAAGCTGTTATTCTCTGTTTTAAAGATTCTAAAAGGAGTTCACGTATAACAGTTGATCAAAAGGAGAATGTTATGCTTGAAAATTCTAATTTTGCTGTGCGTGACACAAGCTTATAATCCATTCCAACACAATAAAATTTTAAACCAGTCCAAATTCAAAGAAGTAGCAGATGACAATTGTTAGTTGATGAAAACTTTAAAATCCTGGTCTTTTTGGACAGAAAACATTGTGGATAATGAAAAAATTGCTTGTAACAAGCAATTTCTTCATATTCCACCATGTTTTCCAAAGCTTTCAAAATCAGGGTCTTTTAAAAGCGCCACTGTCTGGGAAAGGGTTAAGACAATGCTAGTTTTTTATTTCTGAATGTGGATTTATGTTTTTGTGTGTTATTCATGCACATATGTACACAAAATGGGAATGCTGATTTAAGTTTAAAGGTGGGAGGCTTACTCGGAGAGTAATAAATGAATTTGAACCGAATTCCACAGTTATGACCCTTTCAGGGCACTCCAGCTTCTCAGTACTTTCAGTCCTTTGATTTTACACAGTCACTGCCCCTCATTGATTTAAAATTTGTAAAAAAAAAAATTTCCACTTGATAAATCATGAATGGCCAACATTTCAATGGTTACAATGGCAGTTGGGGTATTCGTCAACCCTTACAAGCCACAGTTCTAGTTCCTTGAGAGAATTTTGATGGGATGAAAAAAATGTTTTTAACCCATTCCCACTCAATCCCTCCTTTTTACGCATCCCAAGAATAAAGCCTTGGAAAACATTGTGGAAAATGAAGAAATTGCTTGTTTCAAGCAATTTCTTTATTATCCACAATGTTTTCTATCCAAAAAGACGAAAAAAAAAAAAAATCAAAATTCCATCAACTTAAAATTGTCGTCTCCAGCTTCTGTCAATTTGGACCAGTCTAAAATTTTGCTGTGTGGGAATGTGTTAATGGGCGAGACTAATTTCCTATTTTGTTAAAGCTTTGAAATCCTTTTTCTCAAAAAATCCCCAAAAAACAGTCGATATATTTCAACCAAATTTTTACCAGATTGATTGTTCGGTGACCCTTTATCAGATTATCAAAAAGCATCTTGATTGGGTGAGAAATAAGGCTTTAATTTGCAGGGATTATTTCTATATTTTGTATATGCTGAAAATGGACTGATGATGGATTTCAATTAAATTTCACAGGAATGATCCTTAGATTACTGTCGGGTTCCTTCATATGATTTTGCTTTGTTGAACATCTTGGCTATTATGGTGGTGGCTTGTGTCCATATATGGTTTACAGCGAAAATTTTGAGATCTTGTTAATATTTTTTCATCCGACCAAGTAAATGAATTATACATAACTTGACACATTCCCACACAGCAAAATTTTAGACTGGTCTATATTCAAAGAAGCTGCAGACGATAATTTCAAGATGATGGATTTTTTTTTTCATCTTTTTGGATTGAAACATTGTGAATAATGAAGAAATTGCTTGATACAAGCACTTTCTTCATTTCAACAATATTTTCCAAAGCTTTTTTCTTGAGGGGCATCAAAAGGGGGACTTGTGATGGAATGGGTTAACTTGACTTTTGTAAACACAATGAAGGCTTCTCTATTAATGGTAAGGTATTGATGAAACAATTTCAAAGATTTCAGAGACATACATTTATTTTCCTTATATTCAGTTTATATTGAATTCATGAAAAAAATTGCTTAATCAGTGCATTCATGCTATGGAGCGATACAGACACTCATGCGCCTTTAGTTGTCTAAACTACAGTGTGAAGAACTTTGGTAATGCCACAAACTTGAAACTGATCGCTGTTTGGCAGTTCTCTAATCTCTTGTCATTTGTACCTTGATCTATGCTTTCTTGAAAGTTCAGACAGTCACGGACATAAACAACAAAGCAAGGCTCTGACATAGAAAACTACAAAAGTAAGATACAGACATAGCAAATCATAGAAGTAGTAATAACATAGCAAAATACACAGTATGGCAATGGCATAGCAAACTACAATTTGGTACAGACATAGCAAATCATAGAAGTAATACACTAACATAGCAAAATACACAGTATGGCAATGGCATAGCAAACTACAATTTGGTACAGACATAGCAAATCATAGAAGTAATACACTAACATAGCAAAATACACAGTATGGCAATGGCATAGCAAACTACAATTTGGTACAGACATAGCAAATCATAGAAGTAATACACTAACATAGAAAATACACAGTATGGCAATGGCATAGCAAACTACAATTTGGTGCAGTCATAACAAACCATAGAAGTAATACACTAACATAGCAAAATACACAGTATGGCAATGGCATAGCAAACTACAATTTGGTACAGACATAGCAAATCATAGAAGTAATACACTAACATAGAAAAATACACAGTTAGGCAATGACATAGCAAACTGCACTTTAAGGTACAGACATAGCAAACCATAGAAGTAAGACACTGGTATAGCAAAATACACAGTAAGGCAATGACATGGCAAACTACACTTTAAGGCACAGACATAGGAAACCACAGAAGTCAGGTACAGACATAACAAACTTCAAAAGTATGTTACATTCATAGCAAAATTCAATAGTAAGGCACTGACATAACAAACTACATACTATTAATAAGTTACTGGCATAACAAACTATAAAGCAATACACTGGCAGCAAACTACAAAAATAAGGTAAAGACATAGCGAACAATAAAATCAATTTACGGTCTTAACAAACTACAAAGCAAGGCACTGACATAGCAAACTTCAAAAGTATTGTACAGCCATAGTTATTTACAAAAGTAAAGCACCAACATAGCAAACAACAAAAGAAATGTTATTGTCATGGCGTTGTGTCCGTCGTACGTGCGTCCGTCCAAGAACTTAACTCAGTTTGAAATTTCAACTTTGACCAATTTTAAATTTTGTCAACTAGTAATTGTTTAAGCTTTTGAAAGTTCAAAACTTAATTTTTCAGATGAATAACATAGCTCTGGGGGAGAGCTTTTTTCCCCATTAATTGAATATACATGTATCAAAATAAAGGGTTTCTCTTATATCTGTATCGAATAGATTTTACATGTCTGATCGTGATTATTTTTGGATGGCCTTTAATTAGATTTTTAGCTCCACGAGCTGAAAGCCAGAGAGCTATTGTCATGGCATTGTGTCCGTTGTCTGTGTGTCTGTCCGTCTAGTCGTCCGTAAACTTTTACTTCGAAAATCTTCTCCTCAGAAAGTACTGAACAGATTTTAATCAAATTTAACAGAAACCATCCTTGAGTGTCCCTCTATCAGATTCCTAAAAAAAATATCGGATGAAAAACATGGCTTTAATGGGCGGGGCTTTTTCCATATATGGTAAAGGCTTTTAAAATCTTCTTTACAGATACCGGTGGATGTATTTCACCCAAATTTCACAGAAATGATCCTTGGAAGAACCTTTATCAGAAAAACATGGCTTTAATTGGCGGGGCTAATTTCAATATATATGGTTAAAGCTTTGAAAATCTTCATCTTAGAAGCTAGTGGATGGATTTCAATCAAATTTCACAGAATTGATCATATGGTGAACCCCTCTATCAGATTCCTTCAAAGAATTTTGATTGGATGAAAAACATGGCATAAACGGGCGGAGCTAATATACATATATGGTAAAAGCTTTGAAAATCTTCTTCCCAGAAACCAATGGATGAATTGCTCCCAAATTTAACAGAAATGATCGTTGGGTGAACATTTATCGAATTGCTTCAAATTAATTTGATCGAATGAAAAATGTGGCTTTATTTGGTGGGGCTTATTTCCATATATGGTAAAATCTTCGAAATTCTTCTTCTCAGAAACCGGTCGATGGAATTCAACCAAATTTGACTATCTATCCTTAAGTGACCTTTTATCAGAATATAAAAAAGAATTCTGATTGGATGAAAAATATGGCTTAAAGAGGCAGGGCTAATTTCCATATATGGTATATACTGAAAACTTTTTAAATTTCTCAGAAATCTGTCGATGGATTTCAACCAAATTTCAGATAACCAGATGACTGTTTGTCAGATTCCTTCATATAATTTTGATTGATTGAAAACATGGCTATTATGGTGGTGGGTTATGTCCACATATGGTATACAGTGCAAGTTTTACATTATGAATTTTACATAACTTGACTTGACTTTTGTAAAACAATGAAAAGCTTTAAAAGGTTCTCTAGAACTATTTCAAAGATTTCAATGATTTATATTTATTTTCATTATATCCAATTTATTTTAAAATCAGGGAAAAAATAGGTTAAACAGTACATTTATGCTCGTTGAGCGCCTCTAGTTAAGAGAATTTGATAAGTTGAATTGTTTTAACTTAATTGGCATAAGTTTTTAAGGTTTATGAAATGGTGGTAATAAATTCAGCCTTTTTAGTTAACTGTATATACGATTTCCCAAGCTGAATTTAGTGGGGCATCAAAAGGCGGGTCAAGCAATTTTTCATTTTTCATCGTTTTTCTTGATCATGAAAAAAGCTTGATTGATTTGAACTTTATTAATCAGTAAATTGGGACCTGTAGAGTGATACAGGTGCTTGAGCGCCTCAAGTTACAAAGAAACCTACAAATGTAGGGCACAGTCATAGCAAACTACAAAAGTAAGGTACAGACATAGCACACCACAAGAGTAAGTCACAGACATAGCAAAGTACAAATGTTACGTCACAGACATAGCAGAGTACAAATTTTAATAAACAGATATAGTAAAGTAAAAATGTTAAGTCACAGACATAGTAAAGAACAAATGTTAAGTCACAAACATAGTAAAGTACAACTGTTAAGTCACGGACATAGCAAAGTACAGGTGTTACGTCACAGACATAGCAAAGTACAAATGTTAAGTCACAGACATAGTAAAGTACAAAGGTTAAGTCACAGACATAGTAAAGTACAACTTTTAAGTCACGGACATAGCAAAGTACAGGTGTTACGTCACAGAAATAGCAAACAATGAGGTACATGCATAGTGAACAACAAAAATAATATCAACCCCCAAACCCTAGACTTACTGTGATCTGTAAGATGAAAAGGGATTGCCATGGGTCGTGCGATAGGAATCCAGACTGTGCGGAAAGTGCAGACCACCAGGGTCGAAAATTTTCGCTCTGTGATAGAATTTCTAAATTTATAATGATTATTCTACCCTTTTATATATATGTAGTTATCTGCGCGATACGAACTCTTATTTGCCTCCGTCAGATCCGATCTCTTTGCCATGTATTGGTTTTCCGGAACATCCAGGAGGTCCTATTTCCCGTATTTGTTTGACGGAACACCCGGAAGGGCCCATTTCACGTATTTGTTTTACAGAACACCCATTGACATTGCATTGTGTGCTGCGTTACGAGAGGGACCTCCTCAAAGGTATGCAACTTAGTCTAAAAATCGTCTCTGAAATGGACTATCTCTCATGTTCAGTGCGGACAGATATTATAAGATCTATTTCTTCTAAGGCTTGAAATGGGAACGGCCGTACGGTATTCCTCGGGTAAAATTGGGAATGGACTTGATCCTCCTGCAGAACTAATGTATTGAAGAAGGAAAGAAAATAACCAGTTTGCTCGATGATCGGCTACTATGCGCTTCTTAATAAACCCAAGTTCTACCAACATTTTTTTTTATTATTGCAGAACTAACGTAAAAAGGGAAAAAATGACCACGTGCGCATGCTCGATGAGCGTATACTAGGCGCTTGCAAATAAACCCATGTTCTACCAACATTTTTTTCTGCAGAACCCATCTAAAAAGGGAAAGAAAATTACCACGTGCGGATGCTCGATGATCAGCTACTGGGCGCTCGTCAATAAACCCATGTTCTTCCAACAATCTTTCCAACATACGACAAAAAGTCATCGCGGCATGCATCATATGTCTCTAGAATAAGTTCAAATAATTCAATTTTTATTTTCGTCTATTAAAAACGAGCGTTACGATTGGTGAAATAAAAATATTCATGACTCCATGAACAAAATTTTGTGCGCACAGCGATTTTGTATGCTTCCGCACAAAATAGTCCCAAACAAAATGGTATCAAAATTTGTAAAGCTTTTGTTTTTTCGCTCGATGCTATTAAATTATAAGAAAAGAAGAGAATGTTTTTGTTTTCATGGAGGTATGAACCGAAAAACCTAATCACACAATGTATGAATCCCCTTCGCGTATTCATACAGTGTGATTCGGTTTTTCGGTTCGTACCTCCATGAAAACAAAAAATATTCTCTTCATCTCTTAAATGATAAGTAGTGCGCCTAAGTGAACATGTAGCGGATAGATAAAATGTTGTTGTAGCAAGAGTTGTACTTGTTTGAGAAATGACTGGAAACCATGGTAAGGCCGTTGCATCAGCCTCCGCGATATAATGGAAATGCTGTTGAAAGCACCATTAAGCATACAAGTAACTATAATAAAATAGGTTTCCAATACATTTGTATACACGCCACTGGTCAAAAAAGCGAATGCTATTTCTTGCCATTGAATTTCAATTTTTTTCCAGATTACAGTAGCCGCTGAGATAAACACAATATGTTATTTGCAATTCCGCTAAGATCAGTTGTAGAAAGGTAGATTGCAGATTGTGTTAACGGTATAGAACTCAAATTATTTGATTGAATAGGCGTCGAATATTTGCGTCGAATATTTGCGTCAAAATACCGTACTGTGAACGCAAGAAAACTTCGGTGTCAACTTGACCAAATTGTATTCATAGAAATTTCAGGTTGCACATAAGTTATTATGTTCTAGGCATTTTTGTTTTCAATTTGGTTCACATGTCTCAAACGTCTATTTGGAAGTCGGTCAAGGTTAGTTTTTGAGCCTTGGTACATGTAAATCAAAATTATAGCATTTATAAACCCTTTTAATTTTCTTGTTGTATAATCAGTAATTAGGTGTTAATGTCCTTCATGGAAGAATAATCTAATTTTTAGTTTCGTCTATCAAAAGCGGGCGATCTGATTGGTCGAAAAAATTATTCATACCTCCATGAACAAAATTTTGTGTACGCAGGCACTTTGTATGCTCCCGCACAAAATAGCTCAGTACAAAAAAGAATCAAAATTTGTAAAGTTTTTGCTGTTTTCGCTCGATTCTATTAAACTATGAGAAATGAAGAGAATACTTTTGTTCTCATGGAGGTATGAACCGAAAAACCGAATCACACTCATGTGTGATTAGTGTTTTCGGTTCATACCTCCATGAAAACAAAAATATTCTCTTCATCTCTTAACACAAGAACCTCACACACATAGGCCTAACTTTCTCCTCAGTAGACGGCCAGTTAATGTCACGGCCATTTCACAAAGTCAACGACTTGAAAACTTTACCGTATTTAGGAAATAATTGCAAGGGACAACTTTAACCAAGAATTAAACATGAGTTTAAAGAAAGAAGATATAAGTAAAAGAAACGATTCCGCGGCTTTAATTATATACATGTAACGTGTATAATACCGGATGTGATCGATGAAAACACAAGAGAAAAGGGACTAGTGGGACGCGGAAGGGCGGCTCAATTTACTGTCATGGAACTGTAACGGGTTAACAAGTGAGAAAAAGGAAAATACGCACGGTGTTCTAAGGATTCAGATATTGATTTAAATGGATATACATGTGTAAATTTATATCGCAAATTTCGTCATAGAAATGCGCGCCGTAATATTGTACTTTATATTTAAAATCATTTGAAAAAGGGTATAACTATTGTGAGAAATCATTTTGATACAATTATTTGGATTAAACTGAATAAAGAATTATTCAAGCTTAAAGAAGATGTTTACATTTGTTGCGTGTATTTGTGGGGCGAGAATTCGCCAGCATATAACGTACATAATGTTGACTTATTTGAAATTTTGCAAAATGATGTTGATTTTTATGATAATTTAGGAACTATTCTATGTTTTAGGAGATTTTAATGCAAGGGTAGGGTCAAATTCTGATTACATTGATTTTGACCGTAATATTTCACAGTTAGATCAGGATGAGCATGCATCAGACACGCCCATTCATCGATCTACCCTTGACAAAACTTGAAACACTTTTGGATTTAAACTTTTGGATCTTTGCAAGTCTACGTCCATGCGTATTGCAAACGGAAGACTTGGTAATGATGCAATTGGTTCGTATACATATGCAAAAAGTAATTTTCAAACTGTTATTGATTATCTATTGTTAAAACAAGTTAATTTTGACACAATCTGTAATTTCAATGTTGAAAAGTTTAATGAATGGTCTGACCACGCCCCTTTATCATTTTCATTGATTTGTAATGTTAAACATGACCCACCTATCATGAAAAAAGGTCAACTCATTATCGCTGGAATAATGACCTATCGCATGAATTTCGCAGACAAGTTATTGGCAAATTACTAGCATTAAATAATATATTTTTAAAAAAGCATATTTGCATGAGCAATTTAAATCGATAGAAAGACTTTCACAGCCCAGTGATTTCTGGAAACTTTTTTGTAAAAGGAAAATAGCGCTTGATAGTGATTTAAATGTAAACGATTTTTATGAATATTTTTCGTCTATGTCGGATGATATTCAAACAGTCTATAATATTGAAGCAGAACATTTCTGTACAGAAAATGATTTTGATTCAACATATAGTAGTTTTGAAGAATTAGATCAGCCAATTACAGTGCAGGAAGTAGAAAATGTTATACGTAAATTAAAGAGAAATAAGTCAATTGGTAATGATTGTTTATTGAATGAATATTTTATAGAATATTCCGATATTATTTCATCTCATCTTGCAGACATGTTTAATGTTATTTTTAGCTCTGGGGTTTTCCCTGATCAGTGGACCGGGAGTATAATTATTCCCTTGCATAAGAAGGGTGACCCCAGTGATGTGAATACTTATAGAGGAATTTCTCTAGTGAGTTGTTTGTCCAAGATATTTACGGGTATACTGAACAAACGACTCTCTACTTTTTGTGAAAATAATGATATTTTGTCCGCTGCACAATTTGGCTTTAGACAAAAGAGATCTACCATTGATGCTTGCTTTATCTTACATGCATTAATACAGAAAACATTGTGTGAAAAGAAACGCTTATATGCAGCTTTTATCGATTTAAAAAAAAAACGTTCGATAGTGTGTATCGAAATGGCTTGTGGTATAAACTTTTTAATTTAGGAGTTAAGGGAAAATGTTAAGAATAATTCGTGATATGTACTCTAAGGTAAAAGCTTTTGTCAAAGTAAATGGGTCTCTTTCTAGCTCATTTGAAAGCCAAGTAGGTCTTAAACAAGGGGAGACGATTTCGCCCATTTTGTTCGCAATGTTTATTGATGATCTTGAATTATTCTTGCAGGGAGATAACTCATGCGGGATATCTCTCGAGCAATTATGTATCGTACTTCTACTATGGTTATTTTGAGTGACACCCCTGGCGGCTTACAGACCAGTCTAGATGAATTATATGATTATTGCTCGCTGTGGGGATTAGAAGTGAATACTATTAAGTCTAAAATAGTCGTTTTTAGGAAAAGGGGCGGACTTAGAGGCAATGAGCATTGGTCAATATAATGGTTCAAACATTGAAATTGTGAATGATTTTAATTATCTTGGTACATTATTTAATTATACTGGTTCCTTTACCACTAACAATAAAACGTTAGCGGGAAAAGGATTAAAAGCCATGAATGTTCTAATAAGTATAACTCGTACTTTTAACCTTCAGACAACTACACTATTGCAGTTATTTGACGCATTTGTTGGCTCGATTTTGTGTTTTTCATGTGAAATTTCCGGTTTTAATAAATCGAAGGAAATTGAAAGAATTCATTTAAAATATCTGAAAAAATTATTAGGTGTTAAAGCACCTACTTGCAATTACGCTGTGTATCATGAAACGGGTAGACACCTTTGTATATTAATAAGTATTCTAGAGTTATTAAATATTGGGGAAAGGTATTGTTTTCCAATAGCGTACTAATCAATACCGTATATCGATCACTAGACGATAGTGCTCGGCATGGCTGTATCAACTGGTGCAGTAACATTAAAGATTTATTGTACAGACATGGATACGGATACGTCTGGGAAGATCCTTATTGTGTCAACCAAAGAAACTTTCATAAAATCTTCAAATCAAGATTGATTGACGATTTTCAACAGAATTTGTATGGTTACCTTAATAATAGTACTGTATTGCTTACTTATAAATTTTTGAAATCTCACAATGACATTGATAAGTATTTGAATTTGTTACCTTATAAATGGTTTACTCACATTGCTTAATTACGGCTTTCGTCACATTGTCTTAGAATAGAATCAGGAAGACGTGGAATCAACAGAATAGAAAGAAATCAAAGAGTTTGTCAAGTATGCAACGCAAATGAAATAGAAGACGAGTTTCATTTTCTTTTCATTTGTGATGCATACACTGACTTACGCAGAAATTATCTCAAAAGAAAATATTATACTCGACCAAATATGCACAAGCTTATATTGCTGTTTAATAACTCAAGTAAAAACATTTTAATTGATTTGGCAAAGTTTATAAAAGAGGCTTTCATCCGAAGAAATGGTATTTTGAATGATATACAGACTGTATAATTACATCATATACAGCTCCAAAATATCTTATTTGTCATCTGCTTCTCTTCCATATACATCATACTGTATTTTTTGTATTTTTCTTGGTTTATTTGATCACGTGTTGCGTTTGTTTGTTCATACTTATTGTTGTTTGACAAGAAACTGTAAAGTTTACGTCAATAAAATTATCTTATCTTATCTTATTTTCGAGCCGCGGCTCTTCAACAGTAATATTAAACCGGCAGCCTGGTGTCTCAGGATCTAGGCTGGGGGCATTCTCAAAATTTTAGACTTGCCCGAATTAAAGGGTTTTGCAGACGAAAAATTAAAGTGGATTAAATTTGAAAGGGAAAACAACAACAACCCCCCCCCACAACCAACCAAACAACAACAAGCCATTCAGTAGGGGAGAAAAATATTGTGGAAAAAAGCAATAACTTATTCGTGACTTGGTTTAAGGTAACCCTCTTTTAATTACCAAGTCCAAGTTTTTATTGACGAGATCGAAGAGTTTCTATCGTTCTTTTTTTCATAACATATTTATAGTTGAAATCAAACATTTCTTTCTGTTATTCATTCAATTTATTGGGGCACGGATAATGTTCTTTAAAAATAATGAGTAGACCTAAACCTGATTAAAGTCTGAACTTGACATATAATCATCACGTATCAGTTATAAATAACCCTTTCCTGCTCAGTCCCTGGTTTTTACATCCCTGTGAATTTATAATTTAGAAAACATTGTAGAAAAAGAAGAAATTACATGTAACACGAATAAGTTAGATCGGTATCGCCGTTGCCTTGTTAAAATCGATAGGAGTCCCAGTCTACAAACAAGTATAAATTTCCCGTCTAAATGAAGATTAAACAACAACAATATACAATGGCCGACTTAGATGAAATGGTACTTCCGGAATCTAGAATAGATTTACATTTTTCCCCTAAATGATATCAAGTAGTTCACATCCTTGCGTTTTAGTTGAAATTAAAACAAGGATGATAGTTTTCTTATGTTTAGGCATTAATCTTAAACTCATTTTCTGTCTGAATTCAAATAATGGTTGAAATCTAAATATATCTTCTCCCATTGCCTTGGTATCAAGGTTGGTTTTAGGTAAAAAAAAAATGCAGACTTTCACTCTCTTTTTCAACTGCAATGCTTTCATTAATCAATTGTTATTGCGCATTTTTTTTCAAGTTTTATGCTAAGCGATTTCTATTTAACATACCAGTCAAACCACATTATGTGTGTTTGACACCCATTTCGTACCTGATTAACACCATACCCGTAGATCACTTAAGCCCATGCATGTGACTGTAGAAGATAGAAATATCAAAACACACAATATAAGTTCTTCTTTTTATTGACAAATCAATCAATTTTCACATCTTCTAATGGTATCATAAGGCTTACAAGTACATATTTAATATATAAGCGAGAATTATAAATACAGTTTCACATTTCCAACCCCGAATCAGTGACAAAATTTGTATTACTGTAGTCCATTTGTCCATCCTTCCAACTTTATGTTCGCTAAAACTACATGTTTACTTATCATTTTCCTGTAACTTCCATTTTATTTAAGTTTAATGCTTACACTTAACAACTTGATAGTGTTCATCGATATCATCAATAAGGACCAATTTCAGGACTTTTTAAAAATCCAAGTTTCAATTCCAGGAATTTTCCAAAATTTCAGGAATTTTTGTTCACACCCTCGACCGGAGGACGGACGTTTTGGTCAAAGACGTTTTGGCCACAGACATTCTGGCCACCACTATTGGAAAAACGGATGTTTTGGCCAAATTCATTTTAAATGTACTTATTATAGATTTTGAACTAAATTATTAGTATTTTTTACTAAAATCTTGTAGTATTATGTAATGATTATTGGAAAATTTTGATTTTGATTTGTTTATGTATAATTTGTGTGTTTTTTGTGTCTTTAATAAGTGCATATAATAGTGAGTTATATATTCAATTAGCAATTTCTAACCAGTATTTTCTTCTTTTCCATAAATGTTTTCTCATGTCCGTATATTCTTAATCACTTGTTTATGATGTAGATATGGTTTTGACAATCATAGTATAAGAACATTTGGAATACATCTAGGAAAAAGAAGAGAATGCTATAAATGAGCATTTTTTTCATCTTTCATAAATGTTTTCTCCTCTCCTATGGATCATAATTACATTTTCTTACTTAAAAGAAAAAATATCTTTAATATCTTAAATTCCCAGGATAAAAGAAAGAAACAAAACAAATGGTTATAAGGGCTTATTAAACCTTGCTTTAAACTGGTGTCAATGTCGTATCCCATTAAAATGGCATCGAAAGAGCAATACAATAAAAAAAATATTTCAAAGTAATTTGACTCTTCCAATATTTGGACCATGTATGTAGACTTTAAGTGAATAAATTTGACATCTGACATCCTACTTAAGTTAGCAGAGAAAAGAGCAACAAAGATTTTGCATTCAGTTTAATTCAGACCCTTCAAAAATTATGGCTCAACCCTTTCCAAACAAGCACACTTTTTTTTTGCCCTCAAAGAACAAAAACTACTGGAAAACATTGTGAAAATCATAAAACTTGCTGGTAACAAGCAAATTGAAATTATTCTTCATTATCCACATTGTTTTTTTTACCTGATAAGACAAAGATTCTTAATATTCTATCACCTTTTAAAAAGTCATCTGCAACTCTTTTGAATTTGGACCAGTCTTATTTTTTGTCTGGTAATGGGCAAAATGGGGGGGGGGGCGCTCTTTCTTTCCATGCATTGTTAACAAATCTAGCAAAATATTCAAATTGATTTTATTGTTATTTTGCAGGATAAAATGCACGAAACTGATAAACAAACAACTGGAAAGGAAAAGTTGAAGAAATGGTTGAACAAGAGTATGAAGATACAAATGACTGATGGTCGAACTTTGATTGGTTTGTACATTGCTTTTTCATACATTACTATGACTAAACAATAAGATATAAAAGATAAAAATGCCATATTCACAATGTGTCAGGAACAAGGAATCATTTGTGATAGATTTTATAGATAAAAAAGATATTTCAAGTTTATTGAAAAATGTTGATTATGTTGAAATAATGTAATTTTTAGTTTCATCTATCAAAAACGAGCGTTCTGATTGGTCAAACATAAATATTCATAACTCCATGAACAAAATTTTGAGCATGCAGCGATTTTGTATGCTTCCGCACAAAATAGTCCCGTATAAAAAGGTATCAAAATATGTAAAGTTTTTGCTTTTTTTCGCTCGATGATATTAAAAATTATAAGAAATGAAAGAAATATTTTTTGTTTTCATTGAGGTATGAACCGAAAAACCTAATCACACACTGCATGAATCCGCTTCGAATATTCATACAGTGTGATTAGGTTTTTCGGTTCATACCTCCATGAAAACAAAAAATATTCTCTTCATCTCTTAAATAGATGGAAAATTTATATGGGTTAATTACTATCATATAGTATATATTTGTCAAGCATTTTAACAATTTTTAGCTCCACTGGCTGAAAGGCAGCAAGCTATTGTCATGGCATTGTGTCTGTTGTGCATCAATCTGTGTGCGTGTGCATCTGTCCATATGTAAACTTTTACTTTGAAAATCTTCTCCTCAGGAAATACTGAACAGAATTCTGCCAAATTTCGCAGAAATGATCCTTGGGTGACCTTTTATCAAATTCCTTCAAAGAATTTTGATCGGATGTAAAACATGACTTTATGGGCAGGGCTAATTTGCATATATGGTGAAACCTTTAAAAATCTCCTTCTAAGAAATCAATTGATGGATTTCAACTAAACTTTACAGAAATGATCATTGTGTGACCCTTTATCAGACTCCTTCAAAGAATTAAGATCTGATGAAAAACATGGCTTCTATGGGCGGGGCTAATTCCCATATATGGTGAAAACTTTAAAAAATCTTCTTCTTTGAAACCAATGGATGGACTACAACCAATTTTTACAGGAATGCTCATTGGGTGACCCTTTATCAGATTCCTTCAAAGATTTTTTTTACCGACTGAAAAGCATGGCTTTAACGGATGGGGCTTATTTCCATATATTGTGAAACCTTTAAAAATCTTCTCCTCAGAAACCAATTGATCAATTTCCACTAAGTTTTACAGGAATGCTCATTGGGTGACCCTTTATCAGATTCCTTCAGTGAATTAAGATCCGATGAAAAACATGGCTTAAATGGGCAGGGCTTATTTCCATATATGGTAAAAACTTTAAAAATCTTTGGGAAACTAATGGATGGATCTCAATCAAATTTCACTGGATTGATCCTTGGGTGACCCTTTATCAGATTCCTCCAAAGAATTTTGATAAGACAAAAAACAAAGCTTTAATAGGCTGGGCTAATATCCAAAT
This sequence comes from Fragum fragum, assembly GCA_946902895.1. Lineage (NCBI taxonomy): Eukaryota > Metazoa > Mollusca > Bivalvia > Cardiida > Cardiidae > Fragum > Fragum fragum. The sequence continues at coordinate 12,789,208 of OX336378.1, forward strand.
ACGGTGAAAGCTTTTGAAATCTTCTTTGGAGAAACCATTGGATGGATATCAACCAAATTTCACTGAAATGATCCTTTTATGACATCTTATTAGATTGCTAAAAAAAATAATTGATTGGTTGTAAACATTGCTTTAATGGATTGGGCTAATTTCCATATATGATTAACAGTCTTCTCAGATTACAAATGATTATAAGTATTCAACAAAATTTCACAAAATCCTTTGGTGTCTCTTTGGCAGATTCCTTCATAAAATATGGCCCAGATGAAAAACATGGCTTTTAGGTTGGGGGGGGGGGCAATATTTTATCTTCATGCCAATCACCTTCTGTGCGAAATATGAATCTGGCTTGTCTTGTCCTAGAGTCAGCTATGATTATGTTAATAATGAAACAATATGATTATCAATTCTGTAATCTCAATTTATCTTTAATTATGAGATCAACAAAAGCTATTTTTCACAAGGGGGTGGAGCCATTATTGAAAATACAGCTTTTGATGTTCATGAAATAAAAGATAACTATGTATCAATTTAAAATGGAAAAAACACAATTACTCTCTTTCTTTAACCCATTACCAGATGTCAAAAATTTGAGACTGGTCCAAGTTCAAATTAGTTGCAGATGACAATTTGAAGTTTATGGAATTTCAGGTTTTTTTTCAACTTTCTCAGTAAAAAACATAGTGGAAAATGAAGGAATTGCTTATGACAAGCAATTTCTTCATTTCACACAATGTTTTCCCGATACATTTTCTTGAGGGACACCAAAAAGAATCATTGTGTGGGAATGAATCAATGCAAAAGGAGGCAAAATATAATTTTTTTAAGAAAATCTCTAAAAACATGTCCTTTGGTACATGAGTAACATGGCAACTTGATCATGATTTTAATAAGGCTGAGATGGTGTTCAGTAGTGCAAAATGAACAAAAGCAAGGGCTTAACCCGGATTTTAAGTTCCTGTGATTTTATACTCCAGAAAACATTGTTGAAAAATAAGAAATTGCTTTAAACAAGCAATTTCTTCTTTTTCCACAATATTTTCTACCACATAGGATGGTTTCATTTCAAATAGCATCCATTTTTCATTGTCTTCTGCAACCTCTTTCAATTTGGACGGGTCTAAAATTTACAAAAACAGGAAAGGGTTAATCTACCAAAACAGTGACCTAATCATTTTGATCATTTCAGGTATATTTTTGTGTACAGACAGGGATAGAAATGTGATATTGGGATCTTGTGAGGAATATTTAAAACCACCAGGTTAGTGTTGGTCTTATTGTATATTTGGTTCCTTCTTTCATTTAGGGTTTACTCACCAAGTGAACCTATTACCACAAAACCTAATTTCTACGCCCCTGTAGGTTTTAAAAACCACTCTTAGATATCAAAAAGTTAGACCGGTCCAAGTTGAAAGAAGTTGCAGGCAGAATTTTTAAGTCGAAATTTTTGTCTTTTTCGGAAGAAAACATTTCGATAATGAAAAAATTGCTTGTAGCTAGCAATTTTGTCTTTATTCACAATGTTTTCCAAAGCATTTCTCTAGGAGGGTTTCAAGAAATTTCTTCATTATCCACAATGCTAAATATTTTTAAAATTCCATCAACTGAAAATTGCCGTCTGCAATTTCTTTCAATTTGGACCAGTCAAAAATTTAGTCACCTGGTAATTGGTTAAAAGTTATCTTCAATAACTTTTGATTGTACTATATATTCTGTCATAATGGGTTAAGCTTTGTCAAGCTGAGCTTGGAATATTCCATCACAGACAGGCAGCAAAGATAGAGATCAGCTTGCAATGTCATGCAGTCTGATCTTTTATCTACTATCTGCATGTCCACTTCTGCAGCAGGATAACAGTTTAACCCACCAGCATAACTTTCCACATTTTTACGCACTTAAGAAATATAATTTGAGAAAACATTGCTAATGCCAGACACCGGTACTTTTACAACAACATTGTCTTCCATACCTGTATATTGCCATTGTTTTTCAACTAAAATTTGCCATGAAATGTAGTCTGCAACTTCTTTCCATTTGGACAGGTCACTGGTCTAAAATCTAACATCTGAAATTAGTTAAAAAAAAAACAAAACCAAGTTTTTTTGGGGCTGTTTGTGTTCCATGGATTCATATACCGAACCGTTGACAATCATTATCTCGATTTTTGTGGGTTATGGCAAAAAGCTCAAGATAACAGAAGAAACAGTTGTTTATACTTGATGTCTGGGTTTGGGTAAAATACTGCAAACATTGTGCAGGTCACTGTCACCAATAGTATCAATTTGTTTGTTTTGAGTTAAATTTTGTGGATCTGCATTGTGCGCAAGCATACAAAGTACACTGTAGTTCATGCTCAAAATTTTGTTCACGGAAGTATATAAAAAATTCAGCCAATCAAAATGCTTGAATATTGGTGGACAAAAACTAAAATTATTTCTGTATAAATCCACTTTAGTTTATACAGTTTTGTTAGGCCTTAATTTCATGTGTTAATGAAACAAAAAATATTCATTTCATCTCATGAGCTATAACTGTCACTTTGATCCTTGCTAGTTGATCAAAGCACTGACGGACAGAGATTCCTGTACAACTACTACATTCTGTCTAAGACACCATCTGCTTATTGAACAAGGCAACACACAATATTCATTTCTAGCCTGGCTGTTTTCAGAAAGACCTAAGGTTTTGTCACCACCTTATTATTGTTGTATTTTGTAATAACTTTGATTTTTTCTAATGTCTGGTCAACTTTCCTGAACAATTTAGTGTTACCACTCTACAGGTGATAATTTTGGGTCAGTCTTAAACTTGATAAAAATGTTGAGAAAAAATCTTTTTAAAATCTTGATTTTCTGATTAATATCAAGGTAAAACTGGCCTCATCCACATTTTCCTGTTACCACTCTCATTTTGTATTTTTGACTCGTTTTTTTTCTTATTTGCTTAACTGTTTGTATGGTCAGCAGGAAGGTCCCTATTGAATATGGTAAACTTCTGACTTAATATTATGGGAAAAGGAGCTTTAATGAAACTTTCTTAAGTATTGCTGTAGAGGTCACAATTTTATGCTCAATCTTTCTCAAACTTGCTAAAAATGTATGATGAGTCATAAGGAAGAACCATTTCTAATACAGTGACATTCTAACCAATATCAAGGGAAAAGGGGCCTTATTGATAATTACCTTGTTACCACTCTACAAGTCTCAATGTTGCCTTAAACTTTATAGAACTTGCTTAAATCGTTTGCTCAAGAGGAAAGTCACTTTTGAATATGGGGAGAGCTTATTTAACCCTTCAATGGGCAACAAATTTTGTAATTAAAATTTTCAAATTGAAAGATGTTGCACTTTTAAGTTCATGAAATTTCAAATATTTGTCATATTAGGTAAAGAAGACATCATGGAAAATTTAATACATTGTAAGGGTAGACATATTTCACCTAGTGGAGTGACACAGGGCCTCTTGTTGTTGTTCAGTTAACCCATTTCCACACAGTGACGCTTTTTGATGCCGCCCCAAGAAAAACATTTGGGAAAACATTGTTTAAAATGAAGAAATTGCTTGTTACAAGCAATTTCTTCATTTTAAACAATGTTTTCTATCAAGAAAGCTGAAAAAATCTAAAATTTCATAAACTTTAAATTGTCATCTGCAGCTTCTTTCAATTTGGACTAGTCTAAAATTTTGATGGGTTAATGAAAGGTATATGGATGTAACAAGAACCAAAGGTGCTATTTATTTAATGCAAAAGAAAAACCAAATATTTTTTTCTATAAAAATTTTCTAAAAATTGAATCATTTCTCACACAAATTACATTGCAATCTGATCATGTCAACCAGATGACATCATCGATGTATATGGTCCCACTTGGATGACATTTAGTTGCGTGGAGTGAATGCAAGCAGGGCCAAATCTAAAAACACGACAGAGTTCATCATTTTGATACTTTCATTGTTTTTTCTGTGACACTATCAAGTGAAAATACATTAAGAAATCTCAATAATCCTTAGAGGGCATTTAAGAATTTTTCAACCCCTTCCTGTAGAAACACAGGATTTTACGTAGCTGTGAGTTTATACTTGAGAAAACATTGTGGGATAAGCAATTTCTCCTTTTCCCACAATATTTTCTACCATATGGGATCCAATTTTAACCTCTTTCATTTTGGACCAGTCTAGAATTTCAAAAAACGGGAAGGGGGAAATAATTGTATTATAGAATAATGATATGGTTATATTTGGTTGGTGTCTTATGTATTACTGGTATACTTAACAGATACGGTAGAGAAGAAAGAGGAACCTCGTATATTAGGACTTGCTATGATCCCTGGCCATCATATAGTTAGTATACACGTAGACGAAGACCAGGGAATTCCACAAAATATCATGTGATCGGATGGGGGAAACAACTCCATTCTTTTTATACACCAAGTCTACATGTGGATGTGTTTGAAAAAGAAAGGGACTTGCACAGGACTTGCCAAGAGATGTAATGAACTTATAAGTTTGTAGGATACTTGTACTTTTAAGATGGCAACCAGTATATTACATAAAACATCAATAGCTAAAGTACAGAAGAGTCATAGGGGCTAGTTTAACCTATTTCCAGCAGACAAATTTTAGACTGGTCCAAATTGAAAGAAGTTGCAGACGATATTGCATATTATGCTAAAAATGAAAATAAGTGCAAAATAAGGTAGAAAACATTGTTAGCAAAGGAGAAATTTTCTGATCATATTTCTTGAGAGGGTCTAAAAGCAGCATTATATGGTAATAGATCAAAAATATATTTAAAAATATTTATTTTTTTGTACCAAAGGACCTACCATGTTTCCTAGCTAATACCATGCTTGTTTACCTATGGGCTAAGATCTAGAAACTCATCAAAATATTATGTGACTGTATATGTGCTTGACTCAATGATGTGATGGTCAATGGTTTGAGCCCCAGCTACGCATTAATGTGTTCATTGGCAACACACTTAACAGCCATCCCCAGTCTACCAAGCTGTAGAATTAGGTAGCAGTGGGTTAAGCCACTGCCTGTCTTTCAGGGATGTGAAAACATCTGGATTGTGAGTGTTCGAGAGTGGCTTTATAAGCTGAAAGCTTTCATCAACAAAAAACTAAAATGAATTAGTTTGATTTGAAATATTTTGTGATTGAGAGTGATTAGTATTTATTAAAGTTATAAAGTTAGAGCAACTCTTGTTACTTTAGTTCAACCCTTTCCTACACATTTCCCTGTTTTTACAGCTTAGTGATTTAATACTTGAGAAAATATTGTGAGAAAAGAAAAAATTGCTTGTAACAAGCAATTTTTTCTTTTTCCACAATATTTTCTACCCAAAAGGTTGGTGACTCTAAAAATTACACACATTTTTAATTGTTGTCTGAAACGTATTTCAAATCGGACAGGCTAATATTTTATGAAAAAACAGGAAAGGATTAAGAGGAAAACAAAAAAAAAATTAAAAACTCTATGTTTCAGGATTTCTTCAATGTGTCACATGATCAACATTTCAAGATACATTGAACCAGATTTAACAAGTTCAACTGACAGATTGCTGCCTTCAATCAAAAAGTCAATTGACCAATCAAATTACTCATTTAGACCTGAGCATATTAGTTGAATTGCAAGTTAACCATTACCACACAATTCTGCTTTTTTACACCCCCCAGGAAAAAAAATTGGGGAAAACTTTTTGGAAAATGAAGAAATTGCTTGTTACAAGCAATTTCTTCATTATCCACAATGTTTTCTACCCAGAAAGACAGTGATTTTTAAAATTTCATCAAAATTGTAGTTGTCGTTTGCAGCTTCTTTGAATTTGGACCAGTTTAGAGTTTTGTTGTGTGGAAATGGGTTAATTGCCTTAGCTACAGCTCATTCAACATTTAGATCTCCAAACAACAGTTTTCTTTATTGAAGGAAAAAAACAACATCCTCAGTTTGACTCATATTTGAGATCAGTGGGCATAATCTGCAATTCTTTAATTACTGGGTTATTATTTTGTTTCAAGCAAATCTTTCTTTTTCCACAATGTATTCTCATATATAAAATCAAAGTGACGTAAAATCCCCGATTTAAACAGGATACTGTTAAGTTTATAATGCAACCTTGATTTTTCAATATAAATTTATTCATTTATGATATTCCACATATTGTATAATGTCAGTTGAAACATGTTGTTACATGTACACGTGTTGTGACGCAATATTCTTCAGACACGAAGGGATTTTTTTTTTCATCCATAGTCCGTCATCAACAATTCTTTCAACTGCTTCTCTCATAAACCACTGAAATATCAAATTTTATAGGAATATTCCTTTGGTGCTCCTTATCAAAAATTGTTCATGAAATTTCGATTGGCAGATAAATGTTGATGTGGGGGGGGGGGGAGATTCCTGTTTAAAATTCTTTAAATGACATCTCCTAAACCATTTGGCCACTTTTGGTAAAATTTTACAGGGATGTTCCTTTGGTGACCATTATCAAAGATTTTCATGAAATTTTTATTGGCCCATAAATATGGGTGTGCCAGGACGGGGTAGTTTTCGATTTTGAATTCTTTAAATGACATCTTCTCCTTAACACATAGGCCAATTCTGATAAAATTTTACATGAATGTGCTTTTGGTCACCATTATCAAAATTTGTTCGTAAAATTTCAATTGGTCTATAAATATGGGCACGGCAGATTTGATTTTGAATTCTCAAGTTGACATCTCCTCCTAAACAGCTTGGCAAATTTCAATCAAATTTTATATTAATGTTTCTTTGATGACATTTTGATTGACCGATAAGTATGGGTTTGGTAGGGTGGGTTAGTTTTAAACTTTGATTTCTCTTACTCACATCTCCTCAACCACTTAATCAAACTCTGGTGACCCTAATCAAACCTTGTTTTGGAAATGTAAATGTGGGCAGGGCAGTTTTGGACTTTAAATCCTTTAAACAACATCTCGACTCAAACCAATGGGCCGTCTTTACATGAGTTTTCCTTGGCAAGGCAAGCAGGCAGCTTCTCCTAAATCTCTCGGACAGTTTTTATAAAACTTCACGGGAATGTTCATTTAAGGAAATTTTGATTGTCCCATGAACTTGGACATGGTTTTCAGTTGAGCGAATAAGGGTCATTTTGGCCGTCTTGTTCCTAAATCACTTTGAAATGTCATCTGCAACCTTTAAAAATCGACCTATGTAAAATTGTGTTGTCTTGTAATGGGTTTTAAACGAGTTGGCTTCATTTCAAGTCATTCATTTTTTCTCTATGTTGATCAATTATATAACAATATTGAATGACAATTTTACATTCAGAAACCCTTTGCCTAAAATGGATTAACTTTCGGTATGTACATTAAGTTCTGACTGTCCTAGCCCTGTTTGTCTCCGTGCATTAGTCTGTCAACCTGTACACCTTTTATGCCCCTGCAAATTAATGGCGACTTATATATAGAGTTACCATTGTCCATGTGTGAGTGCGTGGTAGGATTGGTTAGTGTGAGTTTCCAGCATATCTTCTAGATTTATGGATGGTTTTCAAAATAGCATAACACAGTTGCTCTCCTTAGAGTACTCGCACCATGCATAAACTTTGCTCTCAAGGGGGAGGTCACAACTAGAGGTCATTTGGCAAAATTAGTCTTGTCTGCAGCATATCTTCTACATGATGATATTCAAATAACTTGACACAGATGTTCCCCTTAAAGAGTACTAGTGTCATGCACTACTAGTAAGTTCTGTTGCATATTTCGAAGTTCAGGGTCATGGTTGAATTGTCCGGAGCATATTTTCGACATTTATGGATGAATTCCGTAATAACTGGGCACAGGTGTTACTCTTGATGAATACTAGTGTCATGCGTACAGTTTTGGTTGATACCTCAAAGTTCAAGGTCACAGCTGAAGGTAACGTGACAAGCACTTTAACAGGGACATCCATGACACATTTCTAGTTCTGTCACAATTTCTCTTCAGAAACCTACTAGCTGGATTGTTACTAGATTTCACAGGAATACAAGGAAATTTGATTGTATGAAAAGCATGGCTTTTATAGCCGGGATTAATTTCAGAGTTGGCCTGTAATTTTGTACGTGATTATGAAGTAGCAATACTTTTAGCTCACCTGAGCACAAAGTACTAGGGGTGAACTAATGTGATCTGTCATTGTTTGGTGTCTGTCTGTCCGTCAATCTGCCCGTCCGCTCACAATTACAGAACAATCTTCTCCTCATAAACTAACGATGGAATTTCAACCAAACTTCACAGAAATCATCCTTAGGCCATGCACTTTCAAAATTCTTCAAAGATTAAAATCCATGAAGAATTCTGCTTTCCATGGCAACCGGGTAACACAACTTAAAAAAAATTCTCCTTCTTAACCACAATGCCTAGAGCTTTTATATTTTTATATATTATCGTTTATTGATCTTCTACCAAAATGCTTCGAAGAAGTGCCATAATCTGAAAATAAGACCTTTTCATTGAACTCTATGATTTTACGTAGGAATAAAGAGGAAATCGTTTTGTCTGAAAATTAGCTAATTGTACAATCCCAGATTTTATCAGGAATAGAAGAAAATCTTTAGAAAATCTTCCCCAAACCCATAAGCAGTAAAGCTTTGATATTTGGTATGTATCAACACCTATCGGCCCCCAAACGAAATGTTTCAAAGAATTACTGTACTCTAAAAATTAGCCCTTTGCTGTGCTGTGAATGTTTAGGAATAAAAGAGAATATCTTCGGTATATGTTATCACTTGATTACCCTCTACGTCAAAGGTCGACTCTACTCTTAAGACTAGCCCTAAGTTATGCGATGCCAGATTTACATAGGAATAAAGAATGAAACCCAGAAAATTTTCTCGCCCAAACCATATGGCCGAAGGCCTTGATTTTTGGTATATGTTATTGCTTATTTACACTCTACCAAGATACATCAAGGGGAGACCAGACTCTGAAACTAAGCCATATGTTGTGAACTGAAAGAGAAAATCTTCTTCCCCCAAACCGTTAGTCGTAGAGTTTTTATATTTTGAATATATCATAAAGCCTTAGCCATCATACTCTGGTGAGCGATATACGACCAACTCGGTCCTTCTGTTAACTCCCAGCTTGCGTTATCACTCCTCTCGCGGCCATAGCGGTGTTGGTAGCGCGTCGGACTCCTAATCTTTGAGTCCAGGGTTCGATCCTCGATCGTGGCAAATATCCTTTCCGACATTTGTCTTCCACCCATAGGTTGATAATCATAAACCGAGGTGGGATGGGCAGCTAGAGGCTTGTAAAGGATGTAGTGGTAGTACTGGTGTGAGAAATACCAGCAATCCAATGTTAGGTGCACCAGTCGCGGCGATAGGCGGTAAAAGTGGCGTTAATCCGATTCAAACATACAAAAAATCACCTCTCTCTGGAACAGTGTATTGATATGCAGTGCAAGAGGTCAACGTACCCGCTGCGCTGGCTGTTCTTAACACGTGGTTTTGTACACTATAGTAAAATATGGCGTTCGAATTGGATAGAAAAATCTCTGAACAAAGGTTATATCATGTATATTCGGTTTCTGTCAAACGGAATTCGTGCTTATTTGCAAAAGGATTATCGCAATTGTGCTTTAAAATATGCTACAATTTTAAGAACGGTAGAGAGTCCATTGAAAATGACCATCGGATGGGTAGTCCGGTTTCCATTTTGGCGGAAAAGAAAGATGCATCCGTGACGACGTTAATATGGGAAAGGCGCAAGTTATACCCTGCATGAGATAGAAGTATTAAATGGCATTCATTTAAGAAGTGTTTTGATGGTCTTACGTGAACGACTTTGGTTGTCTAAAATCCGCGCTTGGTTTCCTATTTGCTCATTGCCGAGTAGAAACAAATTGGGCTTAGACGTTAAAGAAAAATGTGATAATAAGTGATAAATATGGCCATCACAATCCAACAAAGAATGGATATCTTCATTCGATTTGCAGGTACAGAAAGCAGACAAATACTGCACTGAATTTAACATAATTGGTGACTTAAACTTAAAATTTTTTATCAGAGAAAAAATACTTTGAGTGTAAAGAGTGGTCAAATTTTACATTAAAATACGGACTCTCACAAATAGTTAACGAACCAACTTGAATATCAAAAACATCTTCCACAATTATAGACCATATCTATACGAATCGAATTGACAGAGTGACAGAAATATTTGTTTCGCCTCTTTCACTTAGCGATCATTTTCCAGTTTGTATGACGCGAAAAGTAAGAAATAGGCCCATTAAAGAAAATTGCCAAACAGTTATTACATATAGAAGTTTCAAAAACTTTTCAGTGGTTGATTTTCAAAATGATTTAATTGCTTCAGAGATTCATTTAATTGAAACTGAGCATGACCCAGAAAATGCTCTTTCTTTATTTTACGATATCTTAAATGGAACTTTATCTAAACATGCCCCAATTAAATCAAAACGTGTTAAAAGTGACCATCTACCCGAATGGATAAATACCGAGGTAAAACAAGCAATGTACGACCGAGCGAGATCGCTGTCATAAATCTAAAAAATGGGACGAGTATAGAACTTTGCGAAACAAAAAAGTGCATCTCATTCGTAAGAACAAGAAAGAATTCTATAATAATGCCATTAATAAAGGAACAAGTAGTAAAGATCTATGGAAAAACTTAAATAAAATACAAAACAATGACAATTTATTAACCGATCTTGTCCCGTTACCTGCTGAAATGATTTTCAATGGGAAATGTATCCGAGGAGCACAGCATATTATAGACTCTTTCAATAATCATTTTATCAATGTAGGAAATATTGTAAAAAAAACCCCACACTTCATTGAAGCCAATTTTTCCTACTTGCAATCACATTTGAAAAATATTTTGAAAGGGCAAACTTTTGAAATTAATTTTATCACACCTTTTGAAATATGTGAAATGATACGTAATCTTGACAAAAATAAATCAACTGGAATTGATGGTATCAGTGCCACTATTTTGAAATCTTGTGGCGATCATATAATTTTACCATTAACTTCTATTATCAATAACAGTTTTGCAAAGGGCATTTTCCCAAATGTTTTAAAGGAAGCGTATGTTCTTCCAGTGCATAAGGGCTCCGATAAGAAAGATCCAAATAATTACAGGCCAATATCTATATTGCCGACTATTTCAAAAATCTTTGAACGCCATTTATCGAAACAGTTATTATCATTCCTGAATAAAAATAATGTACTAGCTAAGCACCAGTCAGGTTTTATAGAAAAACATTCTTGCCAAACTGCACTAATCAGACTGATTGATGAATGGTCAAAAGCAATTGATACAGGAAAAATTATTGGTTCGGTTTTCATTGACCTAAAGAAGGCATTTGATCTTGTAGATGATAAAATTTTATTATATAAGTTAAGGTTACACAACTTCTCGATGAATTCCTTAGCAATATTTGAATCTTATTTATCTGGCAGAAAACAGTATGTTAAGAATAATAACAACTTCTCCTCTTCGCGTACTATATCTTGTGGTGTCCCTCAAGGTTCTATATTAGGACCGCTTCTGTTTTTAATTTACATAAATGATATGGGTTTACATACTTATGACTCAAGCTTAGACCTATATGCAGATGATTCGACACTCTTTAAGTCTGGAGTAAACATTAATGAAACACAAACCAACCTACAAAATGGTTTGCAATCTATACTGTCATGGTGTTCAAATAATAACATGTTTGTCAATCCAATTAAAACCAAGTGTATGCTTGTCGGACCAAAATATAGATTAAAGAATATTAAGCTAGGTTTGAAAATAAATGACGTTTGCGTTGAAGTCGTTGAGTCTCATAAAATCTTGGGTGTACATGTTGACAAACATCTGTCCTGGAACATCCATATTGACAAAACTACCTCTAATATTAACAGTAAAACTAGTTTGCTCAAACGAATTTCGAACTATCTCGCTCTAGAAATGAAGCAACTATTTTACATTCGTATATACTTCCTCTCTTTGACTATTGCTGTACAGTTTGGTGGAAAAGTCCTCTAAATTATCTGTACTCCAAAAAAGAACAGCTCGCTCTGCGCCAAGAACACCATCTATTGAACTTTTTACTAAACTAAATTGGTTGACTTTTGAAAAACGATGTAATTATCACACTGGTGTTTTAATTTTTAAGTGTTATAACAACCTATCATCAGAATATATGAATGAGGTCATTTCATTTTGTAACAATACTAACTATAGCTTAAGATCAGCTGCACATAGTGACATCACACACTTGAAATATAAGACCTTGTACAAGAAACGATCTTTCTCATACTGTAGCATGAGTGTGTGGAATGAAATCCCTATTTCAATTAGAAGTTCAACTTCGTTATCTAGTTTCAAAATCAAATTCAAACAGCATCTGCTATTAAACAAATCAATTGACCAAGCAGAAATTATTTAAATCATTTAAGTACAGGGTGTGACTGTCCAAGAATTTAATAATGCATGTATTCTTTTAATTTGTTCACATCAAACCCATCTATCGTAATTTCATAATATGTCATCATTTTTACGTCATCGCATATTGTTACTCTTTCAGCATGGTTATGGCGTGGTATCATTTTTTTTTTATTAAATCATCACATTCACTTAATTTTGTTTCAGTGAAGGCAACATTTTAAAAAAGATTTATTTTCAAATTGTTTTATTTGAAATGATTGTCTTATTGTTTTACCTTCATAAAATAAAGACACTATTATTATTATAATGTAATAAGCTACAGGTGGTGAAACATAGATCCATTAATTTCAACCCGAGTCTAAGACTAGAAATTAGTCTGCTCTAATGTTTGTTTTTTGTTTGCTTTGTAAGTAGTTTGTGGATTACATTTGATTGACATCTCTAGTGTAAAATAAGTACACTAACTCTAAATCAAGATTACAACTATTTTATGCTGTATGAAATGCTTTGTATAATATAGAAAGATTCTTAATTGAAAAGAATCTTATGAAAACGACCTTTAAGCAAGTTTTGTAATCTATGTAAATGTATTTGTGCGAACTGATTATGTACTAGTGCAGGTAGAGCGTGTGTGAGTATGCGCGTGTGTATATGCCCACGTACAGATATATATGGATATTTAAATGCGCATGTATGCATATCAATGAAATTGTTTTTATGCATGTAATATTGAGTATATATATATATATGTATATGTGTGTGTGTGTGTAAGTATGCGTTACTGCATATGTGTATATACGTGTGTGTGTATATATGTGATTTGGGAAGTGGGATAGCAGCTGAAGGCTAGGAACTAATGTAATGGTGAAACTGGTGCGAGATATACCAGGAATCCATTCTTAGGTACTCCAGCCGCAGCGATATGACTGAAAATTGTTTAAAGCGGCGTAAAACCCCATTTAAAAAGAACATACTCATAGAAATAGAATGAAATGCGTCTCTACACAGGTGTTCAGCAGTAAGAACATTAACGATTCTTTTCGCAATCATGAATGTGCATATATATGATTATATCTCTCCCTTGATTGACCGTAGTAGGTTTCATTTAGCCATAGTATTTTTTTAAAAGTTCTCCAACCTCCTTTTACATTTTCTATGTCGCTTTATGTTGATGCGAAACATTACTATGATTTTATGGTTTCACTACTTATACAACTACATCCTCTCCGTTTATTGCTTTCTGAACTTCTTTCCTTTTACTTGTCTACCCTCTTATATCTTATCATTACTATTATGTTAGTGCATAATCCTCTGTCAGTCTCACCTCGAGCCCCCGAGATTCCCTTTAAGTTCCGATATCCGTGTTCCAGCCAATGTTTACGCACATTTAAACCACCGTAGGTACTGATATAGTTTCTTGGCGCGCGGCTATCGGAAATTTTCATGCAAGTACCAATACATGTTGCACACAAAATCGATATATCATGAATGCTTGGTCACTGCTTACCATTATCATTTGTTCCCTTCTCAAGATAGTGCATAATGTATATTTAAAACATATAACGTATATTCTAAAACATACACTCGTTTTTATAGGCAAAACCTTTTTAACTCTTCTCTTGTTACTCTCCGGAGATATAGAAAGTAATCCTGGTCCACGGCAATCTCAATTTGTAGCAATTGATAAAGGCGATTTATCGATTGTGCATCTAAATATACGCAGTATTAGAAACAAACTTGACTATTTGGCGAATAATCTCGTGGACTTCGACATAATGTGTTTTACAGAAACTCATCTTGACAGTAGAGTTCACGACATCGACCTGACGATTGACATTCACGACAGTACGATACACAGACGTGACCATACCTCACATTCTAGCGGAATCCTTGTTTATGTGTCCAACTCTTACATTTCGAGACGTAGGGATGACTTAGAAATAGGATCAGTCCATGCTATTTGGATTGAAGTAAAGTATAAAAGCGCAACATTTTTACTCTGTACTGTATATCGACCCCCAGATACATCTGTAGTATTTTGGGACAATTTCAACGTCTCTTTAGAACGAGCTCTAGATTCAAATTCTAATATAATCATTGTAGGAGATTTAAACCAGGATTTACTTAATATGAGAGAATTTCATCTAAATAATATTATGTCTACAAATGATCTCAAAAATGTGATAAACAAACCTACACGTATTACACCACACTCGTCTACTTTAATTGATCCTATTCTTGTTTCGTCTTCTTTCGATGTTTTACATTCTGACACTTTAGATATTCAAAATGATATAAGTGATCATAAAGCAACAATTGTTTTTATCAAATTCGAAAATGTCTCTTTTCCAACTTCAAAGAGAAAAGTTTGGTATTATGATAGAGCTGACTTTGAAAATTTAAATCATTTGATAATGAAAACTGGGATTTTATTACAACTTATGACATTGACCAAGGTTGTAATAGGTTTTCTGAAATTATACTTCAATTAGCATCTCAGTGTATACCTACGAAAGAAATTACCATTCGACCGACAGATAAACCGTGGTATGACTCTGAAGTAAGACGCCTTTCTAGACAAAGAGACCGACAAAAGACTATTGCAATAAGAAAACGCCGAAATATCTACTGGATGAAATACAAAAAAATAAGAAATAAAGTAAACAATGCGAAGAAGGTTGCAAAGGAGCGATATTTCAGTCATCTAGACGAATCTTTATGTCAGTATAGATTTGAAAATCCTAGTAAATATTGGAAACACCTTCGCAATTTAATAAATGTCAATAAAAAATCGGAATCAATACCTGTTCTTAAATCAACCGTTGATGGTACTGAGTTCTTCTACTATAGTGATGTAGATAAAGCTGAATGTTTAAATAAATATTTCACTTCCATTTCAACAATTGATGAAGAAAACGCATCTTTACCACAATTTTATCCCAAAACCAATTGTAAACTTAGTGAAATAAACATCACTGAAACAGAAATTGAAAGTATAATAGGCACTCTAGATACAAATAAAGCAATAGGTCTTGATCAAATTAGTCACAAACTGCTAAAAGGTACAAAACAATCTATATCCAAACCACTTTCAATGCTATTTAACAAATCATTAAATAGACAAAAATTTCCGGATAAATGGAAAGAGTCAGTCGTCTACCCTTTATTCAAAAAGGGCGACAAATCTTCAGCTGAAAACTACCGTCCAATATCTTTATTGAGTTGTGTTGGCAAAGTAATGGAGAGGTGTGTATATAAGCACTTGTACAATTATCTTCATCTAAATCATCTATTGTATGAAAAACAATCTGGATTTCTACGAGGTCATTCAACAGTCTATCAGCTACTTGAAATATACCATCAGATTGTCTCTGCATTCGATAAAAAACAAAATCTTTGTATGGTTTTCTGTGATATTTCTAAAGCTTTCGACAGAGTCTGGCATAGAGGTTTAATTTTCAAACTTCAACAAGTAGGCCTACACGGCCCGCTTTTAAATTGGTTAACCTATTACCTATCTTTTCGAAAACAGTCTGTGATGGTAAATACAGCTAGATCAACCAAAAGACCAATAAATGCTGGCGTTCCGCAGGGCTCTGTTCTCGGTCCGTTACTTTTTCTTGTTTATGTCAATGATATCGCAGAAAACTTGTTAAGTATTTCTCGTCTATTTGCAGACGACACTTCCCTGGCCTGTTCTGCAAGTCATATATCAGATGTAGAAGGTATTCTAAACCATGATCTACAAATGATTTCCCTGTGGGCTAATCAATGGTTAGTAACATTTAATCCTTCTAAAACTATTGCTATGCATTTCTTCAATACAGATGGTAATCATCCAAATTTGATATTTCAAGATGTGCAAATCCAGTTTATTGATGCACACAAACATCTTGGAATTACATTTTCTACTGACGGTAAATGGCGAAATCACATTTCTAACATCCTAAGTTCAGCTTCAAAAATTCTAGGCTTTTTGAGATCTCTAAAATTTAAATTGAAAAGACCTTCTCTCAATCAAATATACATTTCTTTTTTACGCCCAATTCTAGAGTACGCTTCAATAGTCTGGGATAACTGCACAGTAAGAGAAAAAGAATCCTTAGAAAAAATTCAAAACGAAGCTGCAAGAATCGTAACAGGCATCACTAGGTCAACTTCAATGAATAAGCTGTACGAAGAAATTGGTTGGTTAACTCTTTCTGACAGACGAAAATACCAAAAACTTATACTCACTTATAAAATCTTCAACGGTCTTGCACCAAATTACCTCCTTGATATTTTTCCACCCAGGGTTAACTCAAGACCACAATACACTTTACGTAATGCTCTTGATATTGATCTATTCCCTCATAGGACAGAACTGTTTGCTAGTTCTTTTTTCCCATCTGCAGTCAAACTTTGGAATGACCTACCCGAACACATTAAATCTACACCATCTTTGTCATTATTTAAATCGAAAATATTACAAGATTTTCCAGTTTCCAATGTACCCAAATATTATTTCTCAGGAGATCGGAGGTTTTCTGTTATTCAAACTCGAATTAGAAACAGATGTAGTGATTTAAAGCATGACCTATTCTCAAATCATATATCAGTTAATGCCACCTGTAGTTGTGGTTATCCGAAAGAGGACGCGGAACACTATTTTTTTCAATGTCGAAATTTTATGGCGCAAAGGGTTAAACTTTTTAGGCATTTACACCGTTTCCATCCATTAAACGAAAATAAGCTTCTATTCGGATCACCCAATCTCAGCGAAGAGGATAATTCTGAAATGTTTAAGTATGTCCAAACTTATATAAAGGATACAGAAAGGTTTGTGTAAACTGTGCGGCATGCAAACGCAAATACTTTATTTTGGTTTCACAGGGCTTGGGTCCCGCTGACAATGGATTGGTCTTACTGACAGAATAAGTACTGATACGCTCTTCTCCTTCTTTCTTTTCTTCATTTCTTTCTGTTCTTGTTTCTTTCTCTATCAACTTAACCATTATCTTCTTAATTCTTTAATATTTAATGAAAAATGTAGCCATCTCAAGTAATTCCATAACTGGGTCAAAATTGTCTTCAATATTTTTGTATATATATATAAAGAACAAATAAGAAGAGTTAAGCATATCGTCAGTGTGCTTTCGAAGCGTTTTAACCACAGCTTGGTACAAGATGTGGTTTTAATGATTCGGATGCTCACCGTCGAATCTAACAGAAACTTGAGGACTTTCAAGGAAGTAGATACATACACAAGGGAATGGCCTAATCTAAGTTGGAGAACTTGTGGCCAGACCCTTTTGCCCTTTGAAAATTTGTAATGATTAAATTGAATGTATGTGTATAATGTAAAAATGGCAATAAAATATGTTTAAACTAAAACTAGAAATTAGTTTTGTTTTTACCTGAGAGCGACAGACCTGACATTGCACCCCGTTGCAAAAGATCGAATCGCTTGTTGTATGCCATGCTCTTTGATTCAAAAGGCCCAGTTCTCCGAATTCCAGTCAAGAAAGGTAGTTCTATCACTAGAAAGTTTTACGGAAAATTTAGTCGTTATCGGTCTAAAACGTCCAATCACAGCTTGATTCAAGCTGTAGTTACGACGTTTTAGAACGTTTACGACGATTTGCTCATACTCACCTTGTTGAATAATATCAGAAAACGTCGAAAGCCGCCAACCAACCGTATAGCTATTCTGTTTCGTGCTATTAGCCATAAATTTTGCAAAATAGTGCCGTTTAAAATTTAAGCGTAGCTTCCTGCAGGAGTCAATGGAAGGGGACAAAGAAGTAAGACGTCGGAGCCAGCGATTGGCGATTATCGACCAAACTTTATCTTATTAATTCAAGGTAACCTATAACCGTTTCCCACACAGTCCTGCTTTTTTACATTTTTCTAGCCCCGGTGGCGGCACATATCCTTTCCATGTTTCCGACATTTGTCTCTCGACAATTGGTTGATAATCGTAAACCTAAGTGGGATAGCAGCTGGAGGCTAGAAAAGGATGTAGTGGTAGTACTGGTTTGAGAAATGTCATGGAATTCATTGTTAGGTGCTCCAGCCGCCGCGATATGACTGAAATACTGTTAAAGTGGCGTTAATCCTCATTCAATCAATCAATTACATTCATCTAGAAAGAAGGTTTGGAAAATGTTGTGGAAAATAACAAGCATTTTTTTCTTTATTCACAATATATTGTACTATAAAAGACGCAGGTTCTTCAAATCCCATCTACTTAAAATTATCTTGCGTAACTTCTTTGAATTTTGACCAGTCTAAAATTTTGTCACGTTTGAATCGGTGAATTAGACTCTTCGAAAAAGAAAATGATCTATTTAATGGGCCTAATTTTGTAAGATATTTATTGAAGGGATGCAATGATCGCCGAACTGACCAACAACGTTACATATCATTGCTTCCCTTGCGACTTTTGTAAAAATAAATGTTTGTATACAAGTTGCTTCCCTTGGTTTAAAAAAAGAGAAATCTAACCTATTGCCGGAAAACGCAAATTCAGATTGGTCCAAATAAGAGAAACTTGCATTTGATTATTTAAAATTTCCGAAATTGATAAAAAGTCTTTGTCTTAAAGTATATGAAACATTGTGGACAATGAACAAATTGCTTGTTTCAAGCCGTTTCTTCGAAGATATTCTCGGGAATTATAAACGGACAGGATAGATTTTGCATTGGTTTATTACTTAATTCCAACAAAGGCCGACAAAGCTTAAAAGTGCTTAAACCCTCCTAGCTTTCACATGATATTACAAAATATACATATTCACATATATCCAAAGTCTGTCAGTGTGACTAGGTGGCACTGAATCAGTTGTAAATTGTGTGTGTTGGCGATGGATCGCTGGTGATTATAACTGACCTCCGATAGAGCTTTCGACTTTTTACAATATCTGACTATATTTGAGAGCACACTTGGGCCACTGGTCCCATTCTTTACTTTAACCTTTTTCACATTTAACTGACCACAATTTTTGCAAAATAACGCCGGTTGATATAGAAAGGGAGTCCCTGTCGGAGGTCAATGGACGGGGTCAGCGATCCGTTATTTATTTGCTGCGGCTTTGGCAAACTACGCCTCCGATGTTTTAGGCTGTGTAAACGGTTCGTTTTGGACCCAATGACATTACACTATTTATTAAACCATTGCTGAAAGACTAGAATTAACATTTAACCATATTGCTGCCTTATTTCAAAAACTTCAAAATATGTGCATTGCATTAAAACAACCCATACCGTTGAAAAATTTTAACTAGGTTTAGTGAAATCAGAATTGTCAACGTTTTTCATTGTATTTGATTTTATTATTGTTATAATTATATACATATATTTTGCGTAAAAGGGATGAAAACAGATTTTAAAAAAATGTTAAAGAATTCAAAAGAATGTCTTAGATTTATTATCTAATATTTCTTTATGGGGATATTGCGTAGATCAACTGGTTCGGGTTCGAACTCACACTTTTTGAATACAGTATGCACTATTGAGAACTGATCGGATTAACCACTTAGACCCCACGGCTAATTTGGGTCCTACATGAAAAGAGCAGATACTAGTATTTATTCTTTTCAAATTAATACTTTAAAGGGAGAATATTACATAATTCTGTTAAAACTTGAAACATGACAGTTTCTGTTTATTTATATGCATACATATTTGCATTATCTAATTAAGTTTGCTCTCATCAACATACCCTATTTACAAACCAAGGACTATCTTATTAGTGTCCTTCGAGACGCCCATTGTAAAAGGAAATAATACTTGAATATAAACTCCAAAATTGCATAACGTTGTTGTCAGCAGGATTACTACCAAGGCTAGAGAAATTAGTCTCTGTCCTTACAACTTTGAATGCCTTGCACTGCACCAAACTTCAGACACACGCAGACACTTGTCCTAAACAGAAAGGGGGTTGGAGTGAGAGAGAGGGAGAAAGAGAGAGAGGGGTGAGAGAGATTGGGGAGAGGGGAGAGAGAGGGAAGGGAGCGAGGGAGAGAGAAGGGTTGAGAGATGGCGGGAGAGATAGAAGAGAGAGAGAGAGAGATCTGCTGACCAGGCTGGAGTGCGTATGAACTTCAATACCATACACGAAAATGAACAAAAATCTTAACTGACCTTTGCTTGGCTCGTCCTCCTATTCAAACGTTTGGTCCGTTTGGTCGTTCTTTTAGACCGAAAGTGAACTTTGATCGTCGACATTGGAGTTGCGTCTTTTATACAGCAAACAAACGATAAATTTCTAATTTTATGTCTTAGACTACTTTAATTTTTAACGACATAATGGTGCTCATTATTAGTGGGCGTGTTTGGGTAAAAAAAGTGTCAAATATTACATTGTTTGGGTAAGAAAATGTTAGTTAACCCATTCCTACACAATCCCGCTTTTTGACGCCCCAAAAGGAAAACTTTCTTTGGAAAATAAAGAAATTGCCTATTACAAGCAATTGCTTCATTATCCACTATGTTTTTTTCCCACCAAAATGTCAAAGATAAGAACTTCATCAACTAAAAAATTGACCAGTCATTGGCCCCTTCCACTTACTACGTTAGCCCTGCCCTTTGACTCCGACGGAAAGTCCCGCTTCCATTTTAACCGACGTTATTTTGCAAACTTTAATGCCAGTAGCATATAACAATAATGTAGAATGGTTGGTTGGCGACATAAACGTCGTAGCTACAGCTTGAATAAGCTGTACTTGCACCAGCAAAGAGGTTAACAAAAAGGGCGGCCATGTTGGAGATGAAATAAACAGGTTTGGGCTGAATAATTGATGGTCGGTGTACAGCCCCGATTGATCAATTGTCACCAGGAAATTCTTTGAATTTGGACTAGTTTAGAAATTTGTCGTTTGGTAATGGATTAAATTAATCTAGAATAAATTTGAATCCCCATGAGAGTAGAAGAAAGAATCATGTATGGTCTGGTGTTTAGCCGTCACATATAAAAAGGGGCTTTTAGGAATGTTACCCCAAAACTTGTCTTAACCCTTTTCATGTTGAATAAAATCCTTTTTTAAAAACTGCAATAAATTCAAAGGAATAATAGCACCGAAAGACGGGGTCAATTTTCCGATCTTTTTTTTTTCCCATTTTTTTATATATACAATTTTGTATACATTTCCGAATTAAAACATCAAACAGATGGTGTAGATCAAGATCAGACTGCACATATGTGCAGGCTGATCTTTGTCTTAACCTCCTGCCAAAACAGGTATATTCCGTGTTCGGCATGACAAGGTTTAACAGGAACATCAAAAATATGTGGAATGTACATCAATCAGAGGTCAATCGAGAATAGTACGTTAATTTTGAAATGAACATATGATCGGTTAGAAAGACCGTCCAAATTCCAGTCCATTGCCGCCGTCGTGGCGCAGTTAGTAGCGCATCAGACTCTCAGATCTTCAATCATGGGTTTCATCGGTTCGATCCTCGGCTTCGACATTTGTCTCTCACTAATTGGTGCATAATCGTAAACCTAAGTGGGATAGCAGGGGCTAGGAAAGGATATAATGATAGTATTGGTTCTAGATATATCAGATATACATTGTTAGGTGCTCAAGCCGCTGTGATATGCCTGGAAAATTGTAAAACAGCGGCGTTAAAACAAATTCAAACAAATAAACCAAATCCAGTAAGAAGTTCCTACCTTAACTCTTGCCATGCTGAAAAAATCCGTAAACAGGATTGCATTAAAATCAAAGGGATAAGAGCACTGGAATATCTGATATTGTGCATCATTATTTAAATATAATTTCAATTCTGAAATTAGAATACAAAACAAATGGTTTAGACGAAGATCCAACTGCACATATGTGTAGGCTAATCTTTGCCTATACCTCCTGCCAAAGCAAGGATATCCCAGGTACAGCACAGCAAAACTTAAGTCGCATTGTCCGGAAAGTGTTGATTGGGTCAGTACCTTTCGTACTTTTTAGGATGGTTGACGGGACACCGATGAATATTTGATGAATTAATCTGCTTTATAAGCAGACACCGACTCGGTGTTTTAGTCAGCGTGAAATTGGCATTAAAATTTAATATTTCAATAATTGGTATTCCAATGATTTATATCTTATCTATTAAACTGCCCAAGCCTATGATCGCCTCTTTCACTTCAATGAAATAAGGAAGCTTTGGAGATCGAAAACTTTGAAAGGGGGGGGGGAGACTCAATATTTTCCGTAGGACCAAGATGTTTTTATATTCAGCACTTCTTTCAGAATAAGTTGAATGCAGTTGTTACAATATGTTTGGCTTGTGTTTTTTAACTCCTCTGGCCGGTGCCATAAAATTATCTTTTGCTGGAATATTTTTTTGGTGAATGCCTACCTTATTTCTTAGAACAACCTTGATTAATTCAAAATGGCCTTTATGTAGGAGATATATTCCATATATGATATAAATTAAATCTTTGAAAATCTTCTCTAGAGTCGCGGCAAGTTTTACCAGCTAGAACCAAAATAAAAAGCCCTAAACTAAAAGTACATTTCGTCGGTGCGCTAGCAAAATGACGTGACTTCAGCTTTAATAAAGCTGAAGTTACGACATTTTGCTCGCGCACCTACGATGTATCTTTCGTACACTTAAATTGTCAACCTCTCCCCAAGAATGATGCCTCAACGTATATATGTGTTTCATTTAAAACCAGATTTCTCATTTTGTGACCATCATAAAACGCTGAAATGTCGAAATAAATGTAAGTTGGTGTATCTTCTCGTTAATTTCGCTGAAAGTTCATCGCCAAAGAAAAAGTCTCCTGTCAGTTAAATAGATCGATTGGTTAAATGGGGTTATCGCCACTTATAACAGTATTTCAGTCATAACGCGGTGGCTGGAGCACCTGACAATGGATTCCTGGTATTTCTAAAGCCAGTACTGCCACTACACCCTTTCCTAGCCTCCAGCTGCTATCCAACTTAGGTTTACGATTATCCACCTATTGTTGAGAGACAAATGTCGAAAAGGATATGTGCCGCCGTCGGGAATTGAAGCCGGGGATTTTATAGTTCAAGTAATTTAACCCATTCACACACAATAAAGCCTATTGACGCCCCCAAGAGAAAAGGCTCAGGAAAACAATGTTGACAATGGAGTAATCGCTTGTTATCATCAATTTCTTCATTAATCACAATGTTTTCCACCCCAATAGTAGAAGAAAAAAGAAAAATAATGCATTATATTTCAATATGGTCCAGTTTAAACTTTTATGTCATCTGGTAAAGAATAAGACCGCCATACTCTACCAACCCTATCCTTATCCGGTGTTGGGGGTGAAAATAGGTAACATTTCCGAAGACACCCTCATCCGAGAGACTTGACCAATCGCGGCTGTCAGTTAAATAGCCGGTCGACCAATCAAATCAATCATTCAGCCCGAAAT
The DNA here is from genome assembly GCA_946902895.1 of Fragum fragum. Lineage (NCBI taxonomy): Eukaryota > Metazoa > Mollusca > Bivalvia > Cardiida > Cardiidae > Fragum > Fragum fragum. The sequence goes on from OX336378.1 coordinate 12,813,037, forward strand.
TGAGTTTTGAACTCCTACATTGGCCGCTGTATTTGTGATACTTTTTTGTCGGTTTGGCGACTTAAACGTCGAAAGCCGCCAACCAACCATATTGCTTTTCTGTTTCATGCTATCAGCTATAAATTTTGCAAAATAGTGCCGTTTAAAATTGAAGCGGAACTTCCTGTGACAAGCAATTTCTTCATTATTCACAATGTTTTGTACTATAAAAGACGCAGGTTTTTCAAATCCCATCGACTTAAAATTATCTTGAGTTACTTCTTTCAATATGGACCAGTCTAAAATTTTGCCATGTCTGAATCGGTGAATTAGACTCTTAGAAAAAGAAAATGATCTATATAACGGGCCTAATTTTGTAAGAGATTTATTGAAGGGATGCAGTGATCGCCAAACTGACCAACAACGTTGAATATCATTGCTTCCCTTGCGACTTTTGTAGAAATAAATGTTTGCATACAAGTTGCTTCCCATGGTTTAAAAAAAGGGAGAAATCTAACCTATTGCCGGAAAACGAAAATTCAGATTGGTCCAAATTAGAGAAACTTGCATTTGAATACTTGAAATTTCCGAAATTGATAAAATGTCTTTGTCTAAAAGTATATGAAACATTGTGGACAATGAACAAATTGCTTGTTTCAAGCTGTTTCTTCGAAGATATTCTCGGGAATTATAAACAGCTAGGATAGATTTCGGATTGGTTTATTACTTAATTTAGGCCGACAAAGCTTAAAAGTGCTTAATCCCTCCTAGTTTTTACACAATATTACAAAATATACATATTCACATATATCTAAAGTCTGCCAGTATGATTGGGTGGCACTGAACCAGTTGTAAATGGTGTGTGTTGGTGATGGATCGCTGGTGATTATAACTGACCTCCGATAGAGCATTTCGACTTTTGTAAATATCTGACTATATTTGAGAGCACACTTGGGCCGCTGGTCCCATTGTTTACTTTAACTTTTTTCACATTTAACTGACAACAAACTTTGCAAAATAACGCCGGTTGATATCGAAATGGGAGTCCCTGTCGGAGGTCAATGGAAGGGGTCAGCGATCCGTTATTTACTTGCTGCGGCTTTGGCAAACTACGCCTCCGATGTTATAGGCTGTGTAAACGGTTTGTTATGGATCCAATGACATTACACTATTTATCAAACCATTGCTGAAAGACTAGAATTAACATTTAACCATATTGCTGCCTTATTTCAAAAACTTCAAAATATGTGCATTGCATTAAAACAACGCATGCCGCCGAAATTTTTTAACTAGGTTAAGTGAAATCAGAAAATTTCAATGTTTTTCATTTTATTTGATTTTTTATTATCATTATTATCACTTTTATCATATATATTATTTTTTTGCGTAAAATGGATGAAAACATTTTTAAAAAAGAATTAATTAGAAATTCTAAAATGTATTATCTAATATTTCTTTTTTGGGGATATTGCGTAGAACAACCGGTTCGAACTCGCCCCATTGATAACTGATCGGATAAAGCACCTAGACCCCAGGGCTAATTTGGGTCCTACATGAATAGAACAGATACTAGTATTTATTCTTTTCAAATTGATACTTTAAAGGGAGGATATTGAATAATTCTGTTAAAACTTGAAACATAAAAGCTTCTGTTCGTTTCTATGAATACATAATTGCATTATCTAATTAAGTTGGTTCTTATATACATACCCTATCTAAAAGCCAAAGACTATCTTATTAATGTCCTTCGAGACGCCCATTGTGAAAGGAAGCAATACTGGAATATAAACTCCAAAATTGCATAACGTTTTTGTCAGCAAGATTACTATCAAGGATAGAGAAATTAGTCTCTGTCCTTACAACTTTGAAAGTCTCGCAATGCACCACACCTCAAAGACACGCACACACTTGTCCTAACCAGAAAGGGGGTTGGAGAGAGGGGGAGGCTAGAGAGAGGGTGAGAAATGGGGGGAGGCTTGGGAGAGAGGGGGAGCGAGAGAAAGACTTACATATGTTTACCCGCTTACCAGGCTTGAGTGCGTACTGATTTTTGTCTACCGGAGGAAGATTTGTCACTCTCCCATGCAATACACGAAAATGAACATAAGTCTTAACTGACATTCGTCCTCCTATTCAAATGTTTGGTCCGTTTGTTCGTTCTTTTAGACCGAAAGAGAACTTTGATCGTCGACATTTTTGTTTGAGTTGCGACTTAAGTGGCGTTTATTCAAGCTGTAGTTACGTCATTTATATAGCAAACAAACGACTTACTTCTAATATGTCTTAGACTACTTTTTTTAACAAAATAATGCCGTTCATTTTTTTTTGGGGGGGGGGGGGTAATCCATCCGCCAATTTGACCTGCGATATTGATTTAAATGGTGTGTGTTGCTTCCTCGATGATCGTACCAATAGGTGGAGGAGTTAAGAAAAAACTGATAGCCCGCTCTGGCAGAAACATGTAAAGCGCTTGGGATGCTAGCTGCACGCCGTTATAAAACGCCATTTAATCCTAAAATGTATTGATAGTCTTTGATAGACTACGTAGGCGTCCATCCGTAGTAACTATGTTAGAAGAGAAGTAGTGCCATGTCAGGTTCGATTTTTTACTTTTAAAAACCTGTCTCCCTTAAACAACTGTATATTTTGAAAATGGGGTAATACGAGGATTCTATATAATTCGTAGAACGCGTAAAGACTCCTCTTAAATACGAAAACAACTACCAATAACCCGCTCAGCGTAGATGCGGTCACGGTTTTCAAAAAACGCGAAGTCTGTGAATTATATAGTGTGTAATTGCCTTCTACTTTGAGAACCTACAATACCAGCTGTATACTGCGAAGTGCTAAGCTATACAATTACATATATTTAAAGATGTTTATCATTATTTTGGATGAGCCTTTTCAATCTTTAATCAAACGACACAATTTTGGACTAGTTACAGCCGACAATTCAAATCTCTTTGAGATTGAATTCGTCGGCCCAGATAGGGTAGAAAACATTGTGAAACAAGCAATTTCTCCTTTTCTCACAATATTTTCTTTAATCCTGTTCTCCAGGGGCGTAAAAAAGCCCGATTGTGTTGGAATAGGTTATACTTCTACTGGATCGATGAAGGTTTGAAATATAAACAAAATCTCTCATTTGCTTCTGAATGAATATTGCTAATCTAATATTGTCCAAGTTTCTTAAATGATATCTTAAAAAGAAAAAAGTTAGTTAAACTGCAATTGGGTGAATTCGGTTTAATGTGACGTTAAATGTGACTTGACAATTTTCATCAAATCAAAAGTTGACGCGGCCCTGTCCACTTACTTCGTTAGCCCTGCCCATTGACTCCAACAGGAAGTCCCACATCGTTTTTAACGGATGTAATTATAGAATCAATAGCCAGTAACATATAGCATAAATGTAAAATGGTTGGTTTACGCCGATTGATTCCGACAGGAAGTTCCGCTTCGAATGTTACCGGAGTTATTTTGCAAAATGTATGGCCAATAGCATGCTACAAATAAACAAACAAATAAATAATATGGTTGGTTGTCGACCTAAACGTTGTACTGCAGCTTGTTTAAGTTGTATTTACGACGTTTAAGTCGCCAACCCCACAAAAATAATTCACCAAGAATTGCGGTCAATGTCGGAGTTCAAACTGAACTTCCAATTTAAATTAATGATTTCATTGGTCGACTGATTGTTTGACTGACGGCTGCGATTGGTCAATTCTTGTCCGGAGCTTATCTTCTACATTTATGGATGGTTTTCAAAATAAAATGACACAGTTGCTCCCCTTAGAGTACTCGAACCATGCGTAAAGTTTGCTCTCGAGGGAAAGGTCACAACTAGAGGTTGGCAAAATTAGTCTTGTCTGCAGCATATCTTCTACATGATGGTATTTAAAATAACTTGACACAGATGTTCCCCTTAAAGAGTACTTACTAGTGTCATGCACTACTAGTAAGTTCTGTTGCATATTTCGAAGTTCAAGGTCATGGTTGAATTGTCCGGAGCATATTTTCGACATTTATGGATTAATTCCGTAATAACTGGGCGGTTTATTCCCGGAACGTCGAATCGCACCTTTTATAAATGTGTGAAAAGGGGCTACCCGAAGGGGAAAATTATTGAGGGGGGGGGAGGGGGCTGTATGTCGAGTGACATTAATAGTAAGAAGAATTAATATAGTAAGAAATCGTAATTTTTATTTCGTTTGACAGAATTTTTTTATCGTTTTACATCTAAAATACATGTATACATATAATTATATTTTCTACTTAACCCATTACCAGACGGCAATCTTTTATACTCCTCCAAATTCAAATATGTTGCAGACGACAATTATAACTGAATATCAGCTGACGCTCATATATTTCAATATCACAATATTAATATAACGAATTAAATCACTCTAGATGGAGAAGCTGTGCGGCCAAGTCAGCGTAGGTGATCAAGTCATATTCTCCAGCCTGGTATCTGTCTTTGAGTGTTCTTAGACGTCTGTCGATGTTCATGTAGCGCTTAGCGCGGGGACGGACGGTTCCACCTGCAGATCTCTGTATTCTGTTGATGTCGTTGGCGTTCTGTATGTCTTTGAACATCTGGATGGCGTTGAAGATATTCGGATGGGCCGTGGTCATCTTCTTCAGTTTGCTGTGTCATCCCTCGAGGTTGTTGGTAGTTCTAGGCCCGACAGTGCCAAAGTGGTTCCACACACGTCGGTCGCCTTCCACCCACTGTTCTGTCACGTAGTCCGTTAATGCTTCTGTAATGTCAGTAATGTCGTCGTCGTCTCTGTCTTCTAAAGTATGGAACCACATGTTCACTGTTTGCTTATACCGTATTTGATCTTTAGTAATGACCATTGAATAATAAAATCAGTTTTCCTACATATTTTTTTACATTTTTTTCATATTTCACTTTCAATAATCATCAATCATATTTTATTTCAATTACCTTTCATAGATATTCAAATATCTATTCGGCATTACCCCGTATCGTGCCCCCTAATCCCCTATAGGTAAGAAAATCGATTCGACGTTCCGGGAACACACCAACTGGGCACAGGTGTTACTCTTAATGAGTACTAGTTTTAGTTGATATCTCAAAGTTCAAGGTCACAGCTGAAGGTAACGTGACAGGCACTTTAACGGGGACATCCATGAAACATTTCTAGTTCTGTGACAATTTCTCTTAACCCTTTCCTGTTTTGCAAAATTTTAGACCTGTCCAAATTCAAAGGTTTTGCAGACGAAAATTGTGAGTGGATTAAATTTGAAAAATAACCATTCAGTAGGGTAGAAAATATTGTGAAAAAAGAAGAAATTGCTTGTTACAAGCAAATTCTTCTTTTCCCACAATGTTTTCTCAATCATAAAATCACAGGGACGTAAAAACCAGGGATTTATTAGGAAAGGGTTAAGAAATAAACTGGCTGGATTGCAACCAGATTTCACAGGAACGATCCTTGTTTGACCCTTTATCAGACTCCCATTTTGATTTTTGATTGTATGAAAAGCATGGCTTTTATAGCCGGGGTTAATTTCAGAGTTGGCCTGTACTTTTTTACGTGATTATGAAGTAGCAATACTTTTAGCTCACCTGAGCAGAAATTGCTAGGGGTGAACTAATGTGATCTGTCATTGTTTGGTGTCTGTCTGTCCGTTAATCTGCCCGTCCGTTCACAATTGCAGAACAATCTTCTCCTCATAAACTAACGATGGAATTTCAACCAAACTTCACAGAAATCATCCTTAGGCCATGCACTTTAAAAATTCTCCAAAGATTAAAATCCATGAAGAATTCTGCTTTCCATGGCAACCGGGTAACACAACTTAAAAAAATATTCTCCTTCTTAACCACAATGCCTAGAGTTTTTCTATTTTTATATATCATCGCTTATTGATCTTTTACGAAAATGCTTCAAAGAATTGCCATAATCTGAAAATTAGACCTTTTCGTTGAACTCCCTGATTTTACGTAGGAATAAAGAGGGAAGTATTTTGTCTGAAAATTAGCTAATTAATTGTACAATCCCAGATTTTATCAGGAATAAAGAAGAAAATCTTTAGAAAATCTTCCCCAAACCCATAAGCAGTAAAGCTTTGATATTTGGTATGTATAAACACCTATCGGCCTCCAAAAGAAATATTTCAAAGAATTACTGTACTCTAAAAATTAGCCCTTTGTTGTGCGATCCCTAATTGTTTAGAAATAAAAGAGAATATCTTCGGTATATATTATCACTTAATTATCCTCTACGTCAAAGGATGACTCTACTCTTAAGACTAGCCCTAAGTCATGCGATGCCAGATTTACATGGGAATAAAGAATGAAATTCCAAAAATTTTCTCTCTCAAACCATATGGCCGAAGGCCTTTATTTTTGGTATATGTTATTGCTTATTTACACTCTACCAAGATACATCAAGGGGAGACCAGACTCTGAAACTAAGCCATATGTTGTGGACTAAAAGAGAAAATCTTCTTCCCCCAGCCGTTAGTCGTAGAGTTTTTTTATATTTTGAATATATCATAAAGCCTTAACCATCAAACTCGGGTGAGTGATATAAGACTATCACGGTCCTTTTGTTAACACCAAACTTGCGTTATCACTCCTCTCTCGGCCGCGGTCATAGCGGAGTTGGTAGCGCGTCAGACTCCTAATCTTAGAGTCCAGGGTTCGATCCTCGGTCGCGGCAAATATCCTTTCCGTCTTTTATCTTCCACCCATAGGTTGATGATCATAAACCAAAGTGGCATGAGTAGCTTGAGGCTTGGAAAGGATGTAGTGATAGTACTGGTTTGAGAAATACCAGGAATCCATTGTTAGGTGCTCCAGCCTCCGCGATATGACTGATATACTGTTAAAAGTGGCGTTAATCCCATTCAAACAAACAAAAAAAAAAACCCCAAACATTCCTCTCTCGAACAGTGTATTGGTATGCAGCGCAAGAGGTCCACGTACCCGCTGCTTTGGCTGTTTTGAACACATGGTTCTAAACACTATAGTAAAATATAAAGTTTGATATGGATACTCTCTGAACAAAGGTTATATCACGTATGTTGTAAATTCGGTTTCTGACAAAAGGAATTCGTGCTTATTTGCAAAAGGTTTATGGCTATTGTACTTTAAAATATGCTACATTTTGCAAGTGGGTACGTCATTTTAATGACAATTGATAGTCCATTGAAAATGACCATCGGATGGGTAGGCCGATTTCCGTTTTGACCTAAAAGAAAGATGCTACCGTGACGACGTTAATATGGGAAAGGCACAAGCTATACCCTGCATAAGATAGAAGTATTAAATGGCATTCATTTAAGGAGTGTTTCGAAGATCTTACGTGATAGACTTTGGCTGTATAAAATTAGCGCTGGGTTTCCTATTAGCTCACTGACGAGTAGAAACAAAGTCGGCTTAGACGTTATAGAAAAAATGTGATAAAAAAATAAGTGATAAATATGGCCACCACAATCCAACAAAGAATGGATATCTTCATTCGATTTGCAGGTACAGAAAGCAGACGAATACTGCACTGAATTTCACATAATTGGTGACTTAAACTTTAACTTTTTATCAGAGAAGAAATACTTTGAGTGTAAAGAGTGGTCAAATTTTACTTTAAGATACGGAATCTCACAAATAGTTAACGAACCAACTCGAATATCAAAAACATTTTCCACAATTATAGACCATATCTATACGAATCGAATCGACAGAGTGACAGAAATATTTGTTTCGCCTCTTTCATTTAGCGATCATTTTCCAGTTTGTATGACGCGAAAGGTAAGAAACAGGCCCATTAAAGAAAATTGCCATTCAGTTATTACATATAGAAGTTTCAAAAACTTTTCAGTGGTTGTTTTTCAAAATGATTTAATTGCTTCAGAGATTCATTTAATTGAAACTGAGCATGACCCAGAAAATGCCCTTTCTTTATTTTACGATATCTTAAATGGAACTTTATCTAAACATGCCCCAATTACATCAAAACGTGTTAAAAGTGACCATCTACCCGAATGGATAAATACCGAGGTAAAACAAGCAATGTACGACCGAGCGAGATCGCTGTCATAAATCTAAAAAATGGGACGAGTATAAAACTTTGCGAAACAAAGTAGTGCATCTCATTCGTAAGAACAAGAAAGAATTCTATAATAATGCCCTTAATAAAGGAACAAGTAGTAAAGATCTATGGAAAAACTTAAATAAAATACAAAACAATGACAATTTATTAACCGATCTTGTCCCGTTACCTGCTAAAATGATTTTCAATGGGAAATGTATCCGAGGAGCACAGCATATTATAGACTCTTTCAATAATCATTTTATCAATGTAGGAAATATTGTAAAAAAATCACATTTCATTGAAGCCAATTTTTCCTACCTGCAATCACATTTGAAAAATATTTTGAAAGGGCAAACTTTTGAAATAAATTTTATCACACCTTTTGAAGTATGCGAAATGATACGTAACCTTGACAAAAATAAATCAACTGGAATTGATGGTATCAGTGCCATTATTTTGAAATCTTGTGGCGATCATATAATTTACTATTAACTTCTATTATCAATAACAGTATTGCAAAGGGCATTTTCCCAAATGTTTTAAAGGAAGCGTATGTTCTTCCAGTGCATAAGGGCTCCGATAAGAATGATCCAAATAATTGCAGGCCAATATCTTTATTGCCGACTATTTCAAAAATCTTTGAACGCCATTTATCGAAACAGTTATTATCATTCCTGAATAAAAATAATGTACTAGCTAAGCACCAGTCAGGTTTTAGAGAAAAACATTCTTGTCAAACTGCACTAATCAGACTGATTGATGAATGGTCAAAAGAAATTGATACAGGAAAAATTATTGGTTCGGTTTTCATTGACCTAAAGAAGGCATTTGATCTTGTAGATCATAAAATTTTATCATATAAGTTAAGGTTACACAACTTCTCGATGAATTCCTTAGCAATATTTGAATCTTATTTATCTGGCAGAAAACAGTATGTTAAGAATAATAACAACTTCTCCTCTTCACGTACTATATCTTGCGGTGTCCCACAAGGTTCTATATTAGGACCGCTCCTGTTTTCAATTTACATGAATGATATGGGTTTACATATCAACGACTCAAGCTTAGACCTATATGCAGATGATTCGACACTCTATAAGTCTGGAGTAAACATTAATGAAATACAAACCAACCTACAAAATGGTTTGCAATCTATACTGCCATGGTGTTCAAATGATAACATGCTTGTCAATCCAATTAAAACCAAGTGTATGCTTGTCGGACCAAAATATAGATTAAAGAATATTAAGCTAGGTTTAAAAATGAATGATGTTTGCGTTGAAGTCGTTGAGTCTCATAAGATCTTGGGTGTACATGTTGATAAACATCTGTCCTGGAACATCCATATTGACAAAACTACCTCTAAAATTAACAGTAAAATTAGTTTGCTCAAACGAATTTCGAACTATCTCACTCTAGAAATGAAGCAACTATTTTACATTTCGTATATACTTCCTCTCTTTGACTATTGCTGTACAGTTTGGTGGAAAAGTGCTAAATATAAGACCTCTAAATTATCTGTACTCCAAAAAAGAACAGCCCGCGTTATTTTGGGCTCTGCGCCAAGAACACCATCTATTGAACTTTTTACTAAACTAAATTGGTTGACTTTTGAAAAACGATGTAATTATCACACTGGTGTTTTAATTTTTAAGAGTTATAACAACCCATCACCAGAATATATGAATGAGGTCATTTCATTTTGTAACAACACTAACTATTGCTTAAGATCAGCTGCACATAGTGACATCACACACTTGAAATATAAGACCTTGTACAAGAAACGATCTTTCTCATACTGTAGCATGAGTGTGTGGAATGAAAACCCTATTTCAATTAGAAGTTCAACCTCGTTATCTAGTTTCAAAAACAAAATCAAACAGCATCTGCTATTAAACAAATCAATTGACCAAGCAGAAATTATCTAAATCATTTAAGTACAGGGTGTGACTGTCCAAGAATTTGATAATGCATGTATTCTTTTAATTTGTTCACATCAAACCCATCTATCGTAATCTCATAATATGTCATCATTTTTACGTCATCGCATATTGTTACTCTTTCAGCATGGTTATGGCGTGGTATCATTTTTTTTATTAAATCATCACATTCACTTAATTTTCTTTCAGTGAAGACAACATTGTAAAAAAGATTTATTTTCAAATTGTTTTATTTGAAATGATTGTCTTATTGTTTTACCTCCATAAAATAAAGACACTATTATTATTATAATGTAATAAGCTACAGGTGGTGAAACATAGATCCATTAATTTCAACCCGAGTCTAAGACTAGAAATAAGGTTTTGTTTTTACCTGAGGGCGACAGACCTGACATTGCATCCCGTTGCAAAAGATCGAATCGCTTGTTGTATGCCATGTTCTTTGATTCAAAGGGCCCAGTTCTCCGAATTTCAGTCAAGAAAGGTAGTTCTATCACTAGAAAGTTTTACGGAGAATTAGTCGTTATCGGTCTAAAACGTCGTAACCACAGCTTGATTCAAGCTGTAGATACGACGTTTTAGAACGTTTACGACGATTTGCTCTTACTCACCTTGTTGAATTATATCAGAAAACGTCGAAAGCCGCCAACCAACCATATAGCTATTCTGTTTCGTGCTATTAGCCATAAATTTTGCAAAATAGTACCGTTTAAAATTTAAGCGTAACTCAATGTAAGGGGACAAAGAAGTAAGAGGACGGAGCCAGCGATTGGCGATTATCGACCAAACTTTATCTTATTATTTCAAGGTTACCTATAACCTTTTCCCACACAGTCCTGCTTTTTTTTTTTTACATTTTTCTAGCCCCGGTGGCGGCACATATCCTTTCCATGTTTCCGACATTTGTCTCTCGACAATTGGTTGATAATCGTAAACCTAAGTGGGATAGCAGCTGGAGGCTAGAAAAGGATGTAGTGGTAGTACTGGTTTGAGAAATGTCATGGAATTCATTGTTAGGTGCTCCAGCCGCCGCGATATGACTGAAATACTGTTAAAGTGGCGTTAATCCTCATTCAATCAATCAATTACATTCATCTAGAAAGAAGGTTTGGAAAATGTTGTGGAAAATAACAAGCATTTTCTTCTTTATTCACAATATATTGTACTATAAAAGACGCAGGTTCTTCAAATCCCATCTACTTAAAATTATCTTGCGTAACTTCTTTGAATTTTGACCAGTCTAAAATTTTGTCACGTTTGAATCGGTGAATTAGACTCTTCGAAAAAGAAAATGATCTATTTAATGGGCCTAATTTTGTAAGATATTTATTGAAGGGATGCAATGATCGCCGAACTGACCAACAACGTTACATATCATTGCTTCCCTTGCGACTTTTGTAAAAATAAATGTTTGTATACAAGTTGCTTCCCTTGGTTTAAAAGAAGAGAAATTTAACCTATTGCCGGAAAACGAAAATTCAGATTGGTCCAAATAAGAGAAACTTGCATTCGATTACTTGAAATTTCCGAAATTGATAAAAAGTCTTTGTCTTCAAGTATATGAAACATTGTGGACAATGAACAAATTGCTTGTTTCAAGCCGTTTCTTCGAAGATATTATCGGGAATTATAAACGGACAGGATAGATTTTGCATTGGTTTATTACTTAATTCCAACAAAGGCCGACAAAGCTTAAAAGTGCTTAATCCCTCCTAGCTTTTACATAATATTACAAAATATACATATTCACATATATCCAAAGTATGTCAGTGTGATTGGGTGGCACTGAACCAGTTGTAAATGGTGTGTGTTGGCGATGGATCGCTGGTGATTGTAATTGACCTCAGATAGAGCATTTCGATTTTTGAAGATATCTGACTATATTTTAGAGCACACTTGGGCCACTGGCCCCCTTGTTTACTTTAACTTTTTTTCACATTTAACTGACAACAAACTTTGCAAAATAACGCCGGTTGATATAGAAATGGGAGTCCCGTGTGGAGGTCAATGGATGGGGTCAGCGATCCGTTATTTATTAGCTGCGGCTTTGGCAAACTACGCCTCCGATGTTTTAGGCTGTGTAAACGGTTTGTTTTGGATCCAATGTCATTACAATATTTATCAAACCATTGCTGAAAGACTAGAATTTACATTTAACCATATTGCTGCCTTATTTCAAAAACTTCAAATTATGTGCATTGCATTAAAAAAATTTAACTAGGTTTAGTGAAATCAGAATTTTCAACGTTTTTCATTTCATTTAATTTTATTATTGTTATAATTATATATATATATATATATATATATTGCGTAAAAGGGATGAAAACAGATTTTAAAAATTGTTAAAGAATTCAAAAGAATGTCTTAGATTTATTATCTAATATTTCTTTAGGGGGATATTGCGTAGATCAACTGGTTCGGGTTCGAACTCACACTTTTTGAATACAGTATGCACTATTGAGAACTGATCGGATTAACCACTTAGACCCCACCGCTAATTTGGGTCCTACATGAAAAGAACAGATACTAGTATTTATTCTTTTCAAATTAATACTTTAAAGGGAGAATATTAAATAATTCTGTTAAAACGTGAAACATGACAGTTTCTGTTTATCTATATGCATACATATTTGCATTATCTAATTAAGTTTGTTCTCATCAACATACCCTATCTACAAACCAAGGACTATCTTATTAGTGTCCTTCGAGACGCCCATTGTAAAAGGAAATAATACTGGAATATAAACTCCAAAATTGCATAACGTCTTTGTCAGTATGAATACTATCAAGGCTAGAGATATTAGTCTCGGTCCTTACAACTTTGAATGCCTTGCACTGCACCACACTTCAGACACACGCACACACTTGTCCTTCACAGAAAGGGGGTTGGAGTGGGAGAGAGAGGGGGGAGAGAGGGGGGGAAGAGAGAGGGGGAGAGAGGGGGAGAGAGGGGGAGAGAGAGGGAGAGAGAGGGGGGAGAGAGAGGGGGAGAGAGAAAGAGGGAGAGAGAAAGAAGGAGAGAGAGAGGAGGAGAGAGAGAGAGGAGGAGAGAGAAAGAGTAGGAGAGAGAGAGAAAGAGGAGAGAGAGGAGAGGGAGAGAGAGGGAGAAGGGGAGAGAGAGAGATCTGCTGACCAGGCTGGAGTACGTTAGTAAATGCGTACTGATTTTACCAGTCTTCCTTACCATACACGAAAATGAACAAAAATCTGACCTTCGCTGGGCTCGTCCTCCTATTCAAATGTTTGGTCCGTTTGGTCGTTCTTTAGTAGGAAAGTGAACTTTAATCGTCGACATTATTTATACTGAAAACAAACAATAAATTTCTGATTTTATGTCTTAGACTTCTTTCTTTTTTACGAAAAAATTCCGTTCATCATTAGTGGGCGTGTTTGGGTAAAAAGAGTGACAAATGTGACATTGTTTGAGTAAGAAAATGTTAGTTAACCCATTCCTACACAATCCCGCTGTTTGACGCCCCAAAAGGAAAACTTTCTTTGGAAAATAAAGAAATTGCCTATTACAAGCAATTGCTTCATTATCCACTATGTTTTTCCCTCCAAAATGTCAATGATAAGAACTTCATCAACTAAAAAATTGACCAGTCGCTGGCCCCTTCCACTTACTTCGTTAGCCCTGTCCATTGACTCCGAAGTCGCGCTTCCATTCTAACCGACGTTATTTTGCAAACTTTAATGCCAGTAGCATATAACAAAAATGTAGAATGGTTGGTTGGCGACATAAACGTCGTAGCTACAGCTTGAATAAGCTGTACTTCCGACGTTTAAGTCGCTAAACCAGCAAAGAGGTTAACAAAAAGGGCGGCCATGTTGGAGATGAAATAAACAGGTTCGGGCTGAATAAGTGATTTGATTGGTCGGTTTACAGCCCCGATTGGTCAATTGTCACCAGGAAATTCTTTGAACTTGGACTAGTTTAGAAATTTGTCGTTTGGTAATGGATTGAATTAATCTAGAATATATTTGAATCCCCATGAGAGTAGAAGAAAGAATCATGTGTGGTCTGGTGTTTAGCCGTCACATATAAAAAGGGGCTTTAAGGAATGTTACCTCAAAACTTGTCTTAACCCTTGTCATGTTGAATAAAATCCCTTTTTAAAAAATGCAATAAATTCAAAGGAATGAAAGTACCGAAAGACGCTAATTGCGGGTCAATTTTCCGATCTTTCTTTCCCATTTTTATATATATATAATTTTGTATACATTTCCTGATTAAAACATCAAAAAGGTTGTGCAGACTAAGATCAGACTGCAAATATGTTCAGGCTGATCTTAGTCTTAACCTACTGCCAAAAACAGGTATTTTCTGGGTTCAGCATGACAAGGGTTAACAGGAACTTCAAAAATATGTGGAATATAAATCAATCTGAGGTCAATCGAGAATAGTACGTGCATTTTGAATTGAACATATGACCGGTTAGAATGACCGTCCAAAATCCAGTCCTGTGCCGCCGTCGTAACGCAGTTTGTAGCGCATCAGACTCTCAAATCTTAAACCACAGGGTTTCATCGGTTCGATCTTCGGCGGCTGAATAAATTCATTCCGACATTTGTCTCTCAACAATGAGTGGATAATCGTAAACCTAAGTGGGATTGCAGCTGGAGGCTAGGAAAGGAAGTAATGGTAGTACTGGTTCTAGTAATACCAGAAATCCATTGTTAGGTGCTCAAGCCGCTGCGATATGACTGGAAAATTATAAAAAGCGACGTTAAATCCAATTAAACACACACACACACACACAAAACAACGACAACAAATAAACCAATTCCAGTAAGAAGTTCCAACCTTAACTTTTGCCATGCTGAAAAAATCCGTTCACAGGATTGCATTAAAATCAAAAGGATATGAGCACTTGAATATTTGATATTGTTCATCATAATTTTCTGTTAATTAAATTTAATTTCAACTCAAATTAAAATACCTAACAAATGATTTAGACTAAGATATGACTGCACATATGTGTGGGTTTATCTTTGTCTATACCTCCTGCCAGAGCAGTAATATCCCAGGTTCAGCACAGTAAGACTTAAGTCGCCATGTCCGGCAAGGTTTGATAGGGTCAGTACTCTTCTTACCTTTATTTAGGATGGTTGACGGGACATCGATGAAAATTTTATGATTTAATTAAGAGATGAAGAGAATATTTTTTGTTTTCATGGAGGTATGAACCGAAAAAACTAATCACACTGTATGAATACGCGAAGCGGATTCATACATAAGTGAGATAAGGTTTTTCGGTTCATACCTTCAAGAAAACAACAAAAAAAATATTCTCTTCATTTTTTATAATTTAATAGCATCGAGCGAAAAAAAATCAAATGTACAAATTTTGATACATTTTTGTACGGGACTATTTTTTTGCGGAAGCATCTAAATTGACTCCGTGCTCAATTTTTTTCCATGAAGTTATGATTAATTTTTCGGCCAATCAGAACGCCCGTTTTTGATAGACGTAACTAAAGATTGAATTATTCTGCTTTATGAGCAGAAACTGACATGGTGTTTTAGTAGGCTTGAAATTGGCATTAAAATTTAATATTTCAATAATTGGTATTTTAATGATTTATATCTTAGCTATTATACTGCCAAAGCCTATGATCGCCTCTTTTACTTCAATGAAAAAGGAAGCCTCGGGGATCGAAAACTTTGAAGGGGGAGGGGACTTAATATTTTCCGTAACAACTAGATGTTTTTAAATTCAACACCTCTTTCAGAATAAGTTGAATGCAGTTGTTACAATATGTTTGGCTTGTGTTTTTTAATTCTTTTGGCCGTTAGATTTTCTTTTGTGAATGCCTACCATATTTCTTGGAAAACCTTGCAAAAGGTATATGGCAATTGTGCTTTAAAATATGCTACAATTTGCAAGTGGGTAAGTCATTTTAACGACGGTAGAGAGTCCATTGAAAATGACCATCGGATGGGTAGACCGGTTTCCGTTTTGACTGAAAAGAAAGATGCTACCGTGACGACGTTAATATGGGAAAGGCACAAGTTATAACATGCATGAGATAGAAGTATAAAGTGACATTCATTTATGGAGTGATTAGAAGACCTTACGTGAACGACTTTGACTGTCTAAAATCCGCGCTGGGTTTCCTATTTGCTAACTGACGAGTAGAAACGGGTTAGACGTTATAGAAAAATGTGGTAAGTGTTTGGAAAAGATGGCTACAGGTGATGAAACATAGATCCATTATTTTCAACCCGTGTCTAAGACTAAAAATAAGGTTTGGGTTTTACCTGAGGGCGACAGACCTGACATTGCATCCCGTTGCAAAAGATCGAATCGCTTGTTGTATGCCATGCCATGTTCTTTGATTCAAAAGGCCAAGTTCTTCGAATTCCAGGCGAGAAAGGTAGTTCTATCACTAGAAAGTTATACAGAGAATTTGCTCTTACTCACCTTGTTGATTTACATCAGAAACTAGACGTCGCACCGGTGTTTAGGGCATTAAATTACTCTCCTAAGGTTTGGGAAAAAAGATTTGAAAAACATTGTGTAATAAGCAATTTCTTCATTACTCACAATGTTTAAAACTAAGTGGGAGTCCCTGTCGAAGGTCAATTGGCGGGGTTCGAACTCCCACCTTTTTGAATAAAGTATGCACCATTGAGAACTGATCGGATTAACCGCTTAAGAGAAAGACTTGCATATGTTTACCCGCTGACCAGGCTTGAGTACGTACTGATTTTTGTCTACCGCAGGAAGATTTGTCACTCTTCCATGCAATACACGAAAATGAACATAAGTCTTAACTGACCTTCGTCCTCCTATTCAAATGTTTGGTCCGTTTGATAGTTCTTTTAGACCGAAAAAGAACTTTGATCGTCGACATTTATGCAAAGCATTTTGTTTGCCGTGATAACAAGCCATTTAATCCTAAAATGTATTGATAGTTTTTGATGGACTACTTAGGCGTCCATCCGTAGTAACTATGTTAGAAGAGAAGTAGTGCCATGTCAGGTTCGATTTTTTACTTTTAAAAATCTGTCTCTCAAAAAACAACGTTACATTTTGAAAATGGGGTAATACGAGGATTCTATATAATTCGTAGAACGCGTAAAGACTTCTTTTAAATACGAAAACACCTTCCAGTATCCCGCTCAGCGTAGATGCGGTCACGGTTTTCAAAAAACGCGAAGTCTTTGAATTATATAGTGAGTAATTGCCTTCTACTTTGAGAACGTAGCATACCAGCTGTATACTGCGAAGTGCTAAGCTATACAATTACATATATTTAAAGATGTTTATCATTATTTTGAATTAGCCTTTTCAATCTTTTATCAAACGACACAATTTTGGACTAGTTACAGCCGACAATTCAAACCTCTTTGAGATTAAATCGTCGGCCCAGATAGGGTAGAAAACATTGTGAAACAAGCAATTTCTCCTTTTCTCACAATATTTTCTTTAATCCTGTTCTCCAGGGGCGTAAAAAAGCCCGATTGTGTGGGAATAGGTTATACTTCTACTGGATCAAGGAAGGTTTGAAATATAAACAAAATCTCTCATTTGCTTCTGAATGAATATTGCTAATCTAATATTGTCCAAGTTTCTTAAATGATATCTTAATTATTTGTGGAATGTCTTCGGAAAAGGATAATCTCGGAAAAGTAAAAAAAAAAAAAAAAAAAAAAAGAAAAAAGCTAATTAAACTGCGATTGAGTGAATTCGGTTTAATGTGACGTTTAATGTGACTTGACTTTCAGTAGTATTTTAGTAAAAACGCCGTTGGTGCACCCAGCCATGTCATTTCCTGTAATTTACACCAGTACAACTGCAATAATAAATTTAGGATATTACATGTGTAGCTGCATAGCCAACTTAACAAGAAAAATACTTATCATATTTCCATAGGTGAAAGACAAATGACGTGTGTAACAATGGGATTTTTTTCCGAACTTGTGATCGTACTCAGGACTCTAGTTACAAGTGGATAGTTTTCATCAAATCAAAAGTTGACCTGGCCCTATCCACTTACTTCGTTTGCCCTGCCCATTGACTCCAACAGGAAGTCCCACATCGTTTTTAACGGATGTAATTATAGAATCAATATCCAGTAATATATAGCATAAATGTAAAATGGTTGGTTTACGCCGATTGATTCCGACAGGAAGTTCCGCTTCGAATTTTATCGGCGTTATATTGAAAAATGTATGGCTAATAGCATGCTACAAATAAACAAACAAATAAATAATATGGTTGGTTGTCGACCTAAACGTTGTACTGCAGCTTGTTTAAGTTGTATTTAACACGTTTAAGTCGCCAAACCAACAAAAATGATTCACCAAAAATTGCATCCAATGTTGGAGTTCAAACTGAACTTCCAATTTAAATTAATGATTTCATTGGTCGACTGATTGCTTGATTGACGGCTGCGATTGGTCAATTCTTGTCCGGAGCTTATCTTCTACAATTATGGATGGTTTTCAAAATAGCATGGCACAGTTGCTCCCCTTAGAGTACTCGAACCATGCGTAAAGTTTGCTCTCAAGGGAAATGTCACAACTAGAGGTCATTTGGCAAAATTGGTCTTGTCTGCAACATATCTTCTACACGATGGTATTTAAAATAACTTGACACAGATGTTCCCCTTAAAGAGTACTTACTAGTGTCATGCACTACTAGTAAGTTCTGTTGCATATTTCGAAGTTCAGGGTCATGGTTGAATTGTCCGGAGCATGTTTTCGACATTTATGGATGAATTCCGTAATAACTGGGCACAAGTGTTACTCTTGATGAATACTAGTGTCATGCGTACAGTTTTGGTTGATATCTCAAAGTTCAAGGTCACAGCTGAAGGTAACGTGACATGCTTTTTAACAGGGACATCCATGACACATTTTTAGTTCTCTAACAATTTCTCTTAACCCTTTCCAGTTTAGACCTGTCCAAATTCAAAGGTTTTGCAGACGAAAATTGTGAGTGGATTAAATTTGAAAAATAACCATTCAGTAGGGTAGAAAATATTGTGAAAAAAGAAGAAACTGCTTGTTACAAGCAATTTCTTCTTTTCCCACAATGTTTTCTCAATTATAAAATCACAGGGACGTAAAAACCAGGGATTAAACAGGAAGGGTTAAGAAATAAACTGGCTGGATTGCAACCAGATTTCACAGGAAAGATCCTTGTTTGACCCTTTATCAGACTCCCATTAGGATTTTTGATGGTATGAAAAGCATGGCTTTTATAGCCGGGGTTAAAGGTGGTGAAACATAGATCCATTAATTTCAACCTGAGTCTAAGACTAGAAATAAGGCCTGAGGGCGACAGACCTGACATTGCACCCCGTTGCAAAAGATCGAATCGCTTGTTGTATGCCATGTTCTTTGATTCAAAAGGCCCAGTTCTCCGAATTACAGTCAAGAAAGGTAGTTCTATCACTAGAAAGTTTTACGGAGAATTTAGTCGTTATCGGTCTATAATGTAGTAACCACAGCTTGATTCAAGCTGTAGTAACGACGTTTTAGAACGTTTACGACGATTTGCTCTTACTCACCTTGTTGAATTATATCAGAAAACGTCGAAAGCCGCCAACCAACCATTTAGCTATTCTGTTTCGTGCTATTAGCCATATATTTTGCAAAATAGTGCCGTTTAAAATTTTTACTCACCTTGTTGAATTAAATCAGAAAACGTCGAAAGCCGCCAACCAACCATTTAGCTATTCTGTTTCGAGCTATTAGCCATAAATTTTGCAAAATAGTGCTGTTCAAAATTTAAGCGTAACTCCCTGTAGGAGTCAATGGAAGGGGACAAAGAATTAAGATGACAGTTTATCGACCAAACTTTATCTTATTATTTCAAGGTTACCTATAACCTTTTCCCACACAGTCCTGCTTTTTTACATTTTTCTAGCCCCGGTGGCGGCACATTTCCTTTCCATGTTTCCGACATTTGTCACTCGACAATTGGTTGATAATCGTAAACCTAAGTGGGATAGCAGCTGGAGGCTAGAAAAGGATATAGTGGTAGTACTGGTTTGAGAAATGTCAGGGATTCATTGTTAGGTGCTCCAGCGTCCGCGATATGACTGAAATATGTTTAAAGTGGCGTTAATCCTCATTCAATCTATCAATTTCATTCATATAGAAAGAAGGTTTGGAAAATGTTGTGGAAAATATCAAGCAATTTCTTCATTATTGACAATATATTGTACTATAATTGCAATACTTCAAAATAGAGTATTTTCATTGGCCCAAATCGTATCACGTGATCAAATCAATTGCACTTTATACCTCGATAAAAGGCAGAACTATTTTCGACAAAAATAGAAACAAACAAGGTCAGGGATTTCCGATATTGGGAATTCACTTCCAAGAAATACCAAACTTGTTTTGTTACTATTTATAGTCATCACCTTTTGAATTTCGATTTCCTCGAATTCCTTTATACTTCCATGGATTTTCAATAAATAGATAAACAAATAGTGTCCTTATAACAATTATAATGTTCGTTTTAAACATGAAGATTTCGAAAAACTCACATTTATTAGCCGTAAATCCGAGATGTCGAATCGGCTTCGCCACATCAGCATGCATCGTGTCCATGTGGTAGGTTTATATTTCTTGTCTATTACAAAGCATCTATTCATAATTCTAACTGTTATCGACACAGATATCATAATTTACAAAGTTTAAAGTTAGTATTTCCTCATAATAATTCCAAATAAATCCAACGAATGTTCGAATTTCCATTTCAAAAAACCCAAGCGACGAAATAAAATGTCCGCCGTTACAACGACTCGAGCGATAAACTGTGTCAATGTATCCATACGCCTGTCAAAGAAAAGTAACTCCGCCCACAGTTCGTTTATTTGTTTTTATTTTCATCTCTCTATCCGTTTCGGATTTGAAAATAGACGTATTGCAATTATATGGGCCGAGTGTATTTTTCACTGCGTTTATTGGAGTATAAAGTGCAATTGCCTTAGCACATGGCTTAAACATAACGCCCTACGGGCGTTATTTGCCATGTGCTAAGGCAATTGCACTTTATACTCCAATAAACGCAGTGAAAAATACACTCATCCCTATAATAAAAGACGCAGGTTCTTCAAATCCCATCAAAATATTATCTTGCGTAACTTCTTTGAATTTTGACCAGTCTATAATTTTGTCACGTTTGAATCGGTGAATTAGACTCTTCGAAAAAGAAAATGATCTATTTAATGGCCTAATTTTGTAAGAGATTTATTGAAGGGATGCAATGAACGCCGAACTGACCAACTACGTTACATATCATTGCTTCCCTTGCGACTTTTGTAGAAATAAATGTTTGTATACAAGTTGCTTCCCTTGGTTTAAAAAAAACAACAGAAATCTAACCTATTGCCGGAAACCGAAAATTCAGATTGGTCCAAAACTCGCATTTGATTACTTGAAATTTCCAAAATTGATAAAAATTCTTTGTCTTTAAGTATATGAAACATTGTGGACAATGAACAAATTTCTTGTTTCAAGCTGTTTCTTCATAAATATTCTCGGGAATTATAAACAGACAGGATAGATTTTGGATTGGTTTATTACTTAATTCTGGCCGACAAAGCTTAGCAGGTGCTTAATCCCTCCTAGTTTTTACACAATATTACAAAATATACATATTCACATATATCCAAAGTCTGTCAGTGTGATTGGGTGGCACTGAACCAGTTGTAAATGGCCCTTGTGTTGGTGATGGATCGCTGCCGATTTTAACTGACCTCCGATAGGGCATTTCGACTTTTGAAAATATCTGACTATATTTGAGAGCCCCATTGTTTACTTTAACTTTTTTCACATTTAACTGACCACAAACTTTGCAAAATATAGAAATGGGAGTCCCTGTTGGAGGTCAATGGATGGGGTCAGCGATCCGTTATTTACTTGCTGCGGCTTTGGCAAACTACGCCTTCGATGTTTTAGGCTGTGTAAACGGTTCGTTTTGGATCCAATGACATTACACTATTTCTAAAACCATTGCTGAAAGACTAGAATTAACATTTAACCATATTGCTGCCTTATTTCAATAACTTCAAAATATGTGCATTGCATTAAAACAACGCATTCCGACGAAAATTTTTAACTAAGTTTAGTGAAATCAGAATTTTCAACGTTTGTCATTTTATTTGATTTTATTATTGTTATAATTATATATATATATTTTGCGTAAAAGGGATGAAAACAGATTTTAAAAATTGTTTAAGAATTAAATAGAAATTCTTAAATTCATTATCTAATATTTCTGTTTTTGGGGGAGGGGATATTGCGTAGATCAACCGGTTCGGGTTCGAACTCACACTTTTTGAATACAGTATGCACTATTGAGAACTGATCGGATTAACCTCTTAGACCCCACGGCTAATTTGGGTCCTACATGAAAAGAACTGATACTAGTATTTATTCTTTTCAAATTAATACTTTAAAGGGAGAATATGACATAATTCTGTTAAAACGTGAAACATGACAGTTTCTGTTTATTTATATGCATACATATTTGCATTATCTAATTAAGTTTGTTCTCATCAACATACCCTATGTACAAACCAAGGTCTATCTTATTAGTGTCCTTCGAGACGCCAATTGTAAAAGGAAATAATACTGGAATATAAACTCCAAAATTGCATAAGGTTTTTGTCAGCAAGATTTCTATCAAGGGTAGAGAAATTAGTCTCGGTCCTTACAACTTTGAATGCCATGCACTGCACCACACCTCATACACACGCACACACTTGTCCTTAACAGAAAGAGGGAGAGAGAGAGAGAGGTGGAGAGAGAGGGAAGAGAGAGGGGGAGAGAAAGGAGGGAAGAGAGAGGGGAAAAGAGAGAATGGGGGAGAGAGGGGGAAGAGAGAGAGAGACAGGGGGAAAAGAGAGAGGGGGAAAAGAGAGGGGGAGGAGAGAGAGAAAGTTCTGCTGACCAGGCTGGAGTGCGTAAGCAAATGTCTACCGGAGGAAGCACTTTTGCCAGTCTTCCCTACCACAACGAAAATGAACAAAAATCTGACCTTCGCTGGGCTCGTCCTCCTATTCAAATGTTTGGTCCGTTTGGTTGTTCTTTAGACCGAAAGTGAACTTTGATTGTCGACATTTATGCAAAGAATAAGCTGTACTTACGACGTTTAAGTCGCTAAACCTTTAAATATGTTAACATAAAGGGCGGCCATGTTGGAGATGAAATAAACAGGTTCGGGCTGAATAAATGATTTGATTGGTCTTTTGATTGACAGCACCGATTGGTCAATTGTCACCAGGAAATTCTTTGAATATGGACTAGTTTAGAAATTTGTCGTTTGGTAATGGATTAAATTGATATAGAATAAATTGCAATCACCCATGAGAGCATGTGTGGTCTGGTCTTGAGCCATCACATAAAAAGGGGCGTCTAGGAATGTTACCTAAAAATGGATCTTAACTCTTGTCATGCCGAATAAAAGGGATATATAGCACCGAAAGACGGGGTCAATTTTCCGATTTTTTTTTTCATTTTTTTATATATACAATTTTGTATACATTTCCGGATTTAAACATCAAACAGATGGTGTAGACCAAGATCAGACTGCACATATGTGCAGGCTGATCTTAGTCTTAACCTACTGCCAAAACAGTTATATTCCGGGTTCAGCATAACAAGGGTTAGCAGGAACTTCAAAAATTTGTGGAATGTAGATCAATCAGAGGTCAATCGAGAATAGTACGTTAATTTTGAAATGAACATATGATCGGATAGAATGAACGTCCAAAATCCAGTGCAGTGCCGCCGTCGTAGCGCAGTTGGTAGCGCATCAGACTCTCAAATCTTCAAACATGGGGTTTCATCGGTTCGATCCTCGGCTTCGACATTTGTCTCTCACTAATGGGTGCATAATCGTAAACCTAAGTTGGATAGCAGGGGCTAGGAAAGGATGTAATGGTAGTAGTGGTTCTAGATATACCAGATATCCATTGCTAGGTGCTCAAGCCGCTGCGATATGACTGGAAAATTGTTTAAAAAAAGCGGCGTTAAATCCCATTCAAACAAACAAACAAACAAATAAACCAAATCCAGTCAGAAGTTCGAACCTTAACCCTTGCCATACTGAAAAAATACGTACACAGGATTACATTAAAATCAAAGGGATAAGAGCACTAGAATATCTGATATTGTGCGTCATTATTTTCTGTTAATTAAATTTAATTTCAACTCTGAAATAAGATCTGATATTGTGCGTCATTATTTTCTGTTAATTAAATTTAATTTCAACTCTGAAATTAAAATACCAAACAAATGGTTTAGACTAAGATATGACTGCATATATGTGTGGGCTAATCTTTGTCTTTACCTCCTGCCAAAGCAGTGATATCCCAGGTTCAACATAGTTAGACTTAAATCGCAATAACCGGCAAGTTTTGATAGGGTCAGTACTCTTCTTACTTTTTAGGATGGTTGACGGGACATCGATGAATATTGGATGATTTAATCTGCTTTATAAGCAGAAACTGTCTCGGTGTTTTAGTCAGCGTGAAATTGGCATTAAAATTTAATATTTCAATAATTGGTATTCCAATGATTTATATCTTATCTATTAAACTGCCCAAGCCTATGATCGCCTCTTTCACTTCAATGAAATAAGGAAGCTTTGGAGATCGAAAACTTTGAAAGGGGGGGTGGGGACTCAATATTTTCCGTAAGACCAAGATGTTTTTAAATTCAGCACCTATTTCAGAATAAGTTGAGTGCAGTTGTTACAATATGTTTGGCTTGTGTTTTTTAACTCCTCTGGCCGGTGCCATTAGCTTATCTTTTGCTGATATAATTTTTTGGTTAATGCCTACCACATTTCCTGGAATAGTCTCGATGATTCAAATATGTCCCTCATGTAGGAGATATACTCCATATATGATATAAATTAAACAGAAAAGCTTCTCTACAACCGCGGCAAGTTTTACCAGCTAGAACCAAAATAAAAAAAGCCAATCACGAAAAGTACATTTCGTCGTTGCGCGAGCAAAATGTCGTTACTTCAGCTTTAATAAAGCTGAAGTTACGACATTTTGCTCGCGCACCTACGATGTATCTTTCTTGTACTTAAATTGTCAACAATTCCCCAAGAATGGTGCCTCATCGTATTTATTTGTTTCATTTAAAACCAAATTTTCTCATTTTGTGACCATCATAAAACGCTGAAATGTCGAAATAAATGTTGGGTGGCGTAAATTATCGTCAACTTCGCTGAAAGGTCATCGCCATTGAAAAGGTCTTCTGTCAGTTAAATTGATTGATTGTTTGTATGGGATTTAACGCCATTTCAGTCATATCGCGGCGGCTGGAGCACATGACAATGGATTCCTGGTATTTCTCAAACCAGTACTGCCACTACATCCTTTCCTAAATTCCAGCTGCTATCCAATTAAGTTTACGATTAACCACCATTGGTGAGAGACAAATGTCGGAAAGGATATATGCCGCCGTCGGGGAATGAAGCTTGTCGTCCCATGTTTAAAGATTGGAAGTCTGATGCGCCACCGACTGCGCCATGACGGCGGCACTTTGTCAGTTGAAGTGTGGCTTGTTGTCGCAACTTTATCAAATATTTGACCGGTCCATTTAGAATTTATGGATCGAGAGAGAACGTTGTACTCCGAAATGGGAAGTTATTTATATGAAACATTTTTTGTGGTTTTGCGAATTAAGCGCCGTAACTACAGCTTGAATAAGCTGTAGTTACGACGTTTAATTCGCCAAACCATAAAAATGTCTCTTATATAAGCTGTAGTTACAACATTTATTCCTCAAACCATAAAAAAATGTTTCACATAATTGCCTGCCCTTGTCGGAGTTCAACTTTCACTACAGCTTATTTAGCTACAAACCAACCATTGTATTTTTTTGTTTCACATAGATGGTCATAAAAACAAACAAACCAACAAACAAAAGTGAATTATATAAAACATTGGTGTAAAATGGGAAAATAGTGGTAACAAACAATTTCTCATTGTGCGCATTATGTTATTCTAAACTCTTTCTTTCAGGATTTGTGCAATAGTCTTTGGTATGTTTACAGTGTCAGTTTTAGTAATTGTGAGAGACTAAACTGTCGTAACTACATCTTGTATTAGTTGGATTTCCGATATTTCGATAGCATCAGAGGTGTGTTAGTTTAGACTAATTCATTCTAGTTCGATTGCGACGAAAGCTTTAATCCTTTCCTGTATTTCAAAATTTTAGACCTGTCCAAATTCAAAGGTTTTGTAGATGAAAATTGAAAGAGTTTTTTTTTTTGAAGATTAACCATTCAGTATGGTAGAAAATAATGTTGAAAATGAAGAAATTGCTTGTAAAAAGCAATTTCTTCTTTTTCTACAATGTTTTCTCATTAATAAAATCACAGGGACGTAAAAACCATGGATTGAACTGGAAAGAGTTAAGCTTATATAGTCGCTCTCGCAATCCAGATGTTTTCACGTCCCTGTTTGAATCCCACTGCTCCCAACTTTTACAGCTGGGTAGACTGGGGCTGTCTATTAAGTGTCTTGCCCATGAACACGCCTCGGTGACAGTGGGGCTCGAACCCGTAACGTTCAGATCTCGAGTCAAGCACCTATACCATGCACTGGGCCATCGAGGCAGAGGTATGTTGACGATATACAGATAGAAACAGCAGTTTTGGTTTCTCACTAATTCTCTCAGTTTTACTTTCAAGATGGGACAACGACCACCCCTGTTTACATATATTCGGAAATAAAGCTTGTGTAAA
The DNA here is from genome assembly GCA_946902895.1 of Fragum fragum. Taxonomy (NCBI): domain Eukaryota; kingdom Metazoa; phylum Mollusca; class Bivalvia; order Cardiida; family Cardiidae; genus Fragum; species Fragum fragum. Next base: position 12,839,761 of record OX336378.1, read on the forward strand.
TGAAACCAGCTGTTGTGCAGACCGATGGTTTTGCCAAGGAAAGCTTTGATATACATTCAGAAAACATCGTCAAAAGTCGAATGCAGATCAATACCAATACCCTGAAAGGAAGAAAATCTAGGTACGGTATGCCGCAGGTTTGGTTCTAAAACCTCCTAGTTACAACTTTTTTCAAGATGCTATTACGTGGTTTCAGAATTAAATCGATCTATCAGGACCAGGAGTTTGCATGTTGTTGTCGGTCGACGGAACTTATAAAAAAGTCTGGGGAGTTGGCGGGATCGGGGGGGGGGGGGGGGAAGAGAATCTCACATTTTACTATGTTTTCAACTTCTTATACGAAACCCTAACAAGCAAAGCGATAAGCTGTATTTACGACGTTTTATGGCGTTTTGTTTGCGAAACGACCACGTGGATGTCCGGTAAGGTAGAATAAACTAATATTATCCTTAAAACAATTTCAAAGCGAAAAGTATAAATCCGAAACAATCTGATCAGCGTCGACAGTCTTCGTTTTCCAGAGATGTCCTTCTTTTAATGACAGGTCTTGCAGTTATATTAATTTTAGACTGGTCCAATTTGAAATAAGTTGCAGACGACAATTTAAACTTTATGAAATTTTTAGATTTTTTGCACTTTCTTCATTTTACACAATGTTTCCCAATTGGTTTTCTTGTGGGTGTCAAAAGCGTCCCTGTGTACGCCCTATCTCTCCTACTCTCTCTCTCCTACTCTCTCTCTCTCTCCTACTCTCCCTCTCCCTCTCTCTCTCTCTCACTCTCTCTCTCTCTCTCTCTCTCTCTCTCTCTCTCTCTCTCTCTCTCTCACGACAAGAATATTCCTGTTTACAGTCTTTCTCTGAAACAAAAATTAAAAAGAATGAAAAATTTCGACATTATTTTGAAATCATGATATTTAATCGTAATGCCAGATATTTCAGAATTCATTTTCCTCGTTTTTTACACACAAGATTTATGACGTTGTTGAACCGCGAGCACTTGATTCAGTAAAACCTGCGCTAAACTAAAATTTCTCCACAAACTGTGACTATATGCCGTCGCCCACGATCGTTTTTTTTTCATATATATAATACAGGCGTCTTTTCCATGTCAACCACGCAAGTTTAATTGCCTATAGCCGAAAGGGACTTTAGGTTTGCTATCCGACCGTCAGTCTGCGACTCTATACAACCGAAAATGACGTCGCCCACGATCGTTTTTTTTTTCTTTTTCTTATTATAATTATTATCATTAGTAGTAGTAGTAGTATTAGAGGATAATCAATTGGTTATTCCAGATATGAAAAAATATTTTACAAGGATGCGTTGTTAGGCGTTGAAAAAACGAGTGTTCATATCTGGATTAACCAGTTGATTATTCTATTTAATATATACATTGTTATTTTATTTTCTTATTAAATTATCGAAACCGATCTTTTTGATAGAGAGACGGTCTATTGAAAAAAATGCGGATGTATACATGATTGAAGATTTATTACAGAGTGAAACTGAAAAGTGATATCGTCACTCCAAGGTATATAATAAAACAGCGTCTTTGTCTATCCGTAAATTCGTTCGTTAATCACACAAGTTTAACTGACGGAGGGCTGAAAACGCACACCGACATCCGATCGAAAAAGTTCGACTTAGATATAAAAGTTTATGATCCGTAACGTGCATAAAGAAAATTGAATGGTTGGTTGGCGAGCTAAACGTCGTAACTACAGCTTGAATAAGCTGTAGTTACGACGTTTAAGTCGCCAAACCAATACTTCACATAAATGTCGGAAATCAAACTTCACTCCCGGTCTAAATATATGTTTTCATTGGTCTAATTTATTCCAGCCGCATAGAAATACTTGCGAAAGGCTTTCTGTAGCCTTTTCATACGTTTTATATATGGTGGAATAAACACAGATATCAAGGTTATATTTTCCTGATTGAACAACACAAATGACAAGGTCACAGTCCTCTAGAAGGTTAACACAAATGTCAAGGTAAAATTCTTCCGATGGATTGTCACAATTGTCAAGGTTGCATTCTTCTAGTGGAATAACACAAATGTCAAGGTCATATTTTCTCTTCGAATGACAAAAATTTGACCTTGTTATTCTTTTTTCCGTAATGAATACTCGGTTGTGCCTGTAGCGATATGACTTACGTCAAAGACAAGGGTCAGGGTTGAAGGTCAAATTCACTATTCAAGGCAATTAAAATTTTATGGTGCCACAATTGAAGCAACAAAATTTACACTGTTTAGAACAACCCTTCCGAGAAAGACCGATCTATTTTTCCTTATCCTTGCCATGCTGAATAAAATCTGTTTCATTTCAATCAAAGGACTGTAAGTACTGGATGCTCTCACTAATATTTCTTTACACAATTAATTTTACGAACAACTCCTGCTTAACTGGGACAGGCAGGTGGTGTAGACTAAGATGAAACTGAAAGTATGTGCAGACTGATCTTTGTCTATGCCTCCTGCCAAAACGGGAACATTCCGGGTTCAGCATGGAAAGAGTAAAGATACGTTGAAAAGAAAAACAATGTTTACTTTTACCAGTCCGACTTGCTGCTCACATCGACTCGAATCGACGGTGTACAAATTTGCAAGATAATTCAGACTATCCGATGGGTGGAATTAAACGACAAAAATTGCATCCAAACCGTCATCCGGGGTTCTTGTTTTATTCAGTTAGATGTGACAGATTTACTTCAGTTTCAAAAAATTATATTGCATTTCTAGGAAATGAACAGTTTTACATTTCCCAAATGATGAATTATACCATCAATTAATGTGAAGGACTTTCCAAGCGTTTCCATAATAGAGGCCAAATACCTTCATCTTAAACCATTCCCACACTATCCGACTTTTTCGGCTCCCCAAGAAAAGAAATGTGGAAAACATTGTGGACAATGAAGAAATTGCTTGTAACAAGCAATTTCTTCAATGTCTACTTTTTTTCTATCCTAAAATTCTTATATATTTACATATTCACCATTTCAACTTGAAATTTAAATACACACACACACACACGCACACACACATACGCACACACACACACACACACACACACACACACACACACACACACACACACACACACACACACATATATTATGTAAATTCATACTTGAAATTGTCATCTACAACATCTTCTTATTTTGACCAGCCTAACTTTTTGGCGACTTGTAATGTGTTAAAAACAGTTGGCAGAAATGATATATGAGAAAATTATATGAGTATATTTAGAACATAAACCACCCCTCAATAATTTTGTTACGATCCAAATCACGTTGTTTTTAATTGTCGTTATGGCATCGTCACTTACTACTTAACCCTTTCGCGTTTTTTTTTTTGAAATTTTAGACTGGTCCAAATTGATAGAGTTTGCAGACGACAATGAAATTATATGCAATTTGAAATAAGGCCAACCTACAGATTAGAAAATATTGTGGGAAAAGAAGAAATTACCCATTACAAGCAATTTCTTCTTTTTCCACAATCTTTTCTCGAGCATAAAAATCACAGTGACGTAAAACCCCGTGTTTATCCAGGAAAGGGTTAAACTTTTTACATCGAATTGAAATGGCGGTTCATTGACCCGCCCACTAAACTCTGACATGGAAGATCGACTGAGGCGATATACGACATAATTTTGAAAATTCGTTGACAGGGACATAACGTAATAGGTATTTTGTTTCGTTGGTTAAAGACTGAACTCAACATCCTTACCACATCTTGAATAAGAGATAGTTGAAACGTCTACGTCATCAAGGCATCAAAAAGGATTAATATTAGTGTTGAAGTTCAAAGTTCATTTCCGGTCTAAATGAAGAATTTGATTGGCCGATCGACTTTTGATTGACAGTGGCGATTAGTCAAGTCTGGTCACTTTAAAAAAAGATCTGTATTTTTTTCCCGAAATGTTTATTAAACAACAATTAGTGATTCCAGTATTTTCAGTCCTTTGATCTTTAAATGCAATTTCTGAAGAGGAATATATCTAGCATAACAAGGGTTAAATGTTTATAAGATGGGTGGGGTAGTTTGATATACGAAAATTGTTCATAATGTTAGAGGAAAGGAAACATTATTTTCTGCATGTGCAAAGGCTGTTGAATGATCTAAAAACACCGAAACTTAAGAAAAACAAACAAACAAACAAACAAACAAAAACATTGAGCAAATTTTGAAAAGAGTTACACAAGTCCCCTGAATGGACACATCTTTGGCTTTGAAATATCGTTATTTGGTGGTAATTACATGAAATACCGTTTAACCCTTTCCTGTTTTTCAATATTTTAGACTCGCCAAAATTCAAAGGATTTGCAGACAAAAATTCAAAGAGAATTTAATTTAAATAGTAACCGTTCAGTTGGGTAGAAAATCTTGTAACAAGCAAATTCTTCTTTTTTCTACATTTTTTTTCTTAATTACAAAGTCACAGTGCCGTAAAAAAAAACAGGCACGGATACAGGAAAGGGTTGAATTATAGAAGCCCTTAGGAAAATAATAATAGACTTTTACAAGGATCACAATAACGTCGTTGGGAGAGCAAAATGTCGTGAATACAGCCGTATGCAAAATTAATTTCAAAATTTTATTTGAAATTTCTCAAGACATAATGAACTTTTTTAGATTTGGCTCTTTGTTATGGTAGTCTTATACAATTAGGCGCTTGATGCTTTTTTTGTGAGTTTGATACAATTGAAAACGGCTCATGCACTGATCATGAAAGAAAAAGATGGTTTCTCAATTTTCGAATTTCCAACTAGAATGCTTTCAGTCTAAACATTTTGTCATATGGTAATGGGTTTAGAAACGGAAGGATCGCCCTCATGCACTGATCATGAAAGAAAAAGATGGTTTCTCAATTTTCGAATTTCCAACTAGAATGCTTTCAGTCTAAACATTTTGTCATATGGTAATGGGTTTAGAAACGGAAGGATCGCCCTATTCTAGCAACTTAAAAAGAGTCCCTCCTTTAGCCACAGGATGATCCTTTGGTGATCCTTATCAGGTAATGGGGTGAAAAATAGGTAGCATTTTAGAAGACACCCTCATCCGAGAAACTTGAAAAATCGCGGCTGTCAATTAAATAGCCAGTCGACCTATCAAATCATTCATTCATCCCGGAATTGAGCTTTGAACTCCAACATTAGCCGCTATTTTTCTCAGACATTTTTATGGTTTGTCGACTTAAACGTCGTGACTACATCTTATTCAAGCTGTAGTTACGACGTTGAAGCCGTCAACTAACCGTTTTTTGCTTTACTGTTTAATGCTACCAGCCATAAATTTTGCAAAACAGAGCCGTTTAAAATTGAAGCGTAACTTCCTGTGGGAGTCAATTGAAGGGGACAAAGAAGTAAGAGGGAGGCGCCATTGAATGGTCAATTGCTCAACTGATGGCCAAGCCCATCAACTCGATGCGTTATTATGAAAATGTTTGACCAGTAGCATACAAAAAAATGAGAATGGTTGGTTGGCGCCCTAAACGTCGTAACTAAAGCTTGAATAAGCTGTAGTTACGATAGTTTAGTCGCCAAACCATTACAAAAACTTAACAAAAATGGCGTCCAGTGACGGAGTTGAAAGCTGATATTCGGGCTGAATAAATGATTTGATTGGTCGGTTGATTCCTTGATTAACACCCGCGATTGGTCGATTAAGCGGTTATCGACCAAACTTTATCTTATTATTTTAAGTTAGGTTACCTTTAACTTTTTTTCCACACAATCCTGCTTTTTTTTACATTCTTCTAAGGTTTGGAAAAAAGGTTTGGAAAAAAGGTTTGGAAAACAAGCGATTTCTTCATTATTTACAATGTTTTAAACTGTTAAAGATTTCTTTGAATTTGGACCAGTCGAAGATTTAGTCATGTTTGAATGTGTGAATTAGACTTTTCGAAGAAGGAAATGATTCATTTAATGGGCCTAATTTTGTAAGAGATTTATTGAAGGGATACAATGAACGCCGAACTGACCAACAACGTTGCATATCATTGCTTCCCTTGCGACTTTTGTATAAATAAATGTTTGCACACAAGTTGCTTCCCGTGGTTTAAAAAAAAGATTGATTGATTGAATGGGGTTTAACGCCGCTTTTAACAGTATTTCAGTCATATCGAGGCGGCTGGAGCACCTAACAATGGATTCCAGGTATTTCTCACACCAGTACTACCACTACATCCTTTCCTAGCCTCCAGCTGCTATCCCACTTAGGTTTACGATTATCCACCCATTGGTGAGAGACAATTGTCGGAAAGAATATTTGCCGCCGCCGGGGATCGAACCCATGACACCCATGATTGAAGATTAGGAGTCTGGCGCGCTACCGACTGCGCTATGACGGCGGCTTTAAAAAAAAAAAAAAAAGAGAAATATAACCTATTGCCGGAAGAAGAAATTCAGATTGGTCCAAATTAGAGAAACTTGCATTTGATTACATGAAATTTCCGAAATCGATAAGAAGTCTTTGTCTTAAAGTATATGAAACATTGTGGACAATGAACAAATTGCTTGTTTCAAGCTGTTTCTTCGAAGATATTCTCGGGAATTATAAACAGAGAGGATAGATTTTGGATTGAGTTATTACTTAATTCTTACAAAGGCCGACAAAGCTTAAAAGTGCTTAATCCCTCCTAGTTTTTACATAATATTACAAAATATACATATTCATATATATCCAAAGTCTGTCAGCATGATTGGGTGGCACAGAACCAGTTGTAAATGGTGTATGTTGTCGCTGGTGATTATAACTGACCTCCGATAGAGCATTTCGACTTTTGTAAATATCCGACTACATTTGAGAGCACACTTGGGCCACAGGTCCCATTGTTTACTTTTTTCACATTTAACTGACCACAAACTTTGCAAAATAACGCCGGTTGATATAGAAATGGGAGTCCTTGTCGAAGGTCAATGGATGGGGTCAGCGATCCGTTATTTACTTGCTGCGGCTTTGGCAAACTACGCCTCCGATGTTTTAGGCTGTGTAAACGGTTTGTTTTGGATCCAATGACATTACACTATTTATTAAACCATTGCTGAAAGACTAGAATTAACATTTAACCATATTGCTGCCTTATTTCAATAACTTCAAAATATGTGAATTGCATTAAAACAACGCATGCCGAAGAAAATTTTTAACTAGGTTTAATGAAATCAGAATTATCAACGTTTTTCATTTTATTTGATTTTATCATTTTTATAATTATATATATTTTTTTGCGTAAAAGGGATGAAAACAGATTTTAAAAATTGTTAGAGAATTCAAAAGAATGTCTTAAATTTATAATCTAATATTTCTTTTGGGGGGATATTGCGTAGATCAACCGGTTCGAACTCCCACCTTTTTGAATAAAGTATGCACCATTGAGAACTGATCGGATTAACCACTTAGACCCCACGGCTAATTTGGGTCCTACATGAAAAGAACAGATACTAGTATTTATTCCTTTCAAATTAATACTTTAAAGGGAGAATATTAAATAATTCTGTTAAAACGTGAAACATGGCAGTTTCTGTTTATTTATATGCATACATATTTGCATTATCTAATTAAGTTTGTTCTCATCAACATACCCTATCTTCAAACCAAGGACTATCTTATTAGTGTCCTTCGAGACGCCCACTGTAAAAGGAAATAATAATGGAATATAAACTCCAAAATTGCATAACGTCTTTTGTCAGCAAGATTACTACCAAGGGTAGAGAAATTAGTCTGTCCTTACAACTTTGAATGCCTCGCACTGCACCACACTTTAGACACACGCACACACTTGTCCTAAACAGAAAGGGGGTGAAGTGAGGGAGTGGGAGAGAGAGAGAGCGGCGAAGGGAGAAAAAGGAGAGAGGGAGAGAGAACGGGAGAGAGGGAGAAAGGGGGAGAGAGAGAGGGGAGAGAGGGGGAAAAGAGGGGAGGGGAGAGATAGCGGGAGAAAGAGAGAGAAAGGGTGATAGAGAGGGGAAGAGAGAGAACGGGTGATAAGGTTGAGAGAGGGAGAAAGAGCGGGAGAGAGAGATCTGCTGACCAGGCTGGAGTGCGTATGAACTTCCATACCATACACGAAAATGAACAAAAATCTTAACTGACCTTTGCTGGGCTCGTCCTCCTATTCAAACGTTTGGTCCGTTTGGTCGTTAGTGAACTTTTATCGTCGACATTTATGGAAAGCATTTTGTTGGAGTTGCGTCTTTTATACAGCAAACAAACGATAAATTTCTAATTTTATGTCTTAGACTTCTTTCTTTTTTACAAAATAATGCCGTTAATTATCAGTGGGCGTGTTTGGGTAAAAAGAGTGACAAATGAAACATTGTTTGGGAAAGAAAAAGTTAGTTAACCCATTCCTACACAATCCCGCTTTTCGACGCCCAAAGGAAGTAAATCTTTAGAAAATAAAGAAATCGCCTATTACAAGCAATTGCTTCATTATCCACTATGTTTTCTCCCACCAAAAAGATAAAGGTAGCTAAGAATTTCATCAACTGAAAAATTGACCAGTCGCTGGCCCCTCCCACTTAGTCGTTAGCCTTGCCCATTGACTCCAACGGGAAGTCCCGCTTCCATTTTAACCGACGTTATTTTGAAAATTTAATTACAGTAGCATATAACAAAAATGTAGAATGGTTGGTTGGCGACATAAACGTCGTAGCTATAGCTTGAATAAGCTGTCATTACGACGTTTAAGTCGCTAAACCAGCAAAGAGGTTAACAAAAAGGGCGGCCATGTTGGAGATGAAATAAACAGGTTCGGGCTGAATATATGATTTGATTGGTCGGTTGATTCCTTGATTGACAGCCGCGATTGGTCAATTGTCACCAGGAAATTCTTTGAGTTTGGACTAGTGTAGAAATTTGTCGTTTGGTAATGGATTAAATGGATCTAGAATAAATTGGAATCACCCATGAGAGTAGAAGAAAGAATCATGTGTAGCCTGGTGTTGAGCCGTCACATAAAAAGAGGGGGCGTCTAGGAATGTTTTTTTTAAAAGACAAGAAGAAAGACAGATAAGAATAGGAGTAAACCAACTACAAAATGGAAATTTTTTAAACCTGTCAAAAATCAAATAAGCTACAGACAACCCTTTATAGTTGATTAGATTTTAAAATTTCGGTAGGACAAGCGATTTCTTCATTAGCCCCAATGTTTACAAATCTCTTGTTGGAGCGTAAAATTGGGCCTTGTGTGGAAAAGGGTAAAATCTAGTGAGGACAAAACAAAAAACAAAAAAGAAATGGGCTTAACGATCGAATAGACATTGATTTAGGATTTTCCTGATTCAAATTTCAGAAAAAGCCAGAGTTTCTTCCCTCGTCAGTCCTCGTATGCTCTTTCGCACTTCCAGATGGTCCCGTTTGACATGACAGGTCACATATCCGTAGCAATAATGTGACTAGATCAACGACGCTCCGGACATGAGACCTAAAACGGTTCTTAACCCTTATCATGCTGAATAAAATCCTTTAAAAAACATACAATAAATTATATATACATTTTCGGATTAAAACATCAAACAGATGCTGTAGACTAAGACTAGATTGCACATATGTGCAGGCTGATCGTAGTCTTAACCTCCTGCTAAAACAGGTATATTCCGTGTTCAGCATGAATAGGGTTAACAGGAACTTCAAAAATATGTGGAATATAGATCAATCAGAGGTTAATCGAGGCAGTACGTGCATTTTGAAATGAACATATGATCGGTTAGAATGACCGTCCAAAATCTAGTCCAGTGCCGCCTTCGTAGCGCAGTTGGTAGCACATCAGACTCTCAAATCTTCAGTCATGGGGTTTCATCGGTTCGATCCTCGGCTACGACATTTGTCTCTCACTAATGGGCGCATAATCGTAAACCTAAGTGGGATAGCAGTAGCTAGGAAAGGATGTAATGGTAGTATTTGTTATAGATATATCAGATATCTATTGTTAGGTGCTCAAGCCACTGCGATATGACCGAAAAATTGTTAAAAAAGCGGCGTTAAATCCTATTCAAACAAACAAACAAATAAACCAAATACATTAAGAAGTTCCAACCTTAACCATTGCCATGCTGAAAAAATCCGTACGCAGGATTGCATTAAAATCAAAGGGATAACAGCACTGGAATATCTGATATTGTGCATCATTATTTTCTGTTAATTAATTTTAATTTCAACTCTGAAATTAGAATACCAAACAAATGGTTTAGACTAAGATCTGACTGCACATATGTGTGGGCCAATCTTTGTCTATACCTCCTGCCAAAGCAGTGGTATCCCAGGTTCAACACAGTAAGTCTTAAGTCGCAATGTCCGGTAAGTTTTGATAGGGTCAGTACTCTTCTTACTTTTTAGGATGGTTGACGGGACACCGATGAATGTTTGATGATTTAATTAAGAGATGAATAGAATATTTTTTGTTTTCATGGAGGTATGAACCGAAAAAACTAATCCCACTGTATGAATACGCGAAGCGGATTCATACATGAGTGTGATAAGGTTTTTCGGTTCATACCTTCATGAAAACAAAACAAAACAAAATAGATATTCTCTTCATTTCTTATAATTTGATAGCAACGAGCGAAAAAAGCAACAACTTTACAAATTTTGATACCTTTTTGTATGGGACTATTTTTTTGCGGAAGCATACAAAATGACTGCGTACACATTTTTTTCATGGAGTTATGAATATTTTTTTCGGTGAATAGACCGCCCGTTTTTGATAGACGAAACTAAATATTAAATCATTCTACTTTATAAGTAGAAAGCGACCCAGTGTTTTGGTAAGCTTGAAATTGGCATTAAAATTGAATATTTCAATAATTGGTATTTTAATGATTTATATCTTAGCTATTACACTGCCCAAGCCTATAATCTCCTCTTTCACTTCAATAAAAAAAGGAAGCCTTGGAGATCGAAAACTTTGAAGGGGGGGGGGACTTAATATTTTCCGTAACACCTAGATGATTTTAATCCTTGTCATGCTGTATAAATAACCTTAATGAACTGCTGTCAAATCAAAGGGCTGAAAGCACTGATAGAACTTGTTGTTCAAAAATTAACTTTCTTTAAGAAATCAACTTCATAAACAACCCTGATAGGAAAAGTACAAGCAGGAGGTGTAGACTAAGATCAGCCTGCACATAAGTGCAGACTGATCTTAGTCTACACCTCCTGCTAAAACCGGAATATTCCGGGTTCAGCATGACAAGGGTTAAATTCAACACCTCTTTCAGAATAAGTTGAATGCAGTTGTTACAATATGTTTGGCTTTTTTTTAAAACTCCTCTGGCCGGTGCCATTAGATTATCTATTATTATTTGCTGAAATAATTTTTTGGTGAATGCCTACCACATTTCTTGGAATAGTCTCGATTCATTCAAAAAAGGCCCTCATGTAGGAGATACATTCCATATATGGTATAAATTAGATCTTTGAAAATCTTCTCTACAACCGCGTTAAGTTTTACCAGCAAGAACCAAAATAAAAAGCCATACACGAAAAGTACATTTCGTCGGTGCGCGAGCAAAATGTCGTAACTTCAGCTTTATTTTGCTCGCGCACCGACGATGTATCTTTCGTACACTTTAATTGTCAACCTCTCCCAAAGAATGAAGCCTCAACGTATTTATTTGTTCCATTTAAAACCAGATTTTCTCATTTTGTGACCATCATAAAACGCTGAAATGTCGAAATAAATGTTAGGTGGTGTATCTTCTCGTTAACTTCGCTGAAAGGTCATCGCCATAGAAAAAGTCTTCTGTCAGTTAAATTGATCGATTGGTTGAATTGGGTTATCGCCACTTATAACAGTATTTCAGTCATAACGCGGCGGCTGGAGCTCCTAACAATGGATTCCTGGTATTTCTCAAGCCATTACAGCCACTACATCCTTTCCTAGCCTCCAGCTGCTATCCCACTTGGGTTTACGATTATCCACCCATTGGTGAGAAACAAATGTCGGAAAGGATATGTGCCGCCGTCATGGCATCCAATGATTGGAGATTTGGAGTCTAATGCGCTACCGGCTGCGCCATGACGTTTGCACTTTGTCAGTTAAAATTCGGCTTGTTGTCGCAACCTTATCAAATATTACAACGATCTATTTATAATTAATGGATCGCAGATGTCGATCAAGGAAACTGGATTGACCAATTAGATTCTCCATTTTTACCGAGAGAGAACGTTGAACATGAATAAGCTGTAGTTACGACGTTTAATTTGCCAAACTATAAAAATGTTTCACATAATTGCCTGTCCTTGTTGGAGTTCAACGTTCACAACAGCTTATTCAAGCTTTAGTTACGGCGTGGAGAACACAAACAGACCATTGTATTTTTTGTTTCACATAAATGGTCATAAACAAAGAAATACATGTAAATTATATAAAACATTTGTGTAAAAGGGGAAAATAGTGGTTACAAACAATTTCTCATTGTGCGCATTATGCTATTCTAATTTTTTTCTTTCAGGATTCGTGCAATAGTCTGTTGTATGTTATAGTGTCAGTTTTAGTAATTGTGAGAGACCTAACTGTCGTAACTACATCTTGAATTAGTTGGATTTACGATATTTCGATAGCAACAGAGGTATGTTGACGATATACAGATAGAAACCGCAGTATTAGAAGAAGGGACAACGACTTCCCCAGTTTACACATCCAAACCCTAATTATTCGGAAATAAATCGTATGCAAATAAAACCAGCTATTGTGCAGACCGATGGTTTTGCCAAGGAAAGCTTTGATATTCATTCGGCAAATATCATCAAAAGTCGGATGCAGATCAATACCGATACCCTGAAAGGAAGAAAATCTAGATACGGTATGCCGTAGGTTTGCTTCTAAAACCTCCTAGCTACAACCTTTTTCAAGATGCTATTACGAGGTTTCAGAATTAAATCGATCTATAAGGACCAGTAGTTTGCATGTTGTTGTCGGTCGACGGAACTTGTAAAAAAGTCTGGGGAGGTGGCGTGATCGGGGGGGGGGGGGGAAGAGAATCTAGCATTTTACTATGTTTGCAACTTCTTATACGACACCCTAACAAACACAGCGATAAGCTGTATTTACGACGTTCTGAGGCGTTTTGTTTGCGAAACGACCACGTGGATGTCCGGTAAGGTAGAATAAACTAATATTGTCCTTAAAACAATTTCAAAGCGAAAAATATATATCCGAAACAATCTGATCAGCGTCGACAGTCTTCGTTTTTCAGAGATGTCCTTCTTTTAATGTCAAGTCTTGCAGACACGTCAACCCATTACCAGACGAGAGGCTTTTAGACTGGTCCAATTTGAAATAAGTTGCAGACGACAATTTAAACTTTATGAAATTTTTAGATTTTTTTTTGCACTTTCTTCATTTTACACAATGTTTTCCCAATTGGTTTTCTTGTGGGTGTCAAAGCGTCCCTGTGTACGCCCTATCTCTCCTACTCTCTCTCTTTCTACTCTCCCTCTCTCTCTCTCTCTCTTCATATCTCTCTCTCTCTCTCTCTTCATCTCCCTCTCTCTCTCTCTCCCTCTCTCTCTCTCTCTCTCTCTCCCTCTCTCTCTCTCTCTCTCTCTCTCTCTCTCTCTCTCTCTCACACACACACACACACTACAAGAATTTTCCTGTTTACAGTCTTTCTCTGAAACAAAAATTAAAAAGAATGAAAAATTTCGACATTATGTTGAAATCATGATATTTAATCGTAATGCCAGATATTTCAGAATTCATTTTCCTCGTTTTTTCCACACACGATTTATGACGTTGTTGAACCGCGAGCACTTGATTCAGTAAAACCTGCGCTAAACTAAAATTTCTCCACAAACTGTGACTATATGCCGTCGCCCACGATCGTTTTTTTTTTTTTTCATATATATATGATACTGGCATCTTTTCCATGTCAACCACGCAAGTTTAATTGCCTATAGCCGAAGGGGACTTTAGGTTTGCTATCGGACCGTCAGTCTGCGACTCTGTACAACCGAAAATGACGTCGCCCTTTATCGTTTTTTTATTATTATTATTATTAGTAGTAGTAGTAGTATTAGAGGATAATCAACTGGTTATTCAAGATATGAAAAAAATATTTTACAAGGATGCGTTGTTAGGCGTTGAAAAAACGAGTGTTCATATCTGGATTAACCAGTTGATTATTCTATTTAATATATACCTTATTATTTTATTTTCTTATTAAATTATCGAAACCGATCTTTTTGATAGAGAGAAGGGCTATTGAAAAAAATGCGGATGCATACATGATTAAAGATTTATTACAGAGAGTGAAACTGAAAAGTGTTATTGTCACTCCAAGGTATATAATAAAATAGCGTCTTTGTCTATCCGTAAATTCGTTCGTTAATCACACAAGTTTAACTGACGGAGGGCTAAAAACGCACACCGACCTCCGATCGAAAAAGTTCGACTTAGATATATGTTACTTCGAAAAGTTTATGATCCGTAACGTGCAAAAAGAAAATTGAATGGTTGGTTGGCGAGCTAAACGTCGTAACTACAGCTTGAATAAGCTGTAGTTACGACGTTTAAGTCGCCAAACCAATAGCGAATACTTCACATAAATGTCGATAATTGTCGGAAATCAAACTTCACTCCCGGTCTTAATATATTTTTTCATTGGTCTAATTTATTCCAGCCGCGTAGAAATACTTGCGAAAGGCTTTCTGTAGCCTTTTCATACGTTTTATGTATATATTCTTCTGGTGGAATAAACACAGATATCAAGGTAATATTTTCCTGATTGAACAACATAAATGTCAAGGTCACAGTCCTCTGGAAGGTAAACACAAATGTCAAGGTAAAATTCTTCCGATGGATTGTCACAATTGTCAAGGTTGCATTCTTCTAGTGGAATAACACAAATGTCGAGGTCATATTTTCTCTTCGAATGCCAAAAATTTGACTTGGTTATTCTTGTTTCCGTAATGAATACTCGGTTGTGCCTGTAGCGATATGACTTACGTCAAAGACAAGGGTCAGGGTTGAAGGTCAAATTCACTATTCAAGGCAATTAGAATTTTATGGTGCCTCAATTGAAGCAACAAAATTGACACTGTTTAGAACAGAACAGAACAGAAATTTTATTCAAGATAACGACTTGAACACGTATGGTTCATCGTCGATATACAAAACATTATACAAAGCATACATGGGTATAAACACACTTAACAGTATGAATTACAATGTATATGTGGAAATAATGAATAATGTAGGGGTCTTATTATGATTAGATTTGCATAGCGTCTGTTTTCTAAATTAATTCCAAATTTGTGATATGTAAATTATTAATTACCCGTTGTCGATATTCAAGTTTTGTATTCGCTTTTCGTTTGCTTTTATAGAGTAAATACCAATTCCGTTTAGAATTTTAATGTTTTCTGAATTTAAAAGTTCTATTAATTTTTTAACGCTTGGCCTCTCGTAAAAATATTTTTTGATGTATAAAATTCTCAAATCCCTGTAAGCCGGACAGATTAACAGAAAGTGAAATTCATCTTCAATTTCATTCAGATTACAAAGTGAACAAATTCTTTCGTTTCTAGCAATATTTCTATGTCGTCCGCTTTCAATGTTTAATGTATGAGCTGAAAGGCGCAATTTCGCCACAGCGTTTCTATAAGAAGCAATTTTCATTTTATCTAAATATAAAGAAAAAGAGAAACTGTCTTTAAGATTTTTGTATACGAATAAAGAAGAAAGATTATTTATATCTTGAAACCACTCATTTATGTATATATCAATCAATCTATTTCGAAATAATGGAATGAAAATTTTAGAGTTAACAGATGCTGGAAACAACCAAACATCGTAGAACCCGGATTTTTGTAGAAGTTCTTTTACTTTAAACGTCCATAAATTTTTATTGTTTAAATTTTCCATTTCCTTTAATACTGTTTGAAGAATGCAATTAGAAGTTTTCTCTACTGAAAACAAATTTAAAAAGTATTTTATTATTCTAACTTTCATATTTATGTGTAGTGGAAATCTCCCGAATTCTCCGTAAAAAGCCGAGTTACAGGTTGAGGGTTTAACATTTAATATTCTTTTCAGAAATTTTCTGTGGATTCTTTCAATAAGCTCGCTGGTGATAAAACCCCAGACCTCGCTAGAATAATAAATGATTGACGCAACAAATGAGTCAAATAAATGAAGTAGTATTTTTATCGGAATTTCTTTATTTTTAGTATTTGGTGTAAATCGCTTAATGCACGAGTTGCTTTTCCTAATAAGGTTTTAATGGCATTATTGAAATTTCCGTTTGTACTAAAAACTAAGCCTAAGTAATTGAATGTATCAACAATTTCTATATTAATTCCTGAATATGTAAAGATAATATCATCTAGTTTTTGTCTACATTTACGAAAAATCATAATTTTTGTCTTTTGAACATTAACTTTTAATTTCCATTTCTCACAATACTTTTCAAATGCTAATAACAGCTGTTGTAATCCTGTAGGGGTGTCGGAAATTAACACTGAATCGTCTGCAAAAAGTAAGAGATAAATTGATAATTGTCCCAATGAAAAACATTCTGTTGTATGTTGTTGTAAAAACATCTCTATATCGTTAACAAAGAAGGAAAATAAGAAAGGTGAAAGCGATTCACCCTGTAACAATCCAACGTCACAGTTATATAGATCTGAAATAGAATTCATGTGTTTGACACATAGTTTTACATCATTATATATTGAGCGAATAACGGTAAATAGCTTACCTGAAACATTGTTTTGAATAAGTTTAAACCAGAGTCCGTTACGGTATATAGAATCGAAACATTTTTCTAAATCTATAAAACAACAATATAGTTTTTTCTTTTCAATAAACTGTTTTTGAATAAAAGAATTTAAGATAAAAATTGCATCGACTGTACTATGTTTGGCTTTAAACCCGAATTGGGCATCACTTAAAACATCATATTTAGCTGACCATGTATTAAGGCGTTCATTAATTAATGACGTAAATAGTTTGGAAAAACAACTTGTTAAAGTAATACCTCAGTAATTAGAGGGATCGGAGTGATCTCACTTTTTGTGTATCGGTATAATTAATCCCTTCGACCATGAGCTAGGGAACGATTTTTTGTTCAAAATGTAATTAAATAATTTCAAAAGAGGCTGTTCTAGATGGTCGATACACTCTTTAAAATATTCATAAATTATGTTGTCAGTAGAACATGCTTTATTTGTTCTAAGTTTTTTGACACATTTTCTCAGTTCAATAGATGTAAAGGGTATATCTAATTCTTCATAAATGCATTCAAAATTTTCATTAGAGTCGAAATC
This sequence comes from Fragum fragum, assembly GCA_946902895.1. Classification (NCBI taxonomy): domain Eukaryota; kingdom Metazoa; phylum Mollusca; class Bivalvia; order Cardiida; family Cardiidae; genus Fragum; species Fragum fragum. The sequence goes on from OX336378.1 coordinate 12,857,037, forward strand.
GATCAAAAATGATTCACACTCATCATCTTCTTGTTGATTTAAATTGGATGATAAACCCTTTCGAGAAAGGCCGATCTATTTTCCCTAAACCTTGCCGTGCTGAATAAGATCTGTTTCATTTCAATCAAAGGACTGTGAGTACTGGACGCTCTTACAGATAACTAATATTTCTTTAGACAATTAATTTTACGAATAAACGCTGCTCAACAGGGACAGGCAGGTGTAGACTAAGATAAAATTGAAAGTATGTGCAGGCTGATCTTTGTCTATGCCTCCTGCCAAAACGGGAACATTCCGGTTTCAGCATGGCAAGAGTAAAGATACGTTGAAAAGAAAAACAATGTTGTCTTGTCGGCTCACATCGGCTCGAATCGGCGGTGTACAAATTTGCAAAATAATTCCGACTCTCCGATTGGTGGAATTAAACGACAAAAATTGCGTCCAAACCGTCATCCGGGGTTCTTGTTTTATGCCAGTTAGATGTGACAGATTTACTTTAGTTTCGAAAAATTATATTGCATTTCTAGGAAATGAACAGTTTTACATTTCCCAAATGATGAATTATACCATCAATTAATGTGAAGGACTTTCTAAGCGTTGCCATAACAGAGGCCAAATACCTTCATCTTAAACCATTCCCACACTATCCGACTTTTTCGGCTCCCCAAGAAAAGAAATGTGGAAAACATTGTGGACAATAAAGAAATTGCTTGTTACAAGCAATTTCTTCAATGTCTACATTTTTTCTATCCTAAAACACTTATATATTTACATATTCATCATTTCAACTTGAAATTTAAATACACACACACACACATACGCACACACACACATACGCACACACACACACAGACACACACACACACACACACACATATTATGTAAATTCATACTTGAAATTGTCATCTACAACATCTTCTTATTTTGACCAGCCTAACTTTTTGGCGACATGTAATGTGTTAAAAACAGTTGTCAGAAATGATATTTGAGCATATTATATGAGTATATTTAGAACATTAACCACCCTTCAACAATTTTGTTACGATCCAAATCACGTTATTGTTAATTGTCGTTGTGACATCGTCACTTACTACTTAACCAATTCCCACTCAGTGACGCATTTAAACGCTCTCTCAATATAAAACTTTGGAAAAGATTGTGTAAAATGAAGAAATTGCTTGTTTTCAATCCAAAAAGACCAAAAAAAAATTAAAGATTTCATCAACTGACAATTATTGTATGCAACTTCTTTGAATTTGGACTGGTGTAAGATTTTATTGTGTGGGAATGGTTTAAACTTCCTTCGTCGAAGTGAAACTGGCCGATCATTGACCCGCCTAGTGAACATGAAAGATTGACTGAGGCGATATACGAAATAATTTTGTAAAATTCGTTAACAGGGACATAACGTAAGAGGTATTTTCTTTCGTTGGTTAAAGAACTCAACATCGTTACCACATCTTGAATAAGATATAGTTGAAACGATTGCGTCATCAAACCATCAAAAACGATCAATATTAGTGTTGGAGTTCAACGTTCTCTTCCGGTCTAAATAGAGAATTCGATTGGCCGATCGACTTTTGATTGACAGCGGCGATTAGTCAAGTCTGGTCCCTTTAAAAAAAGATCTGTATTTTTTTTCCGAAATGTTTATTAATCACAATAAGTGATTCCAGTATTTTCAGTCCTTTGATCTTTAAAAGCAATTCTGAAGAGAAATATATCGATCATAAAAAAGGGTAAAATGTTATACGAAAATTGTTCATAATGTATAGGAAACGAACCATTATTTTCTCCATGTGTAACGGCTATTGAAAGATCTAAAAACGCCGAAAATTAAGAAAAACAAAAAGTTAGACACAAGTCCCTTGAATGGGCACATCTTTAGCTTTGAAATATCGTAATTTGGTGGTGATTACATGAAATACCGTTTAACCCTTTCCTGTTTTTCAATATTTTAGACTCGCCAAAATTCAAAGATTTGCTGACAAAAATTTAAAGAGAATTTAATTTAAATAGCAGCCGCTCAGTTGGGTAGAAAATCTTGTAACAAGCAAATTCTTCTTTTTCTACATTTTTTTTCTTAATTATAAAGTCACAGTGCCGTAAAAAACAGGCACGGATACAGGAAAGGGTTGCATTATAGAAGCTCTTAAGAAAATTATTCTAGACTTTCACAAGGTTCACCATTACGTCTTTGGGCGAGCAAAATCTCGTGAATACAGCTTTATGTAAAATTAGTTTCAAAAGTTCATTGAAATTTCTCAAGACATTTTTAGATTTGGCTCTCTGTTATGGTAGTCTTATACAATTAGACGCTTGTTGCATTCTTTGTGAGTTTGATACAATTTAACCCATTACAACTCAATCCTTCCTTTTTACGCCTCTTAAGAAAAAAGCTTATGAAAACATTGTGGAAAATGAAGAAATTGCTTGTATCAAGCAATTTCTTCATTATCCACAATGTTTTCTATATCCGAAATGATGAAAAAGTTCAAAATTCTATCAACTTGAAATTGTTATCTGCAGCTTCTTTCAATTTGGACCAGTCTAAAATTTTGCTGTGTGGGAATGGGTTAAAACGGCTGATGCACTGATCATGAAAGATGGTTTCTCAATTTTCGAATTTCCAACTAGAATGCTCTCAGATATTTGCAAGAAGGTCACTAATCTGATTTTGTATTGAAAATGACTGTTCATAATTCAAAAAAGGATAAAGAAAGAACAGAAGCAAATATTTCGCTTTACGAGACGCCAAAGTACAACCCGAGTTGAACCAGATTTCATCGGGTAAATACGTTATCTGTCGGTTGCACCGAAAATTGTCTTATTTGTGGCTTACGCCGGCAATTCAGTCTTTATCGACATTACCCGAATACAAATGACCTCAGCCGATACATTCCGATTTTATAATGTTGGGCACTGGCAATATATCACGTTGAACTAAATTTATTCCTTTCCTGTTTAGCATAATTTTAGACCTGTCCAAATTCAAAGGTTTTGCACACGAAAAGTTAAAGTTGATTTTATTTGAAAAATAACCATTTCGTAGGGTAGAAAATATTGTGGAAAAAAAAAAAAGAAATTGCTTGACACAAGCAATTTCTTCTTTTTCCACAATGTTTTCTCAATTATAAAATTACAGGGACGTAAAAACCAGGGATTAACCAGGAAAGGGTTAAAGTGACTTAAGTGGATTTAACACGAAAAAAATTACATTAATAACTATTGAACAAGCATGTCATTTTCCTATATCCAATTTTCATGAAATCTGTTAAAGAGCAGGTTTAAGAGTATACAAGAAATAAGAAGACGCATAAAGGGAATTGCTTTTTCATTATTAAACAGCCAAATATTTAAATACCAGACTTTGACTGACACCGTCATAGCTCTCGTCTATCTTGTTTTGCTTATAATGTTGATATATTACCCTCTTGGCGATCAATTGAAAGACCTGTTTTAGCTACATTCGCAAAATGATTCGATAAAAACGTTCATTAGAACGCGACTAGACTTCAAGCCAAATGACAACATTTTCAATAGAACAAACGCGTATTGAATTAAAGAACTTAGTTGATGAAAGCCTTTCACAGCGCATGTCAAGCGGTTTAAAGAGAATTGGCTTTTTACCTTCTTATCTACTCCCTTTGGTTACTCCGATTTTTAACGGGGCATGCGCAGAAATAAATTCATTTGAACTTTATAAATAAACCGTTAAATAGTTCCTAACGCGTTTGTTTTCTGGAAAACGGGGATATCCATCACGGCTTTAATTTCGAGACATTCTTTGAACTGTGCAAACGAGATTTTTAACAAAATAATTAATTCGAAATCGATCAAATAAGAGAGAATTTATATTAAATTCTGTGCTCCATTTTTTTTCATTTGAACAAGATTAATTTGCGACAGAATCTTAACGAGGATTTTTCAATTCCGAAAGAAATAAGAAGAGACGATCGAAGGAAGTATGGTTTTGACAAAAGAAGCAATAAAAGTGTATTTCCTCTCGACTGTTCTTGTCGTGATGTTGGTTTGCCTTGCGAGCGGTGCGTCCATTGAGGAGCAACATGTAAAGAGAAGCAAACGACAGGTAAATCTGATATATTGTATTTATTACGTGTTGTTTTCATATAAATAATTGACAATTTTCTTGTCGTCGTTATATCTGTCATTTAAGAGATGAATATAAAATATTTTATTTTCATGGAGGTATGAAACGAAAAAACTGATCTCACTGCAAGAGTACGCGAAGCGGATTCATACATAAGTGTGACTAGGTTTTTCGTTTCATACCTCCATAAAAACAACAACAACAAAAAAATATCTTCATTTCTTATAATCTGATAACTTCAAGCGAAAAACCCCAAATATTTTACATATATTTATACATTTTTTATCGAATTAATTCGTGTGCAAGTATACAAAATAGCTGCGTGCTCAAAATTTTGTTCATGAAGGTATGCTTTTTTTTCGATCAGTCAGAACGCTCGTTTTTGATAGACGAAACTGAAACTGAATAATTTGTATATAACGTCTTATCAAACGTTGTTATTATATTTTGACGAAGTTAGACTCCATCCTGAAAAAGGAAAGAAAAAAGCAATGTACCTCCATTATCTTTGAGATATACTTCAATAATTTGATCATGCAATATATAAAGATCTGTATTAGAATCAAAGCGAGTGCATTTATATGAATTAAGTAAGCTGATAGATTTACGTAAAATTTTATTCAAAACGGTATTCCTGCAACTGTATTTTCGTTTGATAGAGTACATTTTCCTTATATGAAGGATTTCAAATTACCGCCAAGTAATTCGGTAAATTCAAACGGAAATAAACATTTAAAGAAAAATGTTTTCAGTTTCATGTACAAGCCCACGAGGCAAGGTAAATCGACTGCAGAAAACTCGATTGCCAATTCGGCAATTTAACATTACTTCGTTGTAGTTTTTAGTGGGTTAAAGTCACAAAACACTTTTGATTGCGTTTTTTAAAATCAAAGTACTGAAAGTGCTGTAAGCTAGGAAAGCATGGTTTTGTCAATGAATCATCTTTGTCAAAGGTTATCATGATATATAAACGGGGTTAACCCTTTCCAGTTTTTGAAATTTTAGACAGTTTCAAATTGAATTAGATTTTAGACGACGATGAAAAATTGGGTAAAGTTTGAAATAAAAATCATCATAATTGGACTTGGAGAAAATATTGTGGGAAAAGAAGAAAATGCTTGTTACTAGCAATTTCTTCTTTTCCACAATGTTTACTCACGAATAAAATCACAGAAATGTTAAATCCCGGGTTTGTACAGGAAAAGGTCTAAGTATCCCAAGAGTTAAATGGCATGCTTTTGAAGGAGTTCTCTCCAATTAAAAAAAAAAATAAAAAAAATAATGTGGCAATATACAAAGCAGTGCGCACAGTGAAGACTCTGATCAGACTCATTTTGAACACGATATGCCCAAGTAAGCCAAAAATACATAGAACATGAGCTTGCAGGCAGAGTTTGCAATATATCTGAATACTTAAGAACTACATTTTATGGCGTAGGCACTCTATGGATTTAGTGGTTAAGCCTCCAGTGGTCGTTTGCACTCAATGGACTCTGAGAAGACAAAAAAAAAAAAATGTCTGGTAACTTAAGCTACCAAAGCTGACGCTTTGCTAGCTAAGAATAGAATATCATCCCTACCTTAATATGCATGAAGTCTTAGAGTAATACCAGGCATCAAATGCATACAGTAAAACTTGTATTAAGCGACCATAATAGATGGCTGCTAAATAGAGTGGTCGCTTAATACACTTTATGTAACACACAAGAATGAAGGATTTGATTACATATACACTGTGCAAATGTTTGCAGAATGCTCACCTGAACCTATATTGGCAAAACTCATTACGATCGTCTTATTGAAAAAATTCTAATGGGTTCCAACAACATAGAATTTAGATCCTATATTGTTTGAACTCATTACAATTATCTCATAGAGACTATCTATTTAGTTCCAAAACAACATAGGATATATTTACGTCATTGAAAGGTTTGGCATTATATTTCTATTTTTTGAGATCCTTTGTTTTTGAAAAAGGGGATTTCTGATTACGATCGCTTAACGTGCTAAATGGAAGTGGTTGTTTAAAAGAGGTGGTCGCTTAAGCAAGATTGGTTGTATATTCAAATTATCGAGAACTTCTTCGAAAGTATGCTGTTTAACCTATTCAAACTCAATACTGTATTTTTACTCATCTCTGGTAAAAAGCTTTGGAAAAATATTATGGACAATGTCCACTTGAAAAGTTCTTCTACTGACAAATATTTTCTGAATTCCACCAACTTGGAAATGTCGTCTGCACCTTCTTTTAATATGAATCAGTCTAAGATTCTGTCATGTTGTTATGGGTTAACTCCTGGGTAACTTTAACCACGTTTATCTATCATGATAACCTTTGATTATACAAAACCATGCTTTGCTAGATTACAGTTCTTTTAACGACTAATGTGGGAAAACCCGTCATGAGCATTTTGACATATCGTTTGCCTTTTCTGACAGCGGATTTCTTTCAGGGGGGACCCAAAATAAAATCCATTTGTCAAGATCGATACCAAAATGTCAAAGATAAGTTCATAAATACATGTATATTATGGGACATTTGTGTAACATTTTACGTTGACGAGAATTAAGATGTAAAGGTGTTACTGAATTTTCACTGTTAGTGAATGTATGGTGTACCGTTTCGGTCAAAAATTTAAAATCACGATTGCACGCGTAAATAATGTAGGTACAAGCGAAAGATTTAACTGTGCGCGCTCAAAATTTGATCGTGCACGCGTAATTTTACGCGTACACTTTCATTAGTCTAGCGAGCACGCTTAAAACTGACAATCTTCATTTTATGCCTTTAACTGTAATTCTATTTTTTTTTAAATTTTTTTTACAAACTATATTATTGTAAAAAGTACTTGTACTTATTACTGTAATAAACTGAATTGAATTATTATTTTATGCAAACACGCACTTTTTTAGCGCGCGTTTGTGGATGAATCTACAATTTTTTACGCGTGCTTTACTGTGTTAGGGTTGATTTTGACACATGTAGTACACCACATGAGCCTGGTGAATTGTTGTTTGAAATTCCAGAATATATCTAAAAGATTTAGATCGCAATTCGTTAAAGCGTCTTTTGACAGTTGCATCCTGTTAAAAAAAAAGTTTTTTGTCTGAATGAAGCGTGTATTGTAACGCTATATTTAATCGCGTGTCCATTTATTTGTTGTATTGTATATGGACTGAGTACTTCTGACGATTTGTGCGCTTCAGTTTAAACCTTCAAGCAAACTTACCCAGGAACAACTACTGCCAATCTGAAATTAGGGTGACCAATCAACAATTTCATTCGGCTCGGGTCTGCGATGTAATCTTCGATGTTAATGAAAACCATCATTACCAAGCAACAAAATTTTAGACTGGTCCAAAGTCAAAGACGTTGCCGACGACTGTTTTTAGTCGGTGGAATTTAAATCTTTCTTGTCTTTTCAAGTAGGAAACATTACGGATAATTAAGAGATTGCTTGCAACAAGCAATACCTTCATTTTCCACAAGTTTTTTCAAGCGTATTTTGCCCCAGGGGTGTTAGAAAGCTTTATTGTGCTGTAATGCGTCCCCAAACAGATTTTACAGCGACACCGCTCCGAATAATTTTTTCCGGCTGAAACTCATTTTTTTTTAGTTTTCATTTGAAGATGAAGAATTTATTTTTTCGTTACCCCTTTCGCGAATTTTTTCAGAGTGATTAAGTTTAAAGTTCATACCCCAATGAAAACAAAACAGAAAAATATTCTCTTCACATCTAATAATTTAATGACATCAAATTACACCAAGCAATAAAAAGCAAATCTAGTTTTGTGTAAAGTTTTAGATCGCACAAGCATAAAGAATAGTTGCGTGCTCAAATTTTGGTTCATAGAAGTATTTATTTCTATTTTATTCGACCATTTATTTAACATGCGGACGTAATATGGGATAACTGCCCACAAAATTTAAATGAAGCGCTCGACAAAATTCAGATAGAATGTGCAAGAATCGTGACTGGTTGTACCAAATTAGCATCACTCGAAAATCTAGAAACTGAAGCAGGTTGGGAATCTCTGCAGGATAGGAGAACAAAACATGTATATGACATATATGATATTACATTTCATAATGGTCAAAGGCTTAAGTCCAGATTATTTGAATTCATTAGTGCCACCAACTGCTGGCAGCACAACATCGTATAGCCTACGCGGTTCACAAAATTATCGAGTTCCACAGTGAAGAACAGAACTTTTTAAAAAGTCATTTCTTCCCTATACAATTGAGGAATGGAATAAACTACCGATTCAAATCCGTAACCAAATCTCATTGTCGCGTTTTAAAAGTTACCATAATCAAAACAAACCAAGTCCCAACAAGGTGAAAGAAAGTTACAAGTAATCCATACACGAATAATAAATCATTGTATCTCTCTTAATTAGCATCTATTTGACAAAACGTTTTTATTTTTATCATTATATAGAAGCGTATATGTTGAATAGCTTTTATTACGAGAGCATATCCCTTTGCACGACTTCTCTTTATAAAAAAACATCATGGTTAGACATTCTATTTTTTTTCTAATATAGTTTTTCAGAAGACTCAAGGTACTACCGTCTACAACAAATGGAAAGGAACTTTATGAGCTTAAGCTTCCGTTCTAATCCATTTTAAATCAAATATCTTTATATATTATGTAGTCTCATTGTATCTTGATATGAATACAATATGTTTAAACCAAAAAAATATTGTTGATTCGGCTCTCTGTAATTGTGGTATGGCCGAAACGAGCGAACACTTTTTTCAAATGTTCAGACTATGATACTGTTAGGAAAAGTCGTTTAAACTCTCTTTCAGAATTTGATAGCATCGACATAACCATGCTTCTTTTTGGAAAAGATGGTTTGAGTTACCGCGACAATGAAAAGAACTTTATCCGCGAAAGTAAAAGATTTTCGCAATGATATTATTCTTGTTCCAATCTCGGTTGATAAGTAGAATGCTAGTGCAATATTGTACTAGTAGAACACAAACTATCAAATTTCAAATGAACACACCCTTGTCTTACTTCTTCCATTACTCTTCCTTACTTTTTAGTCCTCTCCTCTTACTAAACCTGCATTGTTATAACATTAATTTTTTTCTTTGTTTATATACTTATAATTTAATTTATAGTTTCGCCTATCAAAAACGGGCGTTCTGCTTGGTCGAAAAAAATATTCATATCTCCATGAACAAAAATTTGAGCTCGTAGCGATTTAGTATACTTCCGCACTAAATAGTCCCATAGAAAAAGGCATCGAAATTTGTGACGTATTAGCCTTCTTCGCTCGATGCTATTAAATCATAAGAAATTAAGAAAATATTTTTTGTTTTCATGGTGGTATGAACCGAAAAACCTAATCACACTGTATGAATCCGCTTAACGTATTCATACAGTGTGATTAGATTTTTCGATTCATACCTCCATGAAAACAAAAAATATTCTCTTCATCTCTTAAATGGCTTGCACTCATACGATGTCATCTTTATGGAAAAGAACTCTAAACGCTTTGCTTTCGCTCTGATCTAATTTGCTGTAAATTTAGATTATTGAAAAACAAGGGCCGTATGAGGTAGAAAATATTGTAGTAAAGAAGAAAGAATGATTTGATTGGTCGATTGATTATTTTTACAACCAAATAACCAATCGACCAATTAAATCATTCATTTGAACCGGATTTCAACTTTAAACTCTGACATTGGTCGACATTTAGTTGGTTCGGCGACATAAACATGGTAACTAGAGCTTTTTTGCTGCGTGTTATTGACCGTAAATTTTGTAGAATAAAATCAGTTAGCGTTATTTGCATAAAACACTGTCACACACTCACAAAATAAATCAACATGTATCAAAGTTAGATTTCGTAAATTTTTCAAGATTTTTTCTAGAAAGACGTCGCTAATTGCCAAGAAGTAACGTGATTCAAATGACGTCGACCATGATTATATGAAATAGGAGAAAGAATCGTCAATAATCTACTATATGTTCCATCTCTTAATATAAAATGAAAAGCTCCGGAATTCCTTAATAAATAAAACTTGCACTAAAAACTCAACTGGTAATCCATTCAATATTTGAATTTGGGGTTTTTGTTCAACGGCCGGAAGGAATAGACCTTTTAGTGACGCCAAGGCCGAGGCGTTAAATGCACGTGCATAAAATACTTTTCGAGATAATTGTATCGGCAAGCGCACTTTGGAACATTTTCATATGTGGGATTCTTTGAATCTCCAGATTTGAATTCGTTTAACCCAATCACACTCAGTGACGCTTATAGACGCCCCCCAAGAATAACAGCTTTGGAAAACATTGTGGAAAATGAAGAAATTGCTTGTGACAAGCAATTTCTTCATTTTCCACAATGTTTTCTTTCTAAAGAGACGAAAAAACATTAAATTTCATAAAAGTTTAAATTACTATCTGCAACTTCTATCAATTTGGACCAGTCTAAAATTATGTTGTGTGGGAATGGGTCAATGTATTTAATGAGCAGTTAAAATCCATTTTCACACTCTCCCGTATTGTAATGCGCTGATAAAAAATAGCGAGGAGAAACATCGTGGGAAGAGAAAAAAAAATAAATACTTGTAGCCAGCAGTTTCTCATTTTTCTCTAGTTAATATTTTTTTTTTTTTTTACCAAGTATGGTAGTTTTTTCCAATTTCAACAAACATTGTATACGTCTACAAATTCTTTTAATTTTGATCAGTCTATTTTTCTCTCTATGACGGAATGTGCTAAATGTTTTACAGAACAAGTAACTCTAGGAGCTTTTCTAATTTACCATTTGAATTCATACCTACTTTTTTGGTTTAACATATTTGACTGGTCAAAATTGTAAGAAGTTGCAGACATAATTTGGAATTACGCTAAAACTTTGAAAATTAGGTGCCATATATGGGTAGAAAACATCTTGTTACAAGAAATTTCGCCCTTTTCCCAGGAGGTTTTTTCCCATAATTGCATTTCTTTATAGCGTCAGAAAGCGTCATTTTGCGTTTATGGTTCAAGTGTGCTCATTTGGTGCTCATTTTCTACCTTTTTTCTTTAGACTTTTCTTTGATATTGAAATTAATTATAAACACACACACACACGCAATTTTTGACAATTTACCATTTTTTTAAAAACCATTTTACGTTTTCTGTAGCACGCCTTTAAAACATTTTCGAAATATTGCAAGAGAATGACTGAACTACAAGGATCACTATAAATCACCCTTTCCTGTTTTGCAAAATTTTAGACCTGTCCAAATACAAATTTTTTGCAGACGAGCATTTAAAGTGGTTTCAATTAAAATCACAAAAACATTCAGTAGGGGAGAAAATGTTGTTGAAAAAGAAGAAATATTATTTGTTATAAGCAATTTCTTCTTTTTCTACAATGTTTCTCAATTATAAAATTACAGGGACGTTAAAACCAGGGATTGAACAGGAAAGGGTTAAAAGGCGAATTTAGGTTATTCTCAAGTTTGGCCAATATTTTATGTTATCGAACTATAATTAATGCCCATGTGATAGGGTTTATGAACGTACATCAAAGTTAAAAATCCTATTTCGATTACAAGGGTCCCAGGCGGTCCCAAGAAGCTCTTCTGGTCCTACAAGGTTCATAAACCCATTACCAGGCGACAAAATTATAATTATACCATGCTAATTGAATTGGTAGCAGACGACAATTAAATTAACAGTTCGCGGCTGTCAATCAAGGAATCAATCAACGAATCAAATTGTTCATTTATTTTGAATTCCAGTATTGGTCGACATTTATTTGTTGGTTTTGCGATTAAAACATAGTGACTACGGCTTATTTAAGCTCATACAATAAATGTCGATGTTTTAACCGAAACGCAAAAAGGCTTGATGTGAGCCGTTACAAATTTTTTACATGAAATGTTAAATGACCGCTGTCAGTTTTCCCGACTTTCTTTAGAAAAGCTAAAGTAGATTTATGTATATCGTCTCTCTCTCTCTCTCTCTCTCTCTCTCCCTCTCTCTCTCTTTCTCTCTCTCTCCCTCTCTCTCTCTCTCTCTCTCTCTTACTCTCTCGCTCACTCACTCACTCACTCACTCACTCTATCTATCTATCTATCTATCTATCTATCTATCTATCTATCTATCTATCTATCTATCTATCTATCTATCTATCTATCTATCTATCTATCTATCTATCTATCTATCTATCTATCTATCTATCTATCTATCTATCTATCTATCTATCTATCTATCTATCTATCTATCTATCTATCTATCTATCTATCTCTTTAATCACACAGTTGGTAAAACTAGGAACATCGATACTTCCTCATGTTACTTTTGTATCAAATGTTACCCAATGTTGTACTTGTAATTGCACCTTGAAGAAATACAGGTTATAAATGTTGTGTTACTTAATGTTGATAAAAATCGATTTTCTAATCAATTCACTACTTTCGTCCGAGGCAACCAGTTGTCCTCGACAACCGAAAAACTTATCAAGAGGTCTGGTATGTAAGACAAAGAACCATGTCAGAGTGTCGCGGGAAGTGGGCGTGGCTAGCGATCTGTCCATCGATGGATCGCTGGACACGCCCACTTACATCCGAACACCCTAACTCGACTGAGATAATAAACCTCGATTATTTTAAAATTATTTGGTCTTGGACTTAAAGTAATAAGCAATTCTTTGGTTGGCGACCTAGACGTCATAAGAGCAGCCATGGACGCACCCAGTATCTATTTAGTCGTATCTGCCTGCGTCTGCTCTGTAGCTGTATAGTTTCAAATCCTACCAACATTTGACCTTGCTGAAGATTAGCCAGTTGAAAAGCAGCAACTATATGACGGTCCATGTCAAAAGTTTGGAATATAGTGAAAATTGCGTGAAAACTGCAGTATTGAAACATATGATCACCGAAAGCGTACTCCAATCGTTATATAACCTCCGAAATCGCACTGAATCGTGCTACATTCGTCTCCAATCAATGGGTGGATAATCGTAAACCTAAGAGGGATGAGCGACTGGGAGCTCGGAAAGGATGTAGTGGTAGTACTGGAGTGAGAAATACAAGTAATCAACGGTTAGGTGCTACAGTCGCCTCGATATGACTGAAATGCTGTTAAAAGTGGATTTAGTCCCCATTCAAACAAACAAACAAAGTCTTCAGTGTCTTTGTAGCATCATAAAATGATATTACTTGTCGTAGCTGCATCGTAATAATCAAAGTACTGAAAGTACTGTAAGCTAGCAAAGCATTGTTTTGTTATGCAATCTTCTTTGCCTTATGTAGGGTAGAAAACATTGTGGAAAATGAAGAAATTGCTTGTCACATGCCTTTTTCGGGGGATTCTTAAAAAGTGAGATTGATTAGGAATGAGTTGTATAGCATGCTTTTGAAGGTGTTGCCTACAATTTGAATAAAGTTCATTCATGTGGCCAGTCATTTTGAACACAACATGCTCGAGTATACACAAGAACTACTTTTTTGGCGTAGACATTCAGTGGAACTAGTGGTTAAACCTTCAATGGCAGTTTGAACTCTGAGAAGACCTCAAAATTTTGTCTGTTAGCTAGCTAAAAACGCAGTAAACACGGTCGCTGGTCGGTATAGCTATTTACAAAAGCGTACAAGAAGCGTACCAGAAACGTGTCTGACGTAGGAACCCTGTTGTTCCTTCGTTATGCCGATCATACTTTAAGAATTTGCTCGACTTAGACGCTGAAATGGCCCCGATCGACCATGTTTTGGTAATTTTTCAGAGGGTGCTTTGATCGGCATGGTCGTAATAAGGTCGCGACGATTTTACACAGGGGTTTCTGAGCTGTACGGCGTTTAAGAGGCCAAATATCGAAGTTCAATACTCAATTCAAATATCGAAGTTCAAAGTTCACTTCCGATCGAAATCAATGGTTTTATTGGTAAATAGCTTTGCTTTTTATTCATAGCGGCGAACGGTCAACTGCCGAATTCTTTCTTGAGTTCATATGGAATGGGGTCTTTCGATTGCCTAAAATGTCCCCTTCCAAAAATTCACCATTCGATTAAGAATAGCCGAATAAAAGAATCGCATATAAGAAGTAATCGAATAAAACTGGTCATAACTGAGTAAACCACGGATTGCAATGTTCTTAAGAGCCCATAGTGCTTTTGGGGGCGCGAAAACACTTTCGTCCGGGGAAATTACGCGTCTATATCAACGTCGTGGGAAATTGCGTGAGATGAAATGCATTAACATACAAAATTAATGAAAGATGCCGTAGAAAGTAACCGCTTATATTCATTTTATGATGGAATGTTTAACCCTAGGCAGACTAGCACTGCATTTACAGATTTGATTAGTTAGTCAAATAGAAAATAATTTAATTATGAATATATCTATTCATCTTTCCATTCATTCGTCAACCCATCAAACCAGACCACCCAGATAATCACCAAGGCCCATAAATCCCTCAACTATAAAAGATTAAATACTGGCCGATTGAATGACTTTATGACTTTCTCGAATGAATAAATTAATAAGTGTGTATTTTATATTTTTGTATGTATGTGTGTGTATGCATGTGTGTGTATGCATGTGTGTATATTTGTATGTTTGTATGTATATAATAATGTATATGAATGCTTGTTTGTTTACTGTTTATCTATCCTTTTCCGTTCTACTGTCGTTCAGTTTATCTTTCTATAAACATTAAATCATTGTGTACATCCGACTTCTCTCAAATTGGCAAACCATTTACAAGAATTTAAAGCGATTAACATTTCAATTGCAAGAAACTAGTCAAACTGATATAGGAGAAGATTAACTCCACGATAGAAATTTATGAATTTTCCCCAGTAACATTTTATTGTCGGATTGTGTGTCTTGTCTTGTCATTTACGATACTACTGCAGTTTTAGGTGTCATCATTAAATAACTTTATGGCGAATAAATAAAAGATTATAGCATCTTTAAAGTGTCTTCAAGTCACAAACATGGAGTACAGATTCGTTACATACCTTGTTAAGTATTAAAATAGAATTGTATAGAATTCTCAAGAAAAAGAAAGGAATGAAAAAGAAAGAAAGAAAGAAAACCCGAAGAAAAGACGAAAATGCATATATTGATGAAACTAGGAATGAATTGACGGACGGACGTATGTTAGGTAAAAGGATCAATGGATGGATAGATATATGGATGGATGTTTGGAGAGAGGGACGAACTGATGGATGGATGGACGAATGGCTTGTTAGGAAGAAGGAAAAGATAATTTGAAGAAGGAAAAAATGAAAATAAGAAAAGACCGAATTGGCTAATAAGAATGAAAGAAACAAGAAAAAATAGAAGGAATGAAACGATTAAGAAATATGCAAAGGAAAGAAGGAAGGAATGGTACATTGTAATAAACACAAACTGAATGGATTGAGAGAGTTGTCGTGAATCTTTTTGCGAGAAAACAATGCACAACAAAAATAGATGAACATAAAAGATAAAAACAAATTTCTGATTTTTTTGCACGAAATTGGAGGAAGATTTATTGTCCATTAAACGCATGTGGATTATCATCGTCGGTTACCCACGGTACTTTGATTATGTCTGCAGTGTAAACTAGTGGGGGCTGACGATGGTTGATTATGTGTTAGTTGAAACCAAAACGTGGATTTAATTTGAAAAATAACCATTCAGTAGGGTAGAAAATATTGTGGAAAAAAAGAAATTGTTTGTTACAACTTTTTCTCAGTTGTAAAGCGCAGGGACGTAAAAACCAGGGATTAAATAGTAAAGGGTTAAGGTTTTTGTTTTTCCATATTTTCACGAACCAAAACACTATTTTATTACATGCTTGCGCACATCGAAGATAAAAGAAATTGTGTAAACTAGTAAATCATTTGCTTTGGTTTGACTAATGGCATTAAATTATAAGAAATGAAGAGAATATATACTGAGGGAAAATTTTTAGAAATTTCGTACGTTACAGTCAATTTCTCCCGTTTCTAGCTTTGGATTCAAACCATATTTTCACACATCAATCCTTTATATGTTAGCCACAGTATTTAAAAGAATCAGATGATTTCAAGGTCATACGTGTTTGTTGTACAACGCCAAACATGGTAGGGGTAGGGAAGTAAAAGTAACACAAAGATAACATATCTTGTGTGTCCACCGTTTGCACCAATAACAGCATCACAGCATCTTCTCATGCTGCAAATGAGCCCACGATTAATGGCCATAGGGATACGACCCCATTCCTAACGCTCCAGGTCTCTTACGTTATTAACGTCATTCCCGTCTCTTACTCTCCTACCCAGATGGTCCCAAAGGTGTTCGATCGGAGACAGATCCGATGATTTGGCTGGCCAATCCAACACATCAACATTATTAGTCTGTAAAAGATCCAACGTGTGCCGAGCGGCATGTGGGCGGGCATTATCTTGCTGAAAAATGGTAGCAAGCCCTTGACGCAAGAACGGCAATACCACTGGCTGGACAATTACGGTGCAGTATCGAACGGCATTTAAGTTTCCCTGAATAGCTACCAAGTCAGTCTTGCCACGGTATGATATACCACCCCAGACCATGACGCTGCCGCCTCCAAAACGGTCATGTTGAATGATGTTGGCGGGATCCATCCTTTCGCCATCACGCCTCCAAACACGTACCCTGCCATCCGCAAACATCAAATTAAAACGGGATTCGTCTGTGAATAGGACCTGATTCCACATTCGTCTTTGCCATCGACGGTGTACCCTTGTCCAATTAAATCTTGCATGTCTGTGTGCACATGTCAAAGGAATGTCAACGTAAGGTCGACGTTAAAAATTGCAAACGAGACTGATTTTATAAGGTTTATACATTTACGTTGAAAAATACTGTAGGTCGAAAAAAATTGCTAAACTTTTTCCCTTAGTATATTTTTTTTTCATTATAGTAAGAACCTAAATTGTTTGGCTTAATGGCATTAAATAATAAGAAATGAAGACTTTTTTTTTGTCTTTTCATTGAAGTAAGAACCTAAATTGTTAGGCATGATGGCATTAAATTATAAGAAATGAAGAGAACTTTTTTTTATCTTTTCATTGAATTAAGAACCTTAATTGTTTGGCTTAATGGCATCAAATTATAAGAAATAATGGAGATTTTTTTTTCTATTCATTAAGGTAAGAACCTAAATTTGTTTGGCTTAATGGCATTAGATTATAATCAATGAAGAGATTTTTTTTTGTCTTTTTATTGAAATAAGAATCTAAATTGTTTGGCTTAATGGCATGAAATTATAAGAAATATAGAGAATAATGTCTTTTCTACTAATTGAAGTAAGAAGCTAAATTGTTTTGCTTAATGGCACTAAATTATAAGAAATGAAGAGATTATTTTTTTCTGTTCATTGAAGTAAGAACCCAAATTATAATCAATGAAGAGATTTTTTTTGTCTTTTTATTGAAATAAGAATCTAAATTGTTTGGCTTAATGGCATGAAATTATAAGAAAAATAGAGAATAATGTCTTTTCTACTAATTGAAGTAAGAAGCTAAATTGTTTTGCTTAATGGCACTAAATTATAAGAAATGAAGAGAATTTTTTTTTTCTGTTCATTGAAGTAAGAACCCAAATTGTTTTCTTAATGGAATTTGATTATTAGAAATGAAGAGAATTTTTTTCTTTACATTGAAGTAAGAACCTAAATTGTTCGGCTTAATGGCATTAAATTATAAGAAATGAAGAGAATAATTTCTTTCTATTCAATGAAGTAAGAACCTAAACTGTTTTGCTT
Source organism: Fragum fragum (assembly GCA_946902895.1). Classification (NCBI taxonomy): domain Eukaryota; kingdom Metazoa; phylum Mollusca; class Bivalvia; order Cardiida; family Cardiidae; genus Fragum; species Fragum fragum. The sequence continues at coordinate 12,874,876 of OX336378.1, forward strand.
AATGGCATTAGATTATAAGAAATGAAAAATGTTTTTTTTTTTCAATTCATTGTAGTAAGAGTCTAAATTGTTTTTCTTAATGGCATTAAATGATAAGGAATGAAGAGAATTTTTTTTCTATTTATTGAAGTAAGCACCTAAATTGTTTTGCTTAGTGGCATTAAATCTTAAGAAATAAAGATAATATTTTTTCTTCTCTTCATTGAAGTAAGAACCTAAAATGTTTGGCTTAATGGCATGGAATTATAAGAAATGAAGAGATTTTTTCTCTCTATTCATTGAAGTAAGAACCTAAATTGTTTTGCTTAATGACATTAAATGATAAAAAAAAATGAAGAGAATATTTTTTTTTTCATATAAGAGAAGAGGAGAATATTTTTTGTTTTCATGGAGGTATGAACCGAAAAACCTAATCACACTGTATGAATACGCGAAGCGGATTCATACAATGTGTGATTAGGTTTTCGGTTCATACCTCCATGAAAACAAAAAATATTCTCTTCATTTCTTATAATTTAATAGTTTCGAGCGAAAAAAGCAAAAATCCCTACATCTTTTGATTCCTTTTTTATGGGACTATTTTGTGCGGAAGCATACAAAATAGCTGCGTGCTCAAATTTTGTTCATCGAGTTATGGATAATTTTTTTCGGCAAATCAGAACGCCCGATTTTGATAGACGAAACCAAATATTAAATTATGAATGCATGAGCCTAAACCTTAATCACACTAATGTATGAATAAGCTTCGTATGATTAAGTTTAAAGTACAAACCTTGATAAAATTAAATAACAACAGCAAAATCAAAAAACTTTTCATTTCTTAACCCTTTCCTGTTTTGCAAAATTTAAGATCTGTCCAAATTCAAAGGTTTTGCGGAAGAAAATCTAAAATGGATATAATTTGAAAATTAACCATTCAGGAGCGTAGAAAATATTGTGGAAAAAGAAGAAATTGCTTGTTACAAGCAATTTCTTCTTTTTCCACAATGTTTTCTCAAGTATAAAATCAAGGTGGCGTAAAATCCCGTGGTTGCACAGGAAAGGGTTAAATAAATGAAAAAAACCGTTTAACAACATTTCATTTCTTCATAGCTCGGGAATTTTAAGACTGTACCTCGTACACCAAACCCGTTCTATTGTGACTACCTACCATGAATAGGCTCAAAAGTGTAAGCTAAGGTCAAGAGAGATAGTCAATTATATTATCATAAAAACATATTGTCTACGACGGATGCTTATTCCATTACCACAAAATTCCACATTTTCATGCACTCAAGACAAATAGCCATGGAAAATATAGCAGGAAAAGGAAAAAATGCTGGTAAAAACAATTTCTCCATTTCTAACTGAGTTTGTTTGTTTGATGGGGTTTTACACCGCTTTCAACAATCTTTCAGTTATATCGCGGCGGCTGGAGCACCTAACAATGGAATCCTGGTATTTCTTACACCAGTACTACCATTACATCCTTTCCTAGCCTCAAGCTGCTATCCCACATAGGTCTACGATTATCGACACATTGGTGAGAGACAAATAGTCGTAGAGGATGAGTGCCGCCGTCGGGGATCGAACCCGGGACCTCTAGATTGACAGTCCGACGCTTCAACCAAATGTGTTACTTTTTGTACAATGTACATCTACTTTTAAATGGCTTATTTCAGTTTTTTTCTAAGTGTAAAATCAAAAAACCATGGTGTCGTCTGGTAAAGGGTTAAAATAAAGCCGGAGAATACCTCATTATATTTAATATAAAGAGCATTGTCTAGACGACAATTGACTCCCACAATAGGATTTAATACGACCTATTGGAAACTTATTTTCTTGTTAAAGAAATACAGTCGGTGGGCGACAAAAACGTCGTAAACACAAGTTTATTAAAGCTGTGGCTACGACATTTTGGGCGCCAACTGGTGATAGACTGTCACTGAATTTTATAGAGTGAAATGCAACACCGTTCTAAGAGCTTAAACTTCACGAACCCTTTTGAATTTTTTTTGCACGAACCAAAACACTTGGCCAGTAACTGAACTCTCATATTTCCCGAAGACATAAATAACGTCTTGCCAATCTGTAGAAAAGAATAGATGTCAAAGAAAAAGCCAAATTAGCTTTCAATATGATTATCTTTTCTTATCAAAAATGATCATGCTTTATTAACCTGTCGTTCAAAAGTTGATGACCTTATCAAGGAATTTATTCTCTTCGGGAGATGTTTTGCATTAAATGGAATTAATGACTACACCCACTGGAAAATGAGATTAATAGAAATGGCTCCGACAAGACAATTTGTCTGGGAAAGCAGAGGGCAATGAGAGATAGAAATAGATTATCTCTCTTTGCTACAATACTTTTGTATACTTTTGGTTTTATCTTTTGCACCATGGATTTTAGTGTTTGTCTTTTACCCATTCCAACACAACAAAATTTTAGACTGGTCCAAATTGAAAGAAGTTGCAGACAACAATTTCAGGTTGATGGAATTTAATTTTTATTATTGCCTTTGGGGTAGAAAACATTGTGAAAGATTAAGAAATTGCTTGAAACAAGCAATGTCTTTATTTTCAACCAAGTTTTCCATAGCTTTTTTCTTCAGGGGCGTAAAAAGGAGGGATTAAGTTGGAATGGGTTAATTTTAAGAAAATATAATTTAATTTTCAGTTTCGTCTATCAAAATTGGGCATTCTGATTGGTCGAAAAAAATATTCATAACTCCATGAACAAAATTTTGAGCCCACAGCGATAGTGTATGCTTCCGCACAAAATAGTCCCTACAAAAAGGAATCAAAATGTGTAAAGCTTTTGTTTTTTTCGCTCGATACAATATACGATATAAGAAATGAAGAGAATATTTTTTGTTTTCATGGAGGTATGAATCGAAAAACCTAATCACATAATGTATAAATCCGCTTCGCGTATTTATACAGTGTGATTAGTTTTTTCGGTTCATACCTCCATGAAAACAAAAAATATTCTCTTCATCTCTTAAATACTTCATAAAGTAGTTTGATAACTCAATATATAACCCTTTTCTATTTTTCTATTAAATACGTGAACAAAATAGTAATCCTTTTAAGTAAAAAAGTAGTTGTTTATAGGTAGATTAAGACAAATCGCATAACCAACAAAGAAAGGAGGGTTAAAAACAAAGGAAACACTGTAAAAGGACAGGGTGAAATTTGGTGGGCCTTTGTTTTTTTATTCCTATCAAAACCAAGGGAAGATAACACCCTTTCGTCTCTCGTGGAGACTGAATAAATAAATAGATAGTTCCACTTCCAATTAAGAGATGAAGAGGATATTTTTTGTTTTCATGGAGGTGTGAACCGAAAAACCTAATCACACTGTATGAATACGCGAAGCGGATTCATACATTGTGTGATTAGGTTTTCAGGTTCATACCTCCATGAAAACAAAAAAGATTCCCTCCATTTCTTATAATTTAATAGCATCGAGCGAAACAAACAACAGATTTTAAAAATTTGGTACTTTTTGTATGGGACTATTTTGTGCGGAAGCATGCAAAATCGCTGCGTGCTCAAAATTTTGTTCATGGAGTTATGAATATTTTTTTTCGACCAATCAAAACGCCCGATTCTGATAGACGAAACTAAATATTAAATTATTCAACTATGTTGTTGAAGGGCACGTTTCAAAGAATTAGACCACAAGTAACGTATGTTCAAAGAGGTTCCTTGAGTGTTTATTATTTTTAATTAGCTCTTTAAAGCTACTACTGGGACAAAGTATAAAGATATACAGAATCTCCAATTTGTTTGTTGTTATAATTCTCAACGAATTGTTAATCTAATATCGTCCCAATTTCTTAGTTGATATCTCGATAATTAATAATTTGTGAATTGTCATTGGAAAAGGGTTATCTGGGAAAAGAATCATCTCGGAAAAGTTAAACAAAATTTATCTTGAAATAAGTTAGACTGCGATTAAGTGAAGTCGGTTCAATGTCACTTTCAGAAGTCCACGATTGGTAAGTTGCACCTATCCATTGCTTCTTGTCATTTTTCTCACCAGTGGACCATTAGTGTTTCAGTAACTCCACGATAGGTAAGTTGCACCTATCCATTGCTTCTTGTAATTTTGTTCATCAGTGGACCATTAGTGTTTTAGTAACTCCACTATTGGTAGTCTCACCTATCCATTGCTTCATGTGTTTTTTCTCACAGAGGACCATTAGTATTTCAGTAAGTCCACGATTGGTAAGTTTCACCTATCCATTGCTTCTTGTCATTTTTCTCACCAGTAGACCATTAGTATTTCAGTAAGTCCACGATTGGTAGTCTTATCTATCCATTGCTTCATGTCGTTTTTCACACCATGTACATGTACATGAACAGCTGCAACATTGACATAGAATCATTTGCTGCACAACCAACTTAACCTTTTCCAATAAAACAAAGTTTTAGACTGGTCCAGTTTGAAAGGAGTTGCAGACGACAAGTTCAAGTTGATGGAATTCTAAGTTTTCCCTCTTTTTAGATAGAAAACATTGTGAATAATATCTAGTGTTTTGCAAAGCTTTTTTCTAGAGGGGCGTGAAAAGGAGGGATTGTGTGGGAGTGGGTTAACATAATTAAATTACTTTTTTCGTTTCCTGATCCATATCGGACTTGTGACCTATTCTGAAATTATTGATAGAGAGTTCTGTAAACTTTTAACTAAGATTTCAGGATACCTTTTGTTGATAAATTTTTTGTCCCATTTAGAGCCGTAGCTCCTTAAATCCATTACACGACGGTAAAATTTTAGATTGGTCCAAATTGAAAGAAGTTGCAGGCGACAGTTTAAAGTATATGAAATTTTGGATTATATAATCTTTTCTAGGTAGAAAACATTGTAGGAAATGAAGAAATTGCTTGTAACAAGCAATTTCTTCATTCTCCACAATGTTTTCTAAAGCATTTTTTCTCGAGAGGCGTCAAAAAGCGTCACTGTGTGTGAATGGGTTATCATCACGTTTATTTGCCGATTGATACACGTTTTCTCCCCTTTAACACCCGGGTTCTGTCTGTTATTACATGTTTATAACGACTTAAAACCCATATTTTATTAAATAATCTTTTCCCCCAATCATCTTTCTTTAGGTAAAATCCCCCACGTTGTCAGTGGACCAAGGGATTTCCAACCAGCCAGTCAATCTCCGTCGTGAGACAATGACAAAGAAACCTATTGGAACTTATTCCAAAAAAAAGCGTGACTTTGTGAATAGAAATTTCATGTTTCTTACTTCTGGTTGGATTTTTTCTTTTCAATACAACATGTACAGACAGGAATTGAAATCTAGTGTCTCAGACACGGAAATTTATTGCCTTCTTTTCTGGCCTTGGAATATTTGATACAGAAGTTAGGGTTTAATTTCATTTCACCCCGACATTTCGAAGCAGCCTTATTTCCAAGTTGAGGCAGTTCCTAATGTTGAATAAATCACCTTTCTAAATTAGATGAAAGCGACAATTGTTATTTAAATTTTTGATACCTTATAAAGAGCCGTTAACCCATTCCAACTCAATACATCCTTTTTACGTCCTTCAAGAAAAAAGCTTTGGAAAACATTGTGGAAAATGAAGAAATTGCTTGTATCAAGCAATTTCTTCATTATCCACAATGTTTTCTATCCAAAAAGGTGAAAAAAATTTAAAATTCCATCAACTTGAAATTGTCGTCTGCATCTTCTTTCAATTTGGACTAGTCTAAAATTTTGTCAAGTGGGAATTGGTTAAACAATAGCAGCCGATCTTGCTTGACCGACCACTTCCATTAAGTGACCTTAATCTAAAAACATTTGTAAAAGTAAAAACTCTTAAGAAGTGAAGGCATTTTGTTAAAAAGTAACCTTTATTATTGGAAGTTCCAGCAACATAGGATTCGGATTTCTGTAATAAATTTTGTGTTCGACCGAATCAACCCTTCTCATCTTTCGCAAAAAAAAATATTTCTTTAAGTTTAAGCCACCACTTTTTGGTCGTGCCTTGAGAGGTCGCTTAATACAAGGTTTATTGTACTTCAAACATAGATTGGATCCTGCAAAGGTGATCTGTAGGTCGAAGTTCTAAACTTACATTTATAGTTAGACGTAGTGATCATTCTAGATTCACAAAACTCCTCGGTACCGTAAAGAAAACATTATGGAAATGGAAGAGCCATGTTGGATGATTTGTGTTTAACGGCGCACCGATAACTGTGGTCATTTAACAAACAAGAATATTATAAACATGAAACATACATAAAAATACAAAGGCAACCACAAGACATTAAATATGTTAGATGAGGAATTTATATTGTTTAACCCATTCCCACACAGGAAACTTTTAGACCAGTCCAAAATTCAAAGGAGTTGCCAACGACAAGTTTAAGTTGATAATTTTTTTTAAAATCTTTGTCAGTTTTGTTAAAAAACACTGTGGATAATGAAGAAATTGCTTGTAACAAGCAATTTCTTCATTGTACACAGTGTTTTTATAAACCTTTTATATTGAGGGGTGTTTAAAAGCGTCATTGTGTGGGAATGGGTAAATGGAGACCATATAGTCGCTTCTCAGGACATGTCAGCTGTCACGTTTGTTCCGCCAGATGTAATGGCAGATGCGACAGGGATAGGCCTGCAGTAGCAGTAGTTAGTCTAAGACTTAGTCGCCTGCTACGAAAGGCCACTATTCTGGAAAATGCCCGGCACCCCACGGTGCAGAGAAACCATACCACCATTTGTGGCTGACAGAAGGCTTCCATCTGCCAATATGCTTAGGCAGAAAGGTCTTGAAATTATAAATTTATAATATATTTTTTATCTCTAACCATTCAAAACTTATGGTGAATGATACTATAAGCTTATATTCTAATTATTTACAATTCCCATTTGACGAAAAGATAAATATTCAGCACAGATTCTGTAAACCAGGGTTAAGGTCGTGATAAGAAAGGGGAAGAAGAAATTCTCATTTAACCTTTCTCCGATACAAGGGTTACACAAATCCATCCAAGTCTCTGTCACATTTATGTGGGAAAATTGTAGCTTGACAGCCATTCCTTGACGCTTCGTGACGCCTTTTGTTTTTACGTCGGACAGTAAGTTATTCGTCCCCAATTCAATTAACACCCATGGCCAACGCATTTTCGTACATGTTGCGATATCTTGAAGGATGGATGCGATATAATACTAGTTACATTTACATTGTAAAGACACTTAATACAGTCTGATTCCCTAATGGCGTTTTTTTTTTTCTTCCAGTTTAGATCCCTTTTTCAGTTTATACTACTCTATTTTAGTTCGATTATAACGAAAGGTTGTTTTTTTTTTTGGCTTATAGGGTCTCTCTCGAACGCTCTCAATCCAGATGTTTCCACTTCCCTAAATGAGAGGCAATGGCCTGAATGAGAGGCAATGGCCTGAATAAGAGGCAATGGACTAGCCCTTTCCCGTACAGTACCTGGTTTTTACGTCCCAGTGATATCATACTTGTGAAAACATTGTAGTAAAAGAAGAAATTGTTTGTCACAAGCAATTTCTTCTTTTTCCACAATATTTTCTATCTATAGGATGATTATTTTTTAATTCTACTTACTTCTTAATGGCGTCAGCTTCTCCTTTGAATTTTGACCAGTCCAAAATTTTAAAAAACAGTAAGGTTTAAACCCACTGCTGTCCAGTTTTACAGCTATATAGACTTGCGGCTGTCTATTAAGTGTCTTTCCCATGAACACACCCCGATGACGATGGGGCTCAAACCTGTGGCTCTCAGATCACGAGTCAAGCACATATACCGCTCTGCCATCGATATCCATTCTTTAATGCTTTCTGGTGGAGTATTGGCATTTCTCAGTGGCTTATCACTTGATAATCTCACCAGCGAAATTATCAGTGACAAATCACTGTTTTTATAAATTGATCCCTACTTCCGTTCATTTCGGACCACTGGACGCCATCTCAGCGGTACAAAAGTTGTTATGACATCATCAGGGACGTGAAAATTATGTACAAATGACGCGCTTTGGGAGAACTTGTCTGAAAACATATATTGTCTCTTTTTAGCATTTACCAAATCCCATACAATCCCGCTTTTTGACGCCCCTACAGAAAAGAGCGTCAGGAAAATTTGTTGGAAAATGAAGAAATTACTTGTTACAAGCAGTGCCATCATTGTCCAAAATGATTTATACCCTATAAGACAAATATTTTTGAACTTTCATCAATTAAAAATTGTCATCTACAACTTTTTTGAATTTGGGCCAGTCTGAAACTTTGTTGTGTGGTAATGGGTTACAGAAATATATTATTTGTTTACTTTACATGGAAGACCGATATATCTTTCATTTCGTGTGTGAAGAAAACTATATTTTTACGAGTGGAACTACTCTTGAAGATATAGCTTTTGTTGTTCTAGAAATGAAAGATTAATCGATCTTGTAATTTCAATTGATTCAAATAAAAATGTCTAAATAAAACTTTTATCAAATATTCTTATGATGATAAGGTCGACGGCGATTTCTTTTGCTTTAAAATTGAAATCCAAAGCAAACAAGAAGCGTAATTATATTGGCACAGAGACCATTTCTAGCAGCTAGCACAAAATAAATTAAAGCACTGAAAGTACTGGTGATTTACGTACGTTTGGCATAGTGTAGTGAAATGCCCGTTTTATACAAAATGGCAATTTTCATCTTACTTTAGCATAACCTCTCGCCTAGTCTGGTTTGTTCAATAGGTACATGTAATACAGGATGCTTCTATTCTAGAGTCCGGAGCACGATCACACGTTCGGATAAAGAAAGTCATTGTTACACAGGTCATTTGTCTTTCATCGATGGAAGTATGATTAGTAATTTGCCTATAAAGTTGGCTGAGCAGCTATGTCTGTAATGACCCAGCGTATTGTTACAGTTGTATATGTTACTGGTGTAAAAATGACAGGAAGCCATAGTTGGGTGCACCTACCATCCGCGGTTTTACTGAAATGCTATTGAAAGTGGCGTTAAACCTATTCACTTGATCGCAGTCTTACTAGCTTTCAAGATTTTTTTTTCTTTTCCGGGATTATCCTTTCACGAAGACAGTATACAAAAAATTAAGATATTATTTAAGAAACTTGACAATATTAGATGGGTAATTTTCATTGAGAAGTATTTCCCGTAAGAAAAAAAAAGAGTTGTCATTGGGAGAAAAGGAGAATTGAATTGTTTCAGAAAGTTTTCTACCCTATCTTGGCCTTAGTTTTCAATCTCAAAGCGATTTGAAAAGGCTAATTCAAAATAAAAATAAGCATCTTTAATCCTTTCCTGTTTTTCAAAATATAAGACTTGTCCAATTTGAATGAAATTACAGACGACAATTAGAATTTACAGGGAAGAAAATATTGATAAAAAGAAGAAAATGCTTGTTACAAGAAATTTCTTCTCTTCCCACAAAGTGTTCTCAAGTATTAGACGGTTTGGACTTAAAATCCAGGAAGTGTACAAGAGAGGGTTAAATATATAAAACTGTATAGCTTATTACTCCCCCGGTATACAGCTCTCAAAATAGAAAGCAAATTACTCACTATATAATTGAAAGATTCCGCGTTATTGAAACTGACGGCATCTACGCTAAGCGGGTTATTGGAAGGTGTTTTCGTATTTAAAAGCAGTCTTTACGCGTTCTACGAATTATATAGAAGTCTCGTAACACGCCGTTTTCAAAATGTACAGTTGTTTAGGGGAGACAGGTTTTGAAAAATAATAAATCGAACTGGGTACTATTTCTCTTCTAACCCAGTAACATTTTGATGGATTTTCCAAATTGGGTTACAGTGATGAATGCCTACGGAGTCCATAAAAAATACTTAGACATGTACAATAGTTTTGCACTGACCCCTCATTTGACGGATCGCTGGCCACGCCCACTGACTCAGATAGGAAGTGTGACTTAGATATTAGAAGGTGTTATCTTGCAAAAAAAAACTAACTCCGGAGTTGGCTACCTAAACGTCGTTACTACAGTTTGATTAAGCTGTGGTTACATCGTTTAAATCGCCAAACCAACAAAATAATCAGAAGTACTCAGAATGTATATCAATGATATAGTTGATACGTCATGGAAACTATCGATGCAATGGACAGATAACGCATCAACCCGATGAATTCCGGTTCCATTCAGGTTTTACTTCGTCGACTAGTATTGCGTCACGTCACGCCATATATTTTTTACTTTTTCTATCCTTTTTTTTCAAAGTTAAGAATAGTCATCTTCATTATAAAATCATTTTTTTCGCGTTCTTTTTATTATCTAAAAGTATTTCAGTTTTGATTTGAACTTTTTCTTTCATAACCTGTGCAATAGCCGCATAAAAACAACAACAACAACAATATAAAAGATCAACAACAACAACCTCAAAACAACAACAATAACATAAAAAAACAACAACAACAAAAAAAACACGTGCCCCTGTGAATTTTTTGAGCGCAAACACGTATGTTTTGCAGGGACATTTCTCAAAATAAGCAGTTATACGCTTATTATCGCCTTTTGGCCAAAGTCCATTTGTAGTGGGGGGTCTAATAGAATTTCCTAAAAGCCGAGGAACCAATCATCTAAGAGCACGTACATGTTCAATCGAATTTCAACACTTACTGGATTGAAGAAAATCGACGATTGCTTTTAAGATGTTTGTTTCGATTATATATACATGTAATTAACTGTTTAACCCATTCCCACACAATGACGCTTGTAAACTCCCCTCAATATAAAAGCATTGGAAAACATTCTGGATAAAACTAAAAGTATTTTGCTGTGACCGAATTACCATCTATCAGAAACACTTTGTCGCTGTAAAAGGTATCTTGTAGACACACTTCATTAGTATAACATGACTGACCGGTAGTTCTAGATGAGTCTTTGAATAACAAACCTTTTAATGATTAACAGATCTCGTGTGTCAATCAGAAACTCGATAGACCAATCAAATCATACATTAAGACCGAAAAATAGCTATGAACTCCGACATTGGCCGACATTTATGTGGAGCGTTTTTGACAGTTTGACGACTCAAACGTCGTTACTACAGCTCATTCAAGCTGTAATAATAACGTTTAAACCGCCAACCATCTTTTTACCATTTAGTTTCATATCAATTAGAGACCATAGATTTTGCAAATTTTATAAATGTTTATTATCTAAATCGAACTTCCTGTTGGAGCTCAGTTTACGCGGAAAAGCGATCCGCCTTTTCTAATGTTGGGTCTGACACGGGAAAATGATCTGCTTTTCGTATAGTTATTAATAGCATTTTTACGATAAGTATTCTTTCTGCGTGTTATATCTACTAAATTCACCACAAAATTAATTCAAAGTCATATATTCCCTAGGCTCTACTTTTAAACATCGGAATTTATAGGGTGAGGTCGATAGTCTACGTATGATGTCGATAAAGACTGTATTGCTAGCGGAAGTTAATGACGTAATTGATACGTCATGGAAACCACAGATAAGGCAATTTTCGGTGCAATATTTTTTAATACGAACAGTCATTTTCAAACAAAATCTACACAATCACCTTCTTACAAATCTCTTAAAGCATTACAATTAGGAATTTGAAAATTGAGATCCAAAATGTTTCATAATCTGTGCAAGAGCCTCTTTAAGTTCTTAATGCCTTGCACCGTATGCGTTCAGGCTGCTCCGTGTGCTTGCTTTAGGCAAAGGAGAGATTTTAGAAAATGACCTCGAAATGGTCATCTAAAAGCAGCTTGCACTGATTGATATAGTTTCCCTTGAGAGTGGCGTCTCTAAATCTAGATACTTTAAACACGTTTTTTGTTGAAGTAATTAGTTTAGAACTGGACAAGAGAAGATAGTCTTGCCAAATGCCTCACTTTTAATCCAATATTAGCTCACTAGAGATTGAGATTTAACTGTTCCTCGGAAAAAACAACAGGAACAACAACCATCAACGTCAAAATACTCGACTTTTACATTGAAGATTTTTTCCATGTAGGAAGTTTTGGATGATTATGATAATCTTATCATAAATGAAAACATTAACAAATAATTTAATTTTAGTTTCGTCTATCAAGTTTCAAGCGTTTTGTTTGGCTGATTTTCTTTTTTATTGTTTCACACTCCAATGTTCAACATCTTAACCCATTCTCACACAACAAAATTTTAGACTGGTCCAAATTGATAGAAGCTGCAGACGACAATTTAAAGTTGACGGAATTTCAAATTTCTTTGTCTTTTTGAATAGAAAACATTGTGGATAATGAAGAAATTGCTTGATACAAGCAATTTCTTCATTTTCCACAATGTTTTCTAAAGTATTTTTCTTGAGGGGCGTAAAAAGGAGGGCTTGAGTTGGAATGGGTTAAGCACGTTACTAATAACAAAGTAGATCAATGGAATTTTACTCAAAGACAATTAAATGTTTACATTGTTTCGCTTTGTGGCATTAGATTATGAGAAATGAAAGGATTATTTTGTTTGAATTGAGGTACATATGTGAACCTAAAAATCTTAAATCAGACTGTTTGAATACGCGAAACGAAAAATCTTCTCTTTCTCATCGAAATTCTGAGAAATTACTCACACCTCGTAAATTTAAACGACGTTCGGCGTTGGGTGTGCAAATGTCGCAACTACAGCTTTATTCAAGCTGTAATTACGACATTTTGCACGCCCAACGACACATTGTACATGCTTGCTTAAGATTCTAGAAATTTATACATGATTTTACCTTTTACGAATAATAGATATATTATAATGATCATAATTGATTAATTGTATGTGGTTTAACATCCTACTTAACAGCTAAGGTCATATGGAGACGGGGTCTCGGTCTGATGATATGATCTCTTTATCCAAAGGACTGTGGAGGGGGGGGCAGGGACCTATGCTCATAACATTGATATGGAAGATATGGAAATACGATAAATGTATTTTAGTTAAGAGCTGTTTTTCAGAAGGTCGCCTTTTCATTCTACATTTAGTCATTTTTCTTGTTTCGAATAGTATTGTTTTAAGAAAATTGTATTTCTGTCTCCGCTTTGCATTACTGCTTCGGCAATAAGAAAAACGTCATGGTAAAATGACGAAAATAAACGTCATGGAACTGGATACTTACCGTAACCTAACAAATCTTCAATCCTGTCTTTTCTCTCTCAGTCAGGTAAAAATTAGTTGCGATACAATTCCAAGTGTCTATACAATGCATAGGCACTAGGAATAGTATCGCAATTGACCCACGATTTGACCAAGTGTTTAACGACTCCCAGTTGATTTGTAAAGCTCAGATTTCAAGAAAAACTGATTAATCATGGAACATTTTTATTATCACGCACAACCCTTTAATGAGTCTTATGTAACATATTGAAGTCAGATTTTATGGCCTTTCACCTCCTATTCAGGAAACACTTCACAAAGTGTTTTCTTGCACGTGACTGTGTCAACTGAGGTTTATTCTTGTCATAATTGTGACGGATCGCGGTGTCAATCAAAGATTCAATTGACCAATCATATCATTCGTTTAGACCGCACCTGAGCTTTCAACTCCGACATTGGCCGACATTGATGTGAAGCATTTTGTTTGTTTTGACGGCTTAAACGTCGTTACTACAGCTGTAGTAACGACGTTTAGGTCGCCAACCAACCATTTTATTTCTCATTTTTGTTACATGTTTCCGGCCTTTTTTTTTACAAAAAAAAAACGCCGATTAATATCTAAGTGGAACTTCTTATCTTAGTTAACCCTTACCTGAACAAACCCGGGATTTTACGTTGCTGTGATTTTATTCTCAAGAAAACATTGTGGAAAAAAGGAGATATTGCTTGTGACAAGCAATTTCTCCTTTTCCCATAATATTTTCTACCACATAAGATGGTTTCTTTTCAAATTGCACTTAATTTTCATTGTCGTCTGCAACCTCTTTCAATATGGACCAGTCTAAATTGTCAAAAAATAGGAATGGAATAAGTGGCGGAATTGACCAATCGCTGGCCCCGCCAACATGCTTCGTTAGCCCCGCCCAGTAGCATGTAACAAAAAGGTAGAAGAATTGGTTGGCGACCTAAACATCGTAACTACAGCTTGAATAAGCTGTAGTTACGACGTCTAAGTCACCAAACCAACTAAAAAGGTTAACTAAAATGGCGGCCAATGTTGGAGATAAAAACTTATTTCTGATCTCAATAAATGATTTCATTGGTCGAGTGGTCATTTGATTGACAGCCGCGATTGGTCAATTGCCCCGATTGCTTTGGAAATGTGATCAGGATTAGAAACTTTTGATTCTACGGTTTATTTTTTTTTATTTTCTTTTTATTGATGAAACAATTTTGATCGACTAATCATATGTAGGTTTAATTTTTTTTTTTTTTTTTGAGAAATATGGAAACACGTCCTTTCAAGGCTTAGATTAGTCTCGATTTCAGCTTCTAACACTAGCATCAAGTGCCGTTGTAGATCATTGAAAAGACCACATCGATAAGCACTGCCAGGAATCGAACGCAGAACCGTTTGGTCGTGAAGCCGACGTTCTACCTCTTGACCTCTAATTGACCTGTGCTTGATTTGACCTCTTTTTCAACGTATCATTTTAACAAACTCCTGGGTGTCCCTTTTCCGTGTGTGAAAGACTGGGCTAAACTCTGATCATACGTTTATTAGAACATGTTAAGAACATGCTAATCAGAATCGATCAGTTTAATCAGAAGTTTCGACTTGCGGCAAAATTAATCTAAGTGTCTTGCATTACAAACTTAGTGACCCAGATGGAAGTAAAAACTTATTACCAGAAATTAATGAAGAGTCGCTGTTTCTATTACCTGTAATTGAACATTTTCTTAAAAAACAAATATAAATATAGATAAATAAAAAAGATAAATGAAACGAATTTCACAGAAAAGATTACAAGCAAAGCTTTTTTCAGATTACTGCAATAGATTTTGATAAGATAAAACATGTCTTAAGTAGTGCTTATTTCTATAGGACGTACAGTTAAAATTTTAATAAGTATCTTCTATGAAATCATTAAGAAGATTTTATCCATACTTAACAGGGATGCTCCATAAGTTACTGTTAATCTAATAAAATATTAGACTGGTCCAGATTGAAAGGAGTTGCAGAAGATAATTCAAAGTTCATGAAATTGAAGATCTTTTTTTTCAAATTTCTGGGTAGAAACGAAAAGCATCATCGTGTGGTGATGGGATAAATTGGAATGACATCGTACACTGGGGTACGAGTCCTCTTTACTGAAATGACGCAGTTTACGGACGCTGGTCCCGCCCATAGAGCTGCGATAAGAAGTTCCACTTTGATTTTAATCGGCATCATTTGGCAAAAATTATGGCCAGTAACGTTTATTTAAAAAGTTGGAGACCTAAACGTCGTAACCACAGTTTAAATAGGCTTTAGTTATTCCGTTTAAGTCACCATACCAACATTAAAAGCGTTCCACATAGATATCAGGGAGTGTTAGAGTTCAACGTTATCACCTCGGTTTTAATGATTTTTTTTATTTGTTAACAGACGCGATACGCCAATTTATAACTGGCCAGAACAACAACAACATCAGCGACAAATTATAAAAAAGTTAAATGAAAATAACCACAGAGTGACAGAAAGTAAAGGAAGAAAGATAGAAAGTATCGAGGGTTTGTGTAGTAGAATAGAGTATGACAGAGTAAGGGGTTTTATTCCATATTTCTTTATAACTATCAATCGATTTCTTCTTTAATTAAATTTCATCATTCACTGTGATCAATCAAATAATCAGTCGACCAATGAAATCATTCATTTAGACCGGAAGTTCAATTTTAACTCCAACATCGTCCGCCATTTTGGTGAAACTATTTTGTTGGTTTTGGCGACTAAAACGTCGTAACTACAGCTCATTCAAGCTATAGTTACGACGTTTAGGCCGCCAACCAACCATTCTTCTTATATGTAACATGCTACTGGCCATGAATTTCGCAAAATAACGGTAAATATCGAGACGGAACTTCCAGTCAGAATCCATTGGCGAGACCAAATGAGTCAGTGGGCGGGGCGAGCGATTGATCAATTAAGAGAGTCGTTACGATGCTGATTCAGAGCAACCCGTGACCATTAATTCATTACATGTATACATATTTTTCCTAACTGGTCTTTTAAATTTTGATTCAAGTTTCGCAGCTTTGTAAAGTGCGATTAGAATCTTCGTTTCATACCTCCACGAAAACACACAATATATATTCTCTAAATGTTCTAAGAAATTGTTGAACGCTCGCCTCTTGAAAATAATGACACATATTACGTTACTCAAGGGAAGAGTATTTGTTGCAAAGACTGTCAATAAAGAACAATGTTTTATATGAGCTGTATGTAGCCACGCATCTACAAATTGAATTGATTAATTGATTGAATGTGGCTTAACGTCACTTTTAACAGTATTTCAGTCATATCGCGACGGCTTGAGCACCTAACAATGGATTTCTGGTATTTCTCACACTAATACCACCACTACTTCTTTCCTAGCCTCCAGCTGCTATCACACTTAGGTTTACGATTAACCACCAATTGATGAGAGACAAATGTCGGAAAGGATATGTGCTGCCGCCGGGGATCTAACCCATGACATCCAATGATTTCGACCCCAGGCGGCGGCACATATTCTTTCTCTAACCAATTGGTGGATAGTCGTAAACGGACAAATAGGAAAAAAAATACAAGAAAAATGTCAGATTAGTTGGCTGCTACGCATTAGGAATTTGTATTGTCTACATAATAAAAACGTGTTTCGGAATATATAGATGTTTTAAACCAGTTCTTGTAAACAACAACAACAACAACAAAATAACTAACAGTTTACTGGATTCTTTACAGGATTTTGCTACTACTGCTGGCACTAACTGCGGACTTTAGACTGCGTACTTTTTCAAGGGACGTTTTCAAAATACCGTTATTTTGTTTAGAAAAGGAGGAATATACGCTGAATGCATTTCAACCATACTTAAGATGTTCATTTTTTCGAAGAAGAAAAGGAAGAATATGAAAAGCTATGTCTTTGTGGGATTTGAATTGTTTGATTCAATAGGGATTAACGCCAATTTTAACAATATTTCAGTCATATCACGGCGACGGAAGCACCTAACAATGGATTCCTCGCCTTTCTTACACCAATAGTAGCACTACATCCTTTCCGAGCCTTCAGCTGCTCATCAGACTTCGGTTTACGATTATTCACCCGTTGGTGTGACACTAATGTCGGAAAGGGTATTTGCCGCGACCGGAGATCGAATCCTGGACCTCACGATTGAGACACCGACGAGCTACCACCGCGCTTTGGCTGCGGCCTTGACAGAATTTACACCAGGTATCAACTGAACGTCTACCCACATCTACGATTCGAGCCAGAGAACTTAGAACATCCCTCGATAAAAAATACGCAGTCAGTAATCAGTCAGTGCAAGTAGCAAAATTCAATAATGTATAAGCATTGACCAGTCGCTGGCCCCACCCACTTACTACGTTGGCCCCGCCCCTTGACTTCGACAAGAAGCACTGCTTCGATTTTAATCGATGTTATTTTGCCAAATTACATGGCAAGAAGCAAGTAACGAAAAAAAAGAAATGGTTGGTTTGAGACCTAAACGACGTAACTACAGCTTGAATAAGCTGTAGTTACGACGGTTAAGTCGCCAAACCAACAAAAATGTTTTCACACAAATTTCGGCCAATTTAGGAGTTCCAACTATATTTCCAGTCTATGTGAATGATATCATTGGTCGACTGATTATTTGATTAACAGATGTATTTGGTCAATTTGTACGGGTGTTTCCAGTATAGAAATTTGGGAAAAAAAATTAGTGTATTTACCTTGTTAAGCAAACATATTCCATATTGCGGTATTACGTCGCAAGGCGACCTAAACGTCAATCCGCAGTTACGTTTGGTCTCCCGCCGACGATTTAAACCGTAATAATTTAATTTTTAGTTTCGTCTATCAAAAACGAGCGTTCTGATTGGTCGAAAAATTTAATTCATACCTCCATGAATAAAATTTTGAGCACGCAGCCATTTGTATGCTTCCGCACAAAATAGTCCCAAACAAAAAGGTATCAAAATTTGTAGAGCTTTTGTTTTTTTCGCTCGATGCTATTAAATTATAAGATATGACGAGAATATTTTTTGTTTTCATGGAGGTATGAACCGAAAAACCTAATCACACAATGTATGAATCCGCTTCGCGTATTCATACAGTGTGATTAGGTTTTTCGGTTCATACCTCCATGAAAACAAAAAACATTATCTTCATCTCTTAATTATTTCGATAATTTGACGAATGACTTTATAGGCGGCACTGCAATCTCATTAAAATCATCTCTACGAAACAACTACGCTATCTCTCTGTTACGTACACGCAGGTACGTAGAAATTGGCTATCACGGTTGGATCTGATTTCAACCAGATTTGCGGCACCGTGGTAAAATCAAATGACCAATCGGAACTCCTCGTTCAATTCTACGAATCAAAGTTCTGCCCCGATATTTGAAACAAGCAATTTTTTCATTTTCAACAATGTTTTCTACCCTGAAAGCTGAAAAAAAAAATCTAGAATTTCATAAACTTTAGATTGTCGTCGTCGACTCATTTCAATTTGACCCAGTCTAAAATATTTTGTCGTATGGTAATGGGCTAAGTGTGGCAGATATTTTTTTGAAATCGAAAATAATTTCGTTTCAGGACGGGATGATGGTCTCCGAACAAGCTCTCAAGACTGCCGAGTACCGAGCCGAACTTGAGGCGGAATTAGTCGAACTCGAGCGACTAGAGGCGGGAATCATCCTTCAACTAGAAAGTCTGTCGGTCCAGAGAGACAAGATACAGGCCCGAAAACGTGGTATCCACACGCAGTGTTTCTTGAATCTTGTATCTTGCTACAAACGTCGATAGCTAGCTGGAGGCGCTGATCTGAACTGTGTCGATAGTTGATTTGACTGTGTGGTCTCATACTGCTATACTAACAGATAACTTAAACTGGTATAAATGGCATCATATTTCTCTCGGACGTTCGTGTAGATATCTGTGTTATTTGGTAGTTCATTTTTTTTTTCAATCTGTTTTTTTCCATGTGAATCGTTCTTATTTTTAATTGAAATTACTTCAAATTGATCAATCGCGACTGTCAATCAAGGAATTAATCGACCAATCAAACAACCCGTTCAGCCCGGAATTGGGCATTGACCTCCGATTGTAGAAATGAAGAAATTGCGTGTTATAAAGACAGCAAAATAATAAAAGTCGTCAGCATAAAATGATAGCCGACAACTTCATCGAATCAGGACGAGTCTAAAATTTGGTTGTGTGGAAATGGGTTGAGGAGGTGTAGGTTAAACAGGGTCGAAACCTTCCGTATTTTGTAAGCTTTCTGAAAACAGAATGGTAATTCTACCTTACTCAGTGTTCATTTTAGATATACCAGTCCTCTATAGACCTTGGTTTGATTCGATCTCTTTTACAAGTATTTGTTTGGTCGGTTTACCGAATGGATCCTTTTCTCTTGATGGCTAACATTTCATCTGTTTCATAGCTGAATAAATCATGTTCTTTTTGTCGAGGAGGAATTGACCCTTTACTGTTTTGCAAAATTTTAGACCTATCCAAGTTAAAAGGTTTTGTAGACAATAACTAAAACTCGGTATTATCTAAGGAATTATTATTCAGATTCAGTAGGGTAGAAAATATTGTGGAAAAAGTACTTTCTTCTTTTTCCATTATGTTTCTTCAAGTTTAAAAGCACAGGGGCGTAAAAGCCAGGGATAGAACAGGAAAGGGTTAAGCATTTTTATGAATGAACGAACGAAAAAAAATTAAATTTCGTGATTTTGACTTCATTTTTATGTGTCTTTCAAACTTCCTTGAACTGTCTGGTAATGGAGCATGTAAAACAGAAAGACGTTGATTTTAATTAATATTAAAGATTAAGAAGTTATTTCACTACGTTTCCCTGGTGAACTGATGCGAAACCGATTCGCATGTTTTCAAAAAATAATATTTCTATAGCTACTAACGTTAGTATGGATGCAATAAAACGACCCAACAAACTGGTCTCAGCCAAATAAAAATCTTTGTGTAAAATGTTGTGGGAAATGAAGAAATTGCTTGTCACAAGCTACCTCCTTTTTACCTCAATATTTTCTACCCCACAAAAAGACAAAGATTTTTAAAATTTCCTTTACTTACTTTTACTTTTGCAACTGAATTTTATATGTTAAAGAAAAGGTTCATTTTGAATTTGCAAAAGTCAAATATATCAAAACAAAAACAATCAAACAAAAAACAGAAGCTACTGCGAGGAAAAAAATAGAACCTACAAACCAAATCTTTTTACTTTGGCCAGATTGCTCATTTAACTATGATTGGTTCTTTTTTTAAATAGTATTCAAGGAATTCCCAGGAACAACCAGAAATCGGATCAATAAACACGATCGATTAACTAATCAAATCATTCTTTAAGGCTGTAAGTGCAGTGTTGATCTCAGACATTTGTCTCAGACATTTCTTGTTTAAGAGATGAAGATAATATTTTTTGTTTTCATGGAGGTATGAACCGAAAAACCTAATCACACTGTATGAATACGCGAAATATTGTTTTCATTTCTTATAATTTAATAGTATCGAGCGAAAAATGCAACAACTTAACAAATTTTGATACCTTTATGTAGTGAACTATTTTTGTGCGGAAGCAATCAAAATGGCTGCGTACTCAAAATTTTGTTCATGGAGGTATGAATTAATTTTTTTGACCAATCAGATCGCTCGTTTTTAATAGACGAAACTAACAATTGAATTATTTTTGTGTAACCGCAGCTTATCCAAACAGTAGTTATAAAATTTAGGAGGCCAACAAACGATTTGCTATTTGTTTTTTATTCTTTACAATTGATTGGTCTGAATGCAACAAAATAGCAATGTCTAGAGTGTTTTTTGTTGTTTTTCTAATAATCAACATTCAGCATTTGTTCCACGTTGTAGTAACGTTGAAGTCGCGTATTTTAGTTCCGCCTGAAGGACGTCTAAAATCTTTTCCTATGTTTGTCGACTAAAGTCAACCTAGGACCAAGCCGTCCATCGATCGTGCTTTGTAATTCCACATAAGAATTACGAAGCACATCGACTTCAGACTTGGTCCAATTTTCTTTTCTTTTCCGATCCAACTTGTTTCACGGAAGATAACGCCTTATTTCACTGAAGTTTCCGAGCGAATGCAGACGATTTTCTGTTTGTTGTGACAGGTGCGCGCGTGCATGACGTCATTTTGAATAGTACCTTTTCTATCTCCAAATTAAGAGTTACGAAAAAAACATTCCTACGTTTACGAAAAACTTACGTTACTTTAGTAAAACGCACTTACGATTTTCTTAAGTTTTTATGTAAACGTAAAATTACGAAAAAACTTACGAACACTTTAGTAAAACGGCCCCCTGGAGCCGTAAGCACGGAGATGAAATGCCGTGGCGAAACTACTTAGTAAGAACGACGTTCCTAATGCTACCAGTATAGTACCATAGGGATAAACTGAAGTCACAACTGGTCAAAATGGGTATATTATTGCCCAAATAGGTCCCGGATGGGACCCATATAGGTTTGCCATATAAAACGTGGAAGCAAAACCCATATGGGTCCGAGATGGTTAGCCCATATTTGACTCATCTTTTTCTATATGAGCCCTATACGAATCCTATATTTTCGCTTCCTGGGTCACTTACTGTCGAATTACGTTTATTCAGGACTGGTATTATTCCTTAAGCCATTACCACTCATTCCGCATTTTTACGCGCTAGATGGAAAAAAGTGGAGAGAAGTGTGAGAAAAGAAGAAATTGCTTGTAACAAGAAATTTCTTCTTTTCTCACAATGTTTTCAACCCCATATGGCCTTTTATTTTCAGAATTAAACAAACATTGTTTTGCTGTCTGCAACCTCTTTCAATTTAGACAACTCTACAATTTTACTGTGTAGTAATTGGTTAAACAAGAGTAGGGCCTGGTTGCCAAGTCGGGATCGCTGATTCCATCCCCACTCCTGACGGTTTGGGGATTGGTGTCCATCAATCTTTTGACATCGAAGAGACACGCTTCACTTATCTTCCCAAGGATCGCTTTGGTCTTCCTGGTCCTTTCCTTCATTTAACCCACTCCAACACAATACCTCTTTTTCATGCCTCCAAAGAAAAAAGCTTTGGAAACATTGTGGAAAATGAATCAATTTCTCACTTTCCACAATGTTTTACAAAAATTAGGAATTGGGTGGGATTTCGGTTAAGCCAGTTAAATATGGTTCCGAATGGAATATTTCTGCTTGGCCTGGCCAACCGAGGTATATGTTTCAGACAGATTTCAAGTAAAATAGGCAAGAAACAGGATAACTTATAAATGAAGTTATTGTTGTTTTATTCACGTCGCTTTTATCCAGTGGAATCTTTCTATCGATTAACCCATTTCCATACTATGATGCTTTTAGACGCCCCCAAGAAAAGCAGTTGGGAAAACATTGTGTAAAATGAAGAATTTGCCTGGTTCAAGCAATTTCTTCATTTTCCACAATGTTTTCTATCCAGAAAGATGAAAAATTCTAAAATTCCATAAACTTTAAAATGTCGCCTACTACTCCTTAACAATTTTGACCAGTCTAAAATATTGTTCTGTGGTAATGGGTTAAGTTTCGCATAGATAGCCAACATTCTTTCAGAGATAAAATCTTGAAAGAGATCGAGTCAAAAACAAGAGGGACATTAGTCCTCGGGCGCTCATCTGAGATAAAGGCTCTAAGCCTTCCGAGCCAGGAGGAGAAGATTTGGGAAGATTTTTTTTGTAAAATTTCTTTCCTTTTTTTGCCATGGCAACCAGTTTTGGTAAGATTTTGGTAAGATTAACCCTGTTGTTTCAGATGGTAGTTTAATTTTAACAAGAGGACCACGATGGTCCTAAATCGCTAACCTGAGGTACCTACTAGTTAAAGTACTTTTTGGTATAAAAATGCCGCAAATGGGGACAAATGATTGCAAAAGTAAGATTTAGATGATTCTTTGTATAGAAATCATATTGTTATACCATACAACTATTAATGTCTTAAACCTTACTGTGGGGCTTTTAACTTGCTCTAATCGAGCGTTTTCCTAACTCTTGTAATGCTGCATAATAAATATGAATGCCCTACGCCTTATAATTAAGAAGGAAAGACTTTTGAACGAGTTCTTATTTATCACATTTCCAAACTTTGGACCTATGGGGTAGGGCCATCTTTTACTCCAAGGGCATAACATTGGCAAACTTAAAAAATAACCATATGACTACACTATGTAACAAATACGAAAGCCTTAGACCATATAAAGTTAGCGGGGAAGATATTTGATCATGCTCTAATTGAACGTTTTTTTCAAACCTCGGACTCCTGGGGAAGGTCTTTTCTTACTTGCTCAAATTATGCGTTTTTCCCTAGTTTGGACCCCTTGGGCAGTGTCTTTTTTGGCCCTTTTGACATAATTTTAGATAAAGGTGTGCAAACCAATCTTTGTGCTAAATATGAATGTCATAGGCCTCATAGTTTAGGGTTTTTTTTAACGTTCTAATTTGAGCGTTTTTTCAGTATTTGGACCTCTGGGGCGGGGTTATTTTTCACCAAAGAGGCATAATTTTAGCATACTTGAAAGACTAGATGGTTGTCCCAGGACATCTGCTGTCGAGCCCGCAAAGTGTTGTGGGTATCAAGCTCCAGATAAGCACAATTTAGTGTTTGACCCCGAGCTTTGACCTTGAACTTGAAGCTATCCAAAAATTCCTCAAATGGCACATCTACTCATGATCGAGAACAATTGTGCCAAGTTATTTTTATCTATCCATAACTGTAGGAGAAATTCTTCTAACAAGCACAATTTTAGTGTTTGACCTTGAGCTGTGACCTTGAACTTGAAGCTATCCAAAACCAAAAAATCTTTCAAATTGCACATCTACTCATGATTGAGAACAATTGTGCCAAGTTATTTTGAAATCCATCCATAAATGTAGGAGAAATGCTCCGAACAAGCATAATTTTAGTGTTTGACCTTGAGCTGTGACCTTGAGCTTGAAGCTATCCAAAACCAAAAAGTCTTTCAAATTGCAAATCTCTTTATGATGGAGAATAATTGTGCCAAATTGTTCCACCCATAAATGTAGCAGTAATTGTCCGTACGAATTCGAACGGACGGACTAACGCACATACACCGATTTGTCATAGTGATAACTATGTCTCGCTCACCGCAAGCGGGCTCGACAAAAACATCCTGTTGTGCTATATACCAAATATTAATGCCTTAGACAGTATACATTGAGAGATGAAGATTTTTGAACATGCTCCAATGAAGCAATTTCCGAAAATTTTTACACCTAGAAAGGGGCTTTTTTTTTTTTTAACCAAGGGGCATAAATTTTATAGAAGTTGGTAGATAACTATCGGATTATGCTACATTCAAAATATAAATGCCATAGGCTTAAAATGGACAAGATTTTTTTAAAAAATAAATTGCTCAAATTGAGCGTTTCTCTAGTTTGGACACCGTTTTTGACCCTACTGACATATTTTTTCGATAAAGTAGTACAAAACCATCTATTAGATGAGAAGGAGATTTCTGTTGAACTCACTGTAATTGGATCTCTAGGACGGGGCTTTTTTTAACCCCCGGGATATAACAAATATAGTTGAGGACCATTTGGTTGCCCTGTATAGGAAAGGTGAATGTCCCTGGCCTTGTACTTTCTAAAAAAGATGTTTTACACAGTTCAATTAAATTTCCCAAGAAAAATTTGTCAATTGCCGAAATATACGCTCAAACGAACATGTAATACTTGAATTTGAGGCAGACGTTATCTTCGCGGTAATCTGATAGGCTTGAAGTGACTTTTTGTGGTTATATAGGAAATATTCGGCAGAATTCCAGGTTACTGTTAGATATCACGGAATTCGGTTGTCGACACAGCATGATCTCATTTGAAAATGGTCACTCGAGGAAAATTCATGCCAAGTTCGGTCATAATTCTCCAAGAAGTTTAGGAGGAGAAGATTTTTTAAGAATAACTTTATAATTCCTATAAATATGATAATCTCTACCATGCTACGCTTTTTTCGCGACTCAAATTTCAAGAACAAATCTCGAAAAGGGCCAGTAAAGGAACATTCCTGCCAAGTTTGGTCCTACTAGACGCAGTGGTCTGGGAGGAGAACATTTTAAAAGAATTACTTGATTTCTCTAAGTGTGACCAAATCACCCTGCAACTCCCCCATTTTTCCACAAATCAAAATTTAATGAACACATTTTAAAAAGTGTCAAACAAGGAACATTCATGCAAAGTTTGGTCGAAGTTGGCCAAGTGGTGTAGGGGGAGAAAATTTGTTAAAGGATTATTACGATTTCACAAAACATGATAAACCCGCCCTGCCACGTCCCTTTTTTGTAAATCAATATTTCATGAACCAGCTATGAAAAGGGTCACCAAAGGAATATTCTTACCAAGTTTAGTCTAAATCAGCCTAGTAGTTGAGGAAAAGATTTTCAAAGAATTATTTTATGGTTATCCCAAGTCTGATTAGCCTGCCCCGCCACGCCCCGATTTTTCCGCTAAACAATATTTCAAGAACAAATTTTTGTCAAAATGCTGTCAGCACTGTAATCGCTCGCTACTGAAAAATTGAGAAATGCTGTTTTTGCCGTGAATGTTGATCTTTTACGTTGTATATTACTTCGGAAAAAAACAACATAATACTATTGCTCGCTGTGAGTACCACATATTTTAGACCACTTGGTATTTGTTCGAAATAATTGACGATGTTTCTAATAGGTCAGCACAAAGTGAATAATTACTAGAAATAAATTCTTTGAGCAGATTGCATTTGGTGGAAAAAGGTGATTTTTATCAGAATCAGTCAAATTAATATCAAGCTCCTAGTTATCATTTTTGAAAAGAAAAAGCTGAATAAAGATATAAGTCAAACGCTGTGGCCCCAGGAGTCAAAACTAAGTATAAATCCCATAACAATATACCTTGAACTTGTCATCAACCAACACATACTTACATACCAAATACATGTATATGTATGATCATTGCTCTGAGTTATATTGAATGTATCTTTGAGCTAAGACAGACAACTGTTAGAGCATTATCTGATAAAGCCGGCCCTGAAAAGCCCAAACTTTTTTTGCCAATTAAAATTTCACGAACAAGTTTTGGAGAAGGGCCACTTAAGTAATATTCCTTCCAAGTTTGGTCAAAATATGCCTAGTGGTTTAATGCCCTTTCCTGTACAATCACTGATTTTTTCGTTATTGTGATTTTATACATGAGAAAATATTGTGGGAAAAAGAAGAAATTGGTTGTAACAAGCAATTTCTTCTTTTTCCACAATATTTTCTACCCTACTAAATGGTTAATTTTCAAATTGAATCCATTAAATTTTCGTCTGCAAAACCTTTGAATTTGGACAGGTCTAACAAATTTAAAACAGAAAAGGGGGTAAGAAGAGAAACTGTTGACGATAGATTACGCATAACGGACGACGCACAAAAAAGCTCCCCTGAGTACGCTGTGCTCAGGCGAGTTAAAAAGAACAAACAATCAGTCAACTGCACATTGGGGTCCGATTTCTTATACAATCAGACTACAAATCAATCAGATCTACAACAATTAAACATTTCATTATTCCCAATAAAGCCGATTTTGTTTCTAATGGTCATCTCAAATGTACAATTTAGATTTATCTGTTATCAGCTTACTTCACCGTCGTTGTATAATCTAAGTGTGCCAAGAAAACGATTGTTTAAAGAAAATGGACCCGTGGAGAGGCGGTCGCAGGAGTTGGATTGATTTACATGGGATCAATTAATACACTTAATTACGGATAAAGATAAAATGGATTTATTGTAATAAATACAGAAAATTTAAAGTTGTAAATATTTAGAATAATAACAAAGAAGATATAACACAAAAAAGCACAACCAAGATTATGTAATTGAGAGTTGAATTGAAGACCGTCCTAAAAGTCTATACAATGCTAGAGAACAGTGTGAGATGGGGGTAGATTCCACTCCTAAACCCCTACATTTCAATTTAACCCTATGTTGTATGTTCTCATTAGAATTTTTTTGATGAGACAATTCAAATGAGTACCAACAACACAGGGTCTGAACCAGAATTATTGAAATGTTCAAATCTAATATCTAAATTATCCCCACCCCTATAACTCTTGCAATGGGAAGACTCTTAACACAGTATTACATTCATTTCTTGCTATGTGTAGACACTTAATACATGTTGTGTGACAATTCATGGAAAAGTAACCGACTTGAAATTGTCGAAAAAGATTGAGTGGAAATATGTCATAATAGGCCCAATAGATTAGATAATCCTTCACAAATTTTTGTGACCCACAATTCAGCTTGAATTTATTCTTTAATCTAACAAAATTAACCAATCCCAGATGTCTATTAAAGTGCCAATCAATCAATCAAACAATTCATTTGGTCAGGAAGTGAACTCTGAACCCTGACATTTGTCGACATTTAAGTGAAGCATTTTGTTAGTTTGGCAACTTAAATGCTGTACAAAATGTAGTTAAGACATTTAGGTTGCCATCAAAGCATTTTACCTTTTTCTTACATGTTACTGGCCATAAATTTTTAACAAGAGCACCGCCTACGGGTGCCTACGCTCTGCTATTGGGTGCTGGATAGTGGATAAAATTAATCTAGAGTTATCCCCCTTGATAGTATAGGTTGCTATTTTGATAGTGAACAAGTGTGCCAAGTTTCAAGTGAACGCCTTTAGTAAAGCCAGAGATATCACAAAAAGACAAAGTTTTCACATAACGACGACAACAACAAAAACAACAACAAGGCTATAGCAATACCTCGGGTTTTCTCCAAAAACAGCCGAGCTAAAAAAAATGCATTTGAATATCAAGGTGAAACTTCCTGACAGAGTCAGATGGGCGGGGCCTACGATACAATTTGGGCCTAAAATCACAAAAAGTATCCCATAGGATCAGAAATTTGTCTGATTTTGAAACATAACCTATTGAACTACAACCTTTTAGTTTTGAGCAATTGAAATCATAAACTCATTGCCAAATAACTAAATCTTAAACTGGTCAAAATTCAATGAAGTTCCTGCAATGAAGTTCAAGATGACAAATTACAGTTCATGAAATCTTAAAAATCTTTGCCGCTAGGAATAAAATACATTGTGCAAAATGAAAAAATTGGTTGTGACAAGCAATCTTTTCACTTTCCAAAATGTTTCCATTTTTTTTTCTTGGAGGGAGTAAATAGTAGGATTCCAAGGAATTTTAGCAGGTAAGGGACTGATAACGAGAATGGAATTGAAATTAGACAAGGAATTCTGTGGATTGGTCCAAAACAAATTGATTAAGAGACAGATCGATAGCTTAGTGTAAAAACGGCCTAAATGTCTATACTTTGTATAGACACTAATGACATTTTTGCACTAAGTCAACGAGATGATCATTCCAGGAAAAAATAAAATGTCTCCTCAAGATTGCAAAAGACATTAAGTTCTATGTATGGTGTATGTAAATTTGATATCAACTAAATAATCTATGATATACAGCAGCAGATATAGCTTGTTATCTTTGGTATAGATTTGTGCTTGGTACATAATGTATAATCTATAATAAATTACAAGAGTGTTCTTTAACCCATTTCCACGGCGATCCTTTTTGACGCCCTTCTAGAAAATCAATTGGGAAAACATTGTGCAAAATAAAGAAATTACTTGTTACTAGCTATTTCTTCATTTTATAAAATGTTTTCTTCCCAGAAAGTAGAAAAGATCTAGAATTCCTGGAACTCAAAATTGCCGTATGCAACTCCTTCCACTTTGGATCAGTCTAAAATTTTGTCATCCGGGTTAATCATAACTTTTCTCAAACAACTCATTCCAAATTGATATCAATTATTGAAAGACCAGTTAGATAAAGGTAGAAGTCATTACAAGAATGAAAACATGAGCAACGCATGTGGGTATCAATGCTTGACTGTTTAACCCATTCCCAAGTAATAAAATTTTGGATCAGTCCAAATTCAAAGAAGATGAAGACGACAATTTCAAGTTGCTGAAATCTTCAATATCTTTGTCTTTAAGGGTAAAAAACATTGTGGATAATGAAGAAATTGCTTGTAACAAGCAATTTCTTACTTATCCACAATGTTTTCCAAAGCGTTCATATTGTGGGGCATTTAAAAGCGTCATTGTGTGGTAATGGGTTAACTCCTTGATAGTGTAAACTAATAAAAACAAGGGCATAGTTTATGATATGCCTTTAGATTTAGCCCCCTTGGTATACATAGCTCTTTTGATAGTGAAAATATATGCAGAGTGTGACGTGGATTATACAAAAGTTTTCTGATGACAACACAGTCGACCTGGCTATAACATTACCTTGGATTTTCCCTCCCAAAAACAGTCAAGCTTCAGTAATAAATGTGATAAGTTTAACAAAATCATGTTTGTTTGAATGGGGTTTTACGCCGCTTTCAACAATCTCTCAGTTATATCACGGCGGCTGAAGCACCTAACAATGGATTCCTGGTATTTCTCACACCAGTACCGCCATCACATCCCTTCCTAGCCTCCAGCTGCTATCCCATATAGGTCTACGATTATTGACTCATTGGTGGGAGACAAATAATCGGAAAGGATGAGTGCCGCCGTCGGGGATTGAACCCGGGACCTCTAGATTGACAGTCAGACACACTACCAACTGCGCTATGGCGGTGGCAACAACAAAACCATGTAATCCATTACCTAATAGCAAAACTTGACACTGGTCCAAATCAAAGGGTTCTGAATCATAGGGGTCTGTAATTTGAGTAGCTTCCACCCCATAGACAAATATTATATTATTTGTCTACGGGTTGAAGGGACTCTAATTACGGACCCCTATGGTCCAAATTGTATGAAGTTTCAGACAAAATTTAAAAGTGCCCTTAATTGGAAGACAAGTGCCCAATAAGGTAAACAAAAGTGTGGGAGATAAGTTACTTGTTTCAAGCAATATCTTTTCATTCCACAAAGTCAATAACCATGTTTTTTATGACTTGGAAAGCCCAGATGTGTAATAAATGGTTTACCAATTCCCAAACAATGACACATTTTGACCCCCTCACAAGAAAAATGTTTTGAAAAACACAGCAATTTCTTCATTACCCTCAATGTTTTCTATCCAAAAAGACGCAAAATTTAAAGATTCCATTAACTTGAGCTAATCATCTGCAGCTTCTTTCAATATGGACAAGTATAAAATTTAGTTTTGTGGGAATAGGTTCATAAATCAATAAAAAGAAAATGACAGCCAGAACTATATATTCTAGGATGAAGTGATTGAAAATTGAAACTGTAAAATTATCTATCAATAAATCACAATGGTGTGGGTATTCATTGGAATTAGCTCCTCCCCCCCCCCCTTTTGCAAGAGCTCTTGATTAGTAAAAGTTGTGAGCTCTTGACAAGCCAATTAACAACAATTATAACAAACATAACAAAGATATTGCTACAATACAAATGCTAATTCTAGGAGTGTAAAACATTGTAAATTATGCAAGCAATGAATAAATCTCATAGAGTATGAATATCAGATATGTAAAATAGAATTTAAAGACCTATAACAAGGGTACACAAGAGGACAACTAGATTTCTAAACCAACATAAATATTGTGGTCTAACATTATGAGCTTTTAGTCAATCTGAAAATTCTCGGATATGCCAGCTAATAATGGTTTTAAACAAAAAATTGAAAATTGTCAATTAAATTCTAACTACACTAAGATTTCTAAACAATCACAACTAATGAAATAATGTCTTTAACCCTCTCCTGTACAAGCCCGGGATTTTACGTCATTGTGATTGTATACTTGATTAAACATTATGGAAAAAGGAGAAATTGCTTGTCACAAGCAATTACTCCTTTTTCGGCAATATTTTCTAACAAATAGGATGGTTTAATTTCGAATTGCATGCAATTTCTTTTTCGTCTGCAACCTCTTCCAAATTGGACCAGTCTAAAATTTCAAACAAGAGCACCGCCTACGGGTGCCTATTCTCTGCTTTTGGGTACTGGGTAGTGGATAAAAGCACAAAACTCATGTGGAGTTATCCCCCTTGATAGTTTAGGTTGCTCATTTGATAGTGGACAAATGTGCCTAGTTTCAAGTGAATGCCTTTAGTAGAACCAGAGATTTCACAAAATGTCAAAGTTTTCACATGACAACGATGACGACAACACAAAAGCTATAGCAATACCTCAGGTTTTCTCTGAAAACAGCCAAGCTAAAAATGAGAAAGGGTTAAAGTCGAGGATACATAATGTATATTTAGTTGTTCCTGTCAGCCCGATTAGCTCAGTTGGTAGAGCACTTGACTTCAAACCTCAAGATCGTGGGTTTGAGCCCTGGGCTGATAATATCAACTAACACAACTAATTGCCTTTTGGCTGAGACCTTAAACCAAGGCCTGGTGTGATGTGCTATCCATCGAGCATGTTAAAGAACCAGGCGGAGATTTTAGCAGTTTCGTCCTGTATCCTTGCACTAAGACTGTTTTACACATCAGCAAGTCAAAAATTTATTTGGAACTATTTGATATTCTTGAGCATTGACCCATTCATGTACATGATGCTTTTTGATGCCCCTTAAGAAAAAAAAGGCCTTGAACAACATTGTGGAAAATGTTGAAATTACTTGTCACAAGCAATTTTTTATTACCCACAATGTTTTCTATCCAAAGAATCAAATAATTTTTAAATTCCATCAACTTAAATTGGTTGTCTGCAACTTATTTCAGTTTGGACCAGTCTAATATTTTTTCATCTGGTAGTGGTTTAAGTAATTCAATAGAAATTGTTGCATACTGTTGAATTTTTAGTCCATCTTTTATCAGATAAGCCTTCATGAAATAAGGTTATGATAGATCAAGAGAATTTTCTTTGTTTTCATAGAGCTATGAAAATAAAATCCAATTCACATTTCTGTATGAATCTGCTTTGTGTTGTAATGTAGTGTGATTTGGTTTTATTTTCATAACTCCATAAAAAGAAAAGTATTCTCTTAATCTCTTATTATTGGCAACAGAAATTCGGTGTGCTAATGTAAAGAGTGTTTGTTTTGGACATTTAAAGAGAGTGAGATTCAATGGCATAAAAACACAAGGTCGAAACCAAGATCTGTTTTTGATTTCTAATGCAGTTAACAAATTTAAATGTTAAAGATTGCAATGATTGAGAGACAGACAGTAATTGAAAAAGAAAAACAATAAAGTCAAGGTGCATTCATTTCATCAAGATTCATAAAGCATTCAACAGACTGTTATTTTTTAAAGATAAAAAATTCTTCAGATAGAGTTTTGAAAGAAAAATGACTTTTATGACTGAGATTTTTAAGCCTCTTGACCCATTACCACACAATCCCTCATTTTTAAGCACTTAAGAAATGATCCTATGAAAAACATTGTGTGAAAAGAATAAATTACTTGAAACAAGCAATTTCTTCTTTTCTCACAATGTTTCCTTGCTCATGCGGCATTAACATATTCTTTTTAAGGAAACAAAGCTTACTTAGTATGTACCCTTAATGATGAAGAGTGTTTTCACCCAAAACAACCAAATAGTTTCTCATAATAGCTCAAAAATCTTCATGAGAGTTATTATACTACCCTACAGAATGTGTGGGACCTTTCAATTAATGAGAATAGAAAAAAAGTATATAAATTTTTATAGATTGATTCTTGAGCAAGATATATAGGAACAATATGATAAGACTTTAACTTTACATTGGATAATAAATTGAAATATTTCTATTGTTATTAAATGCAATTTTATATATAACATGTAAAACTGGCAAACTAGCAAGACTAAACATAAAACTTAACAAGAGCACACCATGCGGGTTCCAGGCTTGCCCACAGGTGTCTGATTGTAAAAAATTCAAAGACAAAAAATGAAGCATAGGTCTCCAGAGTTATCTTTCTTGTATTGGTAGTAAGAAGTCAGCTCTTCTGATTGTGAATATATAA
Organism: Fragum fragum; assembly: GCA_946902895.1. Lineage (NCBI taxonomy): Eukaryota > Metazoa > Mollusca > Bivalvia > Cardiida > Cardiidae > Fragum > Fragum fragum. The sequence goes on from OX336378.1 coordinate 12,907,951, forward strand.
GTTTCAAATAAATAGCTTAATCTATTACCAAATGTCAAGATCTTTAGACTTGGGTAAATTAAAAGTGTTGAAGACAACATTTTCAAGATAATGACAATTTAATAACTTTGCCTTTTATAGTAAAAGAACACTGTTGATAATGCAGAAAGTGATAATTACAAGCAATTACTTCATTGTCCACAATGCTTTCTAAAGCTTTTTTCTTAACCAATTCTCACTCAATCCCTCCTTTTTACACCCCTTAAGGAAAAAGCTGTGGAAAGCATTGTGGAAAATGAAGAAATTGCGGAAAATGAAGATATTGCTTGTAACAAGCAATTTCTTCATTATCCTCAATGTTTTCTATCCAAAATTTTTAAAAAAAATAAAATTCCGAAAACTTGAGATTGTAGTCTGCAGATTCTTTCAATTTGGACCAGTCTAAGATTTTGTTGTGCAGGAAAGGGTTAAAGGGCTTAGAAAGGCAGGATTTAGAGGGAATGGGTTAAAGAATAACTTAGATATGAGCAAGATTAAACTTTGTCATGGTGATGTCTTTCCTGATGACATCATCATAAAACTAAGATGACAATAATAGATCAACTTTTTGTACCAAATCACCAGAACTAACAAATATAAAATCATAATAGTTGATATGATATTAACCCTTCTCATGCTGAACCCGGAATATTCCGGTTTTGGCAGGAGCTGTAGACCAAGATCAGCCTGCACATAAGTGCAGTCTGATATTAGTCTACACCTCCTGCTTTTACTTTCCCTGCCAGAGTTGTTAATGAAGTTGAGTTCTAAAAGAAATACTAATTTTTGAACAACAAATTCTATCAGTGCTTTTAGTCCTTTGATTTACAGCAATTCAGTAAAGTAATGTATCCAGCATGACAAGGGTTAATATTTCCCCGTTACCTGGTGACGAAAATTCAAACTGGTCCAAATTGAAATATGTTGAAGATGACAATCTTCATTTGGTGAATTTTAATAAATCTTTGCCTTTTTTGGTAGAAAGCATTGTAGACAATGAAGAAATTGCTTGTCATTTTCTTCAATGTCCGTGATGTTTTCCAAATCCTCTTCTTCAGGGGCGTAAGAAGGTGAGATTGTTTGGTAATTGGGTTAAATAATAACACATTGCCCACTCTTTTCTGAAAACCCCCCCCCCAGATATGGGGAATCACTTCAATATTGTTGGTACTCATGATAATTTTCTACAATATGCTTAAACAAACCTTTTCTAAAATTTGCTTAAAAAATTTAATCCATTTAATCCATTCCTACTTAACAAAATTTAGACTTGTCCAATTGAAGGAAGTAGTAGACAACAATTTTAATTGCAAAAAATTAAAAAAAAAATTAGGTTTTTGGATAGAAAACATTCTTCATTTTCCATATTTTTTTTCAAAGCTTTTTTTTTTTGAGAAGATTGTAAAAACACATGGGAATGTGTTCAGTTCTGGTCTAAATGCATAATTTGATTGGTTAATCAATTCTTTGATTCCACAGCCATTGTCTGTCAAATTGTTAGAAATATCATGCTTTGCATATCTACCAATAAGAATAAACAGAAAACAAGCAATCCCAGCTATTATTGTGGATTATGTAACAGTTCTAAGGCTTCATTAACATCTAAACAAACATCTAAACAATGTTGGGATTTTCTTAAGACTTAGATACTGCTAGCTTAAGGTCTACATTTTCCCAATAATTCTTTCAAAAATGGTAAAACATTTCAATACAAATATACTTTTCACCGACATGAACGGCTATCACATTTCAGATATTTTGCAAGATTGTGTGGTAAATTGTTTAGTAAACATTAAAAGCAGCCACTGGCAAAACAGTATAATGAAAGTATGACAAAAATATTAATGAATTAAGTCCATAAATAATTGAAAAAAAAATAATAAACAATTACTTGAAAGCAATATGGAAAATAAATTGGAAAATTTTCAAGTGAGCAGAAAAAAAAGGACATAAAGCAAAATTAATTTCTCTATTTAAGCCTTTAAGACAGGCTTTCAAGATTCTATATCCAAATTAACCAAATAAAATAATTGATATAATATGCTATCAATCGCAAAATGCAGCGAAATATAGTTGGAGTTAATCCTTTCCTGTTTTGAAAACTTTTAGACCCGTCCAAATTCGAAGATTTGCTGACGAAAAATTAAAGTGGATTTAATTTGCATAAGAACCATTCATTACAAGCAATTTCTTCTTTTTCTACAATTTTTCCTCAATTATAAATTGGACGTAAAAACCATGGATTGAAAAGGAAAGGGTTAAATGAATGCTTTTCTTTGAAGCAATCAACAACTAGAATTATTGCAAGCAGGCTTATAGCCCCCATCAGCATTTTGTCACTCAAGTAGCACAGATGACTTTTAACCTGTGTTACCCAAGAACAAATGGGGTCATGGATAATATTTGCATAAAAGTCCTTGGTCGAGTGGAATATCCCACTTCCAGAGGGTAAAACTTTAGTTTGGTCCAAATTGAACAAGATGTGTTTGTGAAACACTATGCCCCCCCCCCCCCCTGAAACAGGAATTCTTTAGAAACGGGTGGTTTTTATTGTTTATTTCTTTGTTTTAGGTAAAAGGGTTAAAATTTTTACCTTGACCTTGATGAAATGACCTTCCCCAGTTGCGCCTTGTTGAGACCTATCTACATACCAAATATTAGCATTGTAACTTAATCAGGGTTGAAGTTATAGGGAAATGATTAGTTGGCAGGTTAAGTTTTGCAGACAGACGGACAGATGGATAGACGGACACCAATATGTCTTATCGATGCGGGGGCATAAAAAAGTTACAGACGACAAATTAAAGTTAGAATTTTTGAACTTTCTGGCAAGAAAACATTGTGGAAGAAGAAATTTTACACAATATATTCCCATTTTTTTTCTTGAGGGCCGTCCAAAAGCGTCATTGTTTGGGAATGGGATAAAAGTTAAAGCAGGGGAAATTTTAAATACAAGATCTATTTTGACCTTAACATTTGACCTACATGACTCCAAAAATAACAGAGCACTAGCTTGGACCATTGGCAACAATTGTATGAAGTTTCCTGGTTGCAGATCAATTGGTTTCAGGCTTAGAGAAAGGAAAATCAAAAATCTACAGAGGGACTGACAGACAGTGGCATTGACAGACAGAAATGGTAAAACCCAAATACCCCCCTTTACTTTGTAGGTTGGGGTTATAATAAATGGTTATAGACTTTTTTACAATTATATGAATTATCCTTTATCCCTTTCCCGTACAAATATGGGATTTTAGCTGTGATTTTATACTTGAGAAAACATTGTGGAAAAAGAAGAAATTGCTTGTAACAAGCAATTTCTTCTTTTTCCACAATATTTTCTACCACATAGGATGGTTTCATTTCAAATTGCATCAAATTTTCATTGTCGTTTGCAACCTCTTTCAGTTTGGACCAGTCTAAAATTTCCAAAAACAGGAAAGGGTTAATGAATTACGGGTAAAAACTTCCTATTAAAAAAAAAAATTAGAGGAAACTATGCAAATTCCTATTACCATAATTATTGACAGTGCGCAAGCAAAATGTTGTTAATACAGCTTTAGTTACAATATTTTGCTGGCACAACAACAATATACATTGATATTTAACCCATTCCCAGATGGCAAAATTTTAGACTGGTCCAAATTGAAAGGAGTTGCAGACAACAATTTAAAGTTTATGTAATTTCAGATATTTTCCACTAACTAAGTAGAAAACCTTGTGGAAAATGAAGAAATTGCTTGTTTCAAGCAATTTCTTCATTTTACACAATGTTTTTCAAATGTTTTTCTTTAGGGGAGTCCAAAAACGTCACTGTGTGGGAATGGGTTAACACATTTGCACTAAATACCCCCTTTCACAACCATCAATGAAAGAGTTTGGGAAGACTATGGAAATGTAGAAATTGCTTGTAATTCTATGTCAGCAACTTCTTTACATTCATTTACAACAGTCCAAAGTGTTGTTTGATCATGGAACAAACAAAGAACAATTATTCTTATAATTGTCATACCATGGGATCAAAGGTAATTTCATTTAATATGAATTTACTTTGACTAAGTATAGATTCTTTGATTTAGCAGTGTAGAAGGCAACATGTAAATTTTAATTGACCTATTACCAGACAATCAAAATTTCATATTGGCCCAAATTCAAAGATGCTTAAAGTTAAATTGAAAAGTAAGTGTATTTCTAACCAATTACTAGCTGACAAAGTCTAAGACTGGTCCAATTGAAAGGAGTTGCAGACAACAATTTAGGAATTGAAATTCAGAAAATGTTTCACTTTTTTGGTAGAAGACATGATGAAAAATAAATAAATCGCTTCAAGCAATTTCTTCATTTTCCAAACTGTTTTCCAAAGCCTTTTTTTCTTAAAGGGGGGGGGGGGGGGGAGGGGGAAATAATAAAGAACCATTGTATGGGCATGGTTTTAGGACAGAAAATAATGTGATAAGAAAAGTAATAGCTTGTAACAAGCAATTTAACTTTTTCTCATCATAATTTTCTAAAGCTATTTTTCTTCCTTCAGTCAAATGTGGGATTTAGTGGTAATGAATAAAACTAGCCAAGTCACATTATACAGTATAAATTCAGAGAATCAAATGACTGTAGAACAAATACTAATACATAAACATGTATATTCCAAGTGACTACAAATTGATTGGTTGTACAGGGTTATAGTATTTCAGTTACAGTGTGGCAACTAGTGCACCCTACCATATTTCCTGTCATTTCCTGGACCAGTACATTCACAACATTCGATCCAAGCCCCCAGCCAGTGCACTTCTTATCCTTGGCCCGTTTGTGAGAGACAAATGATCCATAAAGCGAAACCTCTTATCAAATATTGAAAAGCTTGTTGGCAAAGCTGGGACTCAAAAGCTGCACAACAAGAACTTCAATTATATACTTCATGACTTTACAGTACATGTACTATTACCAATAATAATTATAAATACATGTATAACTGGAAGAAAATATGCCCAAATGAGACATGTTTGTTAAATATTACTGCCCCATAACTGTCACTTTCTGAAACATGACATTGGGTCTTGAATAATCCCCATAGTATTTAAGCCATTCCAACATGATCACCCTTTTTTACACCCCATAAGAAAAAAACTTTGGAAAACAATGGATTAAATGAAGAAGTTGCTTTTTACAAGCAATTTCCTCATTTTCTACGATATTTTCTACACCAAAAGTCAAAAGATTTTTTAAAATTCTATCAAATACAATTTGTTGTCTATAACTTCTTCAATTTTGGACCAGTATAAAAAATGTTTGTCTGGTAATGACATGGCACGTGAAAGATGAAGATGTGGTTTTTTTTTTTTCAAAAGAAATAATTTCCAAAGTCAAAGTTTTTTAAACAATATAAGAATATATAAATATATATACTGTAATATACATAAAAAATTAACATACAGAGAAAAATTGATGTGCCATTATCTATCAAGCACAGGTTTAAACCATTACCATTCAGTCCAACATTGAAGAAAATTAATCATCATCAAACATTGTTGAAAGAGTACAAAATGCTCATAACAATCATTTCATCACTTTCAAAAATATTTTCTACCATTTCTGAGGTCTGCAACTTCTTTGAATTTGGACCAGTCTAAAATTCATTTTGTACTGGGTTAAAGAAAAAAAAGGAAGAAAACATAGATGACTGTGCACAAGATATAAAATGACTGACATATAGCATTATAACAAGAAGACACAACCTCTGCTGATCCTTATCCAAATCCATCACCATCTTCACCTCTAGCAATCTGTAACAAGAAAAGAATACATTCTTAATCCTTGACTGGCTCCAAGTCTCACTGATACGTTGTTGTTGGAAATGTACAATTTTGATTGAAAAGTTTTTACTTTTTTACCGTTAGCTCTCTGCTTTGCTGATAAATGTCAGTTTGTGAGATGGGTATGAAATGTACAATATAAGTGATGTGCCTTAGCTACTTACTGAGAGGCTATCTTAATCCTTGTTATCCTGAAAACAAATCCTTTTTCCTTAAAACCAAAGGGCCAAAAGTACTGGACAACCTTATTGTGCATAAATATTTCTATAAAAAATCATTTCTATAAAAACTATGAATTGTAAACTGGTCCTGGTCTATACCACCTAGCAAAATTAACCCTTGTCATGCTGAACCCAGAATATTCCGGTTTTGGCAGGAGGTGTAGACTAAGATCAGACTGCACGTTTGTGCAGGCTGATCTTAGTCTACACCTCCTGCTCATACTTTCCCTTTCCGAGTTGTTTATCAGGTTGATTTCTAAAAGAAATATTGATTTTTGAACAACAAGATCCATTAGTGATTTCAGCCCTTTGATTTGACAGAAATTCAGTAAGGTATTTTATACAGCATGACAAGGGTTAATATATTCTGGGTTTAGCATGACAAGTGTTAACAAATGTACCAGTAGTAAAATTTGAAGTTAAGATTAACCCTTTGTTCAAATCAGGAATTTCACAACAATGTGATTTTATACCTGAGAAAACATATTTGTAACAAGCAATTTCTTCTTTTCCTATACTATATTCTACCACATAGGTTAATTTCATTTTAAATTGCATCCAATTTTCATTTATTGTCTGCAACCTTTATCAAATCGGACAAGTTCAAAATTTCAAACAAGAGGACCATGATAGTCCTAAATCGCTCACCTGAGGCATCTGCAAATTATAGTACTTTTTTGTATAAAAAAGACACAACTTGAGCAAAATAGATAAAACAAATTTAAGATTTTGGGCTTTGTACAAAACAATCCAGTAATGCTTTACAATAACAAGAGGACCATGATGGTCACCTGAGGCATTTGCAAATTACAGTACTTTCTAGTATAAAAAAGACACAACTCCAGCAAAATAAATAAAACAAATATTAGATTTTGGGCTTTGTATAAAACAATCCAGTAATACTTTACAATAAGAATGAATTCCTTTTGCTTTATAGTTTAATCCATTACCAAAATATCCAAGAATTTGTCACCCTCAGGTTAAAAAAAAAAAAACATAGTGAGAAAGGGAGTGACAAGCCATTTTTCCATTTCTCACAGTGACTTCTACCTGAAATTTTTTGTACTTAGATTTCAATCAAACTCTAATTACTGTCTGCAACTTCAATGGGTGTAATTTTAGCAACCTTGGTAGAGAACAATCTGGATGTACTATAAATCTTAATATGAATGCATTACAGCTTATACATGAGGAGTGGAAGATATTTGAACATGCTCTTATTGAGCATTTTTCATATCTTTGGATGGCTTGGGAAAGGCCATGTTTGTCCAAATGATATAAACATGGTAGATAACAATAATGTTATCCTATGTTTTTAATGTAAATGCTCTAGAACCTATATTTAAGAAGAAGAATTCTTTCAATGCCATTTACGCAATTTTCGACCCCAGGAGCAGACACACTTTTTATCCTAAGAGCATATTTTCCTGTTAAATAGTACAAAATTATTTAGTCATGCTACATACCAAATATGTATGCCTATCACCTAATATTTCAGAAGGAGAAGACTTTTGATGTTGCTCTAATTGGGTGTCTTTGACCTCTGGGGCAGTGCCATGTTTTATCCCAGGGCTAAGATTTTAGCTAACATGGTAGAGAACCATCTGGATATGCTATATACAAATTATGAATGCCTTAGACTTTGTAGATTGGGAGGAAAAGACTTTGAACATGGTCTAATTGAGCATTTTTACAAACTTTGGGCACCCAGGGAAGGGGTGTTGATTAACCTACAGGCATAATTTAATCAAAACTGATAGATAACAGCCAGGATATGCCACACTCTAAATATAAATGCCCTCCGTCTTAAAATGAAGAATTTTTTTTTTTAGCATACACAAATTTTGCGTTTTTTCCAATTTTGGACCCCTAGTGCAGGGCGGTTTTGGAACCTAGGAAGACAACATTTAGTGATATAGTACAAAACCATCTAGTTATGCTACATACTAAATATGAATATCCTAGACCTTGTAGTTTAAGAGGAGAAGTCTTTTGAAATTGCTCTAATTAAGCATATTTCCAAACTTTGGACCTCAGGGGCAGGGCCATTTTTGACCCCAGAGATTAGATATTTAAAAACTTGGCAAAGAACCATATGATTAAGCTCTATATAAAATATAAATGCCTTTGGCCTTGTAGTCTATGAAAAAAAAGACAACAAAGATTTTCTAAAATTTCCCATTTTCATATGCCGCGGTTACAAGAGTTTTTCATCGAATGAAATTCTTTTAACAACTTTTGTAGAGCTTCACCTGAGGAATATCCCTGCAAAATTTCAGATTGATTGGCCTACTGTTTTAGGAGGAGAAAATTTTTAAAGATATTTAAAGAATTACTAAAGATTCCCATTTTCATATGCCACGGCAACCAGATCAAGTTTTTGAGGAATTAAATTCTTTTAAAAACTTTTGTAGAACTTCACCAAATGAACATCCCTGCAAAGTTTCAGCTTGATTGGCCTACTGGTTTAGGAGGAGAAGATTTATAAAGATATTTAAAGAATTACTTAAGATTCCCATTTTCAAATGCCGCGGCAACCAGAGTTTTTGACAGAATTACATTCTTTTAACAACTTTTGTAGAGCTTCACCCAAGGAACATCCCTGCAAAGTTTCAGCTTGATTGACTGGTTTAGGAGGAGAAAATTTTTAAAGAAATTGTGGACGGATGGACAGACAGACAGATGGACGACAGACACCGACCAATCACAATAGCTCACCTCACACTTTGTGCTCAGGTGAGCTAAAAATGGGAAAGGGTTAAGATATATTATTTTTGGAAAAGGTTAAGTCATACATCACAAAATACATCATGAAATTAATTTCTATATTAGTCATCAAAACCCTACTTTTGGGGGTAGTCATTAGAATCGTCTTGATGTGACAATTCAAATGAGTACACACAACATAGGGTACAGAAAAACAATAGCAGATAAAGATTGTCATCATTCTCACTATCATGAGTTATAGCTCTACATTGTATTTTAGTACCATGTTCATCTGTTGGTGTTCAAAACGTTTAACCTTTACCCGTTCAATTCCTATTTTTAGACCCTTGTGATATCATACTTGAGAAAACATTGTGGAGAAAGAAGTAATCACTTGTAGCATTTTTGATTGCTACTTTTGAATTGTACCTACTCTGTAACATCGTCTGCTACCCATTTGAATTTGGACAAGTCTTAATTTTTGAAAAACTTTAAAGGGCTAAAACAAAATAACCTGGAGGTGCAAAAAATAATAGCTAAGGTCCAAAATAGTGCACATAAAGTACATAAAACTGAGAAAAGAGAATTTATTCCCTTTTGTGTTGCACATGATTTCAATGGCATTAGCATTTCCATTATTTTCATAGAATTAACAATTGTATGATTTCTAAAGCATTAGTTTTTCCATTTCCATGATTTCACTAGCAATAGCATTTCCATGATTTCCTTAGCCATATCATTTCCATTTACATGATTTCTATAGCAATTGCATTTCCATTTCAACGATTTCCATTACAGCCCTACTATAATGTTAATATGAATACAAGTATAGAATACCTTGTTACATGATATTTTTGATGTTACTGCAACTGCAATACTACAAAGTTGTCAAGGGATATGTTGACCTTGCTGAAAATTTAACCTTGAGCAGAGGCCTTGACTTTGGAGCTATCTTGAAATTTGTTTCAAATGGCACATCTACTCATGATAGAAAGCAAAGGTCCCAAATAATTTTGAAATCCATGCACAAATGTGGGAGAATACTCTGAACAAGTTTAATTTGAACTTTTGTCCTTTAGCTGTGACCATTGACCTTGCAGCTATCTGAAAATTGTGTCAAAAGGTACATCTACCAATCTACCAATAATGGGGAACATAATCCAAAATAAATACAGGGAGTTTTAGCCCGGACAAATTCGGACGGACGGATACACACACATAAACTGACTTGTCTTACTTACAACCATGTCTTGCTCACATAAAGCGGGCTTGACAAAAAACAAGCATAATGCTTATCATGGGAAGATTGAAATAAAAAACAACATAATAGGATATATACACCTTCGCTGTTGATTTCTGTGTGAAATATGGGTACTAATATAAGAAATATTGATCCACAACATGAGGAGAGTATACATTCTTTGCTACAAGATAAGAAATCATTTTTATTTTATAGGCATATAAGTAATCATAGAAATCATGCTCTGGCAGATAATTATAGTAGATTACAATTAAGAGGCAATTATTTCTGAGCATATGTTATTCTTAGGAGGCAATGCTTTACAAAACCTCTTAAAAGAACAATTATGAAAACATTTGACATGCTCAAATATGATCATGTATCATTCTATGAAATAATAGATTCTGAGCACTTGTTGCATTTTCATTTTTGTAGCACTTTCATAAACAAACACTGGCCTCAATCCATTCCCACACAGCAAAATTTTAGACTTGTCCAAATTGAAAGAAGCTGCAGACAACAATTCCAAGTTGATGAAATTTAAATTTTGTTTCATCTTTTGGGATGGAAAACATTGTGGATAATGAAGAAATTGCTTGTAACAAGCAATTTTTTCATTTTCCACAATGTCTTCCAAAGCTTTTTTCTTAAGGGGCGTAAAAAGGAGGGATTGTGTGGGAATAGGTTAATGACTCTCTATTACTTTTAAATCTTTTCAAATAAGAAGAAATCATGTTTAATTAATTCTAAAAGATATCTATTATTATAACAGAATAGTAGGTTTGAAATACATTCTCACTACAGTTATATAACTAGAGGCATTTGATTTACCTGAATTGCTCGACCAGCCAGAAGATACTTATAATACAGGTATTTTCCAGGAACAAGATCTCAAAATTTTCACTTTAGGTATGGGTGTAAACCCCACCCATAAAAGCCTTTTTTTCAATGAGCCAAATTCTATAATTCACAAAAGAATAATTGGTTAAATTTGGTTGAAATCCATCAACATACTCCCATGTTTCATCCCATTAAAATTCTTTGTAGATATCTGATAAGGGGTCACCAAAGGATCATTACTGTGAAATTTAGTAGAAATCCATCTACTGGTTAAAGGGAACATTTTTAAAGCTTTCGTCATATATGGATTTTCAAAGTTTTCACTATATACCATATATAGAATGAACCCCTCCCATAAAAGCTATGCTTTTTATCTGATAATTCTTTTAAAGGGGTCACAAAAGAATAATTCTTGTTAAATTTGGTTGAATCCATCCACTGATCTTTGACAGATTTTCACAATATATGAGAACTAGTCCTACCCATAAAAGCCATGTTTTTCATCCAATTAAAATTCTTTGAAGGAATCTGATGAAGTGTCACAAAAGGATCATTACTGTAAAATTTGGTTGAATTCTGTATAGTTTTTTCTTAGGAGAAGATTTTTTTGACATAAAATTTTATTGGTGGACGGAAGGAAAAAAACAATTGATACAACATCATGACAATAGCTTGCTGGCTTGGCACTAAAAACAGCAGTTAGCATTTACATGTGACAACAAATTAGAATGTTAACATTAAATGAATCTGGAAAACATATTACTCTCAAGTTACCAAGCTTGTTTTATATAGAGAGCAGCAGACAAGAATATCTTTTTCTAATTGTGTGGAATAACTCAGTAAATGACATCATCTCAATGCAAGAGATTGCAGTAATTTTTGGTCTCAAGATTCAAAATTAAGAGTTGTACATAGATAACATAGCTTGTACTATTTTTTGTTATCTTGACTTGTCTAACACATTCCCCATTTTGACACCCCCATAAGCTTTTGAAAACATTGTGGAAAATGCAAAGTTTGCTTGTTACAAGCAATTTCTTCATTATCCTCAATATTCTCTACCCTAAAAGACAAAAAGAAAAAAAATCATCACTTGAAAATTGCATCTGCAATTTCTTAAAAGTTGGACCTGTCTAAAATTTCATTGTCGTGTAATGGTAACGGGGTAAGATCAGCATGTAAAAAAACTATTTAAAGATATGTAGTGAAAAACTATGCTTCGTAACAACCTTTTTTGTTAAGTTGACCTTAAAAAGTGACCTTAATAGAGGACTTTGACCTATCAACTAAGTGATGGCTATCATTGCAAGGAGCCAAAGTCCACAATATGAGCCTTGTATCTTAAATGGTGTTTGAATAACAGTAAAATATCAAGTTTTTGCATTAAGTTTACTGATCTCAGACTGAGACAGATGGGCATCAGAAAAACAATATGGCTCCAATGTTAATGATGCAGGGGCATGAAAATATCATAACAATTCCAACATTTTGTTCTAAACCCTTGGACTGTTTATAGAAAACTCAACAGGACATGCATTTTTAGATAATGCAGTCAAATCCTTTGCTACTTTGTCTGCCAATACAGGAATTTTGACCGAAGGAGATTAGGATAATACAGAAACAACAATTAGCTTGAATTTGATTTGATTTGAATGGGGTTTTACGCCCCTTTTAACAATCTTTCAGTCATATCGCGGCGGCTGGAGCACCTAACAATGGATTCCTGGTATTTCTCACACCAGTACTACTATTACATCCTTTCCTAGCCTCCAGCTGCTATCCCACATAGGTCTACGATTATCGACCCATTGGATAAAGACAAATAGTCGGAAAGGATGAGTGCCGCCGTCACTTTTTATGCAATTGTGACCAAAATAATAAATCCTGTCAAATCACTAAAGAGTCTATTCATGGCTGGCAGTCACTAATTTTCACATTTTCACATCCAAAAGTTTTAATGGTCATGACTGCCTATGAAATGTATAGGTAATTAACCCTTGTCATGCTGAACCCAGACTATTTCTGTTTTGGCAGGAGATGTAGACTGCACATATGTGAAGTCTGATCTCAGTCTACATCGTCTGTCTGATTTACTTAGCCAGGAGGCTTAATAAAGTAATTAACAAAAGGAAAATTGACCAACAAATGGGAGCTTTTAGTTCCCTCAGTGCTTTGATTTTCTCAAAATTCTAAAAACAAGAGGCCCATGAGGGCCTGAGACGCTCTACTGGGTATCAAGTTTTCCGTTAAAGAAATCTGATATTTAAGGAAGTTAATTGCTCAAAGAAGAATGCATAAAGAAAAAAAAAGGGGGCTTTATCCCCTTTATCATTTTAAGCAACAATCCTAAACGCCCCTTTTCCCATGTTTCATGACGGATCCACTCCATTTCCAAAAGAAAGTTACCTTATGACCCTACAATCATTCTGTGAATATTTCATCAGAATCTGACATAAATTGTGGACTTAATCACATAAACAGGATTGTTTTGAATGAAAATCAATAAGGCCCCTTTTCCTGTGTTTTCTGATGGATCAATTTCATTCCAAAAGGAACTTTCCTTACAACCCGACAATTGTCCTGTGAAATTTAAAAGACAACTTGATAATGATTGTGATCTTCATCACATACACTAGAATGTTTTGAATGATAATCTGTAAGGCCCCTTTTCCTGTGTTTCGAATGCCACAATTATTCCATGCATCTTTGAAGAGAATCCAATAAAACTGTTGACTTTATTGTGTTAACAAAGATATTAAATTGAAGTTCTCATAAGGCCCCTTTTCCCGTGATATTTTACTGTTGGTTTTATCATTCTATGAAAGTTTAAAGTGAATCTGATGAAATATTGGGAATTCATTATGTTTACTAGAATATTTAAAAAAAAATCATATGTCCCCTTTTTACATGATACTTGATGGATTGTACCCAGTTCTGAAAAGAACCATCTAAGTATTTGTACAATCATTCTGTGAAATTTTGAAGTGAATCCGGTGAAATCAAGGGACATCATTGTGTTAACCAGAATATTTAAGAGAGTTTTTCATAAGGCCCCTTTTTATGTGACCCTTGCTAGATTCTGATAAAGACTGAGGGCATTGTTGTGTTTATGAGGATTTGGTAATAATTTTTCATACAGCCCCTTTTCCTATGATACTAGACAGATCAGGCCCAATTTGGAAAGAAACAATTCTTATGATGGTACAAACATTCTGTTAAAGTTTGAACAGAATCTGATGAAAACTGCAGACTTTATCTTGGTGTCAAATTTTTAAAATAAAATTTTCATAAGGCTCCTTTTCCTGTGATACTTGAAGGATCAGGTCTCATGTCAGCCTCAACAATCATGATTATTGTACAATGATTCTGTGAAGGTTTGAATAAAATCCAATGAAAGCTCTGGACTTGGTTACAAGGATTATAGATAAAATTCTCTAAAGGCCCCTTTTCCCATGATACTAGACAGATCACGCCTAATATGAAAAGAAAGAATCCTCATGATGGAATAATCATTCTGTGAAAGTTTTAACAGAATCTGATGAAAACTTTTGACTTTATTGTGGTACAATGATTTTAAAATTAAATTTCATAATGCTCCTTTTCCTGTGATACTTGACGGATCAGGTCTAATGCAAACATCAACAATCATTATTATTGTACAATTATTCTGTGAATGTTTGAAGAAAATCCGATGAAAGCTCTGGACTTTGTAACAAGGATTTATAAATGAAATTTTCATAAGGCCCCTTTTCCTGTGCTTCTTGACAGTTCAAACCCTGTTATGAAAAGAATGATAGATATGACCTTCCAATCATTCTGTGAAAGTTTCAACAAAATCTGATCAAAGCTGTGGGCTTTATTGTGTTAACAGGGTTTTATTAATTGAATTTTTATATAGCCCCTTTTCCCATGTTACTTGATGGATCTGAACCAATTCCAAAGGGAACTCTTCTTACAAAAGTATAATTATTCTGTTTGAGTATAAAGACAACCCCATCTCATCTGTGGACTTACAAGCATAAATTAAGATTTTTTAATTGAATTTTCCTAAGGCCCCTTTTCCTATGTTTCTCAATGGATCAGACCCAATTTGAAAGGAACAATCCTTATGATGGTACAATCATTATGTGAAAGTTTGAAGTCAATCAGGTGAAATCTAGGGCAATTACGTGTTAACTAAGATTTTTTTTATTAAATTTTCATAGGGCCCCTTTTCCCATGAAACTTGATGGATCAAACCTACTTCCGAAAGGAACAATCCACATAATGTAATAATCATTCTGGGAATGTTTGAAGAGAATTTGTTGAAAACTATGGACTCTATTGTGTTTACGAGGACTTTTTCAATCCAGTTTTAATCCGGCCCCTTTTTCCCGTGGTCCTTGACTGATCATACCAAATTTTGGAAGGAACAATTCTTATGATGGTACAATCATTCTGTGAAAGTTTGAAGTCAATCAGATGAAAACTGTGGACTCTAGAGTGTTAACAAAGATCTTTGAATTAAATTTTAATAAGGCCCCTTTTCCTATGTTTCTTGAGGAATCATATCCGATTCCAAAAGGTACAATCCTTATGATGGTACAATCATTCTGTGAAAGTTTGAAGAGAATCCGTTGTAAATTGTTGGCTCTAGATTATTAATGAGAATTTTTTATTAAACATTTCATAAGGCCCCTTTTTCCTGTGTTTCTTGAAGGATCATACCAAATTTCAAAAGGAATAATCCTTATGATAGTACAATCATTCTGTGAAAGTTTGAAGGGAATCCGATGAAAACTATTGACTCCAGAGTGTTAAAGAGTATTTCTTAAATATTTTTCGATTAAATTTTCATAAGACCCCTTTTCCCGTGTTTCAAGATGGATCTGACCAAATTCCCAAAGGAACAATCCTTAAGATGGTACAATTATTCTGTGAAAGTTTAAATACAATCTGATGAAAACTGTGGACTCTAGAGTTTTAACCAGAATTTTTTAATTAAATTTTCATACGGCCTCTTTTCCCCTGTTTCATGACATCATCAGACCCATTTTCAAAAGGAACCATCCTTATGATTGTACAATCATTCTGAGAAAGTTTGAAGAGAATCCGCTAAAAATTGAAGACTCTATCGTGTAAACGAGGATTTTTAATGGAGTTTTTAATTGAATTTTCATAAGGCCCCTTTTCCCATGTTTCTTGACGGATCATAACCAATTTCGAAAGGAACGATCCTTATATTGGTACAATCATTCTGTGAAAGTTTGAAGAGAATCCAATGAAAACTGTGGAATCTATTGCGTAAACGAGGATTTTTAATGGAATTTTAATTAAATTTTCATAAGGCCCCTTTTCCCATGTTTCTTGATGGATAATACCAAATTTTGAAAGGAAACGATCCTTCTGTTGGTACAATCATTCTGTGAAAGTTTGAAGATAATCTGATGAAAACTGTGGACTTTATCGCGTAAACAAGGAAAAGTTTAAATTAAATTTAAGTTTCAATTAGGCCCCTTTCCCCATGTTTCTTGATGGATCTGACCCAATTTCGAAAGGAACGATCCTTATGATGGTACAATCATTCTGTGAAAGTTTGAAGAGAATCTGATGAAAACTGTGGACTTTATCGCGTAAACAAGGAAAAGTTTAACAGACGGACGACGGATGGACGGACGTATGGACGCTGGACGGGAAAAAGCCATCGCTATAGCTCTAGTGGCCTTCGGCCAGTAGAGCTAAAAAACATTCAGCATGACAAGGATTAAGGCCTTTCAAGTGAGACTTGAGTATGATAATCATGCCAATATTTAAATATATGACAGCATAAATGACATAGAAAACCAGAAATGTGTCAGACATAAATGCCCATGTGCTGTCACATGACCTTCAATTGTGACCTTGAACTTGGAAGTATCCAACAAAACTTTACACATGACAATATTACATCGCAAGGGTAACAAATGTGCCAAGATATTTTGAAATCCATCCATTAATGAAGAAGATATGCTCTGGACACACACTAACAAACACTCCCACGCCAACACACAGACTCACACAAGGACAGAGGTTTCTCTATATGATTGTTGCCATTACATGGCAGGACATTAAAAAGTCACAAGTCCAACAAAACTTTCAGTTGACAACAGTCTATGTTCACACAATATTCTGGGGTACATAAATTTGTAATATCATGGCACACCATAGACAAGAATCTATTTTTCTGCATCAAATGGTGGTAAGCTGACTCTCTAATTGAAGCTTTCCATGACAGCATCAAATTCTAAGATCATCAGTTCATAATAACATGGCATTCTTGGAGGTAACAATCCATAACAACATTACATTCTACTAGACAACAGTCCATGATAACATTGCATTCTAGGATACACCAATAAGCAAATTTTCTTGTAACATTTACATGTACAACACTCCATGACAAAATGGAATTCTGGAATACAGTGATCCACGGATGCATAAGTTTCAAGGACACATCATTTAGGAAAAACATGCCATTCTTGTGCAGAACAGTCCATGATAACATATTGGTAACATATTGATAACAATTGATGATAACATATTCTAGAGGAGGTAAGTTCATTACAACATTCTCACAGCCTACAGACCATGATTACAATGTATCCATGACAACATTTTTTGACTCACATCAATAAGTTCATCATCATCGTCTCCTTCAGTTTCTTGTTTTTGTAATCCCTGTGAATTCATTATAATTTCAGACATATAGTAAACTCTATTAATACCTATTATGCCTACAACAATACATAACTTATAACAGTTCATGGTAGATCTGAAATATTCCCCTGGTTCATTTTTCATTAAGAACTAGATGAGATCTTTGACTTTTGCAAAAACCAACTACAGCCATTGCCTCTTTTCTCTTAAAACAGTAGAGCTATAAATATATAGGAAAATTAAATATTCCAAACATCATTTTCTTCTTTCTCCATGATATATAAGACACATGTATTCCTTAAGCATGGCAAAATGCTTGGTTATGTCTGGTCATAAGGTCAATGAATATATGAATTCTGTAGGTTTATCAGTCTCTAGTTTTTACACTACTATCTCTGCTTGAATTTTAGCTAATCTACAAAGCAAGCATTCTATTAAAATAAATAAATCTATTTCAATATTTTTTTTTCATTATGTGAAAAGGCTCACAGATAACAAAGTGGAAAATCTAGAAATCGCTTGTTAAAAGCAATTTCTACATTTTTCACTTTGTTTTCTACACATTTGAAATAATATTAACTCAAAATCGTCGTCTGTATCTTCTTTGATTTTGGATCAGTCTCAAATTTTGTTGTCTGGTAAAAGGTTGATTGCACAAAACTCTAGTTGATACTATTTTTCATCCATTAAGCACTCCAAAAAGCTATGGAAAACAAAGACAAGGGGGCTTTTCTTCTAGAACCTTTTCATCAAGTACAATGAGGAAATTTCTTTTTAGCTAGGAGCAATATGGAGTAAATATACTAATCTAAATCATGCTGTTAATTTTGAAATACAAGCTGTTAACACATTCCCACACAATCCCTTTTTTATACCCCTAAAGAAAAGCTGTGGAAACAATTGTGGAAAATAAAGAAATTGCTTGTCACAAGCAATTACTTCATTTTCCACAATGTTTTCTACCAAGAAAGTTAGATTTAGATTTTCATTAACTTTAAATTGTTGTCTGGCAAGCTTCTTTCCATTTTTTCGACCGGTCTAAAATTTAATTGTATGGGAATGGGTTTATTCTTGAAATAGTGGCAAAGTGCGGTTCTTGGTATAACTATCTTGACTAATCCATTTCTTTACGTTTCTTAATTCACTTTCCGATCAAACATTTCGTAAACCAATTTTCACACAAAACCATTGTCGGAGGTCAGTTGGCATCACAAGGGATTCGTCAGTTACATGCACTTCATGAAATAGAATTATCTGATTATAATAACTATTGTTAGTAAGGCTGTATAGATACATGTGTACTGGTGTATATTTGTATTGTTATAACTCACTAAGCTTTGTCTTCATCGGAGCTATCTGCTTCACGCCGCTCAGAAAATGCCTTTTGAGGATAATATTATAAATCAGTATAAACAAGCCATGGCTGTATTATAATCTATAAACCCTTGTAAAACATCTGCTAAACTCAGTCAAAGTTAAACAATAAAATGAAATGTGAAAACAACAAATTAATTTATCAAATAAAGAAAGCATAATTGAACAAATAAAGCAAATTCGAAAAGCCCACATACTAATGTAAAGGATGTAGCAGTATAGTGCACAAAATCTGAGAAAACAAATGATTTTACATGAAACCTTGAAATGGCATGTTTTTGGAAAAAATTAGACCAACAAGAATTTGAATCTTTTTTCAGGCTATTTATCATATCTAAATGAAGTTACTTTGTGACAAAAATTAGTGGTGTTACGATTGCCTGAATTTTTCTGTGGGCTTGTAACAAGTAATTTCTTCATTAACTACAATGTTTTCCACTCGAAAGTACAGATTTTGATTATCACCTAAAAATTGTTATCCAAAACTCATTTAATTTTTGACCAGTCATAAAATGATGTTGATCTACACAAACAGTTGTAACAGTAAGTGTGTCAGTTTTTACCCATTAAAAGAGGGCGAAATTATAGACTGGTCCAAATTGAAAGGAGTTGCAGATGACAATTTAATTTTCTATCAACTTTCTGAATAGGAAACGTGTAAAATGAAGAAATTGCTTGTCATAAGCAATTTCTTCATTTTGCATAATATTTTCCTGATGTCGTCAAAAAGTGTCCTTGAGTGAGAATAGGTTAAGATATTGACATTTCTTTTCATGTTTGTGAATCAGAAAAAAAGTTTATTCCATAAAAGGAGAAGAAATTCAATTTATTTGTCATGTAGGTAGGTTTTCCAAGATAATTAATCATTTATAAAATATCATCATTTCAACCAGAGTCCTATGTCACAATATATGCGACAATAGGGTTGTAAATCAAACACATAGAACACTGATCATAGTATTAGAATCTACAAACACCTAAATGTACTTCTTTGAATTCGGGCTAGTCTAAACATCTGTTGTCTGGTAATGGGTAAACAGGATAAAACAAAGTGTCTGTGAAACACAGTGTCACTATGACAGCCTTTTTTTTGAAAAATGACCTTGACCATGATGGATGACATTGACCTTACAACCAACTGATGCTTATCAAAGCAAGGAACCAGTATCTTAATATCACCCACGTATCTTAAATAGGCTTGAAAATAATTGTAAATATTAAGTTTTTTGGTTAAGTCTTGCAGACGGACAGGCATAGAGACAGACAGACAGCAGTGAAATAATGGGATCATTTTGAAATTAATAAAGGTTCAAAATAGTCCCCTATACCTGCATGATGGCATCTGTATCTGCAAGGGCTTGTTTGGCAAGATATCGCTCACGTTTGATCTTCAGAGATAAGGATTCTGGGACATCAGGTACTAGAATGTCTATCAAACGGCAAACACCAAATACAAAATGCTGTAATACAGATAAATGAAGTAATGCAATGTAATAATAAAATAATGTTGTAGAAAATATTGTAGGGAAAAGAGATATAGCCTTTTTGCACAAGTTTTTGTATACATATTTGGCATGTAACCAATTTCCACATAATGAAGCTCTTTGAACCCCCCCCCCCCAAAAAAAAAGGATTTAGGAAAACATTTTGTAAAATGAAGAAATTGCTTACAACAAACAATCATTGCTTCATTTTACACAATGTTTTCTACCAAGATAGAAAAAAATCTAAAATTTCATAAACTTGAAATGGTGGTCTGCAACTTCTTTCAATTTTGGACCAGTCTAAAAATATTTCATCTAGTAGAGGCTTAATTTACAATTTTAGCATGCATTGAATTGACATACGCAAATTTTTTCACTTTGGACATGTCTAAATTTTTATTGGCTGGTAATGAATTAACCCCTTCCTGTTTTGCAAAATTTTAGACCTGTCCAAATTCAAAGGTTTTGCAGACAAAAATCTAAAGTTGATTTTCATTGAAAAACAAGCAATTTCTTCTTTTTCCACAATGTTTTCTCATTTATAAAATAACAGGGACGTAAAAACCAGGGATTAACCAGGAAAGGGTTAAAAGAGGAAATAAGTACTTTTGGTTGAAAAATAAGGAATAAATAACTGAATAACTTTAAATCATTTCAAGATGACAACAAGAGCACTGACTACGGGTGCCTTCGCTCGGCTATTGGGTGCTCGATAGTAGATAAAATGCATCTAGAGTTATCCCCCTTGATAGTATAGGTTGCTCTTTTGAGATTGAACAAGTGTGCCAAGTTTCAAGTGAATGCCTTTAGTAGAACCAGAGATATCACAAAATGTCAAAGATTTTGCATGAAGATGACATCGACGACAACACCAAGGCTTAAGCAATACCTCGGGTTTTCTCCAAAAAGCCGAGCTAAAAATTAAGAAAGGTCCAAGTTGAAAGAAGTTGCAGTCAATAATTTTAGTTTATGAAATTTTGTAATTCTTGTCTTTTCAGGTAGGAAGCATTGTGGCTGATGAACAAACTGCTTGTACAAAGCTTCATTTTCATTAATATTCCCAAAATTTTTATCTTGAGGGATTTAAAAATGCGAGATTGTGCGGGGAAATGGCTTAATCCACTCCCACGCAACCTCTTTTTTTACATATATTATAAAAGATCCTTGAAAAGTGTTTTGGAAAAT
Organism: Fragum fragum; assembly: GCA_946902895.1. Classification (NCBI taxonomy): domain Eukaryota; kingdom Metazoa; phylum Mollusca; class Bivalvia; order Cardiida; family Cardiidae; genus Fragum; species Fragum fragum. The sequence goes on from OX336378.1 coordinate 12,929,504, forward strand.
AGCGAAATTGTTTTTTAACAAGCAATTTCTTTATTTTTGAAAAATGAAGAACATTAAAATTCCATCAACATAAAATTGTGGTCTGAAAACTTTGTAGGAAAAGGAGAAATTGCTTGTAACAGAAATATCTCCTTTTCCCATAAAAGGTTTTACCTTTTTAAGCTCTTATTTTTTAATTTAAGCTCTAATTTTTTAAAACCCCTCCTTATGACCACCCCGGAAATATGGGCACGCTGCTATTTATTGTAACGACTGAATTTTTACAAAACAGAATTTTTTGTTCTTTATTTCAATGGTCGCGAACCCCTCTAAAACGGGCACCCCGCTATTCCGAATTACGACCACTAAATTGAGTACCAACTATAGCTGATACTCTTTTTTGAAACCCACTAAAACGATCAGTATTTTCACACATTGAGACCGACCACCCGAATTTCACACTTGAAAAGGGCGACTCTAATTAGGTACGAATACATTGTAAATACATTATCGGATTTTTGATTATGTGATATCGAACCCTTATTATTTTAATAGGTGTTATGATTAAAGTTACTGATCAGTTTTAGAAATTATAGTTTGTATTATTTCTAATTGTTATTCAAATGTGTCACAGGTTTTGACTCTAAAGTAAAAACGTATCCGAGAAGTTACGATTAGTTTGTTTACGGCGTTCGAAACGGGAAGTTTATTAGCAATTAAATTTTGATTTCAACTTTATTGATGCTTGGTATTCCCATTATAGAAGACATGATATCGACAGTTTGACACTTTGAACCTGTACTTACGAATAAATAATTTGAGGTCAGAGTTCTGAATCAGATCCAAATGGAGAATAGAGAAAGTAGAACTTATCGAAGATCGTAAATTTGAAAATGACACAAGATTCCACTGTAATACATGTTCTTATAGTTTCATTTTTGTATGTATAGTATTAAAATATAACAAAAATAAAATAAACATGAATTACTTGACAACAAACGACCAAACCTCAGTAATACGACCACCTCGCTATTACGTCCACTTTCAGAAAGTAACGCAAGTGGTCGTATTAGAGGGGTTTTACTGTAGTTTGAAATGTAGTCTGCAGCTTCTTTCAATTTGGACCAATCTTAAATTTGGACCTCTGGTAATGGGTTAAATAAGGTACCTGTTATGTTGTGAGAAATATCAGAAATCCACAGTTAGGTGCATCAGATTCAGTGATATATTATTTATACTGCTGAAAGTAGGGTTAAATACAATCAAAATCAATCTGACCTTTGGCCTTTAACCTGTTACCAAATGACAGTATTTTAGACTGGTCTAAATTGAATGAAGTTGTATTTTGACCAAGGTATCGGCAGTCACATATCATGACGATCTATAAATACAGGGGAATAAAGGTTTAAAAAAAAATAGCCTAATTTCAAAGAAATAGCAGCTAACATGAAACTGGAAATTAATTCCAATCAGATTAGAACAAGAGGCCCATGAGGGCCTGAGACGCTCTAATGGTTATCAAGTTAAAGAAATCTGATATTTAAGGAAGTTAATTGCTCAAAGAAGAATGCATAAAGAAAACAAGAGGGCCGTTGGCCCTGGGGCGCTCACCTGAGATAAAGGCTCTTTTTCTTTCAACAGTCTAATTTCATATTAAGGTTAGGATTATGAAACAAGTGGGCCACAATTACATATAAAGACTATGAACCTGGGAATCCAAAAGTCCAAATTACAAATTCCAAGGCTTTAGTGCCGATTTGAAGGAAGGAAAAAACTTTTTCCATGGGTTATAATTTCAAAAATAAGAAAGAAGTCTGTGAACTTATGCTTCATGCCTATACCCCCCCCCCCCTGGGTCTGCCCCTGGAGACCCGAGGATCATGATTTTAGCTATTTTGTAAGAAGTCAATATACTGATGCTTCATGCAAAATATCAAGGCTCTACGCCTTCTGGGTCAGGAGGAGAAGATTTTTAAAGATTATTTTAAAATTTCACTTTTGTTGCCATGGCAACCAGAGTTTTTAACGGATTTCAATTCTTTTAGCTATTTTTGAAGGGGACCACCTAAGGAACATTTCTGCCAAATTTTGTTCAAATCGGCCCAGTGGTTTGAGAGGAGATGTCATTTAAAAAATCGTTCTTTATTTCTATATAAACCCCTACCCCCTGGGGCTCCGCCCCTTGGGACCCGAGGATCATGATTTTAGCTATTTTGTAAGAGGTCAATATACTGATGCTTCATGCAAAATATCAAGGCTCTACGCCTTCTGGGTCAGGAGGAGAAGATTTTTAAAGATTATTCTAAAAATTCACTTTTGTTGCCATGGCAACCAGAGTTTTTAAATGATTTCAATTCTTTTAGCTATTTTTGAAGGGGACCACCTAAGCAACATCTCTGCCAAATTTGGTTCAAATCAGCCCAGTGGTTTGAGAGGAGATGTCATTTAAAAAATCGTTCTTTATTTCTATATAAACCCCACCCCCCTGGGGCTCCGCCCCTGGGGACCCGAGGATCATGATTTTAGCTATTTTGAAAGAGGTCAATATACTGATGCTTCATGCAAAATATCAAGGCTCTACGCCTTCTGGGTCAGGAGGAGAAGATTTTTAAAGATTATTTTTAAATTTCACTTTTGTTGCCATGGTAACCAGAGTTTTTAACGGATTTCAATTCTTTTAGCTATTTTTGAAGGGGACCACCTAAGCAACATCTCTGCCAAATTTGGTTAAAATCGGCCCAGTGGTTTGAGTGGAGATGTCATTTAAAAAATCGTTCTTTATTTCTATTTAAACCCCACCCCCCTGGGGCTCCGCCCCTGGGGACCCGAGGATCATGATTTTAGCTATTTTGAAAGAGGTCAATATACTGATGCTTCATGCAAAATATCAAGGCTCTATGCCTTCTGGGTCAGGAGGAGAAGATTTTTAAAGATTATTTTAAAATTTCACTTTTGTTGCCATGGTAACCAGAGTTTTTAACGGATTTCAATTCTTTTAGCTATTTTTGAAGGGGACCACCTAAGGAACATTTCTGCCAAATTTGGTTCAAATTGGCCCAGTGGTTTAGGAGGAGATGTCGTTTAAAGAAATTGTTGACGGACGACGCACGACGCACGACACACGACGCACGACGCACGACGCACGACGGACGACGGACGGACGCCGGACAAAAGACGATCACAATAGCTCACTTGAGCACTACGTGCTCAGGTGAGCTAAAAAAAGAGGCTTTATCCCCTTTATCATTTTAAGCAACAATCCTCAAGGCCCCTTTTCCCATGTTTCATGACGGATCCACTCCATTTCCAAAAGAAAGTTACCTTATGACCCTACAATCATTCTGTGAATATTTCATCAGAATCTGACAATAATTGTGGACTTAATCACATAAACAGGATTGTTTTAAATCAATAAGGCCCCTTTTCCTGTGTTTTCTGATGGATCAATTTCATTCAAAAAGGAACTTTCCTTACAACCCGACAATTGTCCTGTGAAATTTAAAAGATAACTTGATAATGATTGTGATCTTCATCACATACACAAGAATGTTTTGAATGATAATCTGTAAGGCCCCTTTTCCTGTGTTTCAAATGCCACAATTATTCCATGCATCTTTAAAGAGAATCCAATAAAACTGTTGACTTTATTGTGTTATCAAAGATATTAAATTCAAGTTCTCATAGGGCCCCTTTTACCGTGATATTTTACTGTTGGTTTTATCATTCTATGAAAGTTAAAAGTGAATCCGATGAAATATTGGAAATTCATTATGTTTACTAGAATATTTAAAAAAAAAAATCATATGGCCCCTTTTTACATGATACTTGATGGATTGTACCCAGTTCTGAAAAGAACCATCTAAGTATTTGTACAATCATTCTGTGAAATTTTGAAGTGAATCCGGTGAAATCAAGGGACATCATTGTGTTAACCAGAATATTTAAGAGAGTGTTTCATTAGGCCCCTTTTTATGTGACCCTTGCTATAGTCGGATCCACTGTCAAAATCAACAATTGGAATGATGGTACAATCAATCTGTTTAATCTGTGGAATTTATTGTGTTAATGAGTTTATAGTGAAATATTCATAGGGCCCCTTTTCTCATGATACTTTACAGAACAAACCAAATTTCAAAAGGAACAATTCTAATGAAGGTACAATCATTCTTTAAAAGTTAAAGAGAATCAATGAAAACAGTGGACTGAACTGCGTCAAGAATTTTTGTAACAAAATTTTGATGAGGCCCCTTTTTCTGTGAAACTTAACAAATCAGACCCAATGTACAAAGGAACAATCCTAATGATAGTTTGAAGAAAATGATAAAGACTGAGGACTTTATTGTAATAATGATGTTTTGTAATAAAATTTTTATAAGGTCCCTTTTCTTATGTCACTTAACCAATCAGACCTATTTTACAAAGGAACAATCCAAATGATGGTACAATCATTCTATTAAAGTTTGAAGAGATTCTGATAAAGACTGAGGGCATTGTTGTGTTTTTTAGGATTTGGTAATACTTTTTCATACAGCCCCTTTTCCTATGATACTAGACAGATCAGGCCCAATTTGGAAAGAAACAATCCTTATGATGGTACAAACATTCTGAGAAAGTTTGAACAGAATCTGATGAAAACTGAAGACTTTATCTTGGTGTCAAATTTTTAAAATAAAATTTTCATAAGGCTCCTTTTCCTGTGATACTTGAAGGATCAGGTCTCTTGTCAGCATCAACAATCGTGATTATTGTACAATGATTCTGTGAAGGTTTGAATAAAATCCAATGAAAGCTCTGGACTTGGTTACAAGGATTATAGATAAAATTCTCTAAAGGCCCCTTTTCCCATGATACTAGACAGATCACGCCTAATTTGAAAAGAAAGAATCCTTATGATGGAATAATCATTCTGTGAAAGTTTTAACAGAATCTGATGAAAACTGTTGACTTTATTGTGGTACAATGATTTCAAAATTAAATTTCATAATGCTCCTTTTCCTGTGATATTTGACGGATCAGGTCTAATGCAAACATCAACAATCATTATATTGTACAATTATTCTGTGAATGTTTGAAGAAAATCCGATGAAAGCTCTGGACTTGGTCAAAGGATTTATAAATGAAATTTTCATAAGGCCCCTTTTCCTGTGCTTCTTGACAGTTCAAACCCTGTTATGAAAAGAATGATAGTTATGACCTTCCAATCATTCTGTGAAAGTTTCAACAAAATCTGATCAAAGCTGTGGGCTTTATTGTGTTAACAGGGTTTTATTAATTGAATTTTCATACAGCCCCTTTTCCCATGTTACTTGATGGATCTGAACCAATTCCAAAGGGAACTCTTCTTACAAAAGTAAAATTATTCTGTTTGAGTATAAAGACAACCCCATCTCATCTGTGGACTTACAAGCATTAATTAAGAATTTTTTAATTGAATTTTCCTAAGGCCCCTTTTCCTATGTTTCTCAATGGATCAGACCCAATTTGAAAGGAACAATCCTTATGATGGTACAATCATTGTGTGAAAGTTTGAAGTCAAACAGGTGAAATCTAGGGCCATTACATGTTGACTAAGATTTTTTTTATTAAATTTTCATAGGGCCCCAGTTTTCCCATGAAACTTGATGGATCAAACCTGCTTCCGAAAGGAACAATCCATTTAATGTAATAATCATTCTGGGAATGTTTGAAGAGAATTTGTTGAAAACTATGGACTCTATTGTGTTTTCGAGGACTTTTTCAATCCAGTTTTAATCGACCCCTTTTTCCCATGGTCCTTGACTGATCATACAAAATTTTGAAAGGAATAATTCTTATGATGGTACAATCATTCTGTGAAAGTTTGAAGTCAATCAGATGAAAACTGTGGACTCTAGAGTGTTAACAAAGATCTTTGAATTAAATTTTAATAAGGCCCCTTTTCCTATGTTTCTTGAGGAATCATATCCGATTCCAAAAGGTACAATCCTTATGATAGTACAATCATTCTGTGAAAGTTTGAAGAGAATAAACTGTGGACTCTACCACGTAAACGAGGATTTTTAATGGAATTTTTATTAAATTTTCATAAGGCCCCTTTTCCCGTGTTTCTTGACGGATCATACCAAATTTCGAAAGGAACAATCCTTATTTGGTACAATCATTCTGTGAAAGTTTGAAGAGAACCTGATGAAAACTGTGGACTCTATCTCGTAAACGAGGATTTTTTAATTAAATTTTCATAAGGCCCCTTTTCCCGTGTTTCTTGACGGATCATACCCATTTTCAAAAGGAATGATTCTTATGTTGGTACAATCATTCTGAGAAAATTTGAAGAGAATCCAATGAAAACTGTGGACTCTATCTCGTAAACGAGGATTTTTAATTGAATTTTTAATGAATTTTCATAAGGCACCTTTCCCCGTGTTTCTTGACGGATCATACCCATTTTCAAAAGGAATGATCCTTATGTTAGTACAATCATTCTGTGAAAGTTTGAAGAGAATCTGATGAGAACTGTGGACTCTATTGCGTTAACGAAGATTTTTAATTAAATTTTCATAAGGCCCCTTTTCCCGTGTTTCTTTACGGATCTTACCCATTTTCAAAAGGAACGATCCTTATGATGGTACAATCATTCTGAGAAAGTTTGAAGAGAATCCGATGAAAACTGTGGACTCTATCGCGTAAACGAGGATTTTTAATTGAATTTTTAATAAAATTTTCATAAGGCCCCTTTTCCCGTGTTTCTTGATGGATCATACCCATTTTCGAAAGGAACGATCCTTATGTTGGTACAATCATTCTGAGAAAGTTTGAAGAGAATCTGATGAAAACTGTGGACTTTATCACGTAAACGAGGATTTTTAATTGAATTTTTAATGAATTTTCATAAGGGTCCTTTTCCCGTGTTTCTTGATGGATCATACCCATTTTCGAAAGGAACGATCCTTATGTTGGTACAATCATTCTGTGAAAGTTTGAAGAGAATCTGATGAGAACTGTGGACTCTATCACTTAAACGAGGATTTTTTAATTAAATTTTCATAAGGCCCCTTTTCCCGTGTTTCTTGACGGATATTACACATTTTGGAAAGGAACAATCCTTATGATGGTACAATCATTCTGAGAAAGTTTAAAGAGAATCCGATGAGAACTGTGGACTTTATCGCATAAACGAGGATTTATAATTGAATTTTTAATTAAATTTTCATAAGGCCCCTTTTCCCGTGTTTCTTGACAGATCATACCCATTTTCAAAAGGAATGATCCTTATGTTGGTACAATCATTCTGAGAAAGTTTGAAGAGAATCCAATGAAAACTGTGGACTCTATCTTGTAAACGAGGATTTTTAATTGAATTTTTAATGAATTTTCATAAGGCACCTTTTCCCGTGTTTCTTGATGGATCATACCCATTTTCAAAAGGAATGATCCTTATGTTAGTACAATCATTCTGTGAAAGTTTGAAGAGAATCAGATGAGAACTGTGGACTCTATCGCGTAAACGAAGATTTTTTAATTAAATTTTCATAAGGCCCCTTTTCCCGTGTTTCTTTACGGATCTTACCCATTTTCAAAAGGAACGATCCTTATGATGGTACACTCATTCTGAGAAAGTTTGAAGAGAATCCAATGAAAACTGTGGACTCTATCGCGTAAACGAGGATTTTTAATTGAATTTTTAATAAAATTTTCATAAGGCCCCTTTTCCCGTGTTTCTTGATGGATCATACCCATTTTCGAAAGGAACGATCCTTATGTTGGTACAATCATTCTGAGAAAGTTTGAAGAGAATCTGATGAAAACTGTGGACTTTATCACGTAAACGAGGATTTTTAATTGAATTTTTAATGAATTTTCATAAGGGTCCTTTTCCCGTGTTTCTTGATGGATCATACCCATTTTCGAAAGGAACGATCCTTATGATGGTACAATCATTCTGAGAAAGTTTAAAGAGAATCCGATGAGAACTGTGGACTTTATCGCATAAACGAGGATTTATAATTGAATTTTTAATTAAATTTTCATAAGGCCCCTTTTCCCGTGTTTCTTGACAGATCATACCCATTTTCAAAAGGAATGATCCTTATGTTGGTACAATCATTCTGAGAAAGTTTGAAGAGAATCCAATGAAAACTGTGGACTCTATCTTGTAAACGAGGATTTTTAATTGAATTTTTAATGAATTTTCATAAGGCACCTTTTCCCGTGTTTCTTGATGGATCATACCCATTTTCAAAAGGAATGATCCTTATGTTAGTACAATCATTCTGTGAAAGTTTGAAGAGAATCAGATGAGAACTGTGGACTCTATCGCGTAAACGAAGATTTTTTAATTAAATTTTCATAAGGCCCCTTTTCCCGTGTTTCTTGACGGATCTTACCCATTTTCAAAAGGAACGATCCTTATGATGGTACACTCATTCTGAGAAAGTTTGAAGAGAATCCAATGAAAACTGTGGACTATATCGCGTAAACGAGGATTTTTAATTGAATTTTTAATAAAATTTTCATAAGGCCCCTTTTCCCGTGTTTCTTGATGGATCATACCCATTTTGAAAGGAACGATCCTTATGTTGGTTCAATCATTATGAGAAAGTTTGAAGAGAATCTGATGAAAACTGTGGACTCTATCGCGTAAACGAGGATTTTTAATTGAATTTTTAATGAATTTTCATAAGGCCCCTTTTCCCGTGTTTCTTGATGGATCATACTCATTTTCGAAAGGAACGATCCTTATGTTGGTACAATCATTCTGTGAAAGTTTGAAGAGCTTCTGATGAGAACTGTGGACTCTATCGCGTAAACGAGGATTTTTAAATTAAATTTTCATAAGGCCCCTTTTCCCGTGTTTCTTGACGGATATTACACATATTGGAAAGGAACGATCCTTATGATGGTACAATCATTCTGAGAAAGTTTGAAGAGAATCCGATGAGAACTGTGGACCTTATCGCATAAACGAGGATTTTTAATTGAATTTTTAATTAAATTTTCATAAGGCCCCTTTTCCCTTGTTTCTTGACGGATCATACCCATTTTCGAAAGGAACAATCCTTATGATGGTACAATCATTCTGTGAAAGTTTGAAGAGGATCCGATGAAAACTGTGGACCTTATCGCGTAAACGAAGATTTTTTAATTAAGTTTAATTAGGCACCTTTTCCCTTGTTTCTTGACGGATCATACCCATTTTCAAAAGGAATGAAACTTATGATGGTACAATAATTCTGTGAAAGTTTGAAGAGAATCTGATGAAAACTGTGGACTTTATCGAGTAAACAAGGAAAAGTTTAACGGAGGGACGACGGACTCACGGACGGACGGACGCATGGATGCCGGACGGGAAAAAGCCATCACTATAGCTCTAGTGGCCTTCGGCCAGTAGAGCTCAAAATATTGAGAACAAAAGGAGAAATTACTTGCTGCTTATTTGAAATGGAACCATACCTCAAAGACTATAACAAAAGTGAGCCTTATTGCAAGTAAGTGCCAGAAGAACATAGTGTAACTTCCGTCCTGGTCTCTAAACGCCTTGTATCGACATTCCTGTGTCATCGTACCATTTGGAGATGTTGCCAGAGTAAAATTTGTGTAACCATCCAAATCCCAATCATACTGATATTGGTATAACAATCGAGGTAAGAACTCTGATGTGAATGCTATCAAAAATGCCTGAAATCAAATGTAGAACCTTTGAGTATCACAAACAATATCGTCACATTTAACTCTTGATCCCGGAATATTCCTGTTTATGCAGGAGATTTAGACAAAGATCAGCCTGCACATAAGTGCAGTCTGATCTTAGTCTACACCACCTGCTTGTAAGTTCTAAGTAAAATTCATTTGCGAAATTAAAATTCAAAAGAATTACTAGTCCTTTTGGTGCTTTGATTTAAAGGCAATTTAGAGTTGTCAGTATCACAAACAATATCTTCACATTTAACTCTTGTCATGCTGATCCCAGAATATTTCTGTTCAGGGTTCCAACAAACTTCATAAAGTAAATTCCCTGACTTTTTCCTGACTTTTCCCTGACTAAATTTCAAAATACCCTGACCAAAATCATAGGCATTTACCATGCATTAAACAGCACAGAAGACAAGGGGCCCTTAAAACCCTTTCAGTTTCTTCTAATGTGTGTTTGCACTTTGTATAGGCATTTTCTCTCTCAATACAATATGCTTTCTAATCAGATACAATTGCCTTTTTTAGAAGAAACTGTCATAGCCACTTGATATTTTTCCTTTATTTATAAAAAAATTCTATATCTGATTCTGAAATTCCCTGTCTTTTCCCTGACTTTGGCCATATTTTTAAATTTCCCTGACTAATTCAAAAATTCCCTGACATTTCCCTGACCTTGATTTTTTTCATTTTCCCCGTACTTTTCCCTGACTGTGGGAACCCTGCTGTTTATGCAGTAGGTTTAGACAAAGATCAGCCTGCACACAAGTGCAGTCTGATCTTAGTCTACACCACCTGCTTGTAAGGTTTAAGTAAAATTCATTTGAGAAATTAAAATTCAAAAGAAATACTAGTCCTCTATGACCTACAGTGCTTTTGGTGCTTTGATTTAAAGGCAATCTTGGAAGCCAATTTTTATTCAGCATGACAAGGGTTAAGTAACAAGTTAGTTAGAGAAAATTATATCCAATTACAACTCTATTTGTTACACTTTTTATTAATTCAAGTATTCTTCAATTCCAAAGCTTTCTTAACCTATTGCCAGATGACAAAATTTTAGACTGGTCCAAATTGAAAGAAGTTGCAGACAACAATTTTTAGTTTATTTAATAAGAAATATGTCTTTTTGAGTTGAAAACATTGTGGGTAATAAAATTACTTGTAACATGAATTTATTCATTTTTTACAATGTTTTCAAAACTTTTTTTGAAGGGGTTGTCCCAAAGTGGGAATATCTGGGAATGAGTTAAGACCACTATATCAAAACATTCATTTTTAGGGGGGGGGGGGATTCAATTTCAGATCGGTCCAAATTGAAAGAGGTAGCAGATGAAATGAAAATTGGATGTAATTTGAAATGGAATCATTCTAAGTGGTAGAAAATATTTTTGATAAAGGAGAAATTGCTTGTTTGTTGGTTTGTACAAGAAAGGGTTAAATAACAGTTAGTCCTCTTGTAAAATCAAAGGACCGAAAGCACTGATAGAACTTGTTGCTAAAAAAAGCAATATTTCTCAGAAATTAATTTCATTAACAACTCTGGCTAGAAAATTTCAAGCAGGAGGTGTAAACCAAGATCAGACTGAACTTATGTGCAGGCTGATCTAGACTACACCTCCTGCCAAAAATGGAATATTCCGGGCTCAGAATGACAAAGGTCAAAGGTGATTTCAAATGAAGCCTATAGGACAACATTTTATGATTGGAATGGTTAACTTGGGACATTTCAAGATTAGAGGGTTGAGGGGCCTAACTAAGGAATATGGAGCTTTTTTTAATGGGTGTTTAAAATCAGGACAAAACTAGAAATGTTTCTCAAGACACAGATGTCCCCACTTGTCACATTACCTTCAGTTGTGACCGTGAATCTAGGAGCATCAAACACACACTAGTTCTCTATAGAGGGAACAACTGTGCCAAATTATTTAAACTTCCATCAATTAACCCATTACCACAAAACAAAATTTAAGACTGGTTCAAATTCATAAAAGTTGTAGACTACAATTTTCATTTAGTACATTTGAAATGCTAAGTCTTTGTGGGTAAGAAACATTGTGGCTAATGAAGAAATTCCTTAATACTAGCAATTCCTTCATTTTCCACATTGTTTTCTAAAGCACTTTTCTTGAGGGGCGTAAATAGCAGGATTTCGTTGGAATGGGTTAATGTTGAAGATATGCTCCAGAAAAGAATTGGACCTAAACACGCACCTCCATATGCCCCTTGCCAATACATGGTGGGGTAAAATCAGGCCAAAAGAAGCATTTCAAGATGGCGGCAGCCTAACTTAGGAAATAGGAGATTTTCTTAATAGGTGTATGCTAATCAGTACAAAATAATGCATTTTTTCCATTCTTGTAAGAATTATCAAGCACCCCCTCCCCCATCTTCCTTTTTCCAATAGGCCTGGATTTTTTTCTAAAATTAATAAAACAAGAGGACTTATTCTTCTTAAAAGAATATTTTGGAAGTAGCAAAGCTTTGAAGAATCTATAACTTACATTACTTATTACAGCTACTTTTGCAAGAGCATCCATAATTGTAAACCAGACTCCAATATCTTGAGCTCGTTCTGCTACAGGTCGTCGTGTTTCACACACAAACTTTTGAGCATCCAGTCTAATCTCCACCCAGTTGTTGAGTAATGCAAACAGAGGAGCCAGCGGGAAAGCAGCCACAAATATTGTGATAAAACCAAACTGTAGGACTGCAAAAAAAGAGGTTTATTGGTTGTACAATGGATTCCAGTAAATAGAAAGATTGCTGGCAACACCAACTGACCTCTGACAAGGCAGTTTGACTTGGGTATCAAACAAAATTAACTTTCAAAACATAAAGTAAGGGATGGAAGACAACAGGTTACACTTTGGCTGGCAGCCTCAATTGTCCAGCCTACAGCTTAACCCTTTCAAGTTTAATCCCTTATTTTTACGTCCCTATGTTTTAATACTTGTGGAAAAAGTAGATATAACAAGCAATTTCTTCTTTTTTCCCCAATATTTCTAGCTTACTGTATGATTATTTTTCAAATAATTTTTACCTTAAATTGTCATCTTCAAAACCTTTGAATTTGGACCAGTCTACAAGTTTAAAACAGAAAAGGGTTAAATAAGCTGTTGTTCAGAAGCAAAGTCACAAAACCAATAAAAAAAAATGCTTGACTTAAATGTCCAAATTCCACATTTACCTATTGTCTACATGAACAATTTGATTGGTCAATCAGTTTTTTTTAATGACAGAGGCTTTCCATCAAATCCCAAGCCCATCATCATAATTTTTGTTGTGCATTAACCCATTCCCACACAATTCCGCCTCTTTATACCCCCAAGAAAAAAAGCTTTTGAAAAAAATATTGTGAAAAATGAAGGCATTTCTTATTACAAGCAGTTTCTTCTTTATCAATTCTGTTTTCTACCCTAAAAAAACAAAGATTTTTAAAATTTCAGCAACCAAATATTCTTGCATGCAACTTTTTGAATACAAACAAGTCTAGATCTTTGTTGTGTGAGAAGGAGCTTAAGGAAGATGCTATTAAAAGGGTTGATTGAATGGGGTTTAATGCCGCTTTCAACAGTATTTCAGTCATATCGCGGCGGCTGGAGGGCCTAACAATGGATTCCTGGTATTCCTCACACCAATACTACCACTACATCCTTTCCCAGTCTCAGGCTGCTATCCCACTTAGGTTAAAGATTATCCACCAATTGGTGAAAGACAAATGTCGGAAAGAATATGTGCTGCCGTCGGGGATCGAACCCATGACAGCTTTTAATAGGAACACTTTGTTCTATAAATTGAACAGTGTTTGTGTATAATATCAACTAAGTGCAGCAGTAAACTGCTATTTTCAGGATTGCAAGTAAGTGGAACATACTGTGTTAAGGTTTATCAATCTCATTACTTTTGAAAAGGAAGTTTACCCATTATCACACAAATTTTCTAGACTGGTCCAAATTGAAAGAAATTGCAGACAATAATTTTAAGTAGGTGGAATTTAGAAAAACTTTGTCTTTAATGCAGAAAGCATTGTAGATAATAAAACAATGCTTGTTACAATTCTTTCAACTTGAAATTATTGTCGGCAACTTTTTCAGTTTAGACCAGTCTAAAATCATTTTGTCTGGTAATGGGTTATACACTCTTTGAACTGTCATTTGAAACCTGTCAATTTAGACCAGTCTATAAGGTTTTATTTAACCCTTTCCTGTACAGTCCCTGGTTTTTACATCATTGTGATTTAATATCCAAGAAAATGATGTGATAAAAGAATCAAGCAATTTCTTGTTTTTTCACAATATTTTCTACCACATCTAATGGTTTTGTTTCAAATTACACTCACTTTTCAATTTTGTCTGCAATACCTTTCAAATTGGACCTGTCTAAAATGGGAAAGGGTAAAACATTAATTTTGTAATATTTTATTATTGTAAGCAGCTGGCCTTATAAGACTTAAAATTTGCTCTTTATTGTGCCAATTAAAACCACAGAGGAAATAAACAAACTAAAATGTCAAATGGTTATAGCACTTGTAAAAGGTAATGTCAAAAGTCAAACACTTACACTCTTTTCTGATGTTTTGGCTTTTATTTTGTATTTGACAATGATTAACTTACAATTAATTGAATAGGATTTAACACCACTCTTAACAGTATTTCAGTCATATTGCAGTGGCTAGAGCACCTAACCATTAATTCCTGGTATATCACACACCAGTTCTACAACAATATCCTTTCTGAGCCTCCAGCTGCTCATACCACGTAGGTTAATGATTATGCACTCATTGGTGGGAGACAATTGTCAGAAAGGGTATTCACCATGGCTAGGCATCAAACCCAGGATTCCATGATTAGTTAGGAGTCCTATGCTATACCAACTGTGCTATGACTTAAAAGTAACATCATGTGACACAGAAATCTCTTGTCAAAACAGGTACTTGTGAAACAATACCCTCCTAACTCTTGCCCAGCCAATGCTGCTTTTTTACACTCTGAACCCATTACCAGACGGCAAAATTTTAGACTAGCTCAAATTGAAAGGATTTGCAGACGAAAATTTGAAGTTAAAGAAATTTTGGATTTTTTCAACTTTCTGGGTAGAAAACATTGTGGAAAATGAAGAAATTGCTTGTCGAAAGCAATTTCTTAGTTTTCCACAATGTTTTCCATAGCTTTTTTCCTTGGTGGCGTTTAAGGGCGGAATGGGTTAACCCTTTCCTGTTTTTTAAAATTTTAGACTGGTCCAAATTTAAAGAGGTTGCAGACAACAATGAAAATGGGATGCAATTTGGAATGAAACCATCATATGTGGTAGAAAATATTGTTGGAAAAGGAGAAATTGCTTGTTACAAGCAATTTCTTCCTTTTCCACAATGTTTTCTCAAGTATAAAAGCACAAGGACGTAAAAACCCGTGTTTGTACAGGAAAGGGTTAAAGAAAAAAGATTTTGAAATCATAGTGGAAAATTAAACAAGAGGACCATGATGGTCCTAAATCGCTCCCCTGAGTATGATGGTTCATGGCTTTATGATATAAACAAAATGGCAGCGCCCTCTGTCTAATTATTTTGGAGAAGATGTTTACAGATTTCTCTTTTAATCCTAGGTATATCGATGATCCCACCATATAGCACTTATTTCCTGAATATGGTAATGCTTTGAAGTATAGACATCAATACATACCAAGTATAAAAGCTGTAAGCTTAATGGTCAAAGGAGAAGAAGGTTTTCAAAGATATCATTATTTATTCCTAACTAAAATTAGGGATTGCACAGAAAAGGGCTAATTTTTTAAGTAATTTGGTAGAGGGTCAATGGCTGATGATATGTACCAAATATCAAAGCTCTAGGCTTTATGGTTTGGGAGAAGAAGATTTTCAAAGATTTCCTTCTTTATTCATTTGTAAAATCAGGGATTACAAAGAAAAGGGCTAATTTTCAGAATATGGTAATTCTTTGAAGTATTTTGGTAGACGGTGGTCAATATATTATGATATGTACAAAATACCAAAGCTCTAGGCCTTATGGTTTGGGAGAAGAAGATTTTTAAAGTTTTCCTTCTTTAGTTCCTTGTAAAATCAGGGATCGCCCAGAAGAGGGCTAATTTTCAGAATACGGTAATTCTTTGAAGTATTTTGGAAGAGGCTCAATACATGATGATTTGTACCAAATATCAAAGCTCTAGGCCTTATGGTTTGGGAGAAGAAGATTTTTAAAGATTTCCTCCTTTATTTCTATGTAAAATTAGGGATCGCCCAGAAGAGGGCTAATTTTCAGAATACGGTAATTCTTTGAAGTATATTGGAAGAGGGTCAATACATGATAATTTGTACCAAATATCAAAGCTCTAGGCCTTATGGTTTGGGAGTAGAAGATTTTTAAAGATTTCCTTCTTTATTTTTTTGTAAAATCAGGGATACAAAGAAAAGGGCTTATTTTCAGAATATGGTAATTCTTTGAAGTATTTTGGTTGAGGGTCAATAGATGATTATGTATACCAAATATCAAAGCTCTAGGCCTTATGGTTTGGGAGTAGAAGATTTTTAAAGATTTCCTTCTTTATTTTTTTGTAAAATCAGGGATTACAAAGAAAAGGGCTAATTTGCAGAATATGGTAATTCTTTGAAGTATTTTGGTAGAGGGTCAATAGATGATTATGTATACCAAATATCAAAGCTCTAGGCCTTATGGTTTGGGAGAAGAAGATTTTTAAAGATTTTTCTCTTTATTTCTATGTAAAATCAGGGATTACAAAGAAAAGTGCTAATTTTCAAAATACGGTAATTCTTTGAAGTATTTTGGTTGAGGGTCAATAGATGATGATATATACCAAATATCAAAGCTCTAGGCCTTACCGTTTGGGAGGAGAAGATTTTTTAAGTTTTTTCATTCCGTTGCCATGGCAACCAGAGTTCTTCATGGATTTCAATTCTTTGAAGTATTTTGAAAGAGCATGACCTAAGGATCATTTCTGTGAAGTTTTGTTGAAATATCATGGATAGTTTAGGAGGAGAAGATTTTTTTGTAATTGTGAACGGACGAACGGACAGACGGACGGACAGAAGGACGGATGAACGATGACCGATCACAACAGCTCCCCCAGAGCACTTCGTGCTCAGGGGAGCTAAAAAGAAGCTGATTGTGTCACAATGGGTTAAGTCAACTTGGTTGGTTGTGTTACACTATCTTCGTTGTTAACTCTTACCCATTTCGAGGTATTCCTCAAACAAGCCCTCATTGTCAATTAATTCGTAGTCCAGTTCCCATCGTGTTTTGATGCTACTCTTGTCCATCTTTAATTTAAAGCGGTGTATAAATGCCCGTATTTTTCTGAAAATAGCACAAATGATTTTCTACGAAAATGGTCTTGAAAATATTAATAGACACGATCCCCTTCAACTTCAGAAGAGACCTTTAACCCATTACCAGACAACAAATTCAAAGGAGTTGCAGACTAACACTAAGAAATTTATGAAGATTTAAATATTTTCTCCCTTCTGGGTAGGAAACATTGTGGAAAATGAAGGAATCGCTTGTAATAAGCAATTTCTTCATTTTTTCACAATGTTTTCTAAATTGTTTTTTGCCAGAGGTGTCAAAATGGGTCACTGTGTGGGTATGGGTTAAATTGATAAAATGAAACAACATACCCCATAACATCCTTTTTCAGAAATAAAAATGATAAGTGCCCTTGACCTTGATGGATAACCCTTTCCTGTTTTGCAAAATTTTAGACCTATCCAAATTCAAAAGTTTTGCAGATGAAAATTTAAAGAGGGTTTAAATTTGAAAATAGCCATTCAGTAGGGTAGAAAACATTGTGGAAAAAGAAGAAATTGCTTGTTACAAGCAATTTCTTCTTTTTCTACAATGTTTTCTCATTTATAAATTCACCAGGGATCGACCAGGAAAGGGATAGCAGCAAAATCTTAAATTTTTGTGTTAGGTTTACATCTGGCAGACAGACATATCTCAGACAGACAGACAATGTTAAAATAATATGTGTGTGTGGGGGGGATAATAATAAAAAGAATATTTCTTGTATTATGCAAGGAATTAGAAATATAAACAAGAGGGCCATAACAACACTGGATTGCTCACCTGAGATACTGCAAAAGTCCATGTATTTATGTGTTTTTTTATGCTTCAATTTTTTCAGATTAATTTCTTTTTATTCATCTCAACTTCCCTCTGAAGTCATTGATCTCTTTGATATTCTCAACTGTAATTGTGTACATCAGACAACTTTTCTGACAGAACTTATGTCAGTATCTTTTCATTTTGTTTTCCTTCATCCTTTCCTGTTTTTCAAAATTTTAGACTTGTCCAAATTCAAAGGTTTTGCAGACGAAAATGCAAAGTGGATTTAATTCAAAATATAACCATTCAGTCAGGTAGAAGATATTTGGGAAAGAAGAAATTTCTTGTTACAAGCAATTTCTTCTTTTTCTACAATGTCTTCTCAATCATAAAATAACAGCCACGTAAAAACCAGGGATTGAACAGGAAAGATTTAAAAACTTCAAAGCTCCTCACAACATACAACTAAAATAAATCACATCAGTTTTACGTAAATTATTTTGGAAGAGGACAATGAGACAGTGCTAAAGTGCAAATTGAGAGCTACAGGCCTTATGGTTAAGGAAGTGAAGATTTTTATCAGAAATCATACGAAATTCCCTTTAATTGCTATAGCAACCACAGTTATTCATGGATTCCTATTCTCTTTAGATTTTTGAAGGACATCCAAGAGCAATTTCTGAAATCAATTGAAATCTGATGGTCAGATTAAGAGGAGATGATTTTCCAAGAATTTGTTCCAATACAAATTCCAAGTACTAACAACATAAGGCTAATATATATAATACATAACAATGAACTGAATTATTTTGGTTGAAGACAATGAGTTGATTGATTGGGGTTTAACACCGCTTTTAACAGTATTTCAGTCATTTCGTGGTGGCTGGAGCACCTAACAATTGATTCCTGGTATTTCTCACACCAGTACTACCACTACATCCTTTCCTAGCCTCCAGCTGCTATCCCACTTAAGTTTACACAAAATTTAAAACTCTTGGCCTTAGGATTTAAAAGAAGATTTTTAAAGAGTTCCTTTGAAATTACTCAAATGTTGCCAGAGTTATGACAATTCCTTTGAGTAATCTGGTAGTCATTACCCAAGGATCATTTATGTAAAATTTTCATTCAAATCTGATGGTTAGTTTTAGCAGGAGGTGATGTTCAAAGAATTTGTTCTTTATTTCTATGTAATTTACCAAAAAACATATGGTATGAATAAATCACATCAATGAAGTTTTTAGAGGGCCATGAGAAATGCAAAATTTGAAAGCTCCTAGGCCTTACAGCTTAGAGGAGATTTTAAGGAAATCCTTAAAAATGCTTTTTAAATGACATAGCAACATGAGTTATCAACTGATTATGATTTATTGAAGAATTTTGGAAGGCCATCATCCAATGATCATTTCTGTGAAGATTGATTGAAATCTAATGGTTACTTTACAGACAGATGGACAGACAGACTGATGGACAACAAGTATTCACAATGGCTTCCTAGAGCACTTTGCATTCAGATGAGCTGAAAAGAAATCCCCATATATGATCCAGCAAAGAAGTGAAATAAGGTTTTGGTTTTCCTACCAACATGGAAACAAGAGGACCAATATGGTCCTATATTGCTCACCTGAATATGATGGCTCAAGGCGTTATGATGTAAACAGTTTCAAAGCTCTACGCATAACTGTTTTGGAGAAGAAGATTTTTAATGACTTTCTCTATTAATCTTAGGTATATTGAAGATCCCACAACATAGGGCTATTGTCAGAGTACAGTAATTCTTTGAAGTATTTTGGTAGAGTCTCAACAGATAATGATTTATACCAAATTACAAAGCTCTCGGCCTTATGGTTTAGGAGAATAAAATTTTAAAAGACCTCCTTCTTTATTCCTGTCTAAAGCATGGATTGCACAGAAAAAATCCAAATTTCAGAGTACTGTATTTCTTTGAGGTATTTTGGCAGAGGGTAAACAGATGATGATATATACTGAATATCAAAGCTTTATGGTTTACGAGGAGAAGAATTTTTCAGTTTTTCTCACTCTGTTGCCATGGCAACCAAAGTTCTTCACAGATTTCAATTCTTTGAAGTATTTTGAAAGAGCATGACCTGATGATCATTTCATTTGATTGAAATTCCATGGTTTGTTTAGTAGAAGAATTTTTTGAGATTGTGAAAGGAATTGGACTGACAGAAGAATGACTGATCAAAAAAGCTCAACAAAGCATTTCATGCTCAGGTGAGCTGAAAATAATATGCTTCACTTATAACTGATGGATGACTGATGAATTGCTGCTTTATTCAGGACTGCTGATACAAAGTTCAACTAAGATAAAAAATGATGTTATACCAAATTTATGGATAATAGCGTAACAAAACATTTTCAGATGGCGCCTTTAACATGGTGACTACAGTTTGAATAAGCTCTCGTTAAGACATTTTAGTTGTGAAACCAATACTAGATGGTTGTCCCAGGACAACTGCTGTCTAGACAATAAAGTTTTGTAGGCATCATGCTCTGGACAAGCATAATTTTAGTGTTTGACCTTGAACTTGAAGCTACCCAAAAAATTCTTTCAAATGGCACATCTACTCATGATGGAGAATAATTGCCAATTAATTTTGAAATCAATCCATAATTGTAGGAGAAATGCTCTTGACAATCACAATTTTAGACCTTGAGCTGTGACCTTGACATTAGAACTATCCAAAAAATTCTTTCAAATGGCACACCTACTCATGATGTAGAATAATTGTGCCAAGTTATTTTGAAATCCATCCATAAATGTAGGAGTAATTGCCCAGACAAACAAAATTTTAGTGTTCAACCTTGAGCTGTGACCTTGACATTAGATCTATGCCAAAATTTCTTTCAAATAGCACAACCACTCATGATGGAGAATAATTGTGCCAAGTTATTTTGAAATCCATCCATAAATGTAGGA
Organism: Fragum fragum; assembly: GCA_946902895.1. Taxonomy (NCBI): domain Eukaryota; kingdom Metazoa; phylum Mollusca; class Bivalvia; order Cardiida; family Cardiidae; genus Fragum; species Fragum fragum. The sequence goes on from OX336378.1 coordinate 12,950,165, forward strand.
GTAATTGTCTGGACAAATTCTGACTGACGGACTAACCAATGTTTTAATGCACTAATACACATGCACCAACTTGTCATAGTGACAACCATGAGGAAGCAAGCGGGCTCGACAAAAATGCTTCAAATAATTATTGAAGTTAAAAGTTCACCTCCTGTCTATATGAATAATGTGAATGGTCGATCCATTTCTGCATTAAAGTTGGTTGAATTAAGAAAACCTTGGCTTTGTAGGGTAGAAAACATTGTGGACATTGAAGAAATTGCTTGTTACAAGCAATTTCTTCATTGTCCACTATGTTTTCCAAAGCTTTTTTCTAAAGGGGCGTCAAGAACGGTGATCTGTCAAATTAATATAACTTGGGCAATCAAAATGTTTAATAACTCTAAAATATGCAGTCTGAAAATGTATTTATCCATTTCATGGAAACCATCTAGAACTCAAGAGGGATATTCAGGCTCTCCTTAGTTAGATTCTTACCTGACTTGTTAATTTTCACTCACAATTTTGACTTAAAGCTCCCCCCCCCCTTTGCAACATTTGCAACAACAACAACCCTGAAAATTGTCTACTGAACTACATGAGTTGGAAAGTATTACATATAAGCCCCTAACATATTTGTCTACCTTTATACAAAATTTCACGAAATTCTGTGCATGGGTAATAATACCCTTTTAAGTGTTTCTTCAATTTCCACAATAGTTCAATAATCAATTATTTTAGGGGTGTACAAAAGAATGATTGTTTGGTAATAAGTTAAGGAGCTACTCTGTACTAAATTAAAAATTGTCCTACACTTCAAACTTTTCACCAATGGATTTATTCATAATTTGTTTGTTTGTTTGAATGCGGTTTAAAACCAATTTTACCATTATTTCAGTTACATTGAGGCTGTTAGAGCACCTAACTATGGACTCCTGGTATTTCCCACACCAGTACTACCACTACATCCTTTACCAGCCTCCAGCTGCTCATTAAACATAGGTTTATGATTATCTACCCATTGGTGGGAGACAAATGTAAGAAATGATATGTAACACAACCAGGGACGGAACCCTGGACCTCATGATTGAGAGTCCGACATGCTACAAACAGTGCTATAGCCGCGGACCACAATCCTTGAATGACACAACCCATGTTATATGTATATGATATCAGGGATGTGGAATTCCTATACCAAAGTTGTCAGACTAGTCTTATATTTGTCTACACAACCAGCATTAAACAGCAAAAAAACTTGATAAACCCATTTCCACACAACCCTCAGAAAACATCCTTTGAAAAACATTGTGGTAAATGAAACAGTTTTAAGCCATCCCTTCATGATCCATAAAGTTTTCTACTGATTTTTCTAGGTTTTTTTTTTTTTATTCAATCCTCTAAAAATTGTTGACTGCAGCTTCTATAAATTTCCATCAGTATAAAAGTCAACTGGTCAGGGATGAAAATCACAATTTACCAATTGCTTATACTAAATGTTTGTTACTAATAATAGGGACAACGTTGCAGAGGTACTACAAGATTGGGGGGATATTTTCCCACTAAGGCTGGAGTAGAACTAGGCAATAAGGGCAACCATACTTTACTTAACCCATTATCAGACAACAAAATTTCAGACTGGTCCAACCTGAAAGGAGTTGCAGACAACAATTTAAAGCTTACCAAATTTTAGATTTTTTCAACTTTGTTGATAGAAAGCATTGTGTAAAATGAAGAAATTGCTTGTTACAATTGTTTTCCTCGAGGGGCGCCAAAAAGCGTCATAGTATGGGAATGAGTTAACCTTTTCATATTTTTGAAAATTCTTGTCTTGTTCAATTTAAAAGAAGGTACAGACGAGAATTAAAAGTAAGTGCATTTGAAAATTCTTTAACCTGCATTGGGGGCATAAATATTTTGAAATCCATCCATTAACATAGAAGATATGCTCAGGAAAAGACTAAGACAAACACACTAACACACAAACACATCTACCCACCAGCATTAATGCACCGAGGAAGAGGTAACTCTATACTAGGAGGAGAAGATTTTTAAAGAATTACTTCATTGTTTCTCCTTATTCTGATAAGTCCTTCGTGTCAAACCCCCATTTTGTCACTCATCAAAATTTCATGAACAATTTTTGGAAAGGGTCACTAAAGGAAAATTCTTGACACATTTTTTCCAAATTAGGCCAAAATTATAGAAGATTTTTAAAAAACTATTTCATGATAAACCCAGCTCTGCCATGCCCCTATTTTTTTACTAATAAAAATTTCATGAACAAGTTATAAAATAAGACACCCAAGTAACATTTCTGCAAAGTTTGGTCGAAATTTGCCCAATGGTTACAATGGAGAAGAAGATTTTTAAAGAATTGTTGCCAACTTCTGACGCATGATGCATGATGGGAGACGGACGACCCACAACAGACACAGGATGATCGATTGCACTAAGGTTAGCTAAAAAAAAAAGATACTCACGGAACAAGAATTTCCTGTGCGTTGTTAATCATTTGTTTACCAATCATGATGACAGCGAGTTGTTGAGCTAACTCTACCAAACAACCACCATTATTACACTACAATAAAGAAAATTCAATCAACCCTTTCCTTATAACGAATAATTGTAGTGATCTAAATAAAGATTTTTACTTGAATCACTTAAAATCAGATCCTACATGTGCCTGTGGAGATGGTGTGGAAAATGCTGAACATTATAGTTTTATTTCCTTCCTTATTACATCATTCAACTTTTCATTTTTCTTCCCAAATACCTTTTTAATCTCTCAGTGAATTTGAACTTGCTACTATTCTTATTAGTAACTACATGTATGTATATTCTGTATAGTTGCCATTGTCAATGTACTTTGTATTGTAGGGGAAGGACCGATACTAAGTTGTAAGAAGTTGTGGTCCGACACCATTTCATGTTTTTGTGAAATAAAATATTCAGTCCCCAATTTTTATGCCCCTGCGATTCTATAATTGAGAAAACATTGTTGAAAAACAAAATATTGCTTGTTACAAGCAATTAATTCTTTTTCCACAATATTTTCTACCCAAATGAATGTTTAGCTTTGATAATAAACACACTTTAAATTTTCATCTGAAAAGCCTTTGAATTTGGACAGGACTTAAAATTTTGCAAAACAGGAAAGGATTAATATAGATTTCTATTTATCTGAAACAATTTTTACGATCTTTTCTTTTATGCTTTCAGGTGGATTTTGAGAAATAACGGTAGATTATCATTTAATAAACTCACCGCCTATCCAGTGAAATTATCAAAAACTTATGCCCCGCTTTCGTTCATTTCACCCTATCTGACGTTATCTAAGCAGAGCCAAATAAGTGATGTCATCATAAGCGTTGCAGTCACGTGCAAAATGACGTGCTTTAAGAAAATTTGTCATATAATTTTCGCATTTAGTCTAATTTTTGCATTAAAGAAATAGAACAATCGTTTGTTTTTCGAGTAAGATCGATTGATATTTCATTTCGTCAACAACAAAAGCTACATTTTCACTCATGGCTTTGCCACTCGTGAAAATAAAGGTTTTGTTGTTCACTCAATGAAATATAAATCGATCTTTCACTGAAACAAATGATTATCCTCTATATCATCTTTTCTTTTTAAACCCATTACAAGATAGCAAAATTGAAAGGAGTAGCACATGACACTTTAAAATTTGTAATACCTTAGATTTTACAACTTTCTGGGTAGAAAACATTGTGGAAAATGAAGAAATTGCTTATTACAATTTTGTCTTCTGGTAATGAGTTCACCCAACAGTAAAAGTAATACACTTTTTTTTTCTTTCATGCTTTTTGATGGAATATCTGGATTTCAGGGTGGATTATCACTGGCTAATTTCACTGAAAAAAATGATAAATTTATCAAATGATAAACTCACTGTTTTTAGAAGATTTAGGATTTCACACAACTGAAAGTCATATTAACTGTACAAAAGACACCTATGAACTCAGGTTTATATGTAATTCAAATGCAAAATGGTGTGTTTTTATAGATTTTGTACTAAAATAATTTTTTGTCTCTTTCTTGCATGAAAGAAATAGATTTATTGTTTCTTTTTGTATAGGATTGATTTATCTTTCATTTCGCGAACAACTAAAGCATATTTCTACATTTTGGCTCCACCACTTTTGAAAATATAGCTTTTGTTGTTCATTCATTGAAAGATAAATCAATCTTTGCTGAAACAAACTATTATCCTCTATGTAATTCATTATATGTGAACAGATATACATACATCTTCACTGCGAAGTCCAAAGAATTTTGTATAGTGGCCAGGATATCCCACGAACCTGCAAAATACAACAAAATTTGATTTGTGAAATACTGATTGGGGGTACAATCAAATCACTCTTTAAAACCAGAAGTGAACTTTGAACTCTGACATTTGCTGACATTTAAGTGAAGAATTCTTGTTAGTTTCACTCAAGCTGTAGGTATGGTAGTTCGCCAAACAGCCAAAAATTTGCAAATGCTGATTCTTAGTTCATGAAATTGTAAAATCTTGTCCATTGTCAACAATAAAGAAATTACTTGAAAAAAGCAATATCTTCATTTGCCACAAAGTTTTTTTTCTATACGGGTGTAAAAAGTTAAATAGTGTGGAAATGGGTTAAGAAATATTCCACCATTCCTTTTACATTTGAGCATAATAACATAATCATTAATGAAAGGCTTTTAAAACATCTGTGACCAATAGATTAATATGGAATCATTAAATACAACAAGAATAATTTGATTGATATTCAGATTTACCGGAAAAAAAACAGACAGATACTGTTTTTTTTCGTGATTTTAGAACAATTAAGAATAAGTAATGCTAAGCTAGGTAATGAATCATAATAAATCTAACTAAGTATAATATTATCCAAAACTTACTACATTGCCATTTATTAATAGTCTAAAAATAATGTCAAAAGTGCAAGCAACATCCTAAAGCTCCAAAAATGTGTTTGGCTTGATCTAAATGTTAGATCCCTTTACCAGCCAATAAAAAACTTGATAAGTCAAAACTGAAAGTAGTTGGTGATAACATTTCAAAAAGTAATTGAAATCACAACTAAGAGCAATGTAGAATAGAATATGTTATAACACAATAGGCCCAATATATTGGGCCTATTGTGCTGACCCGAGATAAAGGCTCTTTCTTTCAATAGTTAAGGCTAGGATTATGGTACCCAAGTTTTCAACTGATTTCAATTCTTTTAGTTATTTCTGAAGGGGGCACCTAAGAACATTTCTGCCAAATTATTTTGAAATAAGCCCTGTTGGTTGGGAGGAGATGTCAATTAAAAATCCGTCTTTGTTTCTTCATAGTACCCCCAGGGCTCTGCCCCTGGGGAAACAAGGCTAATGATTCAGATATTTTGAAAGAGGCCAATATACTGATGTTTCATGCAAAATATCACGGCTCTAACCTTCTAGGTCACGAGAAGAAAATTTTAAAAGTTTTTATTTTAAACTTCACTTTGTTTTGCTACCATGGCAACCAGAGTCTTCAACAGATTTCAATTTTTTTAACATATTTTTAAAAGGAACACCCTAAGAACTCTTCTGCTAAATTTGGTTTGAATTTGCTTCATGGTTTTGAAGGAGATGTCGTTAAATCTCCCTCTGTGTTTCTATAAAGACCCTCTCCAAGCCACAGCCCCTGGGGACCCAGGGTAATAATTTAGCTATTTTGAAAGAGGTCAGTATGCTGATGCAAAATATCAAGGCTTTAGGCCTACTTGGTCAGGAGCAAAAGAAAATTTTGAAAGATTCAATTAAATTTCACATTTCTTCCCATGCATATGGTAATTAGAGTTTTAAACAGATTTCAATCCTTTAGCTATTTTTGAAGGAGGCCACCTAAGGAACATTTCTGCCAAATATGATTGAAATTGGCAAAAGGGTTTTGGAGGAGATGTTGTTTAAAAATCCTTCTTTATTTTTATATAGACTGCCCTCTGGGCTCCACTCCTGGTGACTGAGAGTAATGATTTTACCTATTTTGAAAGAGGTCAATATACTTATGTTTCATGCAAAATATCAAGGCTCTAGGCCTTCTAGGCCAGGAGGAGAAAAATTTTAAATATTCTTTTTATTTCACTTTTGTTGCCATGGCAACAGAGTTTTCAATAGATTACAATTCTTTTAGCTTTTTTTGAAGGTGGCCACCTACGGAGTCTTTCTGCCAAATTAGAATTTGAAAATTTGCTGAAGGGTTTGGGAAGAGATGTTGTTTAAATTCTTTCATTGTTTCTTTATAGAACCCTTCCCCTGGGCTCTGCCTCTGGGGACCCAAGGGTATTGATAATAGCTATTTTGAAAGAAGTTAATGATTTTACCTATTTTGAAAGAGGTCAATATACTTATGTTTCTTGCAAGATATCAAGGCTCTAGGCCTTCTGGGCCAGTAGGAGAAGATTTTTAAAGATTTCTTTAAATGTCACTTTTGTTGCCATTACAACCATAGTTTTCAACGGATTTCGATTCTTTTAGCTATTTTTGAAGAGGACCAACTACAGTGGTTCCGGAGGAGATGTTGTTTATAGAAATTAGTGACAGAAGACTAACAACAGACAACATGGACAAAAGACGAAAGATGGACAAAGGGTGATCACACTAGCTCGCATGAGCACTAAAAAGGAGAAACCAAGTGCCTCAACAAATATTTCCAACAAATTAACCTATTCTCATAATTTTACATTGATTTAACACTTTCCCACATAATCACACTTTTTAAAAACGCTTTTGAAAACATTGTGGATAATGAAGAAATAGCATATTAAAAGCAATTTCTTAACTATCCATAATGTTTTCTACCTAAAAAGACAAAGATTTTTTAAATTCCACCAAGTAAGAATTGTTGTCTGCAATTTCTTTCAAGATGGACAAGTCTAAAATTTGGTAATGGGTTAATTAAAGAATTAACAACTACTGCAATAAATCAGCTTGGCTTCACCTCAACTTTATATCATGTAAGGGAATGAAACCAAAAACGATCTTCTTAAAGACTGAAACTCATTTACCTCCCTTTGAAGAATGCTATATAAATTATGGAAGAGTAGAAATTCACAAACTGGAAGATGAATACTTTAAATGTTAGTTGATCCTCAAACTCTGTCTGTGTACGATGCATTTCTGAAAGTAGAACATGTAACAGTTAATAATTAGTTTCAGTTTTACACTAACTATTCACAATCCATTTTATATTGAATGATACGAGAAAATGAAAGAAGAAAGAGTGCCACATGTGGATACCTTAACCCTTTTCCACACAATAAATTTTTAGACCAGTCTAAATTCAAAGAAGTTGCAGACGACAATCTTAAGTTGATGAAATCTTTAGACTTTTGTCTTTTTGGATGGAAAACATTGCGGAGACTTCAGAAATTGCTCGTAACAAGCAATTTCTTTATTTTCCAAATGTTTTCCTATGTTTTAAGGGAGTTGGTGGGAGGAGCATTTAAAAGCGTCACTGTGTTGTAGTGAGTTAAGTCTAAAAAAGGGATTAATTCTCAAAAAACAGATTTTTCTCCACAACTGCTGGTCTTACATAACCTTCAGTTGTGACCTTAAACTTGGATTATCCAACAGATTCTACAAATGAGACTAGTACTCTATGAGGGGAACAACCATGCCAAGTTATTTTGAAATACATCAATTTATGTAAAAGATATGATGCAGAAAAGAAATGGATACACACATTTTCACAAACACACCCTATCCCACCCCAACCCCACTCACAGAGGTCACTCTATGCCTATTTCCATTACATGGCAGGGGCATAAAAATGAAATTAACACCCTAATAGTATAGATTGCTATTTGATAGTGAACATATTCCAAAATTTTAATGAATATATTGAAATAGCAGAAATACAAAGCAAGGATTGTCCAAGGAACCTTTGAATAGCTTACCTTTCTTGATGCAGGTACAACCTAATGACCAAGATATATAAAATCAAATTAGTGGGTTAAAACTTTTTTCAAACAGGGTAAAGGGTCAGTCACAGGGTCAAGGTCAATGTCTCAAATTAAAGGCTATCTCCTAAAGAATGCATGTGTAAATATGAGAACCCTATGCTGACAAATAACCAAGATAAGTATTTAAAGTTTTGGCTTAAGGTTTTCTATAAACCACAAAAGGTCCGAACCTCAAATTTTGAAAATCTTTTTCTTAGGGGGAAGAAAACAAGGAATTTCTTCATTTTTTGCAATGCTTTCTAAAGCCTCTTTCTTAGGTGTCATAAAGCCAGATTGTGAGAGAATGGTTTAAAAATCTTACCCCACTGTGTCATTTTTAACGCCAGTATTCCGTAAACCTTTCCCAACGCCATAATGAGTATCAAGTTAACAACGGCTGCTGTCATGCTGGCAATGATCTGCGCCCTCGGTCGTGTTGTGGAGTTCTCAAACAGGGGTATACTCACTAACACTCGATACATGATCACAGCTATTATAAATATTATAACTAGTGTCATCTGAAAGAAAAAAGTTGCATTAACCCTTTCCTGTTTTTTTTAATTTTAGACAGGTCTAAATTGAAAGAAGTTGCAGTCAAGAATGAAAATCACATGAAATTTGAAATGAAATCATCCTATGTGGTAGCAATTTCTTCTTTTTCCACAAAATTTTCTTGAGAATAAAATAACAGCAACTGAAAATCCCGGGTTTGTACAGGAATGGGTTAAGCGAGGACCTAGGGCAACCCCAAAATTATTTTCTTTTTGAAAATGGTTCATAAGAGCATTATCAGACAATCAATTAACAAGAGCTTCGCAGAGCGGCACATATACGCCCAAAGGGGCTTGTCAGTAACCTTGCTTTGTCAGTTATGTAGGCTTGAATGATAGCTCATGCATTTTATCAATAGAAAGATCCTGTTACCTGAATAATATTGTATACACTTGAGAAACATGACAGCTTTCAAAACCATTGTTAAATTTAAAACCATTGCCATGAAAAATGTATGATAAGTTGCTAGTTTTTAAAATCATTATACCATTATAATTATCACAGCTATGCCAGATATGATCCTAGGAAGTCTCTTTCTCTGTGGGAAATGGGGCTCCTTTATACCAGTTATTGGGTTCTTCTCATATGTGGGCGCCTTGGCCGCATATTCTGGTCTTGGTCGCTCCTGAAAATATACAAATATTTCATTGATAATGGAAACCTTTTTTATTTCATTTTTCTACCTGGGCTATTATTCTTTTTATAGAAAACCTTGGTTAGAAAACATTGTGTTACAAGCAATTTCTTTTTTTTTAAACAATTTTTTCCAAAATGCTTTTCTTGAGGGGCATCTAAAAGCGTCACTGTGTGGGAATGGGTTAAGAAGAAGTCGAAAATGTAAAAAGTAAACGCACAACGACGGACAAAAGACAATCACAATAGGTCACCATGACCTTTGGTCAGGTGACCTAAAAAATAACTGTTTTTCTCAAGGTATTTTTTTCCCTTCCCCTGTACCATTCTGATTAAGTTTATTTGTATAATGACATCATATACAGAATTAAAATGATGTCATCAAAGACTACCTTTAAGGAGCCGTATTTGACACTATCAGATACCAATTTTTTTCTAATGCGTCTGATTTTCTCTGAGAGGAATGTTAAAATATTTTAGGTTTATAATAGATTGTATTCCATTTAGAAAGGCATCCATGAAAACACAAAGATATTGGAAGTACAAAAGACAGAAAGTTGTCAACAACAAGTAATGCATACTGAATATTTGACAAAGAGCTGTGCCATTGAACTTGGAGCTATCCCAAAATTTGTTTCACATGGCAGATCTACTCAAATTGGAAACATTAATTTAAAATCAATGCGCAAATGCAATAGATATGCTCCGGGCAAGGTTAACTTTAATGTATGACCTTTAGCCGTAACCTTGGAGCTATCAAACAACTTGTTTCAAATGGCACATCTACCCAAAATGGAGAACAAATATGCCAAATTATTTTGAAATCCATCCAACAGTGTGGGAGATATGCTCTGGACAAAGTAAGTTTGAATGTTCCACCTTAAGCCAATACCTTAGCCTTGTAGCTATCCCAAAATTTGTTTCAAATGACACATCTTATCATAACGGCAAGGGTATTTTGAAAACCATAGAAAAAGGAGAATATGCTCTGGACAAGCAATATCAGAATGTTTGACCTAAGGTAAATATCAAAAAATTGTTTTCAATGGCACATCTAATCATAATGGAATAAATGGTGCAAAGTTATTGTGAATATCAAATTTCTTGGTACCTTTAAAGATCCAATTTCATACAATCCCTCATTTTTATACCTTGAAGAAATTTTGATTTTAGATCATAGATAAAGATCATATTTAAAAAATATGGTGGTAAACATAGTAAATTGCATAATCTCCTTTGCTCAAATATGTTTTATTGCTCTAAATGGCCCTTATTCTTAAGTTTAAAAGAAATGCATTTGTAGAAAACTTAATGGTAGAAAGAAGGTAGTGCTTGATACAAGCAAGATCTATTTTATTTTTCCAAGATGTTTTCTACCTTACTTTGATTGAATAACTTCCATTTAGAATTGTCATCGACAACCTCTTTAAATTGTGACAAGTCTGGAATTTTGTTGTCCAGAAAAAGGTCAAAGGATCAAACCCCTTACCTCTTCCTCTTCAAAGTCCACAACATCCCAATGATGAGCCAAACTGGCATTCTTTCTCTTCCAGTACTCTAGAAATGTTACAGCTGTGTAAAGAAACATGCAAATAATATTTAGCCTTGAATAATTCTATCTTCAACTAACTCTGGTAATAACAATACAGAGGGGACAGAAGAAGATATATCAAAATGCAAATATCATTGTTTAAGCTGAATACTTTTCGTACAAAAAGACCATGTTAAATCAAACCACCTCTTTATGAGCAAAATCATTATAACCCTTTACCATTCAGTCCCACAATTTTACATCCCTGAGAAATTATACTTGAGAAAACATCATAGAAAAAGAAGAAATTGATTGTAACAGTATACTTAGTTTACTTACCCCAGAATGACACAAAAACAGAATAAAACACTGTAGCTGGGTGATCAAACAGGTAGGATACCCGTGTATAGATACACACATCTGACAGATTCCAGTAAGGACAACCTATATTTTCATCACAGAGTGGACACATCAAATAACTTCCATTACTGTTACATACTTCATTCCTGTAACATGAAAGAACATGTAATGAGAATTAAAAGAAAAAATTAATTTGTATATACATTAAGGAATAGCCTTTATTTTCATCAAAATGTGGACATACGAGCAAATGTCCATTGCTGTTACATATTTACTCATGTATTGTAAAAAAGCCCTTTCTAGTACAGTTCCTGACTTTTATGTCCCTGTGGTGTTTTACTTGAAAAAAATTGAGGAAAAAGAAGAAATTTCTTGTAACATATAGGATTGCTACTTTTTGAATTGTACTTTTTTATGATGTTGTCTGCTACCCTTTTGTATTTGAACAAGTCTAAAATTTTAAAACAATAGTCAAGGGATAGAATACCATAGAAGTAAGCAAAAAAGTTGAAATAAGTATACATAGACCAATAGTTTGATTTTAGTTTTGTCTATCAAGACTCCAGCCTTTTGACAGCTGGAAGTATGAATAAAATTTCAGCACAAACCTATTTGTTTGCTTGTGCACAAAGTAGATAAAACTTTAGTTAACCCATTACCAGACGGCATAATTTTAGACTGGCTCAAATTGAAAGAAGTTGCAGATGTTAATTCAAAGTTAATGAAACTTTGGATTTTTTTCAACTTCCTGGGTAGAAAACATTGTGAAAAATGAAGAAATTGCTTGTAACAAGCAATTTCTTCATTTTCCACATTGTTTTCCAAAGCTTTTTTCCTTGGGGCATCTAAAGGCGTCACTGAATGGGTTAAAACAAGTAAAATATTTTCTTTGTTTTGCTTGATGGCAATAAATTATAAGAAATGAACAGCAATTATTTGTTTTCATTGAAGAATTAACCAAAAAAACTTAATCACACTTATATATGGATCCACTTCAGTCCCTAAATGAAAACAAAAAAATATTCTCTACATTTCTTAGATATCAATTAAATCTCACAGAAAAGATAAAACTTTCAACAAACACAACAACATGCAGCTAGGATTCAATTGCTACTACATCAATATCAGATTATTTCAATGTAATTTATTTTGTCTATTAACCCTTGTCATGCTGAACCAGGATTATTCCTGTTTTGGCAGGAGGTATAGACAAAGATCAGCCTGCACATATGTGCAGTCTGATCTTTGTCTACACCTCCTGCTTGTCCCTTTTAAGCCAGACTTGTTTATAAGATAAATTTTCAAAAGAATTATTTACCACAATGTCTGCATCTATTGCTGTCAGCCCTTTGATTTAAATGCAATTCTGTAGATTTTATTCAGCATGACAAGGGTTAAAACCTCTTTATTCTGATTGATTGAAAATTCATTTCATATCTCCATGAAAATCTAGAGGTATTTGAGCGCCTGTAATGCTCTACTGGCTTGAAATTACCAATTATATTCCAAATTGATCCTGCTTTTACTTGATCCTCAAGAAAAGAAAAATAACTTGGAAAACATTATGGAAAATTGAAAAAGAAAAATAGTTTTAACCAAGCCATTTGTTCATTTATACAAACTTAAATTTATCTGATCCCACTTCTGTGAATTTTGGACCTATCAAAATGTTGTCCTATGGTAAAGGGCTATGGGAGAATATGTCTTTTTTAAAAACATATAAAGTAAGTCATAAGCAATAGTTCTTGATTCTAGAAGGGAAGCACTGATATGTAACACAGCTGACCAGTCTTTATTACTTCCCTTTGATAAGTCTTTTAACCCATTCCAACACAGCAAAATTTTAGACTGGTCCAAATTGAAAGAAGCTGCAGACAACAATTTCAAGTTGATGGAATTTTGAATTTTTTCGTCTTTTTGGATAGAAAACATTGTGGATAATGAAGAAATTGCTTGATACAAGCAATTTCTTCATTTTCCACAATGTTTTCTAAAGCTTTTTTCTCGAGGGGCGTAAAAAGGAGGGATTGAGTTGGAATGGGTTAATAAAAGGTGCATTAAGTCCATAATTAAAAGAAAGGTCATCCAAGTAAATCCATGATTATCCATTTAAAACTTCATTAATATCCATTTGATACTTTATCAGGAGAAAGCCTTCAGTGATTTTGCAATGTACCATTATATGGAATTAATGTCTTCTCAAAAACACACTTTTAAAACCATTTATCATCTACTCTTTTTGATTTCAAGGAATTTGATAAAGGGTCACTCAAGGATCATTTCTGTGAAACTTGGAAATAATCCAGTCAATAATTTGAGAGAAAAAGATTTTCAAATTTTTCAATATACTCTATAGATAGAAATTAGTCTGGCCATAAGATATACTGGGGTAATTTCTTTTAAGGAAATTTTGAAGGAATTTGATGAAGGGTCATCTGAGGATTATTCCGGTGACATTTCATTGCAATCCATCAGCTGGTTTCTGAGAAAAAGTCTTTCAAATTTTTACCATATGTGAAATGATTTCCATGAATAAAAGCCATGTTTTTATCCGATCAAATTCTTTGTAGGGTCTCAAAAGGATCGTTCTTATGAAATTTGGTAAAAAATCTGTCCATTGCTTTCTGAGGAGATAATTTATAAGCAAAATTGTACTGACAGACAGGTGGACAACAGACACTACACCATGACAATAGCTCACTGGCTTAAGCCAGCAGAGTTAAAAATTGAGAAAGGAATAATTTTGTATTCTTGAAATAAAAGTAATTCCAAAAAAAAAGTTTTAAACTTAAAAAATCATTACTAATTTGAAATATTTTGTATACATATTTACCATGATAATATTGTATTAAAATGACAGGAATATTTTTGTTTTCATGGAGGTATGAAACTAAAGACATAAATTGGATACAAATAATTTTGCCATTATCCACAATCACTGGGTAAACAATGCCATTTGCACTTTCTTTGAATGTAGACTAGTCTAAGTTTTGTTGCTTAGAAATGTGTAAAAACAGTTGTTAGCCATTATCCAGTATAGAAACAACTTACGCTGGTGTGTTTGAGTTCATTGTTATAATGCCATACAAAAACACAAGTACACCAACAATGGCTGCAGGGAGTAACCATGCTGTATAAAAACCTGCAACAAAATTACATTTCGATGGTTCCGCATGAAACAGTTGTAACTGCCTATATACATATAGGCAGTTACAGCTGTTTGGCACTGAACCATCGATTTATTCTAACAGAAATTTGTAAATTTGATAATCTGATTGGAACAGGATTGAACACTGAATGTTACATGACCTTGATTGAATGATTGTGATCATATGCTGAACACTTTTTCACTTTGAGCAGATTGAATGCTTCCTTGTTTAGATGTGAATGTTCAATCATTGCAAAATTTCATTCATTTATAATCCCTACAACATTGGAAATCATCTTAAAAGCAAATATGATTGTTTTTCTTAAATTTTAAGTACTGAATTTAATTTCAAGGAAATAATTAATTGTTAAAAATCATATGGCAATGTCAGTTATTAGAATAGTTGAAAACTGTTGATTGAACACTTTTGATTGTGGATTGATTGATTGCAGATTGGAAAACCATGATTGCTTTCGGATTGAACGCTGAATGCTGATTAAAAGTGACTGAATGTGATTGCCTGGAATGTGATTGAAACAATTGTCAAATTAACAATGTTCCATACTTAATTCTCAAATCAGTGGTACTACTACATTCTTTCCCAACCTCTTGCTGCTCGTCCCGCTTAGGTTTACAATTATCAACCCACTGCTTGGGACAATTGTCAGACAGGATATTTACTGCAATCACCAAGGATCGTCCTTAGACCTCATGATTGAAGTACAACTTGCTACAATTGCATTATGGCCATGGCCCTGAACCTATTTGAATGATTCACCAACTAATCTTGATCTGTAAGTGTGAAAGACTTGGAAATCCATGAATCAATGAAACCTTTTGACACACTTCAAAAAATTCGACAAAACATTGTGAAAAATTAAGAAATTGCTTGAACCAAGAAATGTCTTCATTTTCCATGATGTTTTCAACTCAGAGGGTTGAGAAAAATCTAAAATTTCATAGATTTTAAATTATTGTCTGTAAATCCATTCAATATGGACCAGTCTGATTAAATTTTGACGTCTGGTAATGGGTTATTTTCATGTGTCCGAGCAACTCAAACTTGTTTTACCATAAAAAGAATAATTGACAAATACACTTACCTAACCATGCAAAATAGATTCCAATTTTCTCCCCGAAGTATTCACGTATATGATCAAGGGGCTGATATTTGCTCCATTTCCACCAGCGGGCCCAATAGTGATACAGGATCTGTCTTGGATTCAAGGACTCAGGATCATCTAGACCGTGTCTTGGTATCTCATATGGTCCCTGAATGAAATAAATCATGTAAGAAATGAAGAGAATATTTGTTTAATTTCATGGAGGTATGAAATGAAAGAAGAGAACCATGATGGTCCTAAACAGCTCACCTGAATCATATGGTGAGTAAAAAATTGCATCGGGGCTAAATAATTATAACCAATTTTTGAGCCAAAACAGTGGCCTCTAAATTGTAAACAAAGAAATTGTCAATAAAGCCCCTTTTCCCATGTTTTCCAATAGAACCTTCATGAAGATTGAGCCAAAACTGTGGCCTCTTGAGTGCCAAGGCCCCTTTTCCTGTGTTTTCAAGAAGAAACTTCCAATAATCAATAAGGTTCATCCTTGGGATCCAACATTTATTCTGGCCAAGTTTCAGGACAAGCTAAAATTGTGGCCTCTAGAGTGTAAATTAAGAAATTCATTGAGGCCCCTTTTCCAATGTTTTTCTATAGAACTTTCCTATAGTCAATAGGGTTAATCCTTATGACCCTGTGTTTGAAAATTTACAGTTGTTTACTCCTGGTTGTTTGTATCTGTTTCATTGTATTGGTATGATCTACTCTGTCTCTCTGTCTGTCTGTCCATCAGTATGTCTACAACTTGTCAACATATTTCCTCCTACATCTATGGACTAATCTGAACGAAATTTTCATAACCTGTTCCAAGTCCCTGACCTTGCACATATTGTCAATGTACATGTCTAAATTCTGCAGCATATAAAGATCAATATAATAACAGGGGAAAAGGTTTGGATGGACAAACAGACACAGTAGCAGCTATATGCTCATCCTAGATAAATTCAACCTACAACCTTGAGCTGTGACCTTGAGGCTATGTGATTTTTTTTTAAATGGCACATCTACTGATGATGGAGAACCATTGTGCAAAGTTATTTTGATATCTATCCATAATTCTAGGAGCTTTGCTCTGGACATGCTGGACAATTTTAATGTTTGACCTTGAGCTGAGACCTTGACTTTGAATCAATCAGAATATTTCTTCAAATGTTACATCTACTGATGATAGAGAACAATTGTGCCAAATCATATTGACACCCATCTATAACTTAAGGAGCCATGCTTTTGACTTACTTAATTTTAACATTCAAATCATGAGCTGTGATCTTGCAGCTATCTTAACAGTTTTTTTTTAAAATGGCATATCTACTAATGATAGAGATCAATGTAAAAAGATATTTTGAAATTGATCAATAATTTTATGAGCTATGCTCTGTATATTACAAATTTCAATGTTTGACCTTGAACTGTGACCTTGACCTAGGAGCTATCCAAATATTTCTTTCAAACAGTGCATCTACTCATGTTAGAAAATAATTGTGTCAAGTTGTGAAATCCATCCACAATTTAAGGAGCTGTGCTTTGGACAAGCTCAATATTAACATTCAACCTTGGACTGTATCCTTGACCTTGGAGCTACCTGAACATTTTTTTTAAATGACACATATTTTATCATTGAGAGCAATTGTACAAAGTTATTTTGAATTCCATCAATAATTTTAGGAGCTATTCTCAAGACATGCTTCATTTTAATGTTTGACCTATAAATGTGACCTTGACCTTGGAGCTATCTGAATATTTCTTTCAAAGGGTACATCTACTCATGATAGAGAACTATTGTGCCAGTTATGCCAAATTGTGCCAAGTTATATTGAAATCCATCCATGATTGAAAGAGCTATGCTTTAGACAATTTTAATGTTTGACCTTGAACTGTGTTCCTGACATTGGAGCTATCCAAAAACCAGGGGGGAAAATGTCAAGGAATTCACGTCAAGTTTTGTACAATTTAGCCCAAGGGTTGTGGAGAAATCCAGGCAGATGGACAGACAGATTGACAGAATGATGAACAGACAGATGAAGCGGTGCCCATATGCTCAACCTTTAAGTAGCATGAAAAATATATAGAATATAACTAGTCTTGCACTTGACACTTTAACCAATTCACATTTGACAAAATTTAAGACTGGTCCAAATTGAAAGAAGCTGCAGACAATTTCAAACTGATGGAATTTAATTTTTTTTTTTCGTCTTTTTGGATAGAAAACATTGTGGATAATGAAGAAATTGCTTGTAACAAGCAATTTCTTCATTATACACAATGTTTTCTAAAGCCTTCTAAAGCTATTGAGGGGCGTTTAAAAGCTTCATTGTGTGGGAATGGGTTAAGGGACTATCATTTGCTCCATGTTACTTGAGATAAGGGAAGAAGTTCTTATTTATCCACAATCACACTTTTGGACACCCCTTAAGAATTATGCTTTAGAAACATGGCAGAAAAAAAAGCAAATTACAAATTCTTCCTTTTCCATCAACTGTTTTACTCCAAAACCCAAAGATTTTTAAAATTCCATCAACTAAATATTTTTGTCTGCAGATTCTTTGAATTTGGCCAAGTTTAAAATTTTGTAGTCTGGTAATGGGTCAAAGCTTCATTAGTCTAATTCAAATCTCCCTGTGTCTAAACCTTAAATGACCTCCAAATAAATTCCAAAATAATCACTGGTCACTAGGGAACAATTATGTCCAAAGATTGCTTAATTGCTTGGCAAATGTGCCTGAAATTAAATTAATTTAATGGACCCTAAATACACCTGGCTGTTGTCGCTGCAAGGGGAAGCCTCGTTCTGATTTCTGCTGGCAAGCCACGTTATCTCTGTGAAGCCCTTCTAAGAGTATGACAGACGATGGAATGAAATTTATAGTGCCATCTCAATCAGAGATAGGAAAGCTCAGATTTCCAGTAATTCGAGGCAATCAGATGACAATATGACAAAACGATAAAATGAGTTTCAGGAAATTGTCTCTCAATTTTGCATGTCAGTTCCTAGTATTGCCATAGAAACTGCGTGTTATCACTCTTCATTAACCCTAATCAGTGTCTCATCTAGGAATTGAAGAGAAGAGAGAAATTATTATCACAAGCATTAACCAATTCCCCCACGATCCCGGTTATTTACACCCCTCAAGAAAAAAGCTTCTGAAAGCATTGTGGATAAAGAAGAAATTGCAGTCATTATCCTATTTGCTTTCTGACCCAAATGACAAAAAATTGTTGAACTTTATCAACTAATTGATGTATGCAACTTCTGTGAATTTGGAACAGTCTAAAATTTTGTTATGTGGTAATAGGTTAACCGTAAAACCTTGGATTTTTTCTGTTATCCATCATTTGAAGTCACAAGTCCAAATCTGTCTGTGAATAAAAGAGCTACTTGTCTCTTCAAGGCTGTCTGTAGGTCAAATGAGAAGTAGCAATATCTGCCTGTCTGTCCGTCCAAATGAAAGGTACCAATATCTGCCTTTCTGTCTGTCAGATGAGAGGTATCAATATCTGCCTGTCTGTCTGTCTGTCTATCTGTCAGATGAGAGGTACCAATATCTGCCCATCAGTCAAATGAGAACTACCAATATATACCTGTCTAGCTGTCTTGTCAAAGATTAGAGCTACTTTCACATGTCTTCTACCAAAGTTTGTCTGCTTGTCTATTTGTCAAATGAGAACTATGTTTTATCAATGTCTGCCTATCAATTTGTCCATTGGAAATGAGCCACTTATTGTCTTCAAATAATGTCAATCTGACTTTATCTGTAAGTCAAATGAGAGCCACTTATACTTGTCCTAAACTTATGTTTGTCTATGTCTAAGCTGAGTGCAACCCTACATTTCTGTTTTTGCAGGAATGGACAAAAGTCATATATGCATTCTGATCTTATCTTTTACAACCTCTCTTTGAAGCAAGAATTTGTTAAACTAGAAAAGTGTGTGGTGTCTGTCGTTGAGAGGTAGAGCGTCTGCTTCCCCATCAAGAGGTCCTGATTTTGATTCCCATGAGCGGTTATCAATCCAAGTTCTGTCATAAATATAAAGCAGATTGAAATATTTGAATCTTGACCTTTGGAAAGGTAGACAGATTGATGCACAGACAGACATGCTGACAATTCAAACAACATGCACTTAATTTTTCAATCTAAGGCATAAAAGTTTCTGTTTGGAAAAAGACAAAATCCCCAGGTCAATCTCCAAAATGGAATAGATTTCCACAATTCAGAAAAATAAAATCTCAGAGTCAGTCTTCAATATTCAGAAAGATGTTATGTAAGCACACATGCCTATTAAATAACATACGGTGAATACGTTTGATGAATATTTGATTTGAATAATTGTCTTATTGATCACATACGGAATTTTAAAAGTATGCAAATAAACTGTATAGCAGACTGCAAATTTCTGTTTGCTTTATGTTTTTTCAAAGATTTTAATAATTAGTGCATTACCAGACTTCATAAATTTAGACTGGAGCTAGGAGTTGCAGAGGACAATGAAATTTTATGTTTAAGTTTATGAAATTTTAGATTTTTTAACTTTCCGATCAGTAAAAATTGTTGAAAATGAGGAAAATGCTTGTCACAATTAATTTCTTCAATTTACATTAGATTAACCTATTCCTACACATTGACACAATGTTTTCCTAATTGTTTTCTTGAGCGGTGTAAAAAAGCGTCATCGTGTGAGAATGGGTTAACAAGCTCATTTAACCCTTTCCCGTTTTTGGAAATTTTAGACTAGTCCAAATTGAAAGAGTTTGCAGACGACAAGAAAAAATGGATGCCATTTGAAATAAAACCATCCTATATGGTAAAAAATATTGTGGAAAAAGGAGAAATTGCTTGTTACAAGCAATTTCTTCTTTTTCCACAATGTTTTCTTGGGTATAAAATCACAGGAACATAAAATCCTGTATTTGAACGGGAAAGGGTTAATCAATTACCAGACAAAAAAAATTGGAGTAGGTCCAAATTCAGAGAAGTTGTAGATGATGGAATTTTCAAAAATCTTTGTCTTTTTGAAAGACAACATTTTGGATAATGAAGAAATCACTTGAGACAATCAATTTCTTAATTATCCACAATGTTTTCTAAAGCTTGTTTCTCAAGGGATGTAAATAAGTGGGACATTGTTGGAATAAGTTCATCACTTGTTTCTGAACCTTAGTGTCATTTTACTCTAGTCCACTATTGGAATTTTTAACTGAAAGAGGTTGCAAATGACGAAACAAAGTTGGGTTCAATTAAATGCCACATCAGGTAGAAAAGATTATGAGAAAAGAAAAAATTGCTTGCACTAAGCAATCTCTTCTTTTTTCAAAATGTTTCCAAAAGCTATATTTCTTCAACACGTAAAAATACAGGGTTATATGGTAAAGGGTTAAGAAAGTAATTATTGGGTGGTAAACCCATTACTCTTACTAAATAAATCATTCCCACACGATGACGCCCCTTAATCCTTTCCTGTTCAAAACTGGTTTTCATATTCCTGTGATTTAATAATCGAGAAAACATTGTGGAAAAAAAAGAAATTGCTTGTAACAAGCAATTCCTTCTTTTCCCACAATATTTTCTAACCTGTAGGTTGGTTAGTTTTCAAAATGCACCCAATTTTAATTGTCGTCTGTAACTTCACTAGAATGGACCGGTCGAAAAATTCAAGAAACAGGAAAGGGTTAAGTAAAATGGCTTTGGAGACCACTGTGGAAAATGAAGAAATGTAGAAATTTCTTCATTATCTGCAATGTTTTCTAGCCCAAAAGATAAAGAACTATAAAATTCATTGATTAAAAAGTGGCATTTGTAACTTCTTTCAGTTTGGACCAGTTTAAATTTATGTTATCTGGTAACAGATTAACCTCCTTTTTACGCCCCTCAACGAAAAGGCTTTGGAAAACATTGTGGAAACTGAAGAAATTGCTTGGATCAAGCAATTTCTTCATTATCCACAATGTTTTCTATCCAAAAAGACAAAAAAAATTAAAATTCAATCAACTTGAAATTGCCGTCTGCAGCTCCTTTCAATTTGGACCGGTCTAAAATTCCACTGTGTTGGAATGGGTTAAAAGGAAAATAGTTATAATGTACTGGAAAGTAATGTCATACTCCAAGATTTTGGGGGTTTTAAATTTTTTTACAAGATGAATACAATATTGACGCCAATACAGAGGAATCCTGTTAATTGTAACTTAACAAGCAATTTCCTCATTTTACACAATGTTTTCTACCCAGAACATTGAACAATCTAAAATTTCATAAAATTATAGTTGTTGCTTGCAACTCCTTTCATTTTGAACTAGTGTAAAATTTTACCATCTGGTAACCCATTCCCACACAATCCCACATTTTTACTGCCCTTATTAAAAAAGCTTTCTTCATTATCCACAATGTTTTCATAGCAATAGTACAAAGATTTTTCAAATTTCATCAACTTAAAATTGTCGTCTGCAACTTCTTTGAATTTGGACAGGTCTAAAATTTTGCTGTCTTGTAATGGTTAGTTGGCTAATCACCTCATGTAATGGAAATGCTGCCGAGTACACACTCTCCTCTATTAACCGTTCAACTCCAATTTCTGCTCGTTTTCTCTTCCCGTAGGCCGCTGTCGTTAGGATTTCCCAGACAACACGGCTTCGTTGTGTTGTGGTAAAGTATGTCTCGTGATTCTCATTGCCCAAGAACCTAAACAAAGTAAGCAAAATATCGATTCATAGCTTGCGATAAAGGAACTGATTTCGATTTCAAGATTGAAAATTTCATTTTTCCTCCGTCAAACTACATGTTGTAGGTGCTTCTTGGAATTGTCACGTCTCTAAGAAAAAGTGACAGTTTCAATACCTTACATTAACCTTTGAAATCTTTCTTTTTTACATCCAAAAATGGTCAATACAGTGGAATCCTGATAATAACAACACCAATTTGTTAACAATTTAGTTGCAATTAACCAGAAATTGCTATCAAAAGGTGCTATTTGTTCTTTAAACCTAATAATTGTGCATAAAGACAGTTACAATTAAGAAGTGAATAGCTATTATCAGGGCTGCAATTGATAGAATTTCACCGTATCACTAAATATTACTGGTAAGACAAAGTCATTTAAAATGTGATTCAACACATGTGGAACACTGATATTTCTTGTTTGTGGTCAGGTATATAAAATGAGGCTATGTATTTGGGAAAGATTTCTTCATTTTCCTCAATGCTTTTCAAAGTTTTAATGCTTGTCATTCTGTATAATATCCGTATGGAATTGCATTAAAATTAAAGTGCTGAGAGCACTGAGAGTACTTGTTCTTCAATAATCAATATTTCTTTTGAAAATCAATTTCATAACTTCTCTGGCAGGAAAAGTACAAGCAGGAGATGTAGATCAATATCAGACTGCACTTATGTATTCGGGTTCAGCACAAAAAGGGTTAATCTTGAGGTGCGTAAAAAATGAAGGGTAAGGATGGGATGAGACATCTAGCAATTATATTGCCCTCAATCTATAATTCCTTATCATCAATTTTACACTATCATTTGTATGAATAATTGATGCTTTCTCTCATCTTTAATAGGTGAATTGCTACTCTTTGGTTTTTAACATATTTCAACACAGTCTTGCATTTTGATGGATCGGATTGAAAAATATTGCCAGAAAATGAGGAAAAACAATGTATCTTTTTGTTTCCTGAATCTTACATTATTCTAATTGCTAGACTTTACTTTGTAACATTGAATGGGGATAAAGTAAACTGTTGTAAGTGACTGTATTCTAATATGCACTTACAACAGTTTTGTTTTAACCCTTGTCATGCTGAATAAAATCCTTTTCCAGAATTGTACTAAAATCAAAGGGCTAAAAGCACTGGAATGCCCACATAGTGTGGGTCATTTTTTTTTGTTAATCAATTCTATATGAATTTGTTTGTTTGAATGGGGTTTTACACCGCTTTCAACATTCTTTCAGTTATATCGCGGCGGCTGGAGCACTTAACAATGGAATCCTGGTATTTCTCACACCAGTACTACCATTACATCCTTTCCTAGCCACCAGCTGCTATCCCACATAGGTCTATGATTATCGACCCGTTGGTGAGAGACAAATAGTCGGAAAGGATGAGTGCCGCCGTCGGGCAATTCTATATGAAACACTGAAATCAAAATGCCAAACAGGCGGTTTAGACTAAGATCAGACTGCACATCATGTGCAGGCTGATCTTTTTCTATACCTCCTGCCATAGCAGGAATATTATGGGTTCAGCATGACAAGGGTTAAGATATCAACAGTTTACAGTAGGAAGAACAGACATCCTATGGACAGAGAAAGTGATTTGGATTTAAAATTTCATGATTTTTCTACCCTACCCTATGCTGTGAGCATTGAACATTGGTATAATCTTTGATCAAAACAGTTCAATCAACACCATAGCATTACAGTGTGAGGAGAAAAAAAAAAAAACAATAGAATTTTTCATCACTCAAACCTCAAACCTATTTTGAAATGTGAACTAAATGCTTTTTAAAGAGGATTACTCCAGTGAATTTTGGTTGAAATCCTTGAGATGTTTCAAAATAAATATAATCTATATCAAAACTAGAAATTGTCTCAAAGCGGACTAATACCCCCCAACAGGGCTTGTCCATATACAAGTGCTATCCACCAAAGGGCTGTAACAAAAAAATGGACTTTTTAATTAAAGGGCCATAGCTCTGTCAAAAATCAATGGATCATATTCAAAATAGGATATGCACATGTCTGACTTATACCAAGTCTTTCTGTGAAGTTTTAATCAAATCCGTCCAATGATTGCCAAGAAATTGAGCAGGCACGAAAAAGCTACAGACAGACTGAACTGACAGACAGACAGACTGACCGACTGACTGAGCTGACTCCTATATACCCCCCAAATATATTTAGGGGAGTATAATAAGCTACTCCAATACATGCCAAGCTTGTTGAGAAAAATAATGCAGAAACAAAATTGACATTGCAAAATATGTCTTGGTCATTTTTTGGAAGAAAAATAAATACAGCCTTTGAATGATAGACATTTGCTGTATTTATACAGATGAAGGTTAATATTGATTGTGAAGTCATTGCACTTCTCATTTACCCATTCCCACACAATGATGCTTTTGGACACCCCTCAAGAAAGACAACTGAAAAACAATAAGCAAAATGAAGAAATTGCTTGTGACAAGAAATGTTTTTAACCCAGAAAGTTGAAAAATCTAAATTTCCTTAAACTTTAAAACTTCGTCTACAACCCCTTTCAATTTGGACCAGTCTAAAGTTTTGGTGTCTGGTAATGGGTTAACATAGGACACCAAAATTTCAAATCAGATAGGTATTAGAAATAATATCTTTTATGGTATAAAACATGAATGGAGAAATCACATGTTATCAGCCATTTCCACACAATGACCCTTTTTGATGCACCTAAAAAAAAGCTTTGGAATAAATTGTGGAAAACGAAGAAATTGCTTGTTACAAGTAATTTTTTCATTATCCACCTACTCAAAAGCCACAGAAATTTTAGAAATTTCAATCAATAAACAAGAGGACCATGATGGTCCTAGATATGGCACCTGGGATACTGCAAGGTTTTATGTATTGGCATTGTTTTAACTTTTTCCAAACTTTGGGGGAGGGGGGGGATTATAAACTGTTTTCAATTCCTTGAGGTATATTGGAAGGGATCACCCAAGGATCATTTCTGTAAAATTTCATTAAAATCTGATGGTTTATTTAGAAGGAGGTTATTAAAGATTTGTTAACAGATGGACAGACTAACAACAGACAACCAATGATCACGATGACTCACTAGAGCACTTTGTGCTCAGGTGAGCAAAAAATTATCGTCTGCAACTTCTTTGAATTTGGATCAATCTAAAATTTTGTCAACTGGTAAAGGGTGAAGCAAGTATTTCTTCATTTCCAACAATGATTTTGGAAGATTTACCCTTAAGCTTAGCCACAATTGGAATTGTCAATGGCACATAACCAAACATCACAATTTTAGTCTGGGCCTAAATGAAAGGAGTTGCGGACCACATTTTAACCCATTCCCACACAACAAAATTTTAGACTAGTCCAAATTCAGAGAAGTTGCAGAGGACAATCTTAAGTTGATGAAATTCTTAAAATCTTTGTCTCTTTGGGTAGAAAACATTGTGGATAATGAAGAAATTGCTTGTAACAAGCAATTTCTTCATTGTCTACAATGTTTTCCAAAGGTTTTATAATGTGGGTCATTTAAAAGTGCCATTGTGTGGGAATGGGTTAAAGTAAGTGAAATTTTAGACTTCATCAATTTTTGGGGTAGAAAACATTGCGTGAAATGAAGAAATTGCTTGTTGCAAGCAATTTCTTCTTTTTACACAATGTTTTCCAAGTTTATTTCTTGAGGGAAGTCAAAAAGCATCATTGTGTGGGAATGGGTTATGCAAGGTGGTCACCCAAGCAAAATAAATCAAACTTACCTATGGAGTTTTGACTTTTTAAAAGCACAGGTGTAATAATCATATGGTTGATTTGGAACTACCTCGGACAACAGATTCGGAATGTGAACAGCCTTTAGAAGCCCATCTGACCAATTGGAAGATGGATTAGGATGTGCCTGTAATAACATACAAACTAGAATTGTCGCAAAGTTGACTTATAACCCCGAATAGCATTTTGCCACTATAGTAGTACAACTGACATTTGACCTATGTCACCCCAAAATAATAGGGCACCTCCTGGGGTCATGGGTAATATTTCTATAAAATTTCTGGTTTATGAGCTAGAGCACAGACTTGGTTTGAGTCAAAGTTAAATTGTGCCCTTAACCTTTAACCTATGTAACCAACATCCTTCCCTTGCCCCCGTACCCCAAAAAAGGGCACTTGGATCATTGGCAGCAATTACATGAAGTCTCAAGGTGTTAGGTCAATTGGTTCTAGAGTTAGAGCATGGAAACAAAAAAGTCTATAGATAGATGGATCAGAGAATAGACATGGTGATACCAATATAAAACTATACTTCATAGGTAGGGTGTATAAATATACATACACAGCCAAAACAAAATTAATTAGAAAATCATAGAAAAGCAAAAATAAGTATGACAATTAAATCTAAGATCAAAATAATTAGCTGATATACTGGCAAATATTACACTGGCAAAGCCTCATTTCTATTTGTTTGTATATCATGTGACTCATTTCAACATTTTTTGTCAGTGGTCTAATGTGGGCCTATGTAACAGAGGGCCTTGGGTCCATTCCTGTCCCGATTGCTATAATTTTTCAGAGGAAAAGTAAGTTAAATAAGCTTTTCAATTTCTTTCTCTATACTTCAAGGACAAAGATAGGCTCTAAAATACCTAATCTATGCCTAAGGACATACCTCTGCCTTGTTCCCAGTGATACAGGGAAAATTTGAATAAATGATTGAGTGATTTTTTTTTACTGCTTTCCAGTGGTTTATCTTGATTTCTCATTAGATTATCACTTGATAATTTCACTGTTAAACCAGTGAAATTATCAAAATGATAAACTCATTGTTTTGATAGATTTTGCTCTGCTTTTGTTCATTTCATTGCTACTAAATATAATCTAAGTCGGACAAAGAATTGTGGGATGACCATATCATTAACCCATTCCCACACAACAAAATTTTAGACTGATCTAAATTGAAAGAAGCTGTAGACGACCATATCAAGTTGATGGAATTTTGATTTTTTTTCATCTTTTTGGATAGAAAACATTGTGGAAAATGAAGAAATTGCTTGACACAAGCAATTTCTTCATTTTCCACAATGTTTTCCAAAGCATTTTTCTTAAGGGGCGTAAAAAGGAGGGATTGTGTTGGAATGGGTTAATGGCAAAAGACTGTTACCTGAAGTGGAGCTCTCATACACAAATCCTCAGCATAAAAACAGCAAACGTCCCACGGGGCATGTAGCTTGATGAAATTGATTATCTTCTTCTCACTGTGGACTCTCTCCTGTAAATAGAAACGCATATTGTTGATTGGCAACTAAAACTTTGTAGCTACAACTTAACCCATTCCAACTCAATCCCTCCTTTTTACGCCCTTCAAGAAAAAAACTTTGGAAAACATTGTGGAAAATGAAGAAATCGCTTGTATCAAGCAATTTCTTCATGTATCCACAATGTTTTCTATCCAAAAAGACAAAAAAAATTCAAAATTCCATCAACTTGAAATTGTCGTCTGCAGCTTCTCTCAATTTGGACCAGTCTAAAATTTTGCTGTGTTGGAATGGGTTAAATAACCTGTAGTTATTTGGTTTTGGTCATCAACTGACAATTATATGCTAATATTCTGGTGAGATTTTCAATGAAAGGTTTTGATCCCAATAGTTTTAGAATTAAGACCCTTTACCAAACAACACAATTTTAGTCCAAATCCAAAGAAGTTGCAGACAACAACCCAAAGACAAATTGAATTGAAAAATATGTGCCATATAGGGTATAAAAATTGCAAGAAAAAGAGAAATTACTCATCACATGATGCTCAACAATATTCATTGAGAGCATAAAAAGTCTAGTCTGGCAATAGGTTAAACCAGAGAGACTTGAGTGCTACACAGGCCTGAGTTTGTAGATTAATACATTCCCACTCAATTCATATTTCAAGAACCTTAAGAAAACAACTTTTAAATATTTTTGGAAAATGGAGAAATTACTTATCATAACACATAAACACTTTCTTCTTTGTCCACAATGGTT
Organism: Fragum fragum; assembly: GCA_946902895.1. Lineage (NCBI taxonomy): Eukaryota > Metazoa > Mollusca > Bivalvia > Cardiida > Cardiidae > Fragum > Fragum fragum. Next base: position 12,978,178 of record OX336378.1, read on the forward strand.
CTAGCTGATTTCCCTTACCTACATACAATTGTCTTTTGCAACTTATTTGAATTTAGGACCAGTCAAGCAACTGATATGGAAAAGTTATTCAGTTAAGAAAAGTTTAAAGGAAGAAACTAAAATGCAACAGAGTTACTCAATGCAGCAACATTAATGACCTCCCTGTAATAAACCTTATAAAATCAGGACATTTCTTTTAAAGGAATCTAGTTACAGGTAACCAAAAGAGGATTCATGTATATTTGGTAGATATCTACTTGATACTTTCTGAGGGAAAAGTCTTAAAAGTTTTAACTATATTATACCCTACATGGAAATAAGCTCTTACCATGTAAACCCTTTTTTCATCTGATCAAACTTTCTTCAAAGAATCTCATAGAGGATCTTTCAAGGGTCTTTCCTGTGAGATTTAGTTTAAATCAACCCTTAAGATTCTGAGAAGAAGATATTCAAAGGTTCCACTGTATATTACAAGGAAAGTTCCTTTCCTCTCAGAGTGATTTTTTTTCAAGGACCCTGATAAGGGGTCACTGGAGGTTCTTTCCTGTGGAATTAATTGAAACAAGCCAATAGTTTGTGAGGAGAAAAAATTAGGACAAAAGTTTATGGACCCACAGATGGACATTGTGCACTCCAGGACAATATACCCCAATGACCTTTGGCTATTTGAGCTTAGAATTAGAACAAGCACACTCTTCACAAAGTAAACAATTTTTGTTTAAGCCAAAAATAATTTGTCTAGCTAGGAACAAAAGTAAGTTTTGTGGGTCAATAATTCACATAAATGTCACAATTCATCCATCATTTTTAATTACAGAGTCTATCTTAGGAGCCAAGGAGAAAAATATTGGAGACATACCAACAATAAAATGTTCTTACAAAATCATTTTTTAACCCTTTCCCGTTTTTTTGTAATTTCAGACTGGTCCAAATTGAAAGAGACTGCAGACGACAATGAAAACTGAATCAATTTCAAATTAAACCATTCCATGTGGTCAAAAATAATGTGGAAAAAGGGGAAATTGCTTGTCACAATCAATTTCTCCTTTTTCCACAATGTTTTCTCAAATATAAAATCACAGCAATGCAAAATCCCGCATTTGTACAGGGAAGGGTCAAGTTCTTACATTAATCATTCGGAGCATGGCACAATCTCCATTATTCAAATGCTTAACCCATTCCATCACATTGACACTTTTAGACATCCCTCATGAAAAACAGTTGAGAAAACATTAAGTAAAATGAAGAAATTGTTTGCAACAAGTAATTTCTTCATTTTACACAATGTTTTCTACACAGAAAGATGAAAATATCTTAGATTTCTAAACTTTAAATTGTCTTCTATAACTCCTTTCACATTGTACCAGACTAGAAGTTAGTCGTCTGGTAATTTGGTTTATCATGTTCCATGTTATCCATGCTATTCCATTTTAGGTGGGCCTTGAATTTCTCCTTTTCTCACACCCTTTTTTTACCATATACAGCTTATAAATTTCAATTTACACACTTTGAAATATTGTCTACAACCTCTTTAATTTGGATCAGTCCAAATTATATTGTCTGTTCATGGATTATAACTTAAATTAAGAAAAGAAGGATAATAAGTTAACAGCATTCTTTTGGCAATTTAAATACAGTAGAACCTCGGTAACTCGAATGTCACTGGTTCTTAGGTATGTGTTCGTATACTTTACGGGGTCCCGATCTTTTTCATTCTTTATCTTTGTTAGAAAACTCTAACTTATTCGAACATCAGTGGTTCATAGTTCGTAGGCCATTTCAAGTCCAGAAAGTATGATTATAGCACAAACTCCTATGTTTAATTCGTAGGTGTGATAACTAATTGTCTCCAATCACCACTTACCTTGATTTTCACACCTGCTGATCTATATGACAATTACTTGTTATCATGTACCTTTAGTTAAAAGGGGCTGTTTGGTTTGGAAGGTGGGAAATTAATAGAAAAAATAAAGATTATCGCCGAAAATTTAATTTAAATTGACAAACCCCCATTAGTATCAGTGTTATTGGTCACTTAAAAAAATCTACATTTTATTCTGCGGTTGCTTACTTCACAATTGTCGGTACTTCATTTTATGATTTGATGATAGAATACTCGGAGTGATTTGATCCAATGTATTGTAAAGGGAATTTCAACTAGATGGAGTCTACCATTTGATACAAACACTATGTTTAAAAAATGCCAAAAATTAACACAGGGATAAAAGCATACAAGATGAGTAATTTCTAACTTATGTATTCCTCAATTTTTATCTGCAGGTCTTGTTTAGAAAAAATAACCAATTTAGAATCAATTCCTAGATGGGAGACTGAACAAGGCCATGTAAGATTCCGGGTATCTCAAACAGCCGACCTCTTGCCCTCCGTTTTGTTCGTACAACGCTTAATTTGTATAAATTTTCCTGGTCCCTTCCTTGCACTACAAACTACCGAGGTTTTACTGTACATGTATTGCTTTCAAAACTTGTATTTCTCCCTTTCTAAAAACTAGAGGCACTTGAGTGCCTGTATTGCTTAACAGGCCGGAATGTATGATTGAGCAAATGGTGTTTTCAGAAAATCAATAACTGAATCTGAATCACCTTTGCCATCTCTGCAATCTCTGGCAAATAAATCTAGCCAATGAAATCTTTGAAATAGTTCTAGAGAATCATTTCAAACTTTTAACTGTTTTACAAAAGCCACGTCGAGTTATGTAAAATTCATTTACTAGGTCAGATGTAAAGGTTTTAACAAAAATTTCACTGTATACCATATACAAAATAAGCCGCAACAATAAAAGCCATGTTTTTCAACCAATCAGAATTATATGAAGGAATCTGACAAAGAGTTACAAAGAGTATCTGAATCCTTCGAAATTTTTGTTGGAATCCATCTACTGGAAGATTTTCCAAGATTTCAGAGTATATCCCATGTATGGGAATTAGCCACCACCCTTCCACAAAGTCATGTTTTTCATCCAATCAAATTCATTGAAGAAATCTGATAAATCTAATCCATGCAGTAGTTGAAGAGAAAACAAGCTGATATGATTTTTCATCATAACTCTATCAAATAAATACCAAACAATGAAATTCTACACGGGATCAATTTGAAAGTGCTTGCAAATAACAACTGAAAGTATATGCAAATATTAAAACAAATGCCAGATAGTGTAGAAAACAATGTGAGAAAAAAAGAAATTACTTGTTACAAGCAATTTCTCCTTTTCTCACATTGTTTTTATATGTTAATTACCTGTAATTGGTTAAACCACGGGATTGTGTGGGAATGGGTACATGGACCACAAAGAAATTACATATCTATTTGGTGTCAAGTCTATCTATACATCAAATCCATGCAGTAGTTGCTGAGAAATTGAGCCGACAAGGAAAAGGCTACAAACAGACCAACCTTCCAACCAACTGACCAATGGACTGATGAACAAACTGGTTCCTATTAAACCCTTGTCATGCTGAATCCAGAATATTCTGGTTTTGGCAGGAAGTGTAGGCTAAGATCAGCCTATACATAAGTGCAGTCTGATCTTGGTCTTGGCAGTTGGTAGCGCGTCGGACTGTCAATCTCGAGGTCCTGGGTTCGATCCCCGACGGCGGCACTCATCCTCTCCGACTATTTGTCTCTCACCAATGGTTCGATAATCATAGACCTATGTGAGATAGCAGCTGGAGGCTAGGAAGGGATGTAATGGTAGCACTGGTGTGAGAAATACCAGGATTCCATTGTTAGGTGCTCCAGCCACCGCAATATAACTGAAATTTTGTTGAAAGAGGCGTACGTAACACCCCATTCAACCAAAACAATCTTTATTTGGAGGAATAACCCGTATAACTCCTAGGAATAGCCTCTGGCTGGTAGAGCTCAATACTGAGATCACAAACAGTAAACTAATTTGCTACACGGTAAATGACAGCATGACAGGGAGAGAGAGCAGTCAATAATTCCTCCTGTATTGGTGTTACAACACTGAGCAAATTAACAATCATCTTGCCTATCGTTTTTTTACAATCTTGTCCAGTAAACTTGACAATGTGACGCTAATAGGATGGAAAAACAGACAGCTGACCATTGCTAATTGTCTTATAAATTGACAATTTTTAGGCATTCTGGTAGATTTCAAGCAAATTTCAACTAAGAATATGCCTGATAAGATGTATAATTCACATAATATAATTGTCAGTGGGTGAATCTTTGCCTAAAACAGTTGAATCTGTTGAAACACTATAATCATGCATATGCAAATACTTAACCCTTGTCATGCTGAACCCGAAATATTCCTGTTTTGGCAAGAGGTATACATAAAGATCAGCCTGCACGCAATGTGCATTCTGAACTTAGTCTACACCACCTGTTTTTTCTCTTTTACACATGAGATGTTAATAAGATAAATTTTCGTAGTAAATATTCACCCACTATTACTGCTTCCAGTGTTGTCAACCCTTTCAGTTTTGAGTTATTCTGTAGAGGGTTTCATTCAGCATGACAAGGTTTAAAACAAAGCTTGAGTAGTTACAAAAAAACGACTTGCATCTTATCCCATAACCATAAAACAGAATTTAGACTGGTCCAAATTGAAAGAAGTTGAAGACAATAATTTAAATTTTATAAAATTTCTAAATCTTTCATTTTTCATTTTTTGTTTTTTTTTTGTAAAAAACATTGTAGAAAATGAAGAAATTGCTTGCTGCAAGCAATTTCTTCATTTTTCACAATGTTTCCCAAATGGTTTTCTGGAAGGGCATCAAATTGTGTGGGATTGCTTTAAACTTCAACAAGGAATTTCTAAGTAATAAACTGGTCAAAATGCCACTAAAGTGAATGCCTTAGGAGAATAAAACTCTAGAGAATTGAATTATAATTCAAATTCAAATATAGGGTTTCAAAGCAAAAACTAAGCTTTAACACATTTTGCAGTTATTTGCACAATCCAAGTCTGGTTATAACCATTTACCAGATAACAAAAAATTTGACTGGTTCAAATTCAAAGCACTCACAGACTATACAATTAACATTCAGTTTGTCAAATTTTGAAAACCTGTTTTTATAGGGTGGAAAATATTTTGGAAATTAAGAAATTACTAATTACAAGCTATAAATTCTTCATTTTCTGAAATGTGTTTCAAAGATTTTGATTTAGGGGTTTAAAAAGGCAGAGCTGTGTGGGAATGAAAGTATTTCAGGATGACAGTCCAACTATATGACATAATGGCAGTCATCAGATTCTTGCAGAAACTCTAGTTTGTTTCACAAAACAGCCACCATGATTTTTATTTGGGTCAATATTTGTCCTGTAGTGTTGAAATAATGGTGTGGATGGTGGTATTTTCATTTAATTAGCTCGAAATAGGAGAACAGTATCAATTAAGTCTTTTTTCCAATGATCCTAGCTTTTTTTGTATTGACCATTCTGTGCCTCTGTGCACTCGATCAGCTGTAAAAATACGTTACATACAATAAGTTACAAGACATTTTCTCTCTCTCTCTTAACCCATTAACAGACGGCAAATTTAAGACGGGTCCAAATTGAAATTGCAGACGACAATTCAAAGTTTAAGAAATTTTTAATTTTTTCACATTTCTTTGAAGAAAACATTCTGTAAAATGAAGAAATTGCTTTAACAAGCAATTTCTTCATTTTACAAATTGTTTTCCCAATTGTTTTTCTTGGGGGGGGGGGCGTTCAGTTGAAATGGTTTAACCCATTCCAACTCAAGCCCTCCTTTTTATGCCCCACAAGAAAAAAGCTTTGGAAAACATTGTAGACAATGAAGAAATTGCTTGTAACAAGCAATTTCTTCATTATCCACAATTTTTCTATCCCAAAAGAAGAAAAAAAAAAAATTCCATCAACTTGAAATTGTCGTCTGCAGCTTCTTTCAATTTGGACCAGTCTAAAATTTTCTTGTGTTGGAATGGGTTAAGCAAATCCATGTCAAGCCCTTAATTGTATGGCCATTTCATGAAGTCTTGTGTTTAATCCATTACCAGACAGGAAAAATTTAGACTGATACAAATTGGAAGGATTAAAAGTGCATAATTATGATAATTTCAAATTTATGAAACTTCAATTTTTTCAACTTTCCAGGTAGAAAACATTAAAGAAAATGAAGAAATTGCTTGTTGCAAGTAATTTCTTCCTTTTCCACAATGTTTTCCCAATTGCTTTTTGTGATCTGCATAAGAAAGCAACTGATTCTTTACTATAATCTTAAACAATTTTGAAAATGGTTTTGAGTTGTTTTACATAATAATAATGCCAGTATTAAAGTACCGTAAATATTAACTCTTTCCTACACAGTTACACTTTTGGACACCCAAGAATAAAAGATTTGCAGAATTTACAACCAATTTCTTCATTATACACAATGTTTTTTAGCCAAAAAGGCTGAATTTTGAAATTCAATCAAAGAAAAATTCTTCTCTGCAACACCGTTCAAATTAAACAAGTCTGAAATTTTATTGCCTGGTAATGGGTTAAAAAAATTAGTATAATATGAACCTTTGAAACTAAAGTACAACATATGGTAAACATTAGAGTTATCTTCATCTGTATTGACAATGGACCAGTCTACATAATGCACAATAAACTAGTCTTAACGAATTCCAATGTAGCGAAAAAGTTTTATTTTCTGCAATGTTTTCTAAAGTGTTTTTCTTGAGGGGTGTAAAATAGCAGGATGTTGTGTTGGAACGGGTTATGCTAGGGTGTTGGTGCAGAGTAAACCCATTCCCATTTTGTCAAATTTTAGACTGGTCCAATTTGAAAGAGGTTGCAGATAAATATGAGAATTGTATGCAATTCGAAGTAAAACCATCCTATGTGGTAGAAAATATCGTGGGAAAAGGAGAAATGGCTTGTTACAAGCAATTTCTCCTTTTTCCACAATGATTTTTTAAGTATAAAATCACGTTGACATAAAATCCCGGGTTTTAACAGGAAACATTAAACACAGTTTTCTCACCTCTTCCATTTCAAGTCCAGCTTTCCGTAAACTCTCCAGAAACTTGTACCGCTTGTGGTCCACAAAACCTTTGGCCGTCTCCATGGGTCTTGGCTTTTCAGCATCTTCCTCATAGACAAGGACAAAATCTGCAGTGAAAATGGCTGATTTTTCACACAATACCAGACAGCAAAATTTAAATGGTCAAAATTGTTAGAAGTTGCCAGCAACAATTCAATGAGTGTCAAAACTGGAAAAATATGTGATAGATAGACCAAAAATTGTGAGAAAAGGAAAAATTGTGTAACAAGCAATTTCTCCTTTCCTAAACTGTTTGCATAATTTATTCCCTGATTGAATCAAAATGCTGGATTATATAATGATTAGGTAATTCCATTATACCAGGGAACTTTTTTAACCCAAACCAATCTAAATCAATACTGTGATCTGATTGGCTAAAAAACATGTCTCATCTTATCAGAGCCCTTGTTACAAGATATTTAGTTGGAAGCTGAATAAAATTCCATAAAACTAAAGGGCCGAAAGCACTGCAGGTCTGGTTTTCAGGGTCAATAAACAGTTTGAACATTTATCTTGTGAACAATTCTGGCTTAAATAGGACAAACAGATGGTGTAGACAAAGGCCAGTATCATTTGCTACATTTTTTTTTCATCCTTAATTGATTCTTTCTTGGTATCAAATGCACCCACCTTAAAATTGAATTGAATTTAACTTCTAATTAATGGACCTTGTAATATTTTTGTCTATAATATGTTTGAGGTCTGAGAGTTAATGCAGGACAGCAACCTCTTCTGTAGTCAATAAAATCAAGATTATAGTATACCTATTAAGTCTAAAAGCCCTATAGCCATGGTAGATTACTTTCAGCTATTTCAAGACACAGTAATCAACTTCATTACTTTGGCTTCAGGAAATGGCTCTAAATGCAATAGGAAATAATGCTGTCTGTCTGCAGAAGACAGCTGCGTAATGCATCCAATTTTCCGCAATACTTATCAAATAAATCAAGTTCCTAATATATTTTGTTCATATGTATAGGGTTTAATGCCACTTTGACCAATTATCAGACAGCAAAATTTAAGGCTGGTCCACATTGAGAGGAGTTGCAGATGACAATTTAAAGTTTATGAAATTTTAGTTTTTTTAAACTTTCTGGATAGAAAACATAGTGGAAATTGAAGAAATTGCTTATAACAAGCAATTTCTTCTTTTTCCATGATGTTTTCCAAAGCCTTCATACTGGCGGGCATTAAAAGGCAGCATTGTGTAGGAATGGGTTAATCTATATTTCAGTCATAATACACTGCTGAGAGATGAAGTTTGTCACAACAACTACAATCAAAGGTCAGAAAGAAAATATCATGATCTTGAGGATTTATGACCATTTATGAGGGGTGACTGAAAAGCAACTGTGAAAACCACAGTGTCACAAAATCCAGGATTTGTACAGGAAAGGGTTAAAAGAGACAGGAGGGTGGTGTGAACCAAGATCAGCCTGCATGAATGTGCATGCTGATCTTTCTCTATGCCTCCTGACAAAGTTATATTCCTGGTTCAGCATAGAAAGGATGAAATTTGTTATGCATGTAAGAGGTTATTTATCTATACTTCATGTTAAAATTCATAAAAAATTCAGAGAAAAATATAGATAAAAAATTCGATTATACATCCAAATGTAGCTTTACCCATTCCCACATTACAAAATCCTAGACAAGTCCGGTCATTCTCTTGAGGGGCGTAAAAAAGTGGGATTGTGGGGAAATGGGTTAAGATTGAAGACACTGTATTTTGAGGGCAAAAAAAAACAAGAGGGCCGTTGGCCCTGGGGTGCTCACCTGAGATAAAGGCTCTTTTTCTTTCCACAGTCTAATTTCATGTTAAGGTTAGGATTATGAAACAAGTGGGCCACAATTACATATAAAGACTATGAACCTGGGGATCTAAAAGTCTAAATTACAAATTCCAAGGCTTTAGTGCTGATTTGAAAGAAGGAAAAATCTTTTTCCATGGGTTATAATTTCAAAAATAAGAAAGAAGTCTATGAACTGATGCTTCATGCCTATACCCCCACACCCCCACCCCTTGGGTCAGCCCCTGGAGACCCGAGGATCATGATTTTAGCTATTTTGTAAGAGATCAATATACTGTTGCTTCATGCAAAATATCAAGGCTCTACGCCTTCTAGGTCAGGAGGAGAAGATTCTTAAAGATTATTTTGAAATTTCACTTTTTTTGCCATGGCAACCAGAGTTTTACACGGATTTCAATTCTTTTAGCTAATTTTAAGGGGGACCACCTAAGGAACATTTCTGCCAAATTTGGTTCAAATTGGCCCAATGGTTTAAGAGGAGATGTCATTTAAAAAATCGTTCTTTATTTCTATATACCCCCCCCCCCCCCGGAGCTCCAAGGATCATGATTTTAGCTATTTTGAAAGAGGTCAATATACTGATGCTTCATGCAAAATATCAAGGCTCTATGCCTTCTGGGTCAGAGGAGAAGATTTTTAAAGATTATTTTAAAATTTCACTGTTGTTGCCATGGCAACCAGAGTTTTACACGGATTTCAATTCTTTTAGCTATTTTTGAAGGGGACCACCTAAGGAACATTTCTGCTACATTTGGTTCAAATCGGCCCATTGGTTTGGGAGGAGATGTCATTTAAAAAATCGTTCTTTATTTCTATATAAACCCCACCTCCCTGGGGCTCCGCCCCTGGGGACCCGAGGATCATGATTTTAGCTATTTTGAATGAGGTCAATATAGTGATGCTTCATACAAAATATCAAGGCTCTATGCCTTCTGGGTCAGGAGGAGAAGATTTTTAAAGATTATTTAAAATTTTACTTTTGTTGCCATAGCAACCAGAGTTTTTAATGGATTTCAATTCTTTTAGCTATTTTTGAAGGGGCCACCTTAGGAACATTTCTGCCAAATTTGGTTCAAATTGGCCCAGTGGTTTTGGAGAAGATGTCGTTTAAAGAAATTGTTGACGGACGACGCACGACAGACGGACTTGAGCACGTAGTGCTCAAGGTGAGCTAAAAAGAAGATAAATTAACCCTTGTCATGCTGAAGCAAGCAGTTTCTTCTTTATCAACAATATATTCTACCCCCAAAAAGAAGTATTGGTTTAGTTTGGTTAGGTGCTGAGACACTGAAATAATGTTAAATTAAGGAAGTTGAAATAAAAGACAAATCAAAGTGACTTCTTTATGATTAAATCACTGAAATTTGAGCATGATTTGCCTTTTCATCAGCTATTCAAGACCTCCTCATGTTTCTCGGATAAAACAACACATTTCATTTATCATCTATTCATCATCCAATAGAGAAGATTCTGGTTGGTACCAACTACATAGGGTTAAACCCATTCTCGCACAAGTAAACAAAAGGGCTGTTGGCCCTGGGGCGCTCACCTGAGATAAAGGCTCTTTTTCTTTCAACAGTCTTATTTCATGTTAAGGTTAGTTATGAAACAAGTGGGCCACAATTTCATATAAAGACTAAGATAAATTACAAATTCCAAGGCTTAATTGCTGATTTGAAAGAAGGAAAGAACTTTTTCCATGGGTTATAATTTCAGAAATAAGAAAGAAGTCTGTGAACTGATGCTTCATGCCTATACGCCCCCCCCCCTGGGGCTCCGCCCCTATGGACCCGAGGATCATGATTTTAGCTATTTTGAAAGAGGTCAATATACTGATGCTTCATGCAAAATATAAAGGCTCTATGCCTTCTGGGTCAGGAGGAGAAGATTTTTTTTAAAATTTCACTTTTGTTGCCATGGCAACCAGAGTTTTTAACGGATTTCAATTCTTTTGGCTATTTTTAAAGGGGACCACCTAAGGAACATTTCTGCCAAATTTGGTTCAAATTGGCCCAGTGGTTTGGGAGGAGATGTCATTTAAAAAATCGTTCTTTATTTCTATATAACCCCCCCCCCCCTGGGGCTCCGCCCCTATGGACCCGAGGATCATTATTTTAGCTATTTTGAAAGAGGTCAATATACTGATGCTTCATGCAAAATATCAAGGCTCTACGCCCTCTGGGTCAGGAGGAGAAGATTTTTAAAGATTTTTTTAAAATTTCACTTTTTTTGCCATGGCAACCAGAGTTTTAAACGGATTTCAATTCTTTTACCTATTTTTGAAGGGGACCACCTAAGGAACATTTCTGCCAAATTTGGTTCAAATTGGCCCAGTGGTTTGGGAGGAGATGTCATTTAAAAAATCGCTCTTTATTTCTATATAACCCCCCCCCCCCCTGGGGCTCCGCCCCTGGGGACCCGAGGATAATGATTTTAGCTATTTTGAAAGAGGTCAATATACTGTTGCTTCATGCAAAATATCAAGGCTCTACGCCTTCTGGGTCAGGAGGAGAAGATTTTTAAAGATTTTTTTAAAATTTCACTTTTGTTGCCATGGCAACCAGAGTTTTGAACGGATTTCAATTCTTTTAGCTATTTTTGAAGGGGACCACCTAAGGAACATTTCTGCCAAATTTGGTTTAAATTTGCCCAGTGGTTTGGGAGGAGATTTTGTTTAAAGAAATTGTTGATGGGCGACACACGACGCAAGACGGCCGGACGCCGGACAAAAGGGGATCACAATAGCTCACTTGAGCACTACGTGCTCAGGTGAGCTAAAAAGGCTTTGAAAAACATTCTGGACAATAAAGAAATTGCATGTTATACAAGCAATTTCTTCATCATCCAAGATGTTTTTCACCTCAATTTGTTTGTTTGAATGGGGTTTTACGCCACTTTCAACAATATTTTAGTTATATCGCGGCGGCTGGAGCATCTAACAATGGATTCCTGGTTTTTCTCACACCAGTACTGCCATCACATCCTTTCCTAGCCTCCAGCTGCTATCCCACATAGGTCTACGATTATCGACCCATTGGTGGGAGATAAATAGTCGGAAAGGATGAGTTTTTCACCTCAAAAGACAACAAGAGGCCCTTGAGGGCCTGAGACGCTCTACTGGTTATCAAGTTTTCCGTTAAGAAATCTGATATTTAAGGAAGTTAATTGCATAAAGAAAAAAAAGGGGCTTTATCCCCCTATCATTTTAAGAAACAATCCACAATGCCCATTTTCCCATGTTTCACGACGGATCCACTCCATTTCCAAAAGAAAGTTACCTTATGACCCTACAATCATTCTGTGAATATTTCATCAGAATCTGACAATAATTGTGGACTTTATCACATAAACAGGATTGTTTTGAATGAAAATCAATAACGCCCCTTTTCCTGTGTTTTCTGATGGATCAATTTCATTCCAAAAGGAACTTTCCTTACAACCCGACAATTGTCCTGTGAAATTTAAAAGACAACTTGATAATGATTGTGATCTTCATCACATACACAAGAATGTTTTGAATGATAATCTGTAAGGCCCCTTTTCCTGTGTTTCGAATGCCACAATTATTCCATGCATCTTTGAAGAGAATCCAATAAAACTGTTTACTTTATTGTGTTAATAAAGATATTAAATTCAAGTTCTCATAAGGCCCCTTTCCCCGTGATATCTTACTGTTGGTTTTATCATTCTGTGAAAGTTAAAAGTGAATCCGATGAAATATTGAGAATTCATTATGTTTACTAGAATATTTAAAAAAAAAAATCATATGTCCCCTTTTTACATGATACTTGATGGATTGTACCCAGTTCTGAAAAGAACCATCTAAGTATTTGTACAATCATTCTGTGAAATTTTGAAGTGAATCCGGTGAAATCAAGGAACATCATTGTGTTAACCAGAATATTTAAGAAAGTTTTTCATAAGGCCCCTTTTTATGTGACCCTTGCCATAGTCAGATCCACTGACAAAATCAACAATTGGAATAATTGGAATGATGGTACAATCAATCTGTTTAATCTGTGGAATTTATTGTGTTAATGAGTTTATAGTGAAATCTTCAGAGGGCCCCTTTTCTCATGATACTTTACAGAACGAACCAAATTTCAAAAGGAACAATTCTAATGAAGGTACAATCATTCTTTAAAAGTTAAAGAGAATCAATGAAAACAGTGGACTGAATTGTGTCAAGAATTTTTGTAACAAAATTTTCATAAGGCCCCTTTTTCCGTGAAACTTAACAAATCAGACCCAATGTACAAAGGAACAATCCTAATGATAGTTTGAAGAAAATGATAAAGACTGAGGACTTTATTGTAATAATGATGTTTTGTAATAAAATTTTTATAAGGTCCCTTTTCTTGTGTCACTTAAGCAATCAGACCTAATTTACAAAGGAACAATCATTCTATTAAAGTTTGAACAGATTCTGATAAAGACTGAGGGCATTGTTGTGTCTGGATTTGGTAATAATTTTTCATACTTTTCCTATGATACTAGACAGATCAGGCCCAATTTGGATTAACAGTCCTTATGATGGTACAAACATTCTGTGAAAGTTTGAACAGAGTCTGATGAAAACAGCAGACTTTATCTTGGTGTAAATTTTTAAAATAAAATTTTCATAAGGCTCTTTTTCCTGTGATACTTGAAGGATTAGGTCTCATGTCAGCATCAAAAATCGTGATTATTGTACAATGATTCTGTGAAGCTTTGAATAAAATCCAATGAAAGCTCTGGACTTGGTTACAAGTATTATAGATAAAATTCTCTAAAGGCCCCTTTTCCCATGATACTAGACAGATCACGCCTAATTTGAAAAGAAAGAATCCTCATGATGGAATAATCATTCTGTGAAAGTTTTAACAGAATTTGATGAAAACTGTTGACTTTATTGAGGTACAATGATTTTAAAATTAAATTTCATAATGCTCCTTTTCCTGTGATACTTGGCGGATCAGGTCTAATGCAAACATCAACAATCATTATTATTGTACAATTATTCTGTGAGTGTTTGAAGAAAATCCGATGAAAGCTCTGGACTTGGTAACAAGGATTTATAAATGAAATTTTCATAAGGCCCCTTTTCCTGTGTTTCTTGACAGTTCAAACCCTGTTATGAAAAGAATGATAGTTATGACCTTCCAATCATTCTGTGAAAGTTTCAACAAAATCTGATCAAAGCTGTGGGCTTCATGCGTTGTGTTAACAGGGTTTTATTAATTGAATTTTCATATAGCCCCTTTTCCCATGTTACTTGATGGATCTGAACCAATTCCAAAGGGAACTCTTCTTACAAAAGTATAATTATTCTGTTTGAGTGTAAATCATTATGTGAAAGTTTGAAGTCAATCAAGTGAAATCTAGGGCCATTACGTGTTAACTAAGATTTTTTTAATAAATTTTCATAGGGCCCCTTTTCCCATGAAACTTGATGGATCAAACCTACTTCCGAAAGGAACAATCCATTTAATGTAATAATCATTCTGGAAATGCTTGAAGAGAATTTGTTGAAAACTATGGACTCTTTTGTGTTTACAAGGACTTTTTCAATCCAGTTTTTATCGGGCCCCTTTTTCCTGTGGTCCTTGACTGATCATATGAAATTTTGAAAGGAACAATTCTTATGATGGTACTATCATTCTGTGAAAGTTTGAAGTAAATCAGATGAAAACTGTGGACTCAAGAGTGTTAACAAAGATCTTAGTAAATTTAAAAAAGGCCCCTTTTCCTATGCTTCTTGAGGAATCATATCCGATTCCGAAAGGAACAATCCTTAAGATGGTACAATCATTCTGTGAAAGTTTAAAGAGAATCCGTTGAAAATTGTTGGCTCTAGATTATTAATGAGAATTTTTTATTAAAATTTTCATAAGGCCCGTTTTTCCTGTGTTTCTTGAAGGATCATACCAAATTTCGAAAGGAACAATCCTTATGATAGTACAATCATTCTGTGGAAGTTTGAAGGGAATCCGATGAAAACTATTGACTCCAGAGTGTTAAAGAGTATTTCTAAAAAGATTTTTCGATTAAATTTTCATAAGGCCCCTTTTCCCGTGTTTCCTGATGGATCTGACCAAATTCCCAAAGGAACACATCCTTATAATGGTACAATCATTCTGTGAAAGTTTAAATACAATCTGATGAAAACTGTGGACTCTAGAGTGTTAACGAGGATTTTTTAATTAAATTTTCATAAGGCCCCTTTTCCCGTGTTTCGTGACAGATCAGACCCATTTTCGAAAGGAACAATCCTTATGATTGTACAATCATTCTGAGAAAGTTTGAAGAGAATCCAATAAAAACTGTGGACTCTAATGCATAATTGAGGATATTTAATGGAGTTTTTAATTGAATTTTCATAAGGCCCCTTTTCCCATGTTTCTTGACGGATCATACCCAATTTCGAAAGGAACGATCCTTATGATGGTACAATCATTCTGAGAAAGTTTGAAGAGAATCCAATAAAAACTGTGGACTCTATCGGGTAAACAAGGATTTTTATGGAATTTTAATTAAATTTTCATAAGGCCCCTTTTCCCATGTTTCTTGACAGATCATACCAAATTTTCGAAAGGAATGATCCTTATGTTGGTACAATCATTCTGTGAAAGTTTGAAGAGAATCAGATGAGAACTGTGGACTCTATCGCGTAAACAAGGATTTTTTAATTAAATTTTCACAAGGCCCCTTTTCCCGTGTTTCTTGATGGATCATACCCAAATTTCGAAAGGAATGATCCTTATGTTGGTACAATCATTCTGTGAAAGTTTGAAGAGAATCAGATGAGAACTGTGGACTCTATCGCGTAAACAAGGATTTTTTAATTAAATTTTCACAAGGCCCCTTTTCCCGTGTTTCTTGATGGATCATACCCAATTTCGAAAGGAACGATCCTTATGATGGTACAATCATTATGAGAAAGTTTGAAGATTCCGATGAAAACTTTGGACTCTATCGCGTAAACGAGGATTTTTAATTGAATTTTTAATTAAATTTTCATAAGGCCCCTTTTCCCGTGTTTCATGACGGATCATACCCATTTTCGAAAGGAACGATTCTTATGATGGTACAATCATTCTGTGAAAGTTTGAAGAGAATCTGATGAAAACTGTGGACTCTATCGCGTAAACGAGGATTTTTTAATTAAATTTTAAATAGGCCCCTTTTTCCATGTTTCTTGACGGATCATACCCAATTTCGAAAGGAACGATCCTTATGATGGTTCAATCATACTGTGAAAGTTTGAAGGGAATCTGATGAAAGCTGTGGACTTTATTGGGTAAACAAGGAAAAGTTTAACGGATGGATGACGGACAGACGGACGCACAGATGGACGCACGGACGCTGGACGGGAAAAAGGCATCGCTATAGCTCTAGTGGTCTTCGGCAAGTAGAGCTAAAAATAATTCTATAATTTCATGAACTAAAAATTGTTGCCAGCGACATCTTTGAATTTAAAATTTAGACCAGTCTACATGTTGTTGTTTGTTAATGGGCTAATATAGACAAATAATGAAACTTTGAATTTTGAAAAAGACTAAATCCCTGCCCAGATCTAGGGCTCTGTATTGCAATATAATTGAGGAAATTGAACAGATTAATTTTGTCTAGTCTATACATAGTTACATAATTCATACAATATATCTCAAGGAATGGCTATTGTGCCTTAACCCTATTCCCCATAGATAAAAATTAAGACCAGTCCAAATTCAAAGAAGTTGAAAACAACAATTTTCAGTTGATAAATTTTCAAAATATTGTCTTTTTGGATGGAAACATTGTTGTTATGAAGAAATTGCTTTTAACAAGCACTTTTTTCATTTCACATCATGTTTTCCAAAACTTTCATGTTGCGGGGTGTTTGAAAGCGTCATTGTGTGGAAATGGGTTAACCAGGTGGCAAAATTTTAGACTGGTTCTATAATTCAAAGAAGTTGCAGATGACAAGTCTAAGTTGATGAAATCTTTAAAATCTCTTTCTTTTGGGGTAGAAAACAACAAATGCTTTACATTAGTGTCAACCAATGCTAAAGTTGGAAGTTAACTTCTGGTCTAAGTAAATGAAATGATTTGCCTATGGATTTTTGTTATTTGACAGATTTTTGTTATTTGACAGATTTTTGTTATTTGACAGTGGCTATCTGTAAATTTCTTGGAGTCCATTAATTTTACCTATGTAAGACTTGTTTCACCCATTTCCACACAATCCCTCCTTTTAACACCCTATAGAAAAAAGCTTTGGATACATTGGGGAAATTAATTCATTATCCACTATGTTTTCTGTCCAAAAAAGGCAAAAAAATGAAAAATTCCATCAACCTCACATCAAATTATCATCTGCAGATCCTAGCAATTTGGACCAGTCTAAATTTTTGTTGTATGGGAACGGGTTATGTCCAGTAACATCCAAAAGCAAATAATGACAGTGGCTCTCTTAGGGTTAAAGTCTCCACTAATGGTATTGATTCTAATAATCCAACAACATAAAATTTTCTGCCAATAAAAATATAATCTCTAGGGACTTTTCCATCTTATTCAGTATAATTTCAAGTGTAGAACCTCATGCAAAATACAAGGAGTTTCATTTTTGCCCTTAGTGCAGTAAGATCAACTGGTAATGTACTGTGTTTGCAATCCCAGGGCCTTGGGTTTGAACCCTAGCTCAGCGAACATTCTTGTTGACACTTAACCCATTCCCACACAATGACGCTTTTGGACACCCCTCAAGAAAAACAAATCTGAAACATTGTTGAAAAATCTAAAATTTTATGAACTTTAAATTGTCGTCTGCAACTCCTTTAATTTTGGGCCAGTCTGACATTGTGCCGTCTGGTAATGGGTTAACAGTCATAGCCTTAATCATAGGTGCCCATCAAGACGTACATGTGTGTATAATCTCATGAGATGGTATGCTTGTTTGAATGGGGTCTAAAGCCACTTTTAACAGTATTTCAGTCATATTGCGGCTGGAGTGACTAACTATGGATTCCTGTTATTTTTCCAGCTATTGGTGGGAGACAAATGTTGGAAAGGATATTTGCCGTGACTTTGGATTGAACCCTGGACCTCATGATTGAAATTCCAACACGCTACCACTGCACTTTGGCCGCAGAAAAATAGGACCAACAGATATCTGAACAAAATCATAATTTAACCATTAACTTTTGGCTGTGACCTTGACCTTTAGAGTAGGAGCTAATCAAAGGGCCCCTTTGTGTTCTGAACAAGATGTGTAAATGTAAAATACCTGGAGAATCAGACCATAGAATCAAGAGATCTAAGCAAGGTCAAATTTGACCTTAGACTCTTGCATGTTACCATGACCTTAAGAGTAAAGCCCTTAATCAAACACAACACGAATGTTATAATCAAGATTTAAGAGTATAAATGTAAATATTACAAGAATTAGACAAGAGGATCAAGAGATATAAACAAGGTCCAAATAAGACTATGACCTTGACACATAGAGTAGGAACCTGACTTTCTCTAATAAAGAAAGAAAATATTGAGATTCAGTCAATATTGGGATAAGAGATATAAGCAAGGTCAAAATCTAACCTTTGACCTTCTGCTATTACCTTAACCATAATGAGCAGCTACACTTGTTCCCATCAAGATGTACATTTAAAACTGAAACATGCGAAACCTGTCCACAGGTTTCAGACATTTCAGAAATGTCTGTGTTTCCATGCAGGCAACATCACCAAGGTGACAATACTCAGGCTATATAGCAATACCTCAGGATTTCTCCGAAAAACAATCAACCCAAAAAAAAAAAAAAACCAGTCTTGGAAACATTCCAATGACACAAAAAACAAGATGTGTTTGTGAAACACTATGCCCCTGAAACAGGAATTCTTTAGAAACTGATGATTTTTAATGTTTTTTGTCTTTGTTTTAGGGAAAAGGGATAAAATTTTGGCCTTTACATTGATGAAATGATCTTCCCCAATTGCGCCTTGTTGAGACCTATCTGCATACCAAATATAAGCATTGTAACTTAATCAGGGTTGAAGTTATGGGAAAATGTTTAGTTGGCAGTTAAGTTTTGCAGACAGACGGACAACGGTAAAACAATATGCCCCTGATCTTATCGATGCGGGGGCATAAAAATCACAACATAAACGGATTATGGTAGAGTGGGAGTTGAATGTTTTTCGACTCAACACAATCCTGCATCATTCAATTGCCAATAACAATTTTCAATGTTTTATCCTTTGGGATTTTCTGACTCACTCAAACTAAGGTCATGTAGTACAGTCGAATACCTATACCTCGAAGTTCAGGGGACTTACTAGAAAACTTCGACGTAGAGATAGTTCGACTTGTAGATAATCGAATATTTTCCATGTATGACCATGTACGACCAAAATGGTGGCGAAATAACTTAACTGAATAAGGCCACAAATGATTTGTACTAGTATGATTATCTAATCGAACGAAAGATATAACGACGGTATATTTATCGTAATTTCTTATATTAATATTACGATATTATTGTAACTTGTAGCTTAAGTTTTGTTAAGACTTCGCTTTTTGTTGTTGTTTTGTTGTTTGTTTTCTTCAATTTTTGATTATTCTTCGTGTCGATTGCATACGATTGCATAGTTTGACTACACGTATTTTCTCTTTCCTGTCGAAAAACCCAAGTATCCATCTTGATTGGTTATCGGGTTCTTTCTTTAGCGCGTTCCGTCGGTCGAAGTTGCTAGCCATCCCCTTGTTAGACCAGGTCCGGCACAAAACAAGTCCTGCGTGGTATGGCTCTTTATTCATTGTAAAATTCGTCTGTAACATTGTCTCCACTTCATGCAATCTTTCAAATCATCAGATTGTGGACAAACAATCGAACAAAAGCAAGTTAGCAATCGATATCCGATACTGTAACGCAACTATCTCTTAACTGCGTTGACACGTCGAAATGTGTGAAAAACTTAGTTGATTGCAAAATTAAGATTCGTCTTAAAGAGGTGTGAATATGTGCAATCAATGTTGATGGGACTTTGCAATTGATTCGACATAGGGGTAGTTTACGAGATAAAGAGAACGACGTATGGAGGTTTAAATACATAGAACTAAAGAGTAATAAGATCGGGACTTTAGAATAACTTCGACGTAGAGAGAACTTCGGCTAAGGGACGTTCGAGGTAAAGGTATTCGACTGTACATGATTGCAGAGCACCTATATTACAAAGAGGAAGTGGCTATCCAATTCATCTACTTTTCTTTCAAACCCTACATTGTGGGTACTCAATAGAATTATCTTGAAGAGATGATTCCAAATAGTTTGTTTGTTTGAATGGGGTTTTACGCCGCTTTTAACAATCTTTCAGTCATGTCGCGGCGGCTGGAGCACCTAACAATGGATTCCTGGTATTTCTCACACCAGTACTACCATTACATCCTTTCCTAGCCTCCAGCTGCTATCCCACATAGGTCTACGATTATAGACCCATTGGTGAGAGACAAATAGTCGGAAAGGATGAGTGCTGCCGTCAGGAATCGAACCCGGGACCTCTAGATTGACAGTCCGACGCGCTACCAACGGTGCTATGACGGCGGCTGATTTCAGAAGTAATCAAGGTGTAAGTTACCTAATTTTTGCAAAAAGCCACCTTTTATCAAAATCTTGTCTAAGGAATCAGGAATGAAAAAATATTTTTACAAAGTTTCAGGAGTTTTTGCCAGGAATCAGGAATGAAAAAATATTTTTACAAAGTTTCAGGAGTTTTTTGCCAAAAAAGTAGCCTGTACATTGCAAGGAAGGTTTTTGTATGATTTGGGTAAAAGAATTAAATATTGAACTAAATAAAATATCAAATAATAGCTACGCCAAATGTTTGACCTCCAGTGAACACATGAGGAATTATCTATAATTTACCTAGTGACCTAGTTTTTTACCCCACTTTGACCAAAATTTCATGGTCACAAACATTCTAAACAAATATCGATAAGACATTTGATCCAAAAAATGGCCTCTAGAGTACTAAAAAGTTTTTTGGATTTGAGCTTGTAACCTAGTGTTTGACCCCATGTAACCCAACATCATACCTGACCTAGATTTGATAGAGACAAACATTCTGACCTAGGATCAAGACATTTGAGCAAAAAATATGACCTCTATAGTGCACACAAGGTTTTCTAAGATTTGACCTTGTGACATAGTTTTTGACCCAAATCGATCCAGTATGGAACTTGATCTAGATTTATTAGAGACAAATGTTCTGAAAAACTTTAAATCATTTACGCCATATCCAATCATGCATTGTCTCCAGATAGCATTATAGGGTTTTCAAGCTTTGACATAGTGCCATCGTTTTGACCCCATGAAACCAATACTAAACCTGAACAGTATTTCTTGGGGACATATGCTCTGACCAAAATTTTAATAACAAGGCATATTTGAGAAAATGACCTCTCAAATTGACCTAGTAACCTAGTTTTGGACCCCAACTCACACAATATAAATGTTAACAAGCATTTCATGGAGACGTTAACTTTCTGACTTAATATTAATACATTTAAGCTAAAATTATGGCCTCTAGAGTGAACACAAGGTTTTTCTAAGATCTTACCTGGTGATCTAGTTTTTGTTGCCATATGTGACCCAGTATCACAATTGATCGGACTTTAGGGAGACAAACATTCTGAAGATTTATCAAGACATTTGAGCCAAAAATGTGGCCTTCAGAGTGCACAGAAAATATTGACAGACACGGGACGAGAAACAACCCATGTAACAAGTTGGTCACAGCTGAATTACAAAATCTCACCTTCAAGTTCACCTATAGTTATTAAAAGTGACCTATCTAATGAAAAGGGACTTGCTGGAAATTCTATAGAACAAATATTTGCAAAGGAGATCAAATTAAACCATGTCATGCTGTATAAATTACCTCATCAAATTGCCAGAAAATCAAAGGGCTGAAAGCACTGATAATTATAACTTGTTCAAAAATCAATATTTCTATTAGAAATCAATTTCATAAACGATTCTGGCAGGAAAATTACAAGCAGGAGGTGTAGACCAAGATTAGACTGCACTAATGTGCAGGCTGAACTTGGTCTACATCTCCTGCCAAAACCAGAATATTCCAGGATCAGCATGTTAAGGGTTACCGGGATCAGCATGTTAAGGGTTAAGAATTGATCAAACATAGTCGGTCCAAATATCAGGTATGACAGTGCATATAATGGTGGTAGACTTTGCAATTCCACAAAACCTGCTACAGATGCTCAAAATGAGTGCCGTTTTGTTCTTTTTCACATCAAAAATAATTCCTTTTTTCAATGGGTGAGAACTGGTTTGGAATTAAACATTTTTTGTATAATGTGAACTCCTTTATCTCAGTACTTTTAAAGTGAAAAACCTGAATTTGTGTGTTACCAGGTGTTCAAAATTTAGGCATCACTTATAAAATATGAAAATTATAGACATTAGCCAGACTGTGCAAATATCCAGTCTGACCAGGTGATGAGTGTTGGGAAAGGGGAAACTGTTTGTATTAAGCAAATTGTCCTTTTCTTATCTTACAAAGTTTTCTACCCAATTTGGCACTTTTGTTCCAATTTTAGTGAAATTTGAAATGCCGTCTGCAACTTCTTTCAAATTGACAGTCTAAAATTTTGTTGTGTGGTAATGGGTTAAACATTGTCACAATGAATAAAAGCTATTTTAAATCAAAGGACTGAATACACTAGAAGTCCTTATATAGGGCTTGTAGTTCTTTAGAAAATTAATCTTAGAAACAATTTTGGCTTAAATTGACAAACAGCTGGTGTACACAAAGTTAAGCGTGCCCTTATGAACCTTCTGATCTTTGTTTATTGCAACCCTTGGGTAACCAGAACACAAGTATCCTTGGTTCAGCATAAGAAACAGCTAAACCCTGATTGATTGTTATATCAACCTCTTTTCAAATACACATCATTCACAGTTCCTTTAACCCCTTCCTATTTTTAGAAATTTTAGACTGGTCCACATTGAAAGAGGTTGCAGACGACATTGAACATTGTAAAATTTGAAATGTCTCGGAAAAAAAATCCAAACCATCTTTTGTGGTAGAAAATGTTACAAGCAATTTCTTTTTTTTCCACAATATTTTCTCAAGTATAAAATCATTGTGACTTATAATTCCAGGTTTGTACTGGAAAGGGTTTAATCAATGAATATGATTTTAAAGACAAAAGATTCCTTCAATTAAGTGGAATAAATGTGGTTGACAGAGTTCCAAGTTTATCTTCCTGTCTATGTTTTGCAATTATCTCCCTGAGGAGTAATTGAAATGGGAAATTAAGGTATTTACTATAAAGAAAATCAGTAGGGCTTAAACATAAATATAAGAGTAACTAACCAATCCTCCTTTTTCCATCGTTAAAACAATTGTTCTTTAATTCAGGAGACAAACTTTGAGATGACTGAGCTTCTATGTTGATACCACCTTCAGATGTCACAGAACTCTGAAAAAAGATAGGAAGAAAACATAAAGTGCTTGTGAAAGTCACTGTTACCTCTGAAATAGAAAACTTTTCTTTAGTTTGACCTTGGTATATGACCTTGACATTGTCAAATGACCTTAAACCATTCCAACACAATGACACTTTTTTTATGCCCCTAGAATATAAACATTGGAAAACATTGCAGAAAATGAAGAAAACTACTTACTACAAGCCATTTCTTCATTATCCACAATGTTTTCTACCCCAAAAGACAGAAATTTAGGAAGTTTCATCAACAGAAAATTACAACTGCAACTTCTTTCAATTTAGACCAGTCTAAATTTTTGCTCCTGGTAAAGGGCTAACCTCGAAAGGAAACAATGACAATGAGAAGGCTTTAGCAATACATCGGGTTTTCTTCAAAAACAGCCGAGCTAAAAATGATTCTATGGGCAACTCTAACTTGAAAAGGATAAACAGGTGGTGTGGACTAAGATCAGACTGCGCATACTTGCAGGCTGATCTTTGTCTATACTTCCAGCCAAAACAGGAATATTCTGGGGTTTAGCATGACAAGAGTTAAGCTAGAATTCAATAAAAGTAACAAGTGATCCATTTCGTTGAGAAACCAATTTTCTCAGACTATAAAAATTCTAGCTTTTCCAATTTTACAGGGAAATGAACAACCCAATCCAATTTAAACTTTTGCTTTATAAAAATAAATTGTTGCTATAGAAATTAATCTCTCTGTCTTGACATTTCATTTGCACCTTCCAGGAAATTGTATTTTCTCTGTTGATCTAAAATGGTGTATTCTCTGATCTTTAACCCTTGTATTGGTGATGCCCAAAATATTCCTGCTTTGGTAAAAGATATAGACAAAGATAAGCCTGCACATATGTGCAGTCTTATCTTAGTCTACACCACCTGATTACCCCTTTTAATTCTTAAAAAGTATCAAATTCTGTCTGGCTAGTCCCCCTCTTAATCAGACCTCTACATTTTATCATTTGTACAGATCTTGAGTTAATTACAGGACAAGTTAGGGTATAAAATACTTGGGTCAATAGAAAAACAGATATTTTATTGTGTTTTCATTATCTGTCAAATAATACAGTTTGTAACATATGGCGGCTTCCACAAACAGAGATATTTTGCAACACAAAGTTTGTAGGTACTAATTGTACTATCGTTTGTTGCATAAAAAGGTAAACTTTCAACAATTTTCATACATATCTCAACAATTTTCATACATATCTCTGTATTACTATTCACAAGTATTTAAAAGATTGACCCTGTTCATGACAAATAAAATGCTGTTTTTTTGTTTTATTATTTTGCATTAAAATCAAAGGCCTGAAAGCACCAGAAGCACAATTAAGATAGGGGTAAAAATTTAATCTGAAAATCAATTTCATACAATACTCTGGCATGAAGCGCACAATTAACTTAACAGGACTGGTCTAGACTAATATCAGCTTGCACATTTTTGTCTTTTCTCCTATAAAAGCAAGAATATTTCCCAGTTCAACATGACAAGGGTGAATATGAAAACCAAATTAACCCATTCTCACACAATCCTGCTTTTTGGCACCACTTCAGAAAAAAGCTGTCAGAGAAGGGTTATGCTCTCCAAATAAAGCCCTGTCACAAAAAGGATATAATAAACATGGAAAATGGTTTGAACGACCAACAGACTCAGATGCAGGTATATGTTTGCTATATCCCAGACATGCTTCATTTTAGCCTATATCCTTGAGCTGTGACTTGATGTTGGAGCTGTCTAAAAATTTGTTTCAAATGGCACATTTACTCACCATAGAGATCAATTGTGCAAAGTTATTTTGAAATCAAACCAAATTTTAAGAGCTATGCTTAATTCTAATGTTCGACCTTGAGCTGTGACATTTACCTCACTGCTATCTGACTTTTTTTCAAATAACACATCTTCTCATGACTGAGAAAAATTGTGACCAGTCATATTGAAATCCACCTATAATTGAAGGAGCTATGCTCTGGGCATCCTAAATTCTAACGTTCAACCCTAAGCGTTGACCTTGAAACTATATAGAAAAAATTTTCAAATGTGCACATCTACTCTTGATAGGGAATAATTGTGTAAATCTATTTCGAAATCCATCCATAATTGAAGGATCTTTGCTCTGAAAATGCTAAATTTTCACATTCAACCTTAAGCCCTGACCTTGGAGCTATCTGAAGATTTGTTTCAAATTGCACATCAACTCATGATAGAGAGCAACTGTTTAATGTTATTTTGAATTCCATCCATAATTTTAGAAGCAATGCTCCACACATGGTTATTTCTAACATTTGACCATGACATTTATTTCCAAATTGCACATCTCATGACTGAGAACAATTGTGCAAAGTTTTTTTTTTGAAATCCTTCTATAATAGATGGAGCTATGCCCTAGACAAGCTTTATCTTATTTACTTTCAACCTTGGGATTTGATCGTGACATTATCTGAAGATTAATGTTTCAAATTTCACAACTACTCATGATTGAGAAGAACTGTGCAAAGTTATTTAGAAGTCCATCCATAATAGAAGGAGCTATGCTCTAGACATACTTAATTTCGAAGTTTGACTTTGAGCTGTGACCTTGGAGCTATCTGAAGATTGGTTAAAATTGTACATCTACTCATGATAAAGAATAACTGCGCCAATTTAATAATTTTGAAATCCATAATTGAAGGAGCTACGCTGTGGACAAAGTCAATTTCAACCTTTGACCTTGAACTGTGAACTTGATCTTGGAGCTATTCAAACACAGGAAAAGTGCCTCTGTGCAATATCATAAGGAATTCATATGTGAAGTTTCATCCGATTTTGCCCAAGGGATATATAGAGATATTGGGCAGACAGATAGACTGACAGATGCACAGACAGACAGACAAAGCAGATGCTATATGCTTGCCCTGCGAGAGCATGAAAGTGAAGAAATAGCTTGAAATGAGTAATTTCTTCATCTCCCACAAAGTTTTCAAATAAAAAAGGCAAAGATTTAAAAAAATTCACCAACTTGAAATTATTGTCTGCAGCTTTTTCACATGTGGACCAGTCTAAAATTTATTCTTTGGTAATGGTTAATCAAGGAAGAATCAACTTGACCAAAGGCTGTGATGATCTAGATTCTTGAATGGGAAACCTGAAAACTCGTAAGTTGGATCAAATTGCCATAATCACTGAGACTCGTGAGACACTGAGGCCCCATGGGACATATATCCAGACATGTTCAAGCAAACAATTTTTTCTGGGAATTCCCGAAAAGAACTCTGAAAAAGGTAATTACCAGCACTCTTTAATAATAGATGAACCTCTAAAACTCACAATTTCTCAGAATGCTTTGAGGAAGAGCTTTGCTCCTGATACCAAGATACAATGTTACGCTCATTTTTCATTTTTCATTCAATCTACATTTTAGATACTAATTAAAATTTTGTTGTTGAGACAAATGAATTAAGTAACCCACATTATAGGGGTTGGTACCACATTGAATATATTCGAATGCAAGACTTTGCAGATTTCTACTTCTACCAGACATCAGAGGTTTTCTCTCTGAAATACGTCAGCCACTTGGGTGCTATTGATCAAGTGTCAAAGACAGGAAAAGTAGACTTCAAGACATTTATTTGGTTGATATCACTGCATATTTCATACCAGCATTTATCAAGAATTGGTTGACTTTCTACATGATAATGCAGTAGTTATTTTACAAATTGCGTCAATAATATATGATTCATGTAAACTTCCATAAAATTTAAAGTCCTATCTCACATTTTAAATTTAACAAATGTCAAAATGTAAGACTAGTCTAAATTGAAAGATATTACAGACAACGTTTTAAATTTTGAATTTAAGAAATCTTTGCTCTTTAGGGAAAAAAACATTGTTGAAATTGCAGAAATTTAAAGTTACAAGGCTTGTCCACAAAGTCTCTCATTTTCTTTCCTTTTTTTTTTTCCTTTGGGCTCACAAAAAGGGGGGATAATTGTGTGCAAATTTTTAACACATTCCCACACAACGACGCTTTTTTAATCCGGCCCTGAAGATAAACAATTGTAAGATCATTGTGTAAAATGAAGAAATTGCTTACAACAAGCAATTGACCTATTCCCTCTCAGTGACGCCTTTAGACTCCCCTAAGGAAAAAAGATTTGGAAAACAATGTGGAAAATGAAGTAATTGCTTGTTGTGAAACTGACTACATTGGTAAAGACCTGTTTGCACAAAGTCAGGTAACTAGGAACATTCTGTAAAACATTCATGAAAAGTTGTTAAAAATGGAGTAGGAGTTAAATAATAAGAAATTTGTAATAACCCCCCAAAAAATGCTCTGTGACACAACCTATAATGGAAGAACCTTAACAATATGCTTGAGGTTAGGTGGCTTGGAATGGTCTGTGAAAATTTAACCCTTGTCATGCTGATTCCGAAATATTCCTACTTTGACTATGGCTTTGGCAGGTGTTTAGACTTAAATCGGCCTGCACAGACCTGCAGTCAGATCTTAGTCTACACCTGCTCATTGTTGTTGTTTTGAGAGAAATGTCTGAACGCAAGTCTGATCAAAATAGACATTAGCCACCGTCAAAGCACAGTTGGTAGCGCGTCGGACTGTCAATGTAGAGGTCTCGGATTCGATCCCCACAGCGCCACTCATCCTTTCCGACTATTTGTCTCCCACCAATGGGTCGATAATCGTAGACCTATGTGGGATAACAGCTGGAGGCTAGACAAGAGGGCCGTTGGCCCTTGGGCACTCACTAGAGATAAAGGCTCTTTTTCTTTCAACAGTCTAATTTCATGTTAAGGTTAAGATTATGAAACAAATGGGCCACAATTTCATATAAAGACTATGAACCTGGGGATCCAAAAGTCTGAATTACAAATTCCAAGGCTTTAGTGCTGATATGAAAGAAGGAAAAAACTTTTTCCATGGGTTATAATTTCAGAAATATGAAAGAAGTCTGTGAACTGATGCTTCATGAGGAGAAGATTTTTAAAGATTATTTTAAAATTTCACTTTTGTTGCTATGGCAACCAGAGTTTTTAAAGGATTTCAATTCTTTTAGCCTTTTTTTGAAGGGGACCACCTAAGGAACATTTCTGCCAAATTTGGTTCAAATTGGCCCAGTTTTTTGGGAGGAGATGTCGTTTAAAGAAATTGTTGACAGACGACGGACAGACGCCGGACAAAAGGGGATCACAATAGCTCACTAGAGCACTACGTGCTCAGGTGAGCCAAAAAGGGTGTGAGAAATACCAGGAACCATTATTAGGTGCTCCAGCTGCCGCGATGTAACTGGAAGATTGTTGTAAGGGGTGTAAACCCCATTCAAACAAACAAATAAAAAAATCAAACTAGACATTGTCGCAAAGCTGACTAATACCCCCCAACAGCGCTTTTCCACGTACAAGTGCTATCCCCAAAAGTGCCATAACAACAAGAGGCCCATGAGGGCCCGAGACGCTCTACTGGTTATCAAGTTTCCCGTTAAAGAAATCTGATATATCTGTACCCAGTTCTGAAAAGAACCATTTAAGTTATTGTACAATCATTCTGTGAAATTTTGAAGTGAATCCTGTGAAATCAAGGGACATCATTGTGTTAACCAGAATATTTAAGAAAGTTTTTCATAAGTCCCCTTTTTATATGACGCTTGCCATAATCAGATCCACTGTCAAAATCAACAATTGGAATGATGGTACAATCAATCTGTGTAATCTGTGGAATTTATTGTGTTAATGAGTTTATAGTGAAATCTTCATAGGACCCTTTTCTCATGATACTTTACAGAACAAACCAAATTTCAAAAGGAACAATTCTAATGAAGGTAGAATCATCTTTTAAAAGTTAAAGAGAATCAATGAAAACAGTGGGCTGAATTGTGTCAAGAATTTTCGTAACAAAATTTTCATACGGCCCCTTTTTCCGTGAAACTTGACGAATCAGACCCAATGTACAAAGGAACAATTCTAATGATAGTTTGAAGAAAATGATAAAGACTGAGGACTTTATTTTAATAATGATGTTTTTTAATAAAATTTTTATAAGGTCTCTTGTGTCACTTAACCAATCAGACCTAATTTACAAAGGAACAATCCAAATGATGGTACAATCATTCTATTAAAGTTATAAGAGATTCTGATAAAGACTGATTTGTTTGTTTGAATGGAGTTTTACGCCGCTTTTTAACAATCTTTCAGTCATATCGCGGCGGCTGGAGCACCTAACAATGGATTCCTGGTATTTCTCACACCAGTACTACCATTACATCCTTTCCTAGCCTCCAGCTGCTATCCCACATAGGTCTACGATTATAGACCCATTGGTGAGAGACAAATAGTTGAAAAGTATGAGTGCCGCCGTCGGGAATCGAACCCAGGACCTCTAGATTGACAGTCCGAGGCGCTACCAACTGCGCTATGACGGCGGCTTCTGATAAAGACTGAGGACATTCTTGTGTTTATGAGGATTTGGTAATAATTTTTCATACAGCCCCTTTTCCTATGATACTAGACAGATCAGGCCCAATTTGGAAAGAAACAATCCTTATGTGAAAGTTTGAACAGAATCTGATGAAAACTGCAGACTTTATTTTGGTGTAAAATTTTTGAAATAAAATTTTCATAAGGCTCCTTTTCCTGTGATACTTGAAGGATCAGGTCTCATGTCAGCATCAACAATCGTGATTATTGTACAATGATTCTGTGAAGGTTTGAATAAAATCCAGTGAAAGCTCTGGACTTGAGTACAAGGATTATAGATAAATTCTCAAAAGGTACCTTTTCCCATGATACTAGACAGATCACGCCTAATTTGAAAAGAAAGAATCATGATGGAATAATCATTCTGTGAAAGTTTTAACAGAATCTGATGAAAACTGTTGACTTTATTGTGGTAAAATGATTTTAAAATTAAATTTCATAATGCTCCTTTTCCTGTGATACTTGACGGATCAGGTCTAATGCAAACATCAACAATCATTATTATTGTACAATTATTCTGTGAATGTTTGAAGAAAATCCGATGAAAGCTCTGGACTTGGTAACAAGGATTTATAAATGAAATTTTCTTAAGGCACCTTTTCCTGTGTTTCTTGACAGTTCAAACCCTGTAATGAAAAGAATGATAGTTATGACCTTCAAATCATTCTGTGAAAGTTTCAACAAAATCTGATCAAAGCTGCGGGCTTCATTGTGTTAACAGGGTTTTATTAATTGAACTTTCATATAGCCTCTTTTCCCATGTTACTTGATGGATCTGAACCAATTCCAAAGGGAACTCTTCTTACAAAAGTATAATTATTCTGTTTGAGTTTAAAGACAACCCTATCTCATCTGTGAACTTAAAAGCATTAATTAAGATTGTTTTAATTAAATTTTCTAAAGGCCCCTTTTCCTATGTTTCTCGATGGATCAGACACAATTTGAAAGGAACAATCCTTATGACGGTACAATCATTATGTGAAAGATTGAAGTCAAACAGGTGAAATCAAGGGCCTTGATGTGTTAACTAAGATTTTTTTAATAAATTTTCATAGGGCCCCTTTTCCCATGAAACTTGATGGATCAAACCTATTCCGAAAGGAACAATCCATTTAATGTAATAATCATTCTGGGAATGTTTGAAGAGAATTTGTTGAAAACTATGGACTCTA
The DNA here is from genome assembly GCA_946902895.1 of Fragum fragum. Taxonomy (NCBI): domain Eukaryota; kingdom Metazoa; phylum Mollusca; class Bivalvia; order Cardiida; family Cardiidae; genus Fragum; species Fragum fragum. The sequence continues at coordinate 13,009,157 of OX336378.1, forward strand.
TTGTGTTTACGAGGACTTTTTCAATCCAGTTTTTATTGGGCCCCTTTTTAATTCCTGTTTTCCTTGACTGATCATACCAAATTTTGAAAGGAACAATTCTTATGATGGTACAATCATTCTGTGGAAGTTTGAAGTCAATCAGATGAAAACTGTGGACTCTAGAGTGTTAACAAAGATCTTTGAATTAAATTTTAATAAGGCCCTTTTTCCTATGTTTCTTGAGGAATCATATCCGATTCCGAAAGGAACAATCCTTATGATGGTACAATCATTCTGTGAAAGTTTGAAGAGAATCAGCTGAAAATTGTTGGCTCTAGATTATTAATAAGAATTTTTTATTAAAATTTTCATAGGGCCCCTAGGGCATACTCTGGACTGAAATTTCTTTTAGCCAACCTTTTAGCCAATCTGAAAATTCTTTAGCCAATTTGGCTAAACTGTAGCCAACTTCTCAGCCGTTGTAGAACTTTAAAATTTATAAAGATTTTTAAAAAAGATTTTTTTTCAAATTTTCTATTAAAAAATTTTCTTAAGTTAATAATTTCTTTTATTTTTTACTTTTTTTTTCAATTTCATGTAAATTCATTCAACCCATTCCCACACAATCCTGATTTTGAGCTCCTGTTAAAAGAAAAAAAAAAGTAGAAAACATTGTGGACAATGAAGAAATTGCTTGTGACAAAACATGTTTTGTACCATTCTAAAATTCAACCAACTTAAATTGTTGTATGCAAATTCTATTGATTTGGACCAGTCTTGAATTTTGTCAGGTAATGGGTTTATTATTATTTCTTAAGTATGTTGGAAAAAAAAAAATGATTTTGAAATAGTCCAATATAGGCGGGGGCATTTGGTATCTTTTACAGTAAGCCATTCTCACGATTCCAAATCTATTTTTAGTAACAAATAAACTAGATTTCCCTTTCCATTTTCTTACTCGTCAGTAGGTTGAATAAAAAAATTAAATGGGGAAATCATATTTTGAGGTTCATATTCAACACTAGTGGCCTGATTATGGGATGCATGACACAATATCAGCAAAGCAGACATGCATTGGGCGACGATCTTTTACCTGTCAATCAAGGTAATAAACAAAGGTGTTGATGCGTGAAAGGGATTCCGACAATTACTTTACCCTTCAGTCCCTTATCTTATACTTAGTTGTTTACAGTTTTATTATCTGATAACACTTTCCCTCCCTTTAGCCAGCATTTTCGCCAATTCATAATTTTTTTAGCCATTTTCTCAAAATTTTAGCCATTGGCGAAAATGGCAATCGCCAGCGTGAGCCCTGGGCCCCTTTTTCCTGTGTTTCTTGACAGATCATACCCAATTTCGAAAGGAAAAGACCTTATGATAGTACAATACTACTGTGAAATTTTGATGAAAACGGTTGACTCCAGAGTGATAAAGAGGATTTCTAAAAAGATTTTTTGATTAAATTCTCATAATACCCCTTTTTCCGTGATTCCTGATGGATCTGACCAAATTCCCAAAGGAACAATCCTTATGATGGCACAATCAATCTGTGAAAGTTAAAATACAATCTGATGAAAAATGTGGACTCTAGAGTGTTAACAAGAGTTTTTTAATTAAATTTTCATAAGGCCCCTTTTCCCATGTTTCTTGACAGATCAGACCCATTTTCGAAAGGAACGATCATTGTGATGGTACAATCATTCTGAGAAAGTTTAAAGAGAATCCGATGAAAACTGTGGACTATATTGCTGAACGAGGATTTTTAAATAAAGTTTTAATAAGGCCCTTTTTCCCATGTTTCTTGACATGTCAGACCCAATTTCGAAAGGAACTATCCTTATGTTGGTACAATTTTTCCGTGAAAGTTTGAATTGAATCTGATGTAAACTCTGGACTCTAGAGTGTTAACGAGGATTTTTTAATCAAATTTTCATAAGGCCCCTTTTCCCGTGTTTCTTGACGGATCTGACCCAAATTCTAAAGGAACAATCCTTATGATGGTACAATCATTCTGTGAAAGTTTGAAGGGAATTCGATGAAAACTGTGGACTCTATCGCGTACACAAGGAAAAGTTTAACGGAGGAACGAAGGACGGACGCAGGACGGGAAAAAGCCATCGCTATAGCTCTTGTGGCCTTCAGCCAGTAGAGCTAAAAAACAGACTTTTTAACTAAAGGGCCATAACTTTGTCAAAAACCGATGGACCATAACCAAAATAGGATATGCATATGTCTGACTTATACCAAGTCTTTCTGTGAAATTTGAATCAAATCCGTCCAATGGTTGCTGAGAAATTGAGTGGACACGATTTTTCACCAAAGGGCCATAGCTCCATCAAAAACCAATGGACCGTAACCAAAACAAGAGCCATGTCGAACATGGCCATCTTCCGCGTTAAAAGCTTGATAGTAAACTGAAGCCAGTTAGATTTAGGCTTCTCGTGCATTGCATTTCTTCTCAATGAGTTTGTTAATAGCTATTATACTTTAAGAGATATGCTCAGGACAAAATCTGAGTCTTTAAAACAACAAAGGGCAATAACTCCAAAATTATGCAAGCAAGAGTTGTGGTTCTTGTGCACTGCACTCCTCCTCAAAGAGATCTATCCACCTATGAAGTTTCAAGTAAATAGCTATTATACTTTCAGAGATATGCCACGAACAAAATCTTAGTCTTTAAAACAATAAAGGGCAATAACTCCAAAATTATGCAAGCAAGATTTGTGGTTCTTGTGCAATGCTTTTCTCATCAATGAGATCTATCCACCTATGAAGTTTCATGTTGATAGCAATTATCCTTTCAGAAATATGCTCCGGACAAGTTTAGTGACAGAAGGACGGAATGACTGAATGACGGCAGAACGAGAAGGACGGAATGACGGACGGAGACCATTACTATATCCCCTTTGCCAAAAAGGCTGGGGATAATAAAATATGCACACCTCCGCTTGATACTGATTATATCAGTGAAGATTGAATCAAATCTGTCCAATGGTTGCCGAGACATTGAGCGGACACAAAAAAGTTACAGACAGACGAACCGACTGACGGATAGACGGACCGACCAACAAGCTGACTCCTATAAACCTCCCAAATATATTTTGGGGGGTACAATTATGTCAAAGTTTTCAAATAAAGTGAAAGAGGAATAATATTCAGCAGGAAAAGGATTAATTCATAAATATTTAGGAGGAGATGTGTTAACAAGATGTGGATGTACAGACAGACCGCCAGATATACATTCGGACCCCGCAAAGTTCTGTTCTAGAAAGCGGAACAGTTCTATAATAGTAAGAGTGATTCTTGAACTGCTCTTTATTTGTTCCATGATGCAGTTCTAGATCTTTACTTCTACACAAGCTCTAATGCCCCTTTCTAGAACAAAATTAGAATTGGAATGACACCAAAAGTGTTCTAATATAGTTCTAAAACTTTTCCGAGAATTTGATGGTTCCAGATATTATCCAAAAATCCTAAAAAATTATTTTTGTATTACATACTGATATTATCAGTATTTTGTAGTTTACAAAAAAAGAAAAAAAACTATGAAAGTTCTACAAAGATTTTAAGTACTAAAACGGGATGTATCAATAATCAAACAAGAGCCATGTCGGACATGGCCATCCCCCACTGTAAAAGCTTGATCGTAAACTTAAGCCAGTTAGATTTAGGTTTCTTGTGCACTGCATTTCTTCATTTCCATAATAGCTATTATACTTTCAAAGATATGCTCATGAGGACAAATTCTAAGTCTTTAAAACAAAGGGCAATAACTCCAAAACTATGCAAGCAGGAGTTGTGGTTCTTGTGCACTGCACCTCTCCTCAATGAGATGTATCCACCTATTTTGTTTCAAGTTGATAGCAATTATACTTTCAGAGATATAACCTGGACAAAATCTAAGTCTTTAAAACAACAAAGGGCAATAACTCCAAATTGATGCAAGCAAGAGTTGTAGTTCTTGTGCACTGCACTATTCCCCAACGAGATGTATCAACCTATGAAGTTTCGAGTTGATAGCAATTATACTTTCAGAGATATGCTCCAGACAAAATGTAAGTGTTTAAAACAACAAAGGGCAATAACTCCAAAATTATGCAAGCAAGAGTTGTGGTTTTTGTGCACTGCACTTCTCCTAAATGAGATGTATCCACTTATGAAGTTTCAAATTGATAGCTATTATACTTTCAGAGATTTGCTCCGGACAAAATGTAAGTGTTTACAACAACAAAGGGCAATAACTCCAAAATTATGCAAGCAAGAGTTGTGGTTCTTTTGCACTGCACTTTTCCTCAATGAGATGACACCACCTATGAAGTTTCAAATTGATAGCAATTATACTTTTAGAGATTTGCTACAGAATGTAAGTGCTTAAAACAACAAAGGGAAATAACTCCAAAATTATGCAAGCAAGAGTTGTGGTTCTTGTGCACTGCACTTCTCCTAAATGAGATCTATCGACCTTTGAAGTTCAAGTTGAGAGCAATTATATTTTCAAATATATGCTCCTGACAAGTTTAGTGACAGAAGGACGGAAGTACAGAAGGACGGAATGATGGACAGAGACCATTACTATATCCCCTTCGCCGAAACAACGGGGGATGATAAAGATACCTTCACTTCTAAATAATACTCAAACAGGTCTAAAAGTTTTTTGTAGAACAAATAAATTTTTTTGTAGAACGAATATTTTTCTATAAAATTTCTACAAAGAAATTATGAACTAAATTAAATTTAGTTATCATGTTCCGTGATTTTGTATGCACTTGAAATCAAAAACAGAACTTAACATGTATCTGAAAAAAATCTGTGGAAAAGTTGCAGAATTCCAAATTATTTATGTACTTTTAAATCTAAGAACGTTCAATTACTAATCTAGAATTAATCTAAAAACGAACTAGAACATATCTCATTCACTCTAACATTTAGATAGTGAGGAGCTGTTTGAGTATTTTTTGTAGAACATATCCAAGACTTTTCTTGAACTGCATTGTAAAACTGTTCTGTAACTTTTTCAGAAATTATCAGCAATGAAATATTATACATTCTATCTAGAACAGTTCTAAAACAAGCTCTACTTATGTTCTGGAAAAACAGGAATTGTTTGAGAATGTTACATGACAATTTCTTGGTTTTTTTGGTTTTTTTTTTCACAATTTTCTTGAACTCTTTGAGGAACTGTTCTACAACTTTTGAAATGTATTCTATAAATGAGCTAAAACAGTTCTGGACTATTTGAAGAACCAGTATTAAGAACTGCTCTATCACAGTTCTAGAAAGTCAAACAAAGTATGTTAAACTGTACTTAAATATCAAAGAATTGTTCTATTACTTATCTAGAAGTAACAATATGATCTAAAATTGAACAAGAGCAGTTCTTGTTTACCAGCTAGTTTACTTTGTACTATATCAGTCCCAAGTCCGTTCTAGATTTTTTTCTTATTTTTGTAGAAAATCATATATAACTTTTCTGGAACTGTTCTAGAATATACAAACGGTGTAATTTTTTTGACGAGTTCTAAAAAAAAAACAATGTCTCATTTAAATTTCTACATTTTAACAAGCACTGTTCTAGAACATATGTAAAGCAGTTCTAGTCAGAAGTTGTAGATTTTTTCTACAAATTACAAGAATTGTTCTGGACCTTCTTACAGGGGCCTGATGGATGGACAAGATGATACCAATATACATTGGGCAGTGTGTAAAAAAGGCTCTCACAAATTACGAGAAAGTCAGAAACCAAAAAAGGATTATAATATTGGGATAAAAGAGAGCAAGACGGTCGAAGTAGGCTATTGAGTGACATTATCAGAGAATTATTTCCCCAATTTGGTTCCCCTGGCTCTGTGACATGCCGAACAAATCCAGTAATCAACATTCTTTTAGGTTAAGTGCTCCTATTAAGCTACTAAACTGTTGTGGGAAACAATGTTAAAACTAACTATAAAAGTGTATCATGTAACAATTATTTGCAGAGCATTTACATCTATCTTGCAAATGACATCCTGTTCAACTAAACACATTACCAGATGGCAAAATTTTAGACTGGTCCAAACTGAAAGGAGTTGCAGATGACGATTTAAAGTTGATGAGAATTTAGATTTTTTTCAACTTTCTAGAAATAAAACATTGTGTAACATGAAGAAATTGCTTGATACAAGCAATTTCTTCATTTTATACAATGTTTTCCAAAATGTTTATCTTGAGGGACATCCAAAAGTGTCTCTCTGTCGGAATGGATTAAGTAGCAAAATTAGGACTCTTGACTTTGAGAGATTCTCATTCTATAACTGTCCCACAAAAGCTACTCTAAACCCATACCAAATGGCAAAATTTTTAGAGTGGTCCAAATTGTAAGTTTATAAATTTTAGATCTTTTCAACTTTCTGGAGAGAAAACATTGTGGGAAATGAAGGAAATTGCTTGTATCAAGCAATTGCTTCATTTCTTCACAATGTTTTCCCAATGAAGAAATCACTCGTACAAGTATCCACATTAATGTTTTCTTCCCTAAATTAGAAAAAGAAAAGTTCCACAATGCCATTCAATTTAGACTGGTCTACAATTATTTCATGTGATGATATATATATTAATGATGTTAATCTCATCACCTGGCTGTCACTTGGTCTTTACAAAAATTAATATTTGAATATAGAGCATTTCATATTTTGCTTAAATGTTCCAACTCTTTAGAAAAAAGATTTTGAATGAAAGAGTTATTGATCATGCACTGAAACAATTATTCTATTTGTTCACCTGGTCTCTGAGAGAGTCTCAAAGTTTTTACTACATGTACGTACTAGATACGGAATCAAGCCCCACCAAAGAAAGCCATGTTTTTAATCTGATCAAATTCTTTGAATGAATTTGTTTAACCCTTTCCTGTACAAACCCAAGATTTTGGGACCCTGTGATTTTACTTGAGAAAACATTGTGAAAAAAGAAGACTTTGCTTGTAACAAGCAATTTCTCCTTTTCGCACAATGTTTTCTACCACATGCATAGGATGGTTTCATTTCAAATTGCATCCAATTTTAATTGTCAACTGTAACCTCTTTCAATTTGGAATGGTTTAAAATTGTAAAAAATAGGAAGGGGTAAAGGGGTATAGGACTGACACACTGACATGAAAATATTTTGCTGGCTTTCAGCCACTGGCCCTAGACAGGATAAAATGTGAAATATAAACTCAAAAATTGAGAAAATGTGTCATTTCGAAAGTGTGCGATCATGGAAAATTTAAATGACATCATGCAGGCTTTTAATATATTCAAGAGAGCAAATGAAAGGAGGCTGAGTAAATCAATCAACAAGAGGGCCAGTGGCCCTGGCACTCACCTGAGATAAGGCTCTTTCTTAAAGGCCTCAATACTAACTGGGTCGGGAGAAGACCTCCTTTTAAAAATTCAACTAAAATCAACTTATGTTGCCATGCCAACCAATGCTTTCAACAGATTTAAAATCTTTTAGTAATTATTAAAAGCTGGCAACATAAGGTAAATTTCTGCCAAAATTTGCTTAAAACTGGCCAAACAGTTGTCTTCTTTATTTCTATTTAAGCCCAATCGCCTTGTGGCTCTGAAATATTAACACTTTTGAAAGAGGTCAATGTACTGATGCTTCATGCAAAATTAAAGATTTCTGGGTCAGGAGGAGATGATTTTATATTCATTTTTTTAAAACTTTACTCATAGCAACCAGAGTTTTCAACTGATTTAATTTCTATGTAAGCCCCCCACCCCCCTCGGGCTCCGCCCCTGAGGACCTTGAGGTGGTGATTTTAGCAATTCTCAAAGAGGTCATTTTACTGGTGCTTCATGCAAAATATTAAGACTCTACTCTATCTTGGTCAGGAGGAGATAATTTTTAAAGATATTATTTTAGCTTTGTTACTTATGGCAACCAGAGTTTTCAATGGATTTTTACTCTTTTAGCAATTCATAACCCACCACCCAAGGGACATTTCTGCAAAATTTGGTTGAAATCAGCCCATTGGTTTGGGAGGAGATGTCAGTTTAAAAATCCTTCTTTAACTCTTTATAAGCCCCTTAGGACCTGAGGGTGATGGTTTAAGCAATTCTGAAAGAGGTCAAAATGTACTGATCGATGCTTTATACAAAATATAATGGCTCTACACCTCCTGGGTGAGGAGGAGATAATTTTTAAAGATTTTATAAAGTTTCAGTTTTGTTACCATGGTAACAAGAGTTTTCAACTGATTTCAATTCTATTAGCATTTTTCAAAAGGGCACCACATAAGGAACATTTCTGCCAAATTTGGTTTGGGAGAATCCTGCTTTATTTCTATATTAGCCCTGACCCCCCTGGAGTTCCTCCCCTTGGGACCAGAGGGTGATGATTTTAGCAATTCTGAAAGAGGTCAATGTACTGATGCAAAATATAATGGCTCTACACCTTCTGGGTGAGGAGATAATTTTTAAAGATTTTATTAAATTATCTGTTTTGTTGCCATGACAACCAGATTTTTAACGGATTGTAATTCTTTAAGCGATTTTTAAAGGGCACATTTTCGCCAAAATTGGTTGAAATTAGCCTAGCGGTTTGGGAAGAGATGTCATTTTAGAATTGTTGACAAACAACAGACAATGTTTGACGCACGCCGGACAGAGGACGATCAAAATACCTCACCAGGTGATCTAAAAATAGTGACCTTATCATCTTGATGAGTTCACATGTCTATTCTTGAAATTTTCAGGTGGCAATTCATCAAGAAATCTCCATAATTCACAGATATCATTAAGCCAAAGCTAAATGGCAAAACTTTGGACTGGTCCAAAATGAAAGGAGTTGGGGATAACAATTTAAGTTTTATGAAATTTTAGATTTTTGAACTTTCTGGATAGTAGAAATTGTTTAAAATGAAGAAATTGCTTGTTACAAGCTATTTCTTCAGGTTGCACAATTTTTCTCGATTCTTTTTTCTTGAGGGACAAATAAAAGTGTCTTTCCGTTGGAAAGAGTTAAAGGAAACATTAATTTTTGTGGTGGTCCCATGTCTGAGCATTTCTTCAACAGAGTTTACGGTAGATGGAATATATAGATTTTGAGCAGTAAATAAATCATTCGATAACAATACTGAATCAACTTACCAGCTCATCGTGTTGAAGGATACTGTCTCTATCACTTTGATACAACATGACTGAGATTCTTTCAGATTGTCAATCTTTCAAAGGATTATTACGAACACAATTTTGATTGTCAATATTACTATAGAATTGCCACAAAGAAAAAAAGCTTAACCCTTGTCATGCTGAACCCGGAATATTCTTCCTTTGGCTGGAGGCATAGACAAAGATCAGCCTGTGCATATGCACAGTCTGATATTAGTCTACACCACCTGTTTGTCCTTTTTAAGCCAGAATTGTTCATGTGATCAAATTTCAAACTAAATATCAATCCTGAACACCAGATAATATTATGCAGTGCTATCAGCCCTTTGAGTTTTACACAATTTTGATTGATTTTATTAAGCATGACAAGGGTTAAAATAACTCTTATATTCACAAGGTAAACAAGTGCACCCCATGCCTTAGCCGAAGTTCTCTCTACGTCGAAGTTATTCTAAAGTCCCGATCTCATTACTCTTTAGTTCTATGTCTTTTAACCTCCATACGTCGTTCTCTTTATCTTGTAAACTACCCCTATGTCGAATCAATTGCAGAGTCACATCACCATTGTTTGCACATATTCACACCTCTTTAAGACGAACCTTAATCATAAAGGTCGATTTTTACGATCAACTAAGTTTTTCACACATTTCCATGTGTCAACGCAGTTAAGAGATAGGTGCGTTACAGTATCTGATATCGATTGCTAACTTGATTTGGTTTGAATGTTTGTCTACGATCTGAAATTTTGAAAGATTGCATGAAGTGGGACAATGTTACAGACGAATTTACAATGAATAAAGAGGCATCTTACGCCCATACCACGCAGGACTTGTTTGGCGCCGGACCTGTTCGATCAAGGTGATGGCCAGCAACTTCGACAGACGGGACGCGCTGAAGGAAGAACCCGGTAACCAATCAAGATGGATACTTGGGCTTTTCGACAGGAAAGAGAAAATACATGTAGTCAAACTATGCAATCGACATGAAGAATAAGCAATATTAGAAGAAGAAAAACAAACAAACAAAACAACAACAAAAAAGCGAAGCCTAAACAAAACTTAAGCTACAAGTTACAGTAATACCGTAATATGGATATGAGAAATTACAATAAATACATCGTCGTTATACCTTTCGTTCGATTAGATAATCATACTAGTACAAATCATCCGTGGCATTATTCAGTTACAGTATTTCGCCACCATTTTAGTCGTACATGGAAAATATTAGATTATCTACACGTCGAACTATCTCTACGTCGAAGTTTTCTCGTACTAAATCCCCTGAACTTCGAGGTATAGGTATTCGACTGTAGTTGTTTTATATCTTACTTATAGAAAAATGTGAATTTCTTTGGATGAAATACTCTCGGAATATGACCTTGACCAAATACCTTGAACTTTACAACAGCAGAAAGGGCTTGTGACAAGTAATAGAGATGTGAAATATGAGGTCCCTATGTACAGTGATAGTACAGATATACTGGAAAATGTCATGGTTTTTGGAAAATGATGACATCAGTAGGGCTAGAGCAATTTCTCAGGATTCTTCTGAAGAAACTGGGGGGCTAATAAAATGTGATACAGATCATGATCTTTAAATTGATAAAATCAAACATATTAATGCTTGTCATGCTAAAACTATTATATTCATGTATAGACAAAGATCAGCCTTTATATAAGAGAAGTCTGATCTTAGTCTACACTCTACACCACCTGCCTATCCCTTTTATGCCAGTGTTGTTTTAAGATAAATTTTCAAAACAATATTAACACAAAATAATTGCTTCCAGTGCAATCAGCCCTTTGATTTCATTGTTATTCGGAAGAGGATTTCATTTAGCACGACAAAAATCAAAGAAAACACATGAATGTAATTAGTGTATTTGGTAAATGTTTGATTATATACCCTTGTCTTACTGAATCCAGTATACTCCTGTTTTGGAAGAATGATAGACAAAGATCAGTCTGCACAAATGCACTTTCAGATACGATCTAAACTCCTGTTTGTCCTTCTTATCCCAGAGTTGTTTATCTGATGAATTCTCATAGTAATTAATGTAAATCCACATTTTTGCTTCCTGTGCTTTCAGCACTTTCTTTTCAATGCTGTAGAGGATCTCAAACAGTGAAAGAGCTGAAAACTGAGGAAGTACTAATTATGTGATAATATTTTTATGAAAATAAATCTTACAATCATATCAGGCTTTAAAGTGGCAAGTAGATTGTTTAGACAAAAATCAGACTGCTTGTCTATACTTTCTCACAAAACAGGAATATTCCGGGTTCAGCAAGACAATGGTACATTAAAGTTAACTATGATTAAGAAATATTACATTGATATAGATTGCAACTGAACAATTACTGACCCTGCCTACGTACTCTGTTGGCCCCACCAACTGACTCCAACTTGAAGTACCACTTTGATTCTCAACGGCCTTATATGCAAGATTTATGGCCAGTAGCATGTAGAAGAAAAATAGAATGATTGGTTGGTGATCTACACATCGTAACTTCAGCTTGAATATAGTCACGACTTTTACATTGCCACACCTATGAAAATGTTCACAAAAATAGCGGCCAATGTCGGAATTGAAAAGTTCATTTGAATGATTTCATTGGTCAATTGATTCTTTGATTGACAGCTGCAATTAGACACATGGATGGCAAATTGAACCCTGTATCTAATTACCAATAGACAACCTAGACAGAACTCAATATTTTCATTCTAACATGGACAGCACAATTGATGAATTGCTGGCCCTACCCACTGACTCAGTCAGGAAGTTCAGCTTCAATTCTAAACTGCATTTTTTTTAAAAATTTATGGCCAGCAGCATGTAAAAAAGAGTAGATTGGTTAGATGGCGACCGAAACGTTTGACAGCTTTGATTGGTTAATTGCATGCCTACAAGTTGTAATGTTAGTCAAAGAATAAACATAAGCAGCATGAATTAGACAGCATTTTGTTTAAAATGCATATACACTAGAGTGCAACAAATATAATTCTTCAAAATTGGACACATCACGGAAATTGATTTTTGCTTTTGAGTTACCCGGTATATACAAATATAATTCCTCAAGATTTGATACATCACAGAAAATATTGTTTGCTTTTGTGTTACAATGAATTATTTCTTGTATACATCAACTTATCACACCTGAGGTAAAATCAATAATGCACAGTTTTTTAGCCACCAGGTTTCTTTAAATAGATCTTACACCACTTAGACATGTAGGTATATCCTCAGGTAAAAAAAGTCAAGTAATACAAATTCTGCACTAAGTGTTTGCTGAAATTTTAGTGATAAATAACAGTCAAGATACAAAGATTTCCTTTCTGCAAAACTTAAGCAGCAAGATAGCCACTAAAATTGACTTAACTTTGTACCAGACTACAGTGCTAATTATTATGGAGTCCTTGAAAGGGCAATATACGCTACACTGAGATACATAAAACTTCCGTTGGCCTGTTTGACCTTTAAGTTCAATTGGAGTTTAATGCCACTTTCAGTCAAAACGCGGCGGCTGGAGCACCTAACAATGGATTCCTGGTATTTCTCACACCAGTACTACCACTACATCCTTTCCTAGCCTCCAGCTGCTATCCCACTTAGGATTACGATCATCCAACAATTGGTGAGAGACAAATATCGGAAAGGATATGTACCCCCACGGGGGTCGCAATGACGGCCGCTCACCAGTTGGTTCAAATAATTCTCTGTGTTTTAAAGCCACCCATATCTATGTTCTTTTTTAGCAGCATAAAAGTACATGTATTTTGAAGTTAATAGCTTGAATTGCTTTTAATTGACAGCAAAATATTTGTTTTAAAAAAAAGATGGAGAAAAGAAGGAATCATTTTGCCAAAATGTTTTCTCTCATTAGACATCATTCTATTTTTTATGAAACTAGTGGTTGAAAAGTACTAACAAAATTGTGATTTATTGAATCAGAAAACCTACGTGCTCAAAGGACTTGCAGCATACATAGAAGCTCAGCTTCACTGCAATCAGAATAGATTTTACCCTTTAAAACAAAAGAAGCATCATGAGCACCTGTGCAAAAAAGTTAAAGAACTAGCTTTCCAATTCTAGAACATTTCTAGAACTTACAGACTGTATTTTTGAGGTTCTTGACCTTTTGATTTACTTCTAGAACTTGAATTAGTTGAAAAACATAGCATGATCTATAACTGAAAAAATTAAGGTCTGGAACTTGAGTTCTAGGATCTCATAGTGTTTGGACTTCAGTTTTACCCATGTCATAATGAACCCAGAATATTCCTTATTTGGCAGGTGGTATAGACAAAATTCAGACTGCACATAAGTGCATTCTGATCTTGGTCTACACCTCTTGCTTGTTCCCTTTCAACCAGAGTTGTTTAAATAATCCATTTTCAAAAGGAATATTGACCCTCATTAAGACCTTACAGTGCTGCCAGTCCTTTGATTTTAAAGGAATTCTGTATAGGATTTTATTCCAGCATGATGAGGGTTAAATACCAACAAAGTTCTAAGACTTGTTAAAAACAAATGAGAGCTTTGCGTTCAAGAGCACCTCATTTTGTGTTCTTCTTACTTTTTTTAATATTATTTTCCACACTTTTTAATTGGACTGCAGGGATAAAGAATTGGATTTTTCTTTTACATACAAAATTATCTGCCTTTCAAGTTCTTGTTATTGAATATCATTATTTAAATAACCAGATCTTTGCATGTGTTTTTTTTCTTTTAAAGAATTCTGAATCCCCAACAGTTTTCTAACTACTGATTTGAAAATATTTAAATAACGTCAAAAACATATATTAAATTGTGGCAAAACTGTTGAGCATCAGTATGACTTTAGAATTGAAATATGCCTCATTAAATTTGGAAAAAAATTGATATCCACTAAACCAAACTATCTTCTTGTAATGAAAGTATTTAAGTTCTTGAAATAGGTCAAGATCTTCAAGAAATAGTTCCAAACTGGTTCAGGGAATATTTTGGCACTTTTATCAAAGCTCCTGTTGTTGCTGATCATCCAAGCTCCTAGATGAACTTGGTAAATTGCACAAAATGAATAGAAACCTTTCAAGTCACAAATACTTTTTAAAGACAAAAGAGTATCAGATTGTATGTAAAAGGATTCAGTTACAAATGAATGTTTATTTCAGGGCTAGGATATACTAGTGAGTTGATTTTCCCCACCCACACTATTTTGTTCTCACTTTCTTCAACAGTTTGATAAGGCATTTAACATGGTAGTGTCCAAACTAGAATTTTTCTGTACCCATGGCAAATTTATACAAATCTTAAATTTCACTCAAAATTTTCCCCTGCAAATATCTAGAACTTTTTAGCATTAGAGCACTTACTTAAAAACAAAAGGACCATGATGGTCCTAAATTGCTCCCCTGAGTATGAGGGCTCAAGGCTTTATGATATATACAAAATGTCAAAGCCCAACACTTAATTATCATGAGAAGATTTTTTAAATGTTTTCTCCTTTAATCCTAGGTATACCGTTTAGGGCTGATTTCAGGAGTATGGTAATTCTTTAAAGTATTTTGGTAGAGGGTCAATAGGCACTGATATATACAAAATCTCAAAGCACTTGGTCTAATGGTTTAGGAGGAGCAGATTCTCAAAGATATCCTTCTTTATTCCTTTAAAAAATCTTGGACTGCACAGAAATAGGGATCACACAGAAATGTGCTAATTTTCAGTGTTCAGTAATTCTTGGAAGTATTTTGGTAAAGGGTCAATAGGTATTGAAATACACCTAATATTAAAACTCTAGGCCTTCTGGTTTGGGAGAAGAAGATTTTCAAAGATTTCCTTCCCTATTTCTATGTTAAAACCAGGGATCACAAAGAAAAGGAATAATTTTCAGAGTAAGGCAATTCTTTAAAATATTTTGGTAGAGGGTCAAAAACTAATGATATATGTCTAATATCAAAGCTTTAGGCCTTATGGTTTGGGAGAAGAAGATTTTCAAAGATTTCCTTTTTTATTTCTACAAAATCAATGACCATACAGAAAAGGGCTAATTTTCAAGATACAGTAATTCTTTGAAGCAATTATGTAGAGGATCAATAAATGATAATTGATACAAAATATCAACTTTTGGAGAAGAAGATTTTTAAAGATTTCCTTCTTTATTTCTTAGTAAAATCAGGGATCGCACACAAAAGGGCTAATTTTCAAGATATGGTAAGTCTTTGAAGTATTTTGGGAGAGGATCAATAGATGATGATTTATACAATATATAAAAGCCTTGGGCCTTATGGCTTGGTAAGTGATTTTTCCATTTTTTTTTATCTCTGTAAAGTTCTTCATGGATTTCAATTCTTTGAAGTATTTTGAAAGTGCATTACATAACAATCAATTCTGTAAAGTTTTGTTGAGTTTCCATTGTTAGTTTAGGAGGAGAAGATTTTTTTGTAATATATGCTTAGGTGAGCTAATAAGAAATTTTAGATATGGAACTGGTTCAAGAATGGTTCAAGAACTAGTTCCAGAACATTCAATAATATTAAGTCCCACTTCATCAACTCTTCAATTTCTTAACAAGTTCTTAGAAAGTCATTCTTGAACATTCAAGAACTTAGTTCAAGGACTAATGAAGTCCAACCCATTCCAACACAGTGGAATTTTAGACCGGTCCAAATTGAAAGGAGCTGCAGACACCAATTTCAAGTTGATGGAATTTGAAATTTCTTCGTCTTTTCGGATATAAAACATTGTGAATAATGAAGAAATTGCTTGATCCAAGCAATTTCTTCATTTTCAAAAATGTTTTCCAAAGCTTTTTCGTTGAGGGGCGTAAAAAGGAGGGATTGAGTGAGAATGGGTTAAACTAGTTCTAGAATGTTCCAAAACTGGTTCTTGAACCATTTCTTGAATACTTATGAACTAATTTTTGACCAAGTTGTGTTCTTGAACTGCCATTTAACATTCTCAAAATGAAAAATCTATAATGTTTGAGAACTAGTTCTTGAACTTTTTTGCAGGGGTATATACAATTGTCTCTCTTTGCTTGGAATAACAATTAAATGATTTCTGCTTAAAATTTGTTAAAGGTCAAATCTTGCTTAATTCTGTCAGTCCCTAACTATTTGCTGCTGCATAACGTTTGCTTAACCCATTCCCACATAATGACACTTTTGGATGCCCCTCAAGAAAAACATTTGGGAAAATAGAGTATAAAATTAAGAAATTGCTTGTAATAAGCATTTTCTTCAATTAACACAATGTTTTTTGAAAAAGTTTTAAAGTTGAAGTTTTATAGTCTTTTTCTACGCCTTGCGTAATCAAACAACTTTACACTTTAACCTCCGATCATTGAATTGCAATTCGGCTTTTAACATACGGTGCCTATGGCAGCCACAGCACTTTGGCTTACAACCCTCAGGGGTACCCATTTATACACCTGGGTTGAGAGGAGCAATGTGGAGTCAGTTTTTTGCTCAGAAAAATTCCCATTATCCTGGCAGGATTCGAACCCAGGACCCTCTGGTCCCAAGTTCTGCGACCACGGAGCTCCATAGAGTAAAAAAAATCTAAAATTTGATTAGCTTTAAATTGTTGTCTGCATCTTCTTTAAATTTGGACCAGTCTAAAATTTTGCCATCTGGTAATAGTTAAAAAACACTTTATTCAACTCTACTAGGTCCTTTCCATTTATGTTACAATGCTGTTGCTTGCATATATATGTTTAACAAGCATACAGATGACAAATGCGTTCCATTGAAAACCAGAGATAATCAATATAGTGAAATGGTTTCTCTATATGATATTCCTGAACATATCATATAATACCTTTGTATCAAACCCTTAACCAGTATTACTCGATGAATTTTTTTTAGATTGGTCCAATTGTGAATTTGAAAGTCATGGAGTAATCTGTCACTAAATTTCCATCAAAATGAACTTTTCAAAGCCATAGATTAAAGCTTTCAAATTTTTGAGTTACTAATAAACAATGCACTATAAGGCAAATATCTTAACCCTTGTCATGCTGTATAAATCACCTTGCTCAAATGCTGTCAAATCAAAGGGCTGAAAGCACTGATAGAACTTGTTGTTCAAAAATCAATATTTCTATTAGAAATCAACTTCATAAACAACTCTGGCAGGAAAAGTACAAGCAGAAGGTGTAGACTAAGATCAGCCTGCACATAAGTGCAGTCTGATCTTAGTCTACACCTCCTGCCAAAACCGGAATATTCCGGGATCAGCATGACAAGGGTTAAAACTTAGGTTGTGTAGAGTTAGATCAAGCGCCACATTGTGCAGGCTGATTTTAATTTTTACCCGTAACTATGCCTAGCTTAGCATGTCAAAGTTAACCAATTCTAAAACAATCCTGCTTTTTGACACCCCATAAGAAAAAAATATTTGGAAAACATTATGGAAAAAGAAGAAATAGCTTGTAACAAGAAATTTCTTCATTATTCAAAATATTTACCCTTAAAAGACAAACATTCATAAGATATCATAAACTAAGAATTTTTGTCTGCAGCTTTGAATCTGAACTGGTCTAAATAAAATTTAGTCTCCAGGTAACGGGTAAAGGAAGACTGGCAGTAAAATCACCTATGGTTCAATTCCTTAATGGAGCCACTTAGTTTTTACTCATAAAAAGCTTATAAAGTCTAAACCTAGCATGTTGTATAATTTCTTGCACCTACCTCTTTCCCATCCAATCACTTAGTAATGACTTATGGAAATACAGAATTTTTTTAAGTAGCTTAGCAATTCGTTGCAGTAAAAACATGTGGTTTAATTTGCTAAAGAATGATCATTAACTTGAAAGATCTTTAACCAATTACAACACAAGAAAATTTTAGATTTGTCTAAATTGAAAGAAATTGCAGACAACAATACTTTAGGTCTTTTTCAACTTTCTGAGTAGAAAACATTGTGAAAAATTAGGAAACTGCATGTTGCAAGCAATTTCCCTAATTGTTTTCTTGAGGGGCGTCAAAAAAAACGTCATTGTGTGGGAATGTGTTAATATGTAAGAATTAGAAAGTATAACAAATTGGTGGATCATGGATGATGTCAAAACAATAATTGATCACCAAATCAAATCATTCATTTACTAGAAATGAACTTTGAACTCTGTAACTTATATCAAGCATATTTAGCTTGGGACTTAAAAATCATAACTACAGCTTATTCCAGCTGTACTTATATTGCCAACCAACCAATTTTTTTTTTCATTTCAGAGTCAGTGTGGGGGTTAGCAATCAGTCACTAAGTCTTGCAAGCAGTGTACAAAAGTTATAAAGCAAGCACTGTTTAATCTGCCTGAGTACAAAAATTATAAAGCAAGCACTGTTAAATCTGCCTATATATAAAAATTATAAAGCAAGCACTGTTAAATCTGTCAGAATATAAGAGATGATAATAATCAACGAGAAATTTGGACAATCACAAAAGCTCCTTCATAGGGTGGTGCACAAGTCTCATTGTAAATCACAAAAAAACAGAAGGGTTTATATAAAACTCAAAATGTTAACCCTTGTCATGTCAATAAAGTCTTTTCAGAATTTAATTGAAGTCAAAGGGCTGAAAGCACTGGTAGCACTTAATCATTGGTCAATGCATCTTTTGAAAATTAATTTCATGAACAACAATGGTTTGTAAAGGAAATGCAGGAGGAGTAGACTAAGATCAGACTGCACTTTTGTGCAGGCTGATCTTGTCTACATCTCCTACAAAAACAAGAATATTCCGTATCAGCATGACAAGGGTAAATGTTCAGCATCAGTCCTTTTTAAACTTTATTAATGTTCACCAATATTATTCAGCAACCATCCATATTATAGATCTATTGCACTGAAATGATTGCTATACAGTCATCATCACATGAATATGTCATGCTTCAGAGGAAATCTTCAAAGGTAGTTTACACCTGACTATGTATTTATTGTTGGGAAAGATTTTAAAACTTTAACTGTCTACATCTTCACCAAATCCAACATTTCCTTACAGCCCCCCCCCCTCCCCGATTGAAACTAGGAAAAACTTTGCTGAATGTGTACTATATATTGAAATTGTAAATTTACATATTATTACAAAACAGGTCAGCGGCATTGTTAGAAAAAAAGACTGATTACCCCGTTACCTGACAAGATTTTACGACAGTCTTTTTTCCAAGTAGATGCAGATGGCAATTTTAAGATTATCTAAATTTGAAAAAAAAGTGTCATATAGTGTAGAAAACATTGTGAGAAAGGGAGGAATTGCATATAACAAGCAATTTCTCCTTTCATCAAAAAGTTTTCCTAAAGCATTTCTGTTCGAACTGTAAAATAAAGTGATTGTTCGGGAATGGGTTTATACAGTAGAATCCTCTTAATTGCAACCCTGAAAAAGCAATTCACTGCTTTATTGCGACTGTCTTTATGCACAAACAAATTAGATCTAAAAAGCAAACAAATCCTTATAATAGCAACTTCTGATTAATTGCAACAAAAGTGTTGACAAATTGGAGTTGTGTTAAACAGGATTCAGCACACTTTGCAACTAAAAAAAATGAAAGAAAAGAATGAGCCTTCATCTTAAAAAAGATCATCCTTAGTTATTGACAGTGTGATTTGAAAAATTATTTTTCATTAACCCTGTATATAACATTGGGATGTCTTGTTAACCTTATTACTGCATTTGACCAATTGCTGGCCCCACCACTGACTCCATTGAACCAGCCCATTGACTCTGACTGGAAGTTCTTATCAATATATATATATTCAAACTTGTAGACCTGTCCAATTTCAAAGAAGTTGCAGACGATACTACCACAATATTTTCTTGAATATAAAAACTGAGGGACGTAAAATCCAGGGATTAACCAGGAAAGGGTTAACAGTGTTATTTTGCAAAATTTATAGCCAGTGGCATGTAATAAAAGATTAGAATGGTTGATTGGCTACCTATTTGTTGTAAAAGTAGCTTGGATAAGCTGTAGTTAAGACAATTAAGTTGCCAAACCAAAAACAAGAGGGCCATTGGCCCTAAAGTGCTCACCTGAGTCGATGACTATAGAAGTAAATAGCACAAGTGATCTTATTTTAGCCAAAAGTGACCAACTATCAAATCTTGTCCAAGAAGTCACGAACAAACATTCTTACCAAGTTTCAAGGCATTTGTTCAAGAAAAGTAGTAAGTAAACTGGAAAGAAGATTTCTTTATATTAGACCTTGTGACCTAGTATTTGACCCTATGTGACCTAATATCAAACGTGACAAAGATTTTTATTATGACAAACCTCTGAATAAATACCCTGTCAATTGAGTCAAAAATATGGCCTATAGAGTAAAAATATATTTTTGTGCTCAGATTTGACCTTGTTTTTTACCTAAATGACCAAAAATTGAACATGGCTGAGATATTTTGAAAACAGGTATTCTGACCAATTATCAAAACCAAAAAAGTGGCCTCTGGGGTTTAAAGGTATTCCTATGATTCTGTGTCAACCCAAGTCTAACTTGGTCAAGATATCACGGATACAAACATTCTGGCCAAATATCAAATCAACTGAGCCAAGAAAAGGGTTTTCAGAGTAAAAACAAAATAATTATAAGATTTGAACTAGTGACCTAGTTTTTGAGAGCTCTGCCTGGTTCTTTAACTTACTCGATAGATAGCATTGTCACTTGGGGCCTTGGTTTAGCATCTCGTCTAATAGACATTTAGTTATGTCAGTTGATATGGTCAGCCTAGGGCTCGAACCCGTGATCTTCAGGTTTGACGTCAAGTGTTCTACCAACTGAGCTAATCTGGCTGACATGATTGAAGTGATTGATCAATCATTATTTTGATTGTCAGCGAGTGATCCTTCAACTGTCAGTGAGAATGATGGCAAACCTTAATCTACAACTCACAAACCCAGGTTTCACACCACAGCAACTTTCTAACGGGGCTCTAGTCATAGCTTGGCACCCATCCCTAGATATTACTTGCAGTAAAATTCAGTGAACAAAATTCAGTGTTAGTGAATTCACTCTGCACTCTTTGTACCTTACCTGTCACTATTAATCAAAGCTTTATTCTGAAAAATGTTTCTATTATAATATTATGTGACCCATCTGTTTTACCCATAACCACATGACAAAACTTTAGACTAGACAACATTTTTAGGTTGATGAAATTCTAAATATGTCGTCTTCTGGGATAGAAAACATTGTGGGTATAAGAGAAATTGCTTGGAACAATCAATTTCTTCTATGCCCACAATATTTTCTAAAGCTTTTTTCTGAGGGGGGATTTCAATAGTGTTGCAATTCATTTAAAGGACTTCCTGGGAAAAGCAAAGATAATTGCCCCTGGTAAGACCATTATCAAATTTCACAAACTTGAAATTTTTGTCTGCAACTC
The DNA here is from genome assembly GCA_946902895.1 of Fragum fragum. NCBI lineage: Eukaryota > Metazoa > Mollusca > Bivalvia > Cardiida > Cardiidae > Fragum > Fragum fragum. Next base: position 13,030,631 of record OX336378.1, read on the forward strand.
CTTTCTTAAAATACCAAAATGTCTCCAAGAAAGCAGCTTTTCAAAGACACAAGTGCCCTGATTAAACCCAAAATAGAGATGGGGAGACAGTCAGACATAGAGACCAACAGACAGAGACAGATGGCAAAAGATACAGAAAAACACGGTTACCTTAACCCTTTCCCGTTCAAATACGGGATTTTACATTCCTGTGATTTTATACTGGAGAAAACATTGTGGAAAAAGAAGAAATTGCTTGTAACAAGCAATTTCTCCTTTTTCCACAATATTTTCTACCACATAGGATGGTTTCATTTCATACGGCATCCAGTTTTCATTGTCGTCAGCAAATCCTTTCAATTTGGACCAGTCTAAAATTTCTAAAAAGTGGAAAGGGTGAACATATACAAACTGATTGTTAATTATCATTACAGACTTTACAGAATGTTTTCTTTCCAGAAAGTTGAACAAATCTAAAGTTTCATAACATTTAAATGTTTGTCTGCAGCTTAATTCTTTCAATTTTGGACCAGTCTAAAATTTTGTTGTCTGGTAAAGGGTTAAACATGATAGAGATATATAGCAAACTAAACTTTTGATAATAATTTTGTTAATATATCTGTCATCAAAAATATGACACACCAATTGGAACCATGTGAAAACTGTAAAAGGTGTACTGACCTACATAGCACAGGTTGACCAGTGTTGATATCTTTCACAATTAGTATATATTTTGAAGTTGAACACAGAAACTTTGTTCTTCCATATCATATTTTATGAACATAACCCAGACAGACTTGTGGTGGATCTGTTTTCCTTTAGAATTTATACAAACTGTTTTGAATAATTTCCAAAGAGTTATCCTCCTGTGACAGCCTAAGGTGACATATCATTTAGCAGAACAAGGAATAAAAATAAAAAATTCAACCCAATGATGAATCAAACATTTGAGAATGGACATTTTCAGAAGGCAAAGGTAAAAAAGGTATAGACACTTGTCCTTCTAAATGGACTGTAAAGGGTCAGAACATTCAATTTTTCAGATTTCATGTTACCTTCAACCTGTAAATATTAATTGACCTATTCCCATACAATGGCACCTTTGATGCTCCTCTGGCAAAATTATTGGGAAACATTGTGGAATAGACAAAATCAATTACCTGAAACAAGGACCTTGACAGTAATTTTAGATGAGAATATTTAACAATGTGAGTTATAGACAACCCTTGTCACAGTGGACCCAAAATATTTCTGCCTTGGTAGGAGGTATAGACTAAGATCAGTTGGCACCTATGTCATTTGTAAAGTCTGCTCTTTGTGCACAACATCTGTTTGGCATTTTAAGTCAAAGATGATAGAAGAATTGATCAACAAAAATTTAACCCACAAGTATTGTGGCCTTCCAGTGCTTTCAGTCCTTTGATTTAATGCAATTCTGGATTTCGTTCGGCACGGCATCACAAGACGGCCTACATTAAGACTGGTCTACATTGAAGCAAGTTGCAGAACACAATTTAAAGTTGATGGAATTTTATATGATTTCAACTTTCGGGATAGAAAACATTGTGGAAAATGATAAAATTGCTTATTGCAAGCGATTTCTTCAAATTATACAATATTTTCCCAATTGTTTTCCATGAGGGGCATCCAAAGTGTCAATATGTCGGAATGGGTTAAATATGAAATTAACATTTAAATTCATGGAACTTACAGTGGTACATTACATGGCATCATGCATCTCAGAAGATTGAACTCATTCCCAGAAGGCTAGAACTTAGACTGGTCCAAATTGATGACTGTTTTCAGTTGATGGAATTTAGAAATTCTTTTTGTCTTTAAAGGGTAGAAAAAATTTAATAATTTTCTTCATTGTCCAAAAGTGTTTTCCAAGGCCTCTTTTCTTGAGGGGCGTCTAAAAGGGGGAAAGGCTTAAAAGTATAAAAAAATCCTGTATTACTCTAAGAAATTTGTCTCAATGGGGTCATGATGATCCACTTGAGACAAATTTGAGACCAATTTCTACGGATCAAAGCATGCCATTTTTATATTCTTGAGGGTCTTAACCCTGATTTTAAGCATCAAACACAAGCCCTGCTTATATATAATCTCTCTCATACCTCATCATCTGGTAGAATTTTCACCCTGTCTTCACTTTGGTTTTTTCGTTTTAATGTTCCATAATCTCCAAGAGGAACCATACGACCGTTCAGATTATGCGTTTCTGTCATTATGTATGTCTCCAAGTAAATTGCTCCTCAACTGGAAAAATGAAAAAATAATCTGAAAAACTGTTTTTTGAGAAAAAAACCATTTGGTTCGTTAACCCATTCACACACATTCTATTTTATTCATGAAAGTAGCTTAGAAAAACATTTGTAGAATCTGAAGACCAGAGTTGGTTTTCCTTTGATCACTTATGTCTACTTCATTTTATCAGAATAATATTTTGTTCATTTAGGTCAACAAGTTTAAACTAAATAAGAGAAAGTGATCATCAATTATTGTAAATAGAAATGAAAAAATAAAAAATGAAAGGAAATGGCAACTAAATATCCAGGGTCCTTTAACAATCTAGAAGGCTACAGTTGTGAATGCAAAAACATGAAAAATTAGAAGGAAGAGCAAATTTTTGTTATTCCTTGTCATTCAAAATAAAATCCTCTACAGAAATGCATTAAATTAATAGGGCTGAAAGCACTGGATGAACTAATTGTGGCCTAATATATTTTTGAAAAAAAAAATTACGCCCAACCCTGGCTTAAAGAGACAAGCAGGAGGGGCAGACTATGATCAGACTGCACAAATGTGCAGGCTGATCTTTGTCTATACTTTCTACCTAAAGAAGAATATTCCAGGTTCAGCATGACAAGGGTTAAAAGCTCTTCATAAACTTTTCACCCATGAATCAATTCTTACTAAAAGGAAATTGTAATTTTCTCCGATAAAACCTCAAGTATTTTTCTGCAACAAATGCTTTATTGAATTTTGTTGTAAATAGCAGAAGTATCTAGCAATTCAATGTGGATAACAAATTTTCCTTGGAAAAGGTTTGAAATTGTTGCGTTTCATCATGGCTCCATTTAGACAGAAATAGGCATCATTTATGACTCAATCATTGTATTGTTTCTAAATCAGGGGACATATAGTGGTTCTATCCTTCTTCTATCCTCCTTAGATTAATGGGGAAAAGAAGGAAAGCAGGTTAGAATTTCTTCTTAAACATGGAATATATTCATGGAAAAAATCTTGAGCAGAGTCAACAATTTGTTTAACATGTTAAATTACAGTCTGTTTTAACAAATATGAAAAAATATGGTCAATCCTTTGCAAATTAAAATTGAAATAATTCTTACCCCACCCATATTGTGCAGTGATAGATCTGTCAAATTTTCAAAATATGTTGTCTTACCACTTACTTGCAATGTCAAGTTTGACTACCACACTAAACATAACAAATCCAAGAATTTGAATCTTTCTTTTCTAGTTTTACGATTAAATATCTCCAATTTTAGCCCTTAAATCCGATTCATATTGCATTTCATTCATTCCGTCTGCACTGGTACAGCCATATTTGTTTTGCCAACTGCAGTACTTGATTTTAGACAAACGGAGGCGTCGCTTGCAATGTTATAATATTGTTCCAATATTCGATTTATGTACACGCCGGGGGTCCTATCTTTAACCGTTCAGCACACAATCCCAGAATTTTTTATGCAATGAAGAAAATTTGAAATTGACAACATCGTGAGAAAGAGAAAAAAAATACTTGAAAAAAAGATACTTAGAGTTAAATGGGGTTTCGCACGAACCTCCCACTGTAGTCCGGCTGCTACGGTTTATTTCTTTTATGTGAGTATTGGGGGGGTGTAATACAAATGTGTTATTAGTGGAAAACACTTTCAATTTTCTCAATTTAACAATTCTTTTTCTATTGAATACATTTTATTTAATTCGAACTCCTTTTGATTTAATGGATCGCTGGCCATATTCGCGGCCCTCTGAGCTCCGACGAGAGCTTTCCACATCGATATGAAACGGCGTTTATTGATCAGTAGCAAGTTACCAATCAACCCTTTCCCACACAGTGACTCTTTTTTTAAACGCATCTCGATATAAAATCTTTTGAAAACATTGTGGAAAATGAAGAAATTGCTTGTCACAAGCAATTTCTTCATTACCCACAATGTTTTCTACCCCAATAGACAAAGATTTTATCAACTTTAGATTATCGTCTGCACTTCTTTGAATTTGGACTGGTCTAAAATTTTATCGTGTGGGAATGGGATAAAGGGCCGTTCGCCCTGGTACGCTCATCTTAGATAAGAGCTCTTTTTCTTTCAACAGTTAAGTTTTACTTAACGTTAGTAGTAAATCAGCTTTTTCTTCCATCTTGATCCAATGGTAATAGTTTTAGAAATTTTGGTTGCAAATGGCAAAGTAGTTTGAGAGGAGATATTGTTTCAGGAAAAATATTTATTTCTATACAGCCCCTAATTCTGTCTCCGTCTCTAGAAACTTAACGTTAGTAGTAAATCACCTTTTCCTTCCCTCTGGATCCAAGGGTAATAGTTTTAGAAATTTGGTTGCAAATGGCAAAGTAGTTTGAGAGGAGATACCCGAGGGTAATGATTAAAGCAATTTCATAAGAGCCAACATACTGGCGTTTCAAGCAAATTGTAAAGTCACTATGCCTTTTTGGTCAGGAGAAGAATATTTTTAAGTTTTCTTTTATTTCCCTTTAAGTTGCCATGGCGGCAAGCAGAGTTTTCAAACTATTTCATATCTTTTAGCTATTTTCACCCCTTGGGAAACGACGTCACTAGAAACCCGAGGGTAATGATTTAAGCAATTTTGAAAAGGGTCAATATACTGATATTTCAAACAAAATGTCAAGTCTCTACGGCATCTTGTTCGGGATAAGAATAGTTTTGAAGGATTTTTCATTTCACTTTTGTTGCCATGGCGGCAACCATAGTTTTCAACCGATTTCATTTCGCTTTGGCCATTTTCACCCCCTGGGGCTACAGCTCTAGAAACCAGAGTATCATGATTTAGCCGATTTGAAAGAGGTGAATATACTGATGCTTAATGCAGAACATCAAGGTTCCACACCCTTTGGGTCAGGAGAAGAAGATTTCTTAAATATTTCTTTGGTAAAATTTCACTTTTGTTGCAATGGCAACCCGAGTTATCAACCGATTTCAATTTTTAGCTGATTCAAAGAGGGGCACATTATGAACATTTCTGCCAATTTGGTTGAAATTGGCCCAGAGGTTTGGAAGGAGACGTCGTTTAAAGAAGTTGTTGACTGACGACTGACTACGCACGGACGCCAGACAAAAGGTGATAACAATACCCCAAGTGAGCTCTTTGCGCTCACGTGAGGTAAAAAGTAAAGTCGTTTACTGGCGACTGACCTAAACGACTTTAATAAGCTATAGTTACGACCGTCAAGTCGCAATAGCAACAAAAATTAAATACTGTTGACCAATGTTGGAGTTCAAAGTTAACTTCCGTCTAAATAACTTATTTGAATAGTCGATTTGTTTTTATATTGGCAGCCGAGATCCGTAAATTGTCGTCTGCAATTTCTAAGACTTGGGACCTGTCTAAAATCTGTAATCTAGTAATGTCTATAGAGTGATAGTCTACAGAGGAAACAGGAAAAAATGGTGTAGGCCACATTATGTTTTCAATTACCCAATGTCAGTCTTTATTACTTAACACTCTCCCACCTATATTACGATTCCCGGACGTCGGAACGAATTTCCGCCGCTTGGTTAACAAAGGGTATTTCAAGCACTTCCCAACACATTTATTGAAAAAAGATCCGTTAAGAGAACGGGTGAAAATTCTGCTTTCTTTTGGGATCACTGCGTAAACTCGAGTAAAAAAGGAAGAAATAACTATTTTTTTGTGAACTCCGGATATAGTTAACGATACCACGGGGACCACGGGGACTTGTAGAAAACATAACGTTTTATCCAAATATCTAAATAATCGATGTTTTTTTCTAAAAAAAGACCATATTTGGACCTTGACCAACTTCCCCATAAGCGACAGATCGTATCAAAAGATATCGCAAAGGTGGAGTTTACTTCAGGCTTATTTAGACTTTCTCGGTCACCTCTTTCATCATACGGTCACCTCTATCATGTATCACCACAAGGACACCATTATTATTATAGGGTCACCGCTATCATCATACGCTCAATGCGATCATCATACGGTCACCGCTATCATCACACGCTCGCCACTATCATCATACCGTCACTACTATCATCACATGGTCGCCACTATCATCATACGGTCACTGCTATCGTCACAGGGTCGCAACTATCATCATACGGTCACTAATATCATCACATGGTCACTACTATCATCACACGGTCACAACTATCATCACACAGTCACTGCTATCATCACACGTTCGCCACCATCTTCAGGTCACTGCTATCATCGCACGGTCGCCACTATCATCATACGGTTACTACTATCATAACACGGTCGCCACTATCATCATACGGTCACTGCTATCATCATACGGTCGCCACTATCATCATACGGTCACTGCAATCATCACACGGTCATTTCTATCACCACACGGTCGCCACCATCATCATACGGTCACTGCTATCATCACAGGGTCGCCACTATCATCACACGGTCACTGCTATCAACACACGGTCGCCACTATCATCATACGGTCACTGCTATCATCACACGGTCACCACTATCATAATACCGTCACTACTATTATCCCAGGGTCGCCACTATCATCACAGGGTTACTATCATCACAAGGTCACTAGTATCATCACACGGTAACTACTATCATCATACGTTCACTTTTATCATCACACTGACACTACTATCATCACCCGGTCGCCACTATCATCATACGGTTACTATCATCACAGGGTCGCCACTTTCATCATACGGTCACTGCTATCATCATACGGTCGCCACTATCATCATACGGTCACTTCTATCATCATACGGTCGCCACTATCATCATACGGTCACTGCTATCATCACACGGTCGCCACTATTATCTTACGGTCACTGCTATTATCATAAGGTCTCCACCATCATCATACGGTCACTGCTATTTTCATAAGGTCGCTACTATCATCATATGGTAACCACTGTCATCATAAGGTCTCCACTATCATCATACATCCATAACTATCACCATACGGACGCCACTATCATCATCCGTCAGCTTACGGAGTGCGACGGTCAATTTAAAACAATTAGGCCTCTCATTTGTACCGGAACTGACTTTTAAACTCGGTTATCTATGTTGATCGTTCTCTTAAACGCAGTAACTACATTTTAGCTAGGCTGTTTTCGGAGTAAACCCGAGGTATTGTCATCATATTGGCGTCTTGTGCTTCGGCGTTGGTGTTGGCGTATATCTCTGTTGCTATTTAATATATCCTCATGAATCTTAGCATGTGTATTTACCATCACTAGAGCTATCTAGACTATCAAGGGGATAACTCTAAGAGCGTTTTTGTAAGAGTTATGCCCCTTTTTCGACTTAGAATTTTTGCATTATCCAGCCCCTTCAGCCCAGCGTTGGCACCCGTGAGCGATGCTCTTGTTTTCAACTTGCGATCAGCCTGGCATCTTCGTCCAAGAAAAGCCCACCGACATTAAATATGAATAAATTGATGTAGGATAAAGTTAATAAATAAATATACTCCTATGCTTTATAGCCCGAATGAGCACTTTATCATCATTTTCCTTTTTTTTCACAAGATTTCCTTGTTTCATTTAAGAGAAGGAGAGAATAATTTTCATTTCATGGAGGTATTACAAGAAAATTCCTTATCACAATGTATGAATACGCGAAGGTTTACTTATGTTCAGAAAAAAGTGTTGATAAGTTATGAGCCCTACCAATAAAGGTCGTGATTATATTCTGATCTACATTTTTTAAGGAAAAAATCTGAGAAACATCTCTACATACATAAGGCATTATTTTAGACATTTTTTTAAAAGATGTCCTAATGTTTCATATAGTGCTGATAAGCCCGTCCCCCAAAGGGTCATATTTAATAATAATAATAATAAAAAGACAGAAAGAAAAGAAAACGAAGAAACTGGTCAAGATCCTTCCAAGAAATTCTTTCAAAATTCCTGCAAATCCGACGAGTGTTTTTCACGGGAAAAGATTTGTTGAACGTTCCATTTTATTTCATACTCGCCTTAAAAGCCATGTTTACTAACCGATAAAAATGGTCTTGAGTAATCTTAGAAACACCTACCCAAAGAACATTCCTGCACAATATCAGAAATCCATTGTTAGATTTCAGGGAAGAATTTCTACCACAAAGAACCTATTGACCAATCACTGCCCCCTCCCACTGACTCCTTTGGCCCCGCCGATTGAATAGGAAGATCCACTTCGATTTTTAACGGCGTTAGTTTTCAAAATGTATGGCTAGTCGCATAATACAAATAAGTAGAATGATTAGTTGGCGACCTAAACGTCGTAACTATAGCTTGGATAAGCTGTAGTTACGACGTTTAGGTAGCTAAACAAACCAAAATGATTCACTAAAAAATGGCGACCAATTGAAACTGAACTTCCATTCTAAATGAAAGATTTCATGGGTTGACCCTTGTGATTTGTCAGTTATTGCCCCCTACCTTTACATAAAAGCCATGCACATGTTTTTCATCCAATTGAATTTTTTTGAAGGATTCTGAGAGACATCTATACTCAATGATTATTACTATTAAAGTCATACATATCTTTTGCAATTTTCTAGAAAAAAAGAGACTTATAAAGATCTTTCTTAACATTTCGTACCATTTACCTCAATACAACACAATACAATACCGAATAACATAATATAATACTTTATTTACGTAATATGGCCTGCAGCCCCAAAACAAACATTTATAAATTTAAAAAAAAACGCCCTTAAAATATTCTCAATCAGTTTTGATGCATACCTAATTGTTTAACAATGAAAGATTAAGTATATCTCGCGTTTAAACAAATCATAAACAACAACAACACCCTCAAAAAAGCATAGAATTCATCTTAAAATAAAACTCCATCTCTTAGGAGAATATCTAAAGAATCATTCTCGTAAAATTCGGTTATGATATCCCCAGTTAGAGAAGATCTTAAGTGAAAGGTTTACGAACGAAAGAACGGACGGGTGAAAGCGCTGACACATAGACCAGAGACGCATACTACGTCCTGAAACTAGCTCTGCTGGCTTTTTGCCAGTAGGGCTAAAAATGGTACCCTTCTCTGCAGGCGAACTATTTTCGGAAGAGAAACCATCGGTAGTGTTTTTCTCAATCAGTATCAAAGTCCATGTTTAAATCTGGTAAAAGATTTCACTTCGACACAAGCAAGTATTCGAGAGTTAACTGTATAAATCTAAAAACAAAATTCTTACGGCAAATACCCTTATCATGCTGAACCCGTAAAATTTCTATTTTGGTAGGAGGTATAGACAAATATCAGCTTGCTTCCATGTGCAGTCTGATCTTAGTCTACACCTCCTGCGCGTCCCTTTTAAGCCAGATATGTTCATAAGATGAATTTTCAAGAGAATTATTAGCCCATAACAATAGTATACAGTCCTTTCGGCCCCTTGGTTTTAATGCAGTTCTGTAGAGGATTTTATTCAGCATGACAAGGTTTAATACGATGCATGGCTGTCTGACGAATCTAAAGTGGCATAACATCCAACCTACGTATATTTTCTTTTTCGAAATGTGACATCTAGACACCTCTGCTAAATCCATCCTCTTTTTTCAAGTTTGATTTATGGAATCTTCGTAAGGTCTTTTAGCGTCTTGACAGGCCATCTTTAACCCGTTCCAACACAATGACGCTTTTTGACGCTCTCAACAAATAGAACTTTAGAAAGCACTGTGGAAAATGAAAAAAACATGCTTGTTTTCTACCTCAAAAGGGGAAAAATAAAATGTCTTCACTTAAATTCGTCGTCTGTATTACTTTGAATTCGGAGCATTCTGAAATTTGGTCGTCTGGTAATGGGTTAAGAAAAGAAAAGTGTCAAATTGTATGTTTGTTCCACACCATGAACAGAGACAATCAACACAAAAATATCATTTCTTTTAAAATAGATCTAGTCATTATTGGCTTATTGTTTTCACTCAGTCTAGGTTAAAATGTAACGCAATGATTTCATCTTAAATATGGATTAGTAAAAACTTTTTTTAACAGTGGTAAGAATTTTGGCCCTTTCAATTAAACATATTCAACGAAAAACTTACACCTGTTTGTATTGAGGGCGGCAAAAATTACCGACTTCATAGTCTTTTCTTTCTTCATTTTGAATCAAAGAAATCGTCATTGTGCGTGCAAAATGTCGTAACTACAGCATGAATAAATCAATCCATCAAAATTTATTGTAAATGTTCTAGTTTTGAATTCGACATTAAAATAACCTTTATATTGATTGATGACCTTAGCATTTTAACCAAAAGAAAGGTCTTATCAAAAGGAATTCATGTGTGAAATATGAATACCATATTACGTAACGATCAAGAATCATCACTTATAGGTAAGTTTCTTCTTGCATCTGTTTGACCTTCTAAACGTGGCATTGACCTCACAAGAGGACTTTGAACTTGGCGCAACTAGAAGAAATACTTCTATGAAATTTTAAGCCTATATCACTTACCAATCAACAATCATAGCAAATGTTAAAACTTTCAGTGGACAAGCGGTGTCATGGTGTATCATTAAAGAGGACAGGGTAAAAGGACTAAATCCACAAGATCTATCGACGAGTTGGCATAAAAAGCACAAACCAAAAAACCCGAAGAACAGATACCATATACCAGATAGGACCCTACGGATTTTTTTCTGACTTGCCCGATTTTGCTTATATGGAATAACAAATTTTACTAGACCTGTTTACAGATCTAGGTATGTAATAAAGATTATAATTTAGACAACTGAATGTTATGTTTTATGTCATTAAGGCACTTCTAGATACAAACTTTAAAAGCACTTGGTCTAGAAGCAAAGTATTTTATTGAAGGGTCTTTTTTTTTTTGTCCGAAAGATTGACGGACGTAAGCGGGACATTGATCGATCATATTATGTCACCCCGAATACTTCTTGTTCAGGTGAGCTGAACTGTATTCATCAATGAGTACTTGGCAAGGTTACGATGACGTCAAAATTCTGAAGCGTCTTCGGGGAAAAGAATTGAACGTAATTATGATATGTAGGGAATAGATGTTACTTACAGTGTAAGACTGAATTATCCTTCATTGAGTGAACAACAAAACGTGGCATCGAGTGAAAATATTACTTTTGTTTTTTTATTAAAAGAAACATCCACCGATCTTTCTCCCAACCCATACGGTTATCACTATAATCAAAGTACTTAAAATAAAGTAAAATTAAGTGATGGTGATCAACCTTGTTGGCATAATACAGCGAAATGAACTTTTTGGTGAAGAAAATGACATTTTTCATATAGATAATTTACTAAACGCCTCGCCTAGCCCAGCTCGCTTTGTACAGGATGTTTTCTATTTTAGTGTCTTGAGCACGACCCCCAGTTCAACCATTGAAACACGCTTCATTTGTTTCTCGCCGATGGAAATATGACAAATGACTTGCCTCTTAACCCTTGTCATGCGGAACCCGGAATATTCCGGTTTTGGCAGGAATTGTGCAGTCTGATCTTGGTCTACACCCCCTGCTTGTAATTTCCCTGCCAGACTCATTTATGAAATTGATTTTTAAAAGAAATATTGATTTTTTGAACAACAAATTCCACCAATGCTTTCAGTCCTTGATTTTATGGCAATTCAGTGAGGTAATTTATATAGCATGACAGGAGTTAAGTTAGATGAGCAGCTTATGCCTCAAATTGAATGTTGCAGTTTACCTGGTATGTAAATTTATAAGGAACTGTGTTTAATTGCTCCTACCAACCGCGGTGTTACAAAAATACTTCTGAAAGTGACGTTAAACCAAATTCATCCAATCGCAGTCGGACTAGCTTTCAAGATCAATACTTTTTAACTTTTCCGAGATGATTCTTTTTCAGTGACAGTCCACAAGTAATTTAGATATCATTTAATAAACTTGGACAATATTAGATTAGCAATTCATTGAGAATTATTACTAACAAGGAATAAATAGGAGATTCTGTATATGTTTTAAATTAGATTAAAAAAGGACAGAGCGTGGAAGGTGATCAAAAAACCTTGAACAAAAACAACTGAAGTATGAATCATGTGCACTGAGCATGTGATTCGGTTGATCAAAACTGGGCAATTTTAAACCCTTTAAACCAATTATATGAATTCAATTGAGCATCACCTTACAATAACACGCAGTTAAATGTACATCTTATACTTTTCATTTTTTGAGGATAATAAATTTTCATTGTCCTCCTGTGTAAAAGAATACAATTAAACATTTAGAATCCTGTATCACGCTTACTATGGTGTATAACAAAGAAGTGCCCAATTAAGCTAAATTTATCATAATACCCATGGATTTTCTTCACTAACCAGTTATGTAAATTGAAAAGAGAGATTTTGGGATATAAAAAAATCTGTATAAAGCATGGAGATTCCTTATCTGAATTAGCGTTTCTTTTACTAACACAAAAGTCTTCAAGTTGGTTGATCAATACGCACTTATTATTCGAGTAGAGTCCTTGTCAATATCATTTTTTGGTCAAATAGAGCTCACTCTTAATGTGTGTCTTACTATATTCGATTTCCATCGGGCTACCAAAGACAAATATGCCGTTTTGTGTTTGAAATCATTAGATATGATTACTCATTAGGAAGCTCTTATCAATTGTATAAAGATATAGCATTAAATGGAAAACAAGAGCGTTGTCCACACATTTAATACTTATCATGATTTAAAAAACCCCAGTTTTTTTCACAAGGGTATTTATGTCAAAGAATTGAAAGCGATGGATGTAGTAAGTGTGGGTTATCATTTCTACTGAAGATAAATTCTGTAAACAAATTTTGCATAAAGGGGAAAAACAGGTGGTGTAGACTAAGAAATATCACGGTTTCAGCATGACATACTCTGTTACATGGCTGCAATTTCAAGTATCTGTACACAGGATTCAATAAACAAATCAATTAGGATTTGCAGTCAAGAGATCCTTTCCATTTAAACCTACAATTGCCTTATTTGGCAGTTTATCACAAATCCCACAATGAAACATTTTTTCCGATGCTTTCCGGTAGATTATCGAGATTTCTCAGTAGATTTATCGCTTAATGATTTCACCGAAAACAGTGAAATTATGAAATGATAAACTCAAAGTTTTTGTGGATCTAGCCCTGCTTTCATTCACTTCCCGATTCTGAACGTCGTCTTGGCGGGACAAAAAACACCGATGACGTCACCAGGTTGCCGAGTCATTCACACGCGGAGTGTCGCGCTTTTAGACCCTCCCCCCTTAAAGTATCATATTTTGTCAATTTTTTCATTAAAGAAATTGAATAATTGCTTGTTTTAGTGGAGGATCGATTTACCTTTCGTTTTGTGAACAACTAAAGCACATATCCACTAATGATAATAAAGCTTTGTTGTTCACTCAGTGAAAGATAAATCGATCTTACACTGAAACAATTTTTTCTCTATATGGCCAATTACAATCTATGAAAATTTCATTTAGATATGTATGGAAATGAAAGAGTTATTGAATTAACAGCACACAAAGCACCATTTTCTTGTGACAAATCTAAAAGGCCAAAAAACCCTTAGAATATACAAAAAGTAATATGCCTACAAATATTCTTCAAAAATAAAACTAAAATATAGCTGGATTTGCTTTCAGAGGAACGTTTGTTTGATGTTCCCTACAAAATCCTTGCAAAAAGTTAACCAATTTACCAGACGACAAAGTTTTGGGATGGTCCTAATTCAAAGAAGTTGCAGATGACAATTTCAAATGTTTTTGCTCTAAGCCCTCGATATGTCTACATTGGGCGGCGTATAAATGTGTTATGGTAGTTCAACGCTTTCTCGTACAATCCCCGCTTTTTACATCAACACAATGGGCCCCTACCGATATACGGAGTTCTCCCGAAAATTGCCCTTTAATTAACTCCCTTGATTCTACTTGGTAGTTCCGGTTTAAATTTCAACAAAGAGTAAAGAAGGGCTGAGACTAAAAGCGTCCGTTTTGGAGAGAATTAATTAATTTTTCGGTATTTCACACATAAGAATATTGAGTACTTTTGTAATACTTATAGATTATGAAAATGTTTTGGTAGTTTTTATTTACGTTGACACGTTATAATCGTCTTCCCGTCCGAGTTTCATCCAGTTTTCATATTCTACTTCTCATTTTCGAAACAAAATTAGCAAACGTGTCCTTCATGGTGAATTGTTGCTTTTATTTCCTTGGCTTGAGAATATCTATTGAAACATGCAAACAGACAAAACAACAACGGGGGGAACAAAAGTATTGCCATAAAGGGAGTATTTTTACAAGGAATTTATCCAAATCTGAGCGATCCGTTATTTTTGATACAAATGCTTTTTAATATTTCGTCTGTATCCTATTTCTTTCTGAGTTTTTTTCATCTACAAAGGTTTATATGGTAAGTTAATCTTAAAAATTATCGATGTCCGTCCATAAACTCCTGTTTTAATCCAAGTAACTTACACGTTTTGAATCGGTATCTTTGATTACGCAATAGTCCACGGGTGTTATCCGGATATATCTCATAACGATCGGCTATTTGCTTTGATTTTCACACGACTGCCCAGATGTCCTTCTTTTGACTAATTAACAAGGGAGTCGGTTGACTTATATTTGGAATTTATCTAGTTCTAAAGATTGATTGATGTTTTATCTTTCTGTCCATATATTATATGCAAAATGATGTGGTAGGGTCCCTAAGTAAAAGTACACTATCAGGGTTAAATAATCCAATTTTGCGTAGAATTAGATATTTTTTTCAGAATTTAATATAGTGGAATGTTGAGTACGCTTATAATGCTCTTAGAATATGGAATTGTTGTGGTAGTTTATATTAACGTTGACACGTTTTAATCGTTTTTCTCTCCCGACCTAGGAACCAATTTCATTCTCGCCCAGTTTTCATATTTTACTTCTCATTTTCGAAAAAAAATTAGCAAAGGCGTCCTCTGTAGGAAACCATTGCGTTTACTTCTTTTACTTGAAAAGACTTATTAAAACAAGGAAACCACACAACAACAACCAAGAATAACAATATTGCGATAAAGAGTACTTTTTACGCCGATTTCTCCACATCTGAAAGATCCATTATTTTCGGTACACATGGCTATTAAAATTTCGTTCGTATCCTCTTTCGTTCTGAGATTTTTTTTCTGTAAAGGGTTAAATGGTAAATCAAATTTAAAAGTTAACGATGTCCTCTCATAATCTGCTGTTTTAATCCGAGTAACTTACACGCATCTGATTGGTATCTCTGATTGCGTAATAGACCACGGGTGGTATTTTGGATATACACTGGATATATCTCATAATGATCGGTTATTTTCTTTTGATTTTCACCCGATATCCCCTTATTACAAGTAACAAAGGAAGTCGTTTGTTATTCCCTCCAATTCTAAGGAAATTACGAGTTTGTACATTTTAAATAGGATTATAAATGCAAGAGGTAAAGGAAATCTATTTTAAACGTTTCTCATTTAGAAAAGTTTGGAAAAAATGTTTAAGTAAGAAAAATCTGAAGGAAAAAAATGTTTAAGATCACTTTTTTACAACAAAAAGATTTGAATATTTAGTACCATGTATGGCATTGCATGATATATCTCAATATAGTAATAAGAATTTGGTATCAACTAAATGGATTAATACGTTCAAAAAGATGTCTTAGTATCTTTTTAACACTTCTTACGTCATCTCTTTTATGTTTCCACTTTTTTATTTCTCACTTTTTATCAAATACTTAAATACACGAAATAATATATAAAACAATAAATAAATAATAATAAAAAAAAACCCATTCAGCAGGGCAGAAATACTCTGAAAAAGGATAACATCGCAACAAGCATATTCTTTTTCTACAATGCATTCTCAATTTGAAAGCCACAGGAACGTATAAACCAGGGTTAACCAGAATACATTTTATATGAAAAATATAAATTTGTGCACACATCTAATATCAGATGCTAAAGCTTGTGCAGGTTGATTGAATTAGTTTGGTTTATCCATTCCCATACAATGACCTTATCATTTGCCGATTGGTAAGAAATTAATGATATATCTTACTTGCCATTGGCGGTAAGAAACGAATGATAGATCTTAGGAGGACCTACAGAGGCAGCAATCATTTCCACAAGCCTCCAGACACTTTACAAAGCTTTTTCATATTCATCAATGAAAAGGGTATTTGGTAAATTCCCATGGTCATGAAATGAAGACGTATGGAGAGCTTCCCGTTTGTAAAATGACAGATATCTTATAAATTCAAAGCCCAGCTCGACATGTGAAACCATTTTTTAAAACAGGAAATAACGGAATGTATTTTCGTGAGTATCATTGTATTTATTTCGATCAAAAAAGCTCGTTTAAAGGTAATTAATACGTATATCCGGAATTAGGGTATATCCGAAAATACACTTTCATACCGGCTCATTTACGATTTTAAACACATAAAACGTCACTTAGCTTTAAAAATTAAGCTCAGCTGTTAAAATAAAGTAGCCTCTTGATCATCAAGGGTTTCAACAATAATGACACATAGTAAGAGCTGGCAAAAACCTGTTAATGTTTTCAATACCGATATCATCGATTTTTTCACCGGAACTACCCAAAGATTTAAGGGAGGTCACTCTAATACTAAAACTAAGCGGAGTAACTCTGGATATCAGTAGGGGCCCATTTTATAGTTGAGAAAACATTTTGGGAAAAGAAGAAATTGCTTGTTACAAGCAATTTCTTCTTTTCCCACAGTATATTCTACCCTCAAGGATAGTAGAATTTTCAATGCAGTTCATTTCGAATTGTCATCTGCGACCTCAAATTGAACAAGTCTAAATTTTCATAAACCAGGACTGGGTTAAGGTAACACTTATACAAATATACAAATCGTTTATTGTTCAAATCATACACATACATATGATATACGAACATAACAAAATAAACTGCTTAGTTACAATACATTCAGATAGTGACGAGAGAAAGGTACTAATTGCGAAGAGGGGAAAAAAGTAGGGAAAGGAGGGGAAAAAATATATTATCATTAAGGGGGCCATTACCTTGGTCAGATTGTTTTCATGAAAAAGATTATATTTTGGTGAAAAAGACTATAGGGCAGAAGATTACGCGCATTACTTGTTAGTATATTTGTCGATTTTGATTGGTCAAGTCATTTACACACGATGACGAAATTTCATTGATAAGGTTCGATAAACAAACATGTCCATGAGAAAAGTCGCTGTGTTTTGCTCAAAATTTTTTTGTTCTATTTCTAAAGTGTTACTCTACTCAGTGATACTTGATCTATGGATGTATACTGTGTTGAATGGATTTAAGATAAACACCAACCCGTCTGTGAGTAGTTTTACGATATTTTTTACAAAAAAGAATATGTAGATTGGCAGCCATCCGGTGGTCAATAAATTTACACAAAGAAATTATTTGGTATGAGTTAATTTGGTAGTTAATTTCGTCACTATTTGAATATGATATTATTGTACAACAACAAAACAAAACAAAACAAAACTGGTAGATGATCGGTCATCACCCATTTATGTCATTTGACCCTTTTTATAGTTTTTTACCAAGTGGATTATTGAGTAAGTGGAATTATCCCGAAACACAGGGCAACGCTTAATGACAAACTTGTTAGTTAATGATGGATTGGTTGTTTTAAATAAGTAAATTAGCAGGTAGAAAAAAAAGTTTACCGCTTTTCTGATGAAAAAAATTTTAAAACCAGTCCAATTTCAAAGATTTAGCTGATAAAGAAAGTTCATTTGTTTTGAAAAATAATCATTCAGTAATGTAGAAAATGTAGAAAATATTGTGGAAAAAGAGGACACCGCCTGCTTCAAGCGATCGATTTCTTATGTTTTCACAATACCTTCCCATTTACGAACTCACAGTGGTACAAGTAATAGTGATTGAACAAAATTTTTAGAAATGTCCAAATTCAATGGTTTTGCAGACAACAATTTAAAGTCGATTTTATTGTAAATTAATTAGTTAATAGGGTAGAAAATACTATGGGGAAAAAAGAAGAAGCTGCTTGTTACAAGCAATTTCTTCCTACTCCACAATGCCCTCTAAAGTTTAAAAAGACTAGGACGTTAAAACTAGGGATTGTACAGGAAAGGGTTAATATTAATTTTTACTCTGATAACAATTACTTGATCACAAATATTTTAGACTAATTTGAAAATATTTCTCTATGTTTTTTTATGATAATAGATGCAAACTTGGAAATATTTCTTAAGCATTTTACTGAGTTATTTGTCATAAGCTCAATGAATTTGTACATGCTTGGGTGCTTATAATAGTATGATTTTACAAAGGATTTTCTACTTGATTGAAAGTAAGGACATTTGAGCATCATATGCATTTCATCTCCAATATCATTAAGATTGCACAAGGTGCATTTTCTTTGGCTATATTCTGTATTGTTCCAACGCCCAATTTCTACTGGCAGATGGTGATTTCCAGTTCTGAATTTGAGGATATTTAAGTATTCAGTTCTTTTTAATTTTATCAGATATTTAGGCATTTCCATGTTTTGTTTAATGTTAAAATAATTTTTACCTTTATTTGATTCCTGTGTTGAAGAATGCCAGTTCTGAAAATGTTGGTCAATCAAAGATAGTTTGACCAGCTTTTTTATGTTTTTACTGGTGATATTTTTCTGGTTTAGCCAAATATCATTCATTCCACAAGTGTTTAAAATGCTTCTGATGTGATTTATCCATTTTGAGTTGAAGTTAGGAATATTGAGCATATATTGGTATAGTTTATTAGAAATTTTGTTTGTATTATTAGCTATAAGATTGTTCCAAAAACCTATCATTCTGCATTTAATTGATATTTCTAATGGATATCTGCCAGATTCTGCATAAATCATATAATTTGGAGTACTTTTTTTTAACTGCAGTATTTTTTTTATAAATTCTGTATGTATTTGCTCATAGTAATTGATCTTTTCATAGCCCCAAATTTCTACCGAATACAGCAATATTGGAAGTACAGTGTGATCGAAAAGTTTAAAGGCAAGATCTGGAGGCAGATTAAGATTATAGATTCTTTTGTATAGTAAATTCATTGCTTTTTTTGCGTGTTGTGCTAGAAACCTTTTATTTGTTTTGAAATTCCCTTTACTACTAAAATATGTTCCAAGATATTTGTAAGAACCGACTATTTCTAGTTCTTTATTTTTTATTCTGAATTTCATGTTATTCGATTTTGATCCTAAAACCATAACTTTAGTTTATCTGTGTTTATATTCAATTTCCATTTTTCACAATAGTTGACAAAATTGTTGAGATTATTTTGGAGATTTTTTGGGTCTTCTGATATTAGAATAGTATCATCAGCATAAATCAATAGAAGTATTTCTAGATAAAGAACTGGGTCAATGTTAGGGTCTTTTAATTGTAAACCAGTACAATTGAAATCCTTAAGGTATTCTTCTAGGTCATTAAGAAACAGGGAAAATAAGATAGGCGATAGGTTTTCGCCTTGTCGGACACCGCAGTTACTGTAGAAAAAGGTTGACGTGTTACCTTTTAGGGAAATACATGATTTTGTATTTGAATACATACTTTGTATTATTCTGAGGAATTTTCCTGATACATTATGTTTAATTAATTTATGCCAAAGACCTGTATGCCAAATGGAGTCAAAGGCCTTTGTAAAGTCTATGAAAATGCA
Organism: Fragum fragum; assembly: GCA_946902895.1. NCBI lineage: Eukaryota > Metazoa > Mollusca > Bivalvia > Cardiida > Cardiidae > Fragum > Fragum fragum. The sequence continues at coordinate 13,050,510 of OX336378.1, forward strand.
GTACATTTTTTTGTTATAATGTTTTAGGATTTCATGCAAGGAGTTAAGAGAAAATATATGATCTAGTGTAGAATAATTTTTTCTGTATGCAGCTTGATTCTCAAGAAGAATATTATTTTCCTCCACAAAGGTTTTGAGTCTACAATTAAGAATGTTTGTGAAAAGTTTACTTATGCAAGATAATAGTGTTATTGGTCTGTAGTTTGTGGGACAGGAAGGGTCGCCTTTGCCTTTATAGATTGGTATGATCATCCCTTCTCCCCATGCTTTAGGTATATAACCAACATCCATAATGATATTAAATAGGTTTGTATATATAGGTAACATTTTTTCACTAGAGATTTTGATATACTCGTTTATGATCTGGTCAATACCTGGAGATTTGTTATTTTTTAGGTTTTTGATACAATTCAGAATTTCCTCTGCTGTTATCTTTTTATTTAGTGTGTTATTTTCTTGGTTCAAATTAAGTTGTATTTCAGGTTGAAAGTCCGGATTTTCTTCATGTGTTAATTTATTACTTTCTTGTTGAAAGTGGTTGAAAAGTGAATCAATTGAAGGTGTAGTTGTAGTATGTTGGCAAGTCTTGATTTTGTTAATAAATTGCCAATATTTTTGGGGATTTTTTGTTTGCATTTTCCTAAGTTTTAATTCTTGTTCCCTGTTAAATGCATTGATACTTATATTCATTGTTTTTTTATAAATTTTACTTGCCTTCTTTTTATTCAAATTGTTTTCAGAATTTGGATACTTTTCATACTTTTTGCATGCTTTTCTATATTGTTTTTTCGCTTTTTTACAATCAATATTGAACCATGGTTTTGTGTTTTTCTGTTTAGATATGCGTTTTTGTTTGGTATTTTTCCTTAGAAATGTTTTATTTGCACCTTCAATTAGTATTTTTGTCATTTTTTCAGTTATCTCATCTATAGAGTAGTGGCTCTTTGTTATAGATGTTCGATTTATTTCATACATGAGCTCTGCAATTTTGTTATCAGAAATGTTATTAATGAAATAACAAGATTTTTCTTCATCCCAGAGTGGTTTTATGTCTATGTCTGTATATTTGACACTATTTTGGTTAGTTTTTGTTGTAGTTGTAAAATACGAAGTAATGTTAAATCTAAGTAATGAGTGGCCATCACTATATATACTATCTAATTCATGAATATCAAAAGATTTTATTTTGTGATATCCATTGATGCTTGTTAAGAGGTAATCAATTAGAGAAATATTTCGGAAGGTTAGATTTCCAATTTTGTTATCTGGTGCTAATCTTCCATTGACAATTAGTAACTGGTTATTCTTGCATAAATCAATCAGACGATAACCATGCTTATTTTTCTTTTTATCAAGTGATTTTCTTTGTAAGGGAATGTTATTTCTAACTAAATGTGATTTTGTGTTAGAGTAAGTCTCATTTACATTGTCAAAAATATCTATAATGTTGTGTAAATCGTCAGAGATATCCTCATCGTCCTCGTAATAATCTTTCATTTGGGCTGTTTGAGCATTAAAATCACCAACAATGAAAACATCCTCGAATTTACTATTCATTTCAATAATTTCTCTTTCAAAGATGCCATACATGTCATTATTATAGAATCTTGAATGAACTGGGGGAATGTAAACAGAGCCGAACAGTATATCTTTATCATATATACGTAGGGTTAGCCAAAAAACGTAGTCAGTTTCAGATTCAATAAATTTAACTTGATTCAACATTGAGCTTTTAACAAATACACCCAAACCACCCGATTTTCTCATATATTTAGCTTTCCTTGGTACATTTATGAAATCGTAGCCATCTACTTTGATTATATCATGTATGTCAAGTTTGGTTTCGCTTACAAAAAAAAGATCATTTTGCCTCACTAACGAAGCAAATTCGGGGTACTGACACCTGCGTTTTAAACCACACACATTCAATGAAGATACACAGAGGTTCACTGAGCCCTTTACAATATTGTAGTTATAATTATCATTTTGTTTGCCATTGCTTTCTGCTCTCTCTGTCTTATTTCTGGCCTCGGTTTTGTCCCCTGAACATTAGGTGTCATTTACATTTTTTGTCAATTTGTTGTGGTGTGCCGCCAGAACTGACATGGACTGGCTATATTCATCTGTTTGTAGAAGTTGATCATCTATGTTGCTCTGGGTCGATACGCTTTCGCTTTCACTTGCTAAGTTTTCTGTCGTTTGTTGGTCATTGATATTAGGCTTGTTTTGGCTCTTATGGGACCCACACTTTTTTTTATCAATGGCTGTTGCCTCCAGGGGATTGCCATACATCACTTGATCCCAGTCTGGGAATTCATCCCTCACCGTTTTTCCACGGACAATTAGTTTCGCAGGGTAGCCGATGAAGACACTTTTTGGTGGATTGTTTGCTCTGGCTGTTTTGTAGTCTCTCCATAGTCGTTTTCTGGCTTCAACGATCGGTAACGGGAAGTCTCTGTTTATTCCCATTTGATTTTTGCCTTTTAACTTGTATGCATTCCTAAGGATTAATTGCAGATCGGATTCATTTTTGAAACAGACTATAATTGACCTAGGTGTCTGATTTCCAGGTCGTCTCCTGCCTAGACGGTGCGCGCGCTGAATGTCAATATTGATATCTACAAGTCCAAGGTCATACATCAATACACTATTTATCAGCTCAAAACAATTTTCGCTCGCCTCAGATTCTTGGATTCCTCTGAAAATTAAGTTTAGTCGTCTGCTCCTGGCTTCTAGGTCGATGCTTTTATATTCTAGCTTCTTTATTCTGACATTATTTGAGTCCGTTTCATTCAAGATTTTTGAAATATTTCTTTCTACCTTTCTACCTTCATTAGGCGAGTGTCAATTTTGCCCACGTTCGATAACATAGTAAACATTGTGACCAATTTATCATCCGTGTTTAATTTCTTGAACTCGTCGGTACTTTTCGGGATATTCAAAAGTTCTTTTTGGCTATCAGGCTCTGACCTACCTCCGGTTGAGTGCCTCATTCTCTTTTTTTTACTCTTATTTTTGTGTATGACCGTACCCCACCCATCTTGATCAGATAAACAGCTGCCATATTGTTCAATGTCATTTTCATTCTTAAACTTCAATACAAAAGTACACAGTAAAGTGTACTTGCAATGAAATTGCTGGAACACTTTTGGCAAAACCCTGTTTTCTCTTGAAAATTTATAATGATCTAGAAATCTTGCCTTATGTTTGATTTTAACCAAGTACCACACAAGAAAAGTTTAATCCAATTTAAAAAAGTCGCAGACGTATATTTCAAGTTGATGAAATTAAAAAAAAATCTTTGCCTTTTTGGCTGGAAAACATAGTGGATAATGAAGGAATTGCTTGTCACAAGCAAGTCATTATCCCAATGGTTTTATAAAATTATTATTCCTTGAGAGGCGTTAAAAAGTGTCATTGTGTGGGAATTGGTTAAACAAAACCGTTCTTAGTTGCCTGATTCAAACCATACTGTTCTAAGTTAAGATTTTTTATGTTTAATATTACAGTTGAATTCTCTTAACTGCAACTTTGATAATAGCTACTCACTGCTTAATTACGACCGACTTTATGCACAAACTTTAGATCTAAAGAACATATTGCGCCTTTTAATAACATGTTCTTGTTAATTGCATGAAAAGCATTGACACATTGAAGTTCGAATTAACAGGATTACACCGTTGTTACAAATTTTTATTTTGGTGTTTCGTGTTTCATGCATTCAGTTTTGCAAACAGGCAAATTGGTTACCTTTCTGTCAGGATTGTCCTCCGTCAGCGCTCTCAGTACTTTGTTTGAATTAGGGATTGAAAACTGGCAGTAGAAATGATTTCTTGTCGATCTGTTTTCTTTTTCATTTTCAAATTTCATTTATTTTTTCCCTATGTACCACTGATTACTATTTCTGTTAGGATTATCCTTGCAATAATTCACCATCCGCGGCTGTCAATCAAAGAATCAAACGACGTTTGGCGACTTAAAACCTCGTTACTACAGCTTGTATAAGCTGTAGTTACGACATAAAGGGCGTCAACCAACTATTTAATTTTTATGTTACTGGCCACAAATTTTGCAAAATAACGCCGTTAAATTTCGAAATGGAGTCAGTAGGCGGGGCTAGCGAAGTCATATAGGCGGAGCAAGCGAATGGTCAATTATTAAAAGAGTTTTTTTCATTAACTCCATCTAATGGCATTGTGTATTATGAAAGAGTACCGGGTATTTTCTTTAAAGCGAGAACTATCAACCCATAAAGTTTCGTGTTGATAGCGATAAAACTTCGGACAAAGTTTGAATAAAAACAGAACGAGATAAATGTTAAGTCAACCAAATTCATAATTCTGAGTTGTGCTAGTGAAAATATGATTTTATCTTTTTTTTTTCGTCCGCCACGGGAACGTGCTAGAGTTTTATTATCGAAAGATGACCATACAGAGCTAAAATGACGGATCGCCGGCAATGTCTATTGACCTCAGACAAGGCATTTCGATTGAGTTATCAAACATGATAAGTTTGATAAGAAATATTTTCAGAGGCATATATACAAGAAATGGCTAGTCGCTGGTTTTCGAATGTTACAAGCTTTGGTTCCGATATTCTAATTCCCTTAACCAACAAAAATGCTAAGCTTGAATTTCAGAGTTCAGAGTTGAATTCCGGTATGATTCGGATGGTCAATCTAATTTTTGATTGGCTTCCGCGACCCGTCAATACACGTCACAAACAACAGGGTTGTTGAAGCACTTTGAACCTACCCATTTTTAGCCCAGGAATGGTGTATAATCGAGTCCATTTTTCAATATTTCAGTCTTAACATATCTGTGCGCTGAATTGGCAAGACATCACTAACCAGACCTGTAAATAAGCATGGGGTGCGGGGATTCCAGAGTTTCCCACAGACCAAATAGAAGGAAGCACAACAATTCACACGTGCGTCGCCGGGACAAAGTTCGGCGTGAACCTGGTTCCAAAAACTATGAGAGTGTTCCATTAGTGTTAGCCGAACAGCCCGAATTTGAAATCGAACAGCCTCAAGTGTATAAGTCAGAATTTATTGATGAAACGGTGAGTCTTTTTTGTACCCCTCGGTTTTTTTTTTGTTATTTTTTGTTTTTTTTTTTTGGGGGGGGGGGGGGGAGGGGTAACTCGTACTAATATTTGAACCTCTAGTTTTGACGTCAAAATCCTCGAAAACAACTACTTTTCTTTAATGTTTTATGGTTATTTATCGAGATTTTTCGTGGGATAATCACTTGATCATTTCTATTCCAATGAAGATATCAAAATGATATATTGATCTCTATTTTTGTGCCACAGAACGTCATCTCAACGTCAAAGATACGTGACGTCATATTATCATATATTATGTTGTCGTATAATTAACTTGCGTAAAGACGCATTTTGAATAATTTTGGTCGGAAATTCTCACTTTTTGCCTTTTTTGCAGAAAAAACGACATTCGTTTGTATTTCATGTTAAAGAGATAAATCTTATATGTCTTGAACGGTAACAGCTATAATTTGTCATTCGTGACCCCGCTACATCTGAAGATAAAGCTTTCTTTGTTAACCAAATTAAAATTAAATCAATCTGACACTGAAACAAAGCAAAATTAGCCTCTATATTTGGAATAAACATCTGCAAATTTTAAGATGGATTTAAGAAGAGCTTATCTTGAATATAACTCCTACTTGCAAAGTTTGTAAAGACTTACAAATCCCGACCATTCAAATTCATTCCGAAAGCGTTGCAAAATCATTCACCTTGTCAATTTCATGATGTTCTTAACTGCACTCAATGTCACATGGCATGGTCAATGTCAACATTTGTATAGAATTGAGCTTGTCGAGAGAACCATTTTCTATATTTATTGACTGGTTTTAGGATTATTCGACATATTTGTTTTTCACCATTAATGCGTGTGCCATTTTAAATACTCTAAAAGACATACTGCATAGAAAATTGACAAATCGGCGGTCAATGAAAGAAAAACATCGACCAATTTATTTATTCATTAAGACCGGGAGAGTAGTTTGAACTCCAACATCAGCAACCATTTCTGTGAATTATTTCTGTTGACTTGGCGTCTTAAATGGCGTAACTACAGATTATTCAAGTTGTAGTTACGGCGTTTAGTCAGACAAACAACCATTCTTCTTTTGTGTTACATGCTTCTTGTCATAAAATTTTGCAAAATAAAGCCGTTTAAAATCAAAGTGTAACTTTCTGTCTGTGTCAGTGTACAGGGTCAACGGAGTAAATGGGCGGGGCCAAAGATTAAGGTGAAGAATCTCAGTGAAGAGACTACCGGTATTTAGTTAAAAGCCATTGCCGAGGTTCATTGTGGAAATTATATTTGTGGGTGATGACACTGAACCAGTTTTCCCCGTGAAAAGCCGACAGGGGTCTATATCACAAAGTTTGATAACGCGCATAGCTTGCGAATGATTGCTCTTAAAACGATCCATAAAAAACACAAAACAAGTTTAGTACTATTTCGACAAGTGTATTTATGTGTAACAACTGTGTGTATCACGTAAACAATAATATTTGATTAAATGTGAATTGACCAATCGCTGGCCCCGTCCACTTTCTGCGTTAGCACCACCCATAGACTCCGACAGAAAGTTCTATATCGGTTTTGAATCCCGTCATTTTGCAATATGTGTGACCAGTAGTATGTTTCGAAAGAGGAGAATGGTTGGTTGGCGACCTAAACGTCGTAACTATAGTTTGTAATTATATAATCTTTAGTAACGCAACTTACCTCGTAAAAACAAACAAAATGTTTCACGTAAATGGCGGTTCAAATTCCACTTTTGATCAAAATGAATGATTTGGTTGCTTGTTTTCCCTTTGACTGACATCTGCGATTGGTCGACTAAAGGTATATAAAAGGCAGTTTTTGCTGATGATGTTCCGCCTCGAAAGTACGTTTGTGACGTCACCCAACTACATTGTAAAGATTGTAGCAAATGTATGAATTGACGGATAGATAGTCACTCCCTCTGAACCTCGCCATGAAGTTCTAATTAGACATTAAAGGACGTTAGTTTAACAAAAAACCTTTTTTCAAGAGATGAAGAGAATATTTTTGGTCTTCATGGGGGTATGAACCGAAAAACCTAATTAGGTTTTTCGGTTCATTCCTCCATGAAAACAAAAAAAAGTATTATCTTCATTTCTTATAATTTAATAGCATCAAGTGAAAAAACCAAAAGCTTTACAAATTTTGATACCTTTTTGTAGTGGACTATTTTGTGCGGAAGCATACAAAACCGCTGCGTGCTCAAAATTTTGTTCATGGAGTTATGAATAATTTTTCTCGACCAATCAGAACGCTCGTTTTTGATACATTTACTTTTAGAACACCAATCATTACGAATATTTGTGTCTTTTTGTATGCAGACAAACAACAGAAAGACTGAGAAAGGACTTCAAGGAACAAACGTCAAATTTAAACTTGCAATATACATGGGAATTCACAATATTAAAGTTCACCACGAGGATGACATCACGTGCAGAATTCGAGGGGCGGAGTTTCTACCCAATGGCAACCTGGTAGTCTGTGATCAGGCGAACCAGAGTCTGAAACTTTGGAATTCTGAGTTTAAGAGTTTGGCGCATTTGAGGCTATCTGGTACGAACTTTGTTACATTGTATAAAACCTTGTGTAATCTTGTATATTTGTACGAATACGTAATAATTTCGTCAGAAATGGCTCTCGATATTAACGATGAAAAGTACGCACTAGCATAACACCACAATTTCCTTTTGACACCTCGATTAGATATGAAAAGAAGTCTTTTCGAGGAAAAAGAAATTGATTGTCTGAAAGTATTTCTTCTTTCTAACATCGATTTCTTCCTTATTGGACGGAGCTATGAGTGAAAATATAGCTTTTGTTTTTATCGAAATGAAAGTTATATACACGAAAAACAAGCAGTATTTCTTTTCTATTCAAAGCGATGCAAATATTAATCTTTTCGATAGAATTATTTCAGGGTACGTCACGTGAATAACATGGCAACGTCACGTGAATAACATGGCAATCTGATGACGTCATATGTGATTTTTGTCCCGCTGTGATGACGTTTAGAAGCATGAAATCAACAAAAGCAGGACTAAATCAACATGTACCGAATAAGGAGTTGATCAATGTGATAGGCTCGTTGTTCGTTGTTTTTTTTTTCGGTGATATTCACTCAGATATCACAATAATACGCCCATAAGCTTTAAACACAAATATTTCTTTCAGATTTAAGAAAACCGCGCGATCCAATATTATTGGTCTTCGTGATCGATCTGAAAAATCGCCATTTGCAACTCTCACTGTCGAACGGTTGAATACATTTTTCAGAATTAAATAATTCCTTTTCTCTGTAGGTAAGCCACATGACCTATGTGTTCATGCTTCAAACAAAGAAGGATCTGATGTGTATGTTACAATACCCAGTGAAAGACTTATACATGAGTTTTATGTCGAAGGTGCAATCATTACCACCGGACAGAAAATTCGAACCGACGGTTGGTGCTATGGGATAGCTCCGTATAAAACTGGTCTGGTTGTATGTGTTGGTACCAAAATTGAGTTTTTGGATACGGACGGTCAGCGTTTTAAAGTTTTACAATATGACCAGTCTGGGAAATCACTTTTTGGATCTGCATTTCACGTATGCGTTACTCCGGACTATAACATCCTTGTAACGGACACTCTCAAGCAAGTTGTCATGGCGTTGAATATCGATGGTAAAATTTTGTTCAGGTAAGTACATATTTTTGATTTCGGATTCATTGAGCGAAAGCTAGGTCGTGTAATTGCACTGTAAATAGGCTTTTCACACAACGAATACATTTCGATTTGTGAAGGAAGATCCCCTGATATCCATATTGGGAACGTTTTCAAATGGACATGCAGTCAGATATTTCAGTTTCTTTAAAATTAGGAGCACGAAAGGAAACGTACAAACTATTAGACCTTCTATTTGCTTTAAAACAATCCAAGTAAGCTCTGCATATTAGTGTTTCGGACTATCAATACTTCTTTTATTATAAGACTTATTCTCAAGCAAGTTCTAAAGAAACAGAATTCTTGATTAAAGTACGTATTCTTGCAAACTTAACGAAGTTCCAGTAAAAACAAACGATAATCATACTAAGAAGGCTGAGTTCAGAAAACAAGTATTCGACTTTATCCTATAGATTTTTAATTATATAGAGCCTCTGTCTTGGGAACCATGATTTTCTCGTTTATCAGTGAAAATATCTATTTTGATTTCCTTCTCAACAGATACACAGAGTTAAGCGTTCCCCATGGTGCTATCACAGACAAGGAAGGAAACATCTTTTTGTGCGGTAGGTAAAATATACTGGTCATGCCCATATTTTAATCGGTAAACTACATTCTGTTATAGAATGGAGTTCGTCGACCCCAAATAAGGCATTGTCAGCATACTTCGATGCACATTATAGAAATTATATGTCAACCCGCCATGACAAAAGGCGACCAGCTTAGAAGTGGGAAAGGAATCGACGAACCCTCCTTTGACTGCGTCGAATTCACATGTTGAATAGGGTTAAAATTTTCGCCATTGGCAAATTTTCTGTTTATTAGAGGGTTGTCTTACCCTTACCTCAATTAATTTACTTGTGCTGAACCCAATTTCATTTTCATGTATGTAAGCAAATGATAGGTTGAGTGCTTAGTGTCGAAAGTGGAGGAAGTAGATAAACAAGTACATTAGTTTTACTCGAAAACAAATTTGATGTTTTGTGTTTTATATGTGTAAAACTTTTCCACCATTTTGTAAAAAAGGGGGTGCCTTTGAGAAAAGTGCGTGAAATAGTTGGAGGGGGTCAACCTCCCGTTATACCAGAAAAGTCACTGTGCAGCGCTTTTAAATTGGGAAGAGCAGTCGGTAGGTCGATTTGAATGTCAGTCTGCTTCTTAACCAATTACCAGACGACAAAATTTTAGACTGGTTCAAATTCAAAGAAGTCGTAGACGAAAATTTTTATTATGAAGAATTGTCGAAAATCTTTGTCTTTTTGGATTGAAAACATTGTGGATAAGCAATTTCTTCATGTTACACAATGTTTCATTTTTGAACTTTCCTTTCGTAGGGGCGTCTAAAAGCGCTATTTTGTGAAGTCTACCTTGTGGACAGATGTCGGCTATGAGACTAGACTATAACCTATACATACGGTTATATATTGCTTCTAGTGCTTTCAGGGCTTTGATTTCAATGCAAATTCAGTTAAAGATTTTATTCAGCATGACAAGGGTTAAGCCAGTAGCACTATTTTGTTTGTATTATTCAGGCGCGGACGATACGGCTGTTGATGTGTTACACCAAGTAACGAAAAACGGCGAAAAGGTCAAAAGTTTGTTGTCATGGCGACATGTTGGTTTCAAGCCTGATGTGATCTGCTACCGTGAGAATGACCACCTTCTAGCAGTGTGTGGAGATAACGACAGAATTAAAACATACAAGTAAGTAGTGACACGACAACGACAGAAACATAACATGAAAGTAAGTAAGGGGTCGATAAACATTTATCATAAGTAGAAAGTGCGGCAGTAACGACGAAATTAAAAGTATGTAGTGGGGCGATAAAGACAGAATCAATGTATGTAAGTGAGTCGTGAAAAGACAACGACCGAACCAAAACATTAAAGCAAGTAATGAGGCAACAAACATTGAATAAAAAGTGCGGCAATAACAACAGAATCGAAACATTTAAAAGTGAGTAACACAGTGATAACGAAAGAAAACAAAAACATAATAGTAAGTAATGCGGCTACAAACATTGAATAATAAGTGCCGAATTATCGACAAAATCTTAACATTTACAAAGCAGTAAATCAGAATCGAAATAAAGTAAGCAGTTTGGGGAGAAAATGGAGACATTTCAAAATAAGTATATCGGCGATAACGACAGGATCATAGTATTAATGTAAGCAGTAGAGTAAAAACAACGGTTTCAAAAGATAAATGTCAAATGTACTTCGAAAACCTAAAATATATAATAATGTTGCGGCGAAAACGACAATAGAAAACAAAAGAAAACAACAAGAGAAAACGATAATAGAAAAATTAAAAGAAAAGCATTTCAGCGATACCGACAGAACAATGAACGACATAATTAATCACTCAAGTAAGAAGTGCAGCGAAAACGATAGAAGTAGTGGAAAAGGGCTTTATCTGAATAAATGAAAACATTAAACTTAAACAGCTTAATACATATATTCAAATAAGTTGTGTCAATGCTGAATCCCTTGATAATCTTGTTTTATCAGCTCATCTGAGCAGAACGTGCTCAAAGGGAGTCGTTATGATCACTCAGTGCCCATCGTCCGTCTTCAACATTTTCTTTAAACATACTCTACTTCTAAACCGCCGAGCAAATTTTGATCAAACTTTAGTAGTAAAGCTCCTCTAGTGACAAATTTCAAAAATGGTGTGAAATTTGTTTTCGCAAAAATGTGGGCGTGACAGGGCCAGGCTTATCAGAAGTAGAGAAATAATAGATTAATTCTTTAAAAGTCCCCTCTGATAGAATACAGGGCAAATTTGGAGCACACTTTGCAAGAATGATCCTTAGGTGACCCTTTTCAAAGTCTATTCGCGATATTTGGGGAGTAAAAAAACAGATTGGAGACAGGGCGGACTTTTCAGACATATAGAAATAATAAGATAGTTCTTTAGAAATATCCTCTTCCTGAACCAACTTTTGACCTTATTAGGCAGGAATATTCCTTGGATGACCCTTTACCAACTTTTGGGCGCGTAGCAGGGCGAGGCTTATCAGACTAAGTGAAATCATTAAATGTCTTCTTCAATTTTTTTCTCCTCCTAAACCACTAGGCTAATTTTGACCAAAGATAACAAGCATTTTCCTTCGGTTCTCATTTTCCAAACTTGTTCTTACAAGTGGTAGAATTGGACTTATATGACAATATGCAATCATGAAATAATTCTTCTACTCCGAAAAAACTGGGCTAAATTTTACTTAACTTTAATTTTACTCCACACAGAAATTGTCTTTAGTGACTCTTCTCAAAACATAATATGAAGTCTTGATTTATGTACAAATATGGGAGTGGCAGGCTTAAAGAAATTATAAAATCTCGCTCAGGTGAGCGTTGCATGGCTATCTTCCCTCTAGTTTGAAATATTAAGCGGCATTACGAGCTTTATCTTATTTCATGATTCTTTATGATCATGTTCATTTAATTTTACCCGTTCCTTTTATTATATTTTTTTGCCTTTTTGATGGACTCCTTTTAGTTCAGACCAGGTCATTTGATAGAAACTGAAATTAGGTGTTGACTCTTTTTAGTTCAGACCTGGTCATTTGATAGAAACTGGCGCCAGACGTTTGGATCGCATCTTTATTAAAAGGCAAATAATCTTTTATTTTATTCATTTCTCAATAATGGTAATCAAAGTGAAAAAAACCCTTCTTTTCAAATGGTGATATTTTGAAGGGTCGGACAGGCCGACTACATTAGCTAAATCATGATGTAATTTCTGCAGATTGGAGACACGGAGAAGTGGTAAAATATATTCAAACGACGCAGTTTTATGGACGGATGTAGACAAACCAGCCAGACATATAACACCGGAAAGAACAACGGAAGAAGTGCAACGAATGATGAAGCAGATTCTGAAAGGGTAACATAGGCGGGCCAAATTGTAGCTCTGGCGCCAAGGAATCTCCATTCAATAAAAAAATTTGATATATAGACAAAGAAAAAAGAAAGAATCAAAATTTGAAGGAAGAAAAAAAGAATAACTGAGATTGAACAGGATTCTTAATTCAATAATAAAATTTGATATATACAAAGACTTTGACGCAATGAAGGGATGAATTAATAGCGATGAAAACAGTTAAGAAGATTATGTGGTATGAAAAGGAAACGAACTTTTTCCTCTTTTCCCACAATGTTTCTACAAAATCTAAATGTTAATAATGATCGTATAGAAAGCGGCCGGACCCTAGACAACAAACAAACAAACAAACAAACAAAGAAAACCAACAGTACGACTGCTGTTAGATAGACGGTTTCGAAAACTGTTAAATGGATGAAACATGAAATCGTTGTGTAACGAAGAGAAGAGTTCTAAAATAAATTTCAGTATAAAGGCATGATGTACATCTTTTACTGCATTTTAATAGGAAGCTATTAGTTGTGAAAATGTCCTTTAAAGCACGATTTCCCTTTATCTTATTCCGTAACAATCCTGTGTTTTCGCCTCTCAGAAATGAAATCAAAGTATTGAAAGTACTGTAAGCTAGCAAAGCATTGTTTTATTCAGTATTCTTCTTTGTCAAACGTTATCATGATAAAGAAACGAGGTTAAAGTAACCAAAGAGTGAACCCAATCCCACACAACTCCTTCCTTTTTACTCTCTTTTAGAAAATAGTTGTGGAAAACATTGTGGAAAATGAAGAAATTGCTTTTTGCAAGTAATTGTAATGTCTGTATTATCCACAATGACAAAGAATTTCAAAACTCCGAGAAAAGGGTATGGAAAGTAACATGTAAACATCTTTGCTTGATAACGATGGGCGGACAAGAAAATACTACAGGCCGACCGACCGGAGGACCGTCCAAAAACAAGTGACTGCTTAAAAGCTGAATTTTATATACCCCCCCCCCAACAGAGTTTAGAAGAGTATCATAAGAATCCTACCCGCTTAAGAGAACCACTCTATAGGTATCTCCTAGGCAGAATACTGAAACATGAAATGGTTTATATCCATTTATATTTGTATATTTGTAACTATTGTTAAAGGTCAAATTCAAAGAAATTTTTATATTGTCTTTTCATTCATTATTTTTCAAGTATATGGTGTTAATTTAACACACAAACAATATTTTCGCGATTGCAGACCGTGCACATGTACAAAAACCAATTCGAAATGTCAAGATTTAATACTGCCCCCAAACAGCGCATCGCTTACTTCCCCTGTACATTCCCCAAACCGCTTATCTCCCCTGCATTTGTGACGTCATAGTAGAAGCTATATGTTTTACATGTCCAATGGTTGCTGTACTAAATACATGCGATAATACGTAAAAAATCGATTTTAAAGGAGAATAATGACGATCTGTGCCGCTTACGGTTGTAAAGTTGAATCGGGGACTCAGAGGATCAGCATTTTTACGTCTCCGATTGATTTTAAAAGAAAAAAGTTGTGAATTCATAGCGGACAGCAGTGACAAATTTTGAGCCACCGAGTCATGCAAAGCTTTGTGTGAGACACTTTAATTTCAAGTTTTTGATCGGCCCGGAACTAGCAAATGACGTTGTTTTTAAGAACTTTCGACTCCGATTGAAACCTGACGCCGTGCCAACAATCTTGATCTCGGAGAACCGACGGGAAGAAGAACCGACATGCCGACCATCAGCTAGGGCAATTTCGAGGAAGAAGCTGCAACAGCGGTTAGATCAATTTGGTGAACAAATTGATATCTCGGCCATATATTGTGGGGGTTGGGGTTATATAAAACAATGAACGAATCACATTATGGACCGATTTTTCGTGAGACAGCAGAACTGAAAGGGTTCCCATTTTGTTCATCTCGGATATTGTCCTTCCAATATATTGACCAAACGAGACTTTAAATAGAGGAGTATTCCGACCTATCAAATAATTCATTCAGCCCTCACCTGAGCTTATCAACTCCGACATTGGTTGCCATTTTTGTTTACCTTTATTTTTTATTATTTTTGATTTGGCGGCTTAAACATTGTAACTACAGCCTTTTCAAGCTGTAGTTACCACGTTTAGGTCATCAACCAACCATTTTACCTTTTTGTTACATGCTACTTGGCATAAATTTTGCAAAAGAACACTGTTAAAAATCAAAGCGGAACTTCCTGTTGGAGTTCATGAGCGGAGACTATGAAGTAAAGGGCGGGCCAGCCATTGGTCAATTTTGACATATTCACGAAAACTGTGTGGCAAAATGAGAAATTAATAATGATAAGTCATTTCCCCTTATTCTCACCATTTTCTCCTCTAGTCATACTCTCATTTTTCATTGATCCCATTCCAAAATGACATAATTTTAGACTAGTCCAAATTGAGAGGTGCTTTGAATTTAATTGCTGTTATCAACTACTTAGACCTGTGTTTATTATTGATATGAACGTATTTCCCTCATAAACATACTGTAACAGTGTTTATCCAGAATTCCAACAAATTTTCAAAATGTTCCTTTTACATGGTTGTTAGAAGGTATTTCCTTTTTTTATTACCAAAAAATCCATTTAGACACATTAAGGGGTCGACACTAACAGTGTTCCGGGATCCCTTAAAATTGGAAGGGACCCCAGCAATTCCAGGCTAGAGATTCCATTAGGATCCTTCAATATTTCTCCAGTACAATAGATCTTAAGGTATCAACTAATGCTCCTGATTTTTCGTTTGCTTGCCTTTGTAAAAAACATTGTGGATAATGAAGAAATTGCTTGTACCAAGCGATTTCTTCATTTTCCACAATCTTTTTTGAATTTTTTTTTAAAGTTGGGCTTAAACGGACAGGATTGCGTATGAATGAGTTATTACTGGGCAAAAAATTTTAAGATCAAATTAAAAAAAGTGTGTTTTTTTTTATTGAAAGAGGTTGCAGATGACAACTTAATTTGTGCCAAAATTGAATAATTATCGTAAATAGGCTTCAAAAATTTGAGAAAATTTGCTATTGCTAGTCACAAGCAATTTCTCCTTTTCCCCCAATATTTGTCACAACTTTCTCCTACTGTGAGTAAAAATAGAGGATTTAGTTGTAATGAGTTAAAAGGAGGTACAGATAATTGAACAGAAAATAGTAGCTATCATTAAGTTCAATTTTTTTCAAAGATCACAATAGTCACTAGCGGAAAGACAAGCTACTGATTGCTTGGTAAAGGGTAAACTTAGGCCATGGTCATGTCTTAATTAGTGTTTTAAATAATACAGGAAATGATTACATAATATATGCATATCCCATCCTTTCATGTTAGACAAACTAGTGATGTATATGGCACCCTTGATTTTCACCCGTGATCTATGTTTATTCCAAGGACTGTATAACTCCTTGTTAAAGTCCTTATTATTCTATTGCAACTTACTATGACTTAGGAAATAAGCTAAGATGATACTGGAAAAGGTCATAATTTATGTCATGTTTGAATTAATCTTATTTTTTTTATAACATGACAGAAAACATTTCCTTGGCAGATAACATTGTGGGAAATGAAGAAATTGGTTGCAACAAGAAATTTCCAAATTTTCAACAATTTTAATCAAAGCCATTTCTTGAGGTGTATCATAAAATGGTTTATAATGGATTTAAAGAATTGAAAGGTTGACAACCAGAATTTCTCAATAGTCCACAGAGGGAATCATGTCTCTGATAGCAGTCACCACATGTGAAGGAATCACTTTCCTCGCTCCTTTTGCAATCGTCTAGAGGCCAGGTGTCTGTGAAGCCTATAATAAAAAAATGTAAAGAGATCTTAGCTTTTAAACCAAATTTTTTTGGTGATATTTAACTTAATGATAGACAACAGAGTTGGGAATGGTACAAATTCAAAAAGTAATAGATGACAATATAAAGTTGATGATCTTTACAGGCTTTGTCTTACATACGACAGAATCAAGTAACAAGCATTTTCTTCTTTTTCTACAGTGTTTCCAAGATGGTTGGTTGGTGATCTAAATTGTAACTACAGACTGAATTAGCTGCAGTTACAATGTCAAGGTCCACAAACCAAGAAAAATGCCTAAAAGATGTCCAAAATTGCAGTCCAAAGTTCACTTTTGGTCTTAATGAATGAATTGATCGTAAAAAAAATTGTTTGACAGCTGACAATTGGTAAATCACTGAATTTTAAGAGTTTTAGTGTTGAATGGGGTAGTAAACTTTGTATAAGGACAAATTGCATGTTACAAGCAATTACTCCTTTTCCCACTATTTTTTTGCAAACTACATTGCTTCAGTATGTCAGAACATTGGATTGTGTGGTAATGGGGTAAGTTTCCTAGCCTTAACCCTTTTCTGTTCAATCCCTGATTTTACATCCCTGTAAATTTATGTATAAGAAACATTGTAGAAAAAGAAGAAATTGCTTATATCAAGCAATTTCTTCTTTTTCCACAATATTTCAAATCCCACTGAATGCTTACTTTAAACTAGAATCCAGTTTGAATTTTCGTCTGCAAGTCCTTTGAAATTGGACGGGTCTAAATTTTTAGAAAACAGGAAAGGGTTATAAACAATGTAGGTCATTTATGAAAAATAATTTAGCACTATAACAAAACAATATTTCACTTACTCGTGAATTCTTTGGTTTTCCTCAAGTGGGCCTGTCTGTAACGAATGGTCATAGTAGGTAACTCCCAATACATGAATGTTCAGACAATTCACCCGGAATGCAATGTGAATTGTTATGCCGGGTCAATCCTTCTCATCTATACTGTTTGTTGTCTTGCAGCACTTGGATTCTGTCACAGTTGGCATATTCACACAAATCTTGCACTGGCAAGAAATTGAATTATTTATTATAATTTTCATATTTGAGAATGATTTACTGTCCATATTTACAGAGAGTAAACAAACGTTACTGTAACTTTTCTGATAGGGGCACAATTGTAAACCATATACCAAGGACTGTTTTCAAACATTGGACAATGTAGTACCGATTCAAGCAACCAAAACCATTTGAGCCAGTGTTAGACATTTGCATATAATCCTGTCCGATCAGACTTCACTTTGCACCTAGTAGATAGCTACAGACTGAAAGTTTCTTATGACAGCCAGATAATCATCTAATGTACTATTTGGACAATAAGACTGGGAATGTCATGCACATAATTTCTTATTCTCGTCTTAAATTTACAAACGAGATGTTTGATCGTAAATTTTTGGTAGAAGAAAATTCAGAGGAGTTTTTGTTACAGTGTTAATAGTCCAGGGATTATTCAAAAGGGGTCTCACTCGCAAACGTCACTTCATTGGGATCTTCATTTAAATTCGTTGTTCAAGTCAGATTCAAACGTTCAAAAAGGGAGTAAATTAAATTTGTTACGATTCTAATGTTTATAAAGGGCAATATTCGCCGCAAATATTGATCACTCACCATGTTCACACCTCAGGAACATTATCGTCAAAATCGGGGCAAAAAGAAGACGAAGAATATAATCATCACTATCCCTCGATTCCGTAGCAATTGCCCTTCAAACTGGTTCGTACACATATGGCCTTAAAGTACCAGAAACATCCATTTCTTCTTCGGGAATATTGCTCAAATCGCTGTCATACTCTACGTCCATTTTTAATAAACTTCTACTATGACGTCACAATTCAGGGGAGTTAAGCATATGTATCCAATAGGTAAGGGACATAAGCGATGCCGTAAAAATGAAAAGGTAAAAATAAAAACTCCAATAAAGTGTTTTTGAAACAATCTCAAGAAAAATCAATGAGTATCAATGCACATGTTTATTAATGGAATTTTGAAAATTTGAATTATGTTACCCCTATGGATTTGCCCTTTAACTTTCATTACAGAATATAAAATGTTCCCGTGGCATTTCAGATGTTCTGTAATTTCTAATGTCGTTGTTAATGAAAGTAGCCGTGAAAGTAGGAATAGATTTAATTTTACTTTGGATGATAAGCACCCTTGAAAAAGTAAGAAAAAATACAAGAAACTGAGCCAATCTGTAAAATTTGAACCATATACATCCAGAACCTGATGAGAAGAGAGAGGAAAAGAATTATCACCAAAGGGCCATAACTCAATGAGAGGTAAAAGGATTTTCATGGATGAGTAGGGCCATTAGTTTTTGAGGAAAGGGTTAAGATAATAAACCAACAGACAGATGTAGTGACTGAATTGACTGCACATATTGACCCATTCCCACACAATGAAATTTTAGACCAATCCAAATTCAAAGAAATTGCAGACGACAATTTAAAGTTGATGCAATCCTAAAAATCTATGTATTTTAGAGTAGAAAACATTGTGGATAATGTAGAAATTGCTTGTAACAAGCAATTTCTGCATTATCCACAATGTTTTCCAAAGCTTTCATATTGAGGGGCGTTTAAAAGCGTCATTGTGTGGGAATGGCTTAAACTGTCAGCTCGATTAGCTCAATTGGTAGAGCACTTGACTTCAAACCTCAAGATCACGGGTTCGAGCCCAGGGCTGACCGTATCAACTAACAAACTAATTGTCTTTCGGATGAGACGTTAAACCGAGGCCCCGTTTGACGATGCTATCCATCGAGCACGTTAAAAAACCAGGCGGGGCTCGCAGCAGTTTCGTCCTGTATCCTTGCACTATCCCCCGTAACAACTAACCGTCTTCTGGGGGCGTCGCTCATATGGGCATGTGCTACGGTAGCGACGATAAACAAACGGAAATACACAATGGCTTAAATGATGATTTGGTTTTATTAAAATAACTCTGACCTTCAAAAATTATCTCTGTATTCATGCTTATCAGTACGTGTTATCCATAGTAACTCTAGTTAGACCCATTTATGAAATGGTTTTGAAAAGGTTTTATAAAATCCAAGATTTTTGAAATGAAATATCCATGGTAATTTTTTACGTATGATATGATATAGTGAACATGTTCGTACATATTTCGTTAAAAACAACAACAAGTAAATCGTGAGTTTCACAAATATTGACGAAATTATTTCTTTCCATCACATTGCAATATTTATGATGACACTTGATATGCCCAGACTATGTATTTGGTAACTAATGCTTAATAAAAAAAAATTAACAACAACACAAACTAGAACTTGTCACAGTATGTTACTTAAGACCCCCACAAGTGCTTTCAGTGTAACGAGAGCTTTAACAATACAAGGACATAGCTACTGACTTTGCTTTTCTAGAAAGTAGGAGTTCGCGACACAAAATTGGTAGTATAATTTGCTGTATATGTCTAAAAAGCATAAATAATGTCTAAGTTCAAGTGAAGATAATTCTTGAACCAGGGGGAATTAGGACTTCAAAATTTTGTCTTGCTCAACTTCAACATGTGGTTAATCTTTGTGTACTGTTTCAATGGTATTGAAGTAAAACTGAAGGAGGAGTTCGGAACACAAAATTGGTAGTATTTCGTACACAGACAGACGGACACGCGGACAGACAGGCTGATTACAATATATCCCCGAAAACATTTGTTTTGCGGAGGTATAAAAAGTCATTGAACTAAAATTTCCACGACATTATTTCGAAGATCTGCCTATTCCGGTCTCAAATTTCTTGTCCTTGAAAATTCCGAAATATGATAACCTTTCTTATGGAGGGTCTTGTATCCACCTGCATGCATAGGAATCTAAAGTCTAGAAATCTTTTTACAGGCTTATGAAAGGTATTTCGTTTAACCCTTTCCTATTTTGCAAATTTAAGACCTGTCCAAATTCAAAGGTTTTGCAGACGAAAATTTAAAGCAGATTTGATTTGAAAAATAACCATTCAGTAGTGTAGAAAATATCGTGAAAAAAGAAGAAATTGCTTATTTCAAGCAATTTTTTCTTTTTTTTTTTCACAATGTTTTCTAAGTTATAAAACCACGGGGACGTAAAAACCAGGAATTGAACAGGAAATGGTTAAATGAATCAGAATGGTTGGTTGTATAGGGTTTTACGTTCCAGTCAACAACTGAAGTCATATGGATACGGGACAACGATTTTAAGATTCATTTGAACGATTAGAGGGTCAGGGTATCACACCAGGGTCCCAGACAATGGAGTCTGGCGGGTAAATTGAATAGCGAGCTGAGAAAAAAAATTAAGTGTGCAGTTTTTTTTTGTTGAATTTTCGATGTTAACCGCACAGTCAGGCTTGAGCTAACTTTACATTGAATTGGATATTTTCAAGCGATTTGCTATTTTTTCGACCTATTCTTTTGACAAACTTCATTTATTGAACTAACCTTTTTAAATTGTATTTTACAGCAGTAAACAATAACAAGCTACTAGAATGCCGTTTTGTTTGTGAAAGTTTATTAAGTATTCTCCTGAAATCGATTTAATTCAATGAAAATCTACTGCATTGCCATCGCTTGGCCAGAAAAGAAAGGCATAAAATGAACTGGGACGTGTGTTTTTTGTAATCGGTGATGCCATGGAAATTTTGATCGACCATTTGACTAGGTTCGTTATGACGACATTCTTTGCTTCCTTGCTAAAATGATCCACACAGTGCTCTATGGCGTACTGAATGGGTCAAAAGTCCACTTTAGGTGTTACACGCTAAAATAAACGCGTGCGCTCGTAAATACTACACGTGCACTCACAAAATTTAGGCGTTATTTCCTGAGCGTTAATAGGTATAAAATGTGCTTGTAAGCCTAAATTACAAGTGCACGCACAATATGGAGGTGTTCACTTTTAAAGCATGCATCTCATATTTTGAAAGTGCATGCGTTAAAGAACGCGTGCACTTTCAAAATATAAGCGCGCGCTCTTAAATCAAACTGGGTTTACCAGTGTTATTTACACGTGCTCTATGCTAAGACGACTTCGTCGCCGTCATAGCGCAGTTGGTAGCGCGTCGGACTGTCAATCTAGAGGTCCCGGGTTCGATCCCCGACGGCGGCACTCATCCTTTCCGACTATTTGTCTCTCACCAATGGGTTGATAATCGTAGACCTATGTGGGATAGCAGCTGGAGGCTAGGAAAAGGATGTAATGGTAGTACTGGTGTGAGAAATACCAGGATTCCATTGTTAGGTGCTCCAGCCGCCGCGATATAACTGAAAGATTGTTGAAAGCGGCGTAAAACCCCATTCAAACAAACAAACAAACTAAGACGACTTCAACGGGACTTTTGATCCAAACGGTACACCATAGTGTTCATCGTTCGGATTGATTGATTGAATGAATGGGGTTTAACGCCGCTTTTAACAGTATTTCAGTCATATCGCGGCGGCTAGAGCACCTAACAATGGATTCCTGGTATTTCTAACACTAGTACTACCACTACATCTTTTCCTAGCCTCCAGCTGCTATCCCACTCACGTTTACAATTATCCACCCATTGGTGAGAGACAAATGTCGGAAAAGAATATGTGCCGCCGCCGGGAATCGAACCCATGACATCCCATAATTGAAGATTAGGAGTTGACCAAAAAGTCGTCTGTACAACTTGCAGACAAGCCATATATGTATGCCAAACAAAATTTCCTTCATACCAAGTATGAACATTTAAACTGCATTAACTCTGAAGGATTAGGAAGACATCGGGTTACAGATGAAGTCACATATACACAGCCAGAGATACAAGCATGCAACGCAAAACATCATTATATCGTAGCATAGTAACAGAGACGTTTTTTGTTGGCGAATTTCGGAAACAACAAAATAACGTTTACGTTCAGTTGATTTTAATGTAATCCAATGAATCCATTGATAATCATTTATCCAACAATAACTCCAGCACTGTCATCAAAACTTAACAGAAAACCACTGAAGGAACTGTATTCATACCCATAAACACCTTCGTTGACATGTCCGTTCTTCACGGCGACCTCGTCACCGGCTTTCAACAAGAATACGGCTGTTCTACTGGATGAAGACAGATAGGAGTTTACTCCGTGTATGAACAAGTTGCCTTGAGATTGACCGTTGACGCTGAAATAGTACCGTGAGTCATGGCTGTTTACGTCCATGATTGTTGTCGAAAATACGTAAGTTCCCGGCTGTGGGGCGATGAATACACCTAAATTCGGATGGTACGCATTACCGACGTTTGTGTACACTTTGTCAAATGGTATGTCCTGGTTAGCCCCAAGCTGCTGAAGATGATGGTTGTAGATGGAAGCATAAAAGGCACAAGCCTTCACTTGTTGTCGACGTTCTCTGGATTTTCCTAGAATATCGAAAATATTCGTAAATTAATAAAAAGCAATTAAAATCGTATAAAAAGTATTCTAATGAGGTAATTAGGAATTGTCAGTTAAAGCCTATCTTGTATGTTGTTTAAGAACTTCGATATGATATCAATAGCGTTTGTAACTGTTTAAGACTTGCTGAAAATAACATCTTCTCTTTCGTATTGGTTCAGATATAAGAAACAGATATAGATGTAAATAACAAAATAACGACTAGAAGACAGGGACTTTTTATAATTGAATTAACGAAAAAAAAAAAAAAAAAAAAAAAAAGAAAAAGTGGAGAAGAAGATTATCTAATAATAAAATTTAGATGTAATATTTATTAATACCTATATGTCTAACTTTGCTATAGTTTTCTACATTTCCGTTTCCTCCAGTAATATTTCCATCTTGGTGGTATCCATTTGGATTTTGAAAATCGAATTTGACCTTTAGTGCGGTAATGTCTTTCAAGGCCCCTTCTAGAGATGCAATCCTTCTGTTTTGGCGCTTTATTGTACTTTGCATAGTAACCATGTTTTGTTCATATTTCTCTTCACGGGCTTCAAGATATTCGAGCCTTTGAAGAATTTTCGCCAGTAATTCACCATCGTCTACCTTGAGCTGGCCGCCATCTTGAACTCGATTCTCAAATTGCCGGCTTAAAGAACCTCCAACCTCGCTGCTTTTTATGACCATCGCACATATCATAAAAATGCAAAAATGTTTTATAGCAAACGTAACCATTGTCGGTATATGTTTGATTAAAAGTACATTAATAAAATCAGAATAAAACCGAAACTTTAAAATATGTTGTTAATTTTATGGCCCCCATGAAGCGATAAGAAATTAAGGTTAACTTTGAGGCTATTATCTCACATAGGAAAGATAAAATTGTTGTCCCTGGCTTGACCGGCTTGGTACCCCTGACCTAAAAAAGAGACGACGAGGCATTCTGAAACTGGTATTTGGCAATCAAACCCTACGTTGTTTATACTCAATTCAAACGTCTCGGTATGGCGGTTTGTATGGAAAACCTTAAGTTAGGGGCTAGAGCAAGACAGTTTCAATTTATTTTGAAAATAAAAGATGAAAAGTCTGCAATTGATGGGGTCATCTCTTTCAATGGCTTTGAATATTGGATTGACTGATTGATTAAATGTGGCTAACGCAGCATTTAACAGTATTTCAGGCATACCGCAGCGGCTGGATCACCTAACCATGGATTTCTGGTATTTCTTTACGCCATTATTACGACTACATCCTTTCCGGGCACTCCAGCTACTCATCCACCCATTAGTGAGAGACAAATGTTGGAATCACACGGAATAATTTGAGGTCATCTGTATGCATTCCAGGTGCATACGGAAAGCATATATGATTGTGATCGCCATAACAAATACTTCACAGGTGTTGATATGGTCTATGATGCTTTTACTGTTTTTGTAAATCGAGTAGGATTTTGACGGGTTGCCCAGGGTAAAATATTGGGATGAGATTGGACCACATTTATTTTAAAAGTGCCGACTGTAACTATTTTCGTCAAATTTTATTTTAACCCTTTCCTGTTTTTCAAAATTTTAGACCCGTCCAAATGGAAAGAGGTTGCAGACGACAATGAAAAGTGGATGAAATTTAAAATGAAACCGTCCTATGTGGTAGAAAAAATTGTGGGAAAAGAAGAAATTTCTTCTTTTTCCACAATGTTTTCTCAAGTATAAAATCACAAAGACGTAAAATCCCGTGTTTGAACAGGAAAGGGTTAAATTTTCTCTCACTTGACAGTCTTGATTTATTATATATGTGTACCCAAAAACTGGTTGGAGTTTCGATGTCAGTAAACAAAATTTTAAAAGATATGGTTGACGGTTTAGACAAGCTATTTCAATCCAAATAGACTATTCAAGGGGATTCAGCGTCGTGTCTTTTACTTATATTATAAACCGTCTGCAGTGTATACAGTTATTACCATCACTCGATTTTTTCTGCCTCTCACCCCCTTTTTTTAAAGTTATACTCAGAAATATTTAATTCAGTTGTCCACACGCAATAAGACAACTAGAAAACGACCAAGTGGTAAGAGTCGCCTCGGGGGTCCTTCGAAACAGTCAAGACAGGAGGTTCTACCAGCACCTCAGTCATTCATCCCAGAACAGGCATCCACACACGCTGCCAACCAACCTCCATCCAAGATGATGCATGCAGCTGAAATGGGTACCCAGACTTCCGGCATGGCTCTTGCAGATTACCAGACACTTCCCTGTGCCTCTGGTGAATTGGCCCCATGTGACGCAGGTTCTGTAGGCAACATTGATGTGACTGGTTTGGCTCGTTCCTTGGACCCTCCCGGTACGAGTTTTATCTTTTCATTAAGTAACAGTCTAGGGGCACATATATCTATTGCTATTAAGGAAAAGATAATGAATAACGAATTCATAGAATTCGGCAGTCTTATGCCTTCGCCCAAAAAAGCTGACGAAGAAACTAAAGTAGATCTTAGTAGCGGGCAAATGATTTTTAAGAAGCATTCACTTGTCCAAAAGCTCAGTAATGTTGAGCAGTGGACTGATGCATGCATGATTTTCATTAGTATTTACTGTGTACGCTACCCGGACCAATTGCAGAGCATCTTAAAATACATGAGTCTGATTCGCTTAGGTGCTTACAGGTATGGAGGTGCAGGTTGGCGCTGTTACGACGAAAACTTTAGACTGAAAAAATCTATTGATAAGAATTTATCTTGGGGTATTATTGACCATGAGCTCTGGCTTTTGTACATGGTTAGCTCTGGGCCTCAAGGGTCAGGCCTGCCTAGTAGTCAAGTCAGTAAGCCTGGTAAATGCTATGATTATAATAATGGCTGGTGCATTCGATCAGCTTGTGTTTACAAGCATGTTTGTTTAAGATGCTCAGAGGCTCACCCTTTAATTGCATGCAGTAGCACTTCTATGAGGCCGTCTTCTTTTAGGAATTTTGCACCAAATGGATTGGGCTTCCCAAATCCATCTTCCAGTTTTGGTAGACCAGCACAGCCAGGTGCAAGGAATTTTGGAAGCAGAATCCCACGAGTTGCTCAGGGTGGCAGATATAGAGGCAATTACTACGGGCCTAGGCAGAACACCTATTAATGTGGAGCACCTTGTCGAATTGCTTCAAACTTATCCTGTTGTTGATGTTGCAAAACAGCTCATGAGTGGTTTTAGTGAGGGATTTTCACTGCAATATACTGGTCCAAGGGTTCGTAGGGAATGACGCAATTTAATCTCTGTAAGGGATAATGAACTTGAAGCCCTGTCGCTACTTCTTAAGGAAGTTTCTCTTGGTCGACTGGCTGGCCCCTTTAAAAAAACCCCATTCTTGAATTTTCAAGTTTCTCCAATTGGTTTAGTGTTAAAAAAAGATAAATCTTTCAGACTAATTCAACACCTCTCGTACCCACTAGGTTCTAGTATAATTGACTTTATTGATCATTCAGTATGTTCAGTCCAGTATTCCACTTTTGATGAAGCAATTTCCATGATCTGTTCTCTTGGTAAGGGTGCATTGTTGGGTAAGATGGATATTAAATCAGCCTTCAGATTATTGCCTGTCAGCCCCAAGGATTTTGAATTATTAGGCATAAAGTTGCAAAATTTCTATTTTTTCGATAAATCAATGCCCCTTGGCTGCGCAATTTCTTGCTCCACATTTGAAAAATTTTCCACCTTTTTGCAGTGGGCACTACTCCAGAGAGTTAATTCTAAACAAATCATGCACTATCTAGATGACTTCCTCTTTGGTGGTCCTAAAGATTCTAATGAATGCCACTGTGTCATGAAGGTATTTCAACAGTTGTGCTTTGAGCTTGGAGTACCTTTGGCTGATGACAAAACTGAGGGTCCTACTGAAGTTCTTATTTTCTTGGGCCTAGTTTTGGACACTATCAGGATGGAAATAAGAATTCCTAATGAAAAAATATCTTGCTTAAAGGAGTTGATAATTCAGGCACTTAGTCGAAAAAAGGTTACCCTCAGTTTTCTCCAATCATTAACTGGATCATTGAATTTTTGTGCTAGAGCAATTCCAATCCTCAGGACATTTTGTAGTAGATTTTATGCCGCAATGTCTAAAGTGTCCAAGCCTTATCACCATATCCGTTTGACATGTCCTCTAAAGGAAGATTTAAGTACAATACTATGCTTTTTAGGAAACTTTAATGGTATTTGTATCTTCCCCGAATCTGTTTGGGTTCAGGACACTGAACTGGAACTTTATACAGATGCGTCAGGTAATGTCTCCTTAGGATGTGCAGCTTATTTTCACCCCCAATGGATTTACTTTCAGTGGCCAAGGTCTTGGGCACACAAACGCATTATGAAAGAATTGACCTTTCTCGAACTTGTACCAATTGTTTTAGCTTTTCATGCTTGGGGTAATCATCTAAGAGGTAAAAGGTTGATCCTCCATGCTGACAACTTAGCCCTGGTACCAATTTTGAACGGAAAATCTTCCCGCTCTTGGTCTGTTATGCAGTTGATAAGGCCCCTAATGTTGCAATGTATGTCGCTCAATATTACATACAAAGTGCTCCATGTTGGTAGTAAAATTAATCAGATAGCTGACGCGCTGTCAAGGAAACAATGGTTACGCTTTCAGCATCTCGCTCCTCAAGCAGAAAGTCACCCAACAACAATTCCAAGATCTTTCCTACAGTTGATATTCAGCTTAGAGCCAACGATTTAATCAATGCGTCATTGGCAGTTAATACAAAGGAGGCTTACACCAAGGGCATAAAAGCATTTGAAGCTTTCAGACAGAATTATGAACTGGAAAAGACATGGCCGCCACAGGTTCACCACCTGACTAAATTTGTCTCACACCTGTCTCTAATGGGCTGTTCGACTGGCACGGTTAAATCCTATCTTTCAGGCATAGGTTTTAAATGTAAAATTTCTTTTGAAACAGATGTAACACAAAGTTTTGTCATTAAAAAGATGTTAACAGGAATGGCAAGATCTGCGAAAAAGAAAGATTTTAGATTACCAATAACTGCTCCTCTTTTAGGTGGCATTATTAAGAAGCTCTCATCAGTATGTTTCGATCATTTTGAAACCGTTTTGTTTGAGGCACTTTTTTCATTGGCCTTTTTCGGATTATTTCGCGCTGGCGAACTTGTCGCGGACAATAAGACTTATGCTATACATGCCATTGATATAAGTGATATTACATTCAAGTTGTATGAATCCATCCTCGAGGTTAAAATCCGTCATTCCAAGACTGACCAGCTAGGTAAAGGTGCTACTTTGGCCCTGAAGTCAACAGGCTCTTTCTTATGTCCTGTTCGTTCAGTGAAAGCTTATTTAAAGATCAGGCCAAAGGTATCTGGTCAGCTCTTCGTTCATTTTGATGCCACTTTAGTTACTCGCTATCAATTCAATGCTGTTTTAAAAAGGGCCATTCAAGCTTACGGAGCTAATGCGTCTAATTATGCATCTCATTCATTTCGAATTGGGGCAGCTACGAACGCTGCCTGTCTTGGCATGTGTGAAGGGAAAATAAAAGAACCAGGACGATGGGAGTCTAATGCCTATAAATCATACATACGTATTCCAACTCGGGAGATGTTGTCTGGTGTTAACCTAATGTAGTCATATGTTAATTTATAATCTTTTCTTTTCAATTAATAAAATGGCAGGTGCTAAATACTTGCTTAAGTCTTTTACAGCCAAGAATTCCAGAGTATGGATCGTTGGTTCGTCAATAGTTAAACACGCCTTTACCCATGCAAAGCGTTAAGGGGCTGGAGTCAATCTTGATCTTGGACGACAGGGAGTGAGCATTTGGTGGCAGGGCAAATCTGGACTAAAGTGGTACCAAGTCTCTAAACACATTGATACTCTACTTTACTATGAGGAACCTCCCAAAATGTTAGTGTTGCATGCATCTGGTAATGACCTAGGTTGGACTAAAGCTGCTAAATTGCGTATTGAAATTCTTGATGGTTGAACTCAAACAGTTGATGCCAGACACCTTGATAGTATGGTCACAAGTTTTGCCGCGCCTGAACTGGAGGGGCGAAAGATCTCATAAAGCCCTTCAAAAGTGTAGAGTTCGCTTGAACAGTAGAATTGCAACTGAATTGCTTAGGCAGGGTGGTGCTTATATCAAGTACCCTGAATTGGTCGAATCTGAAACGGGGTTATTTTGTACAGATGGCGTTCATTTGTCTTTTATGGGCAACGAAATATTTTTGTACCGACTAGCGCAAGCAATTGAAACCTTTCTGACCTCAGATGCTCGGGTTTCCCCATGTAAAACAGAGATAGGACCATGGCAGCCTTTTTGAACTTATTGCAGATATTTCATAACCGTAAATATTTGATAGCTCGTTCGGCTTATATAAGGCAATTTTGACAGCCTTATTCATAACATTTTGTAAGCCTACAGTCTGTTACATTTTATATTTACCTAGTGGCATAAAAAAAAAAAATAAATAAAAATAAAAAAATAGTAGGCTTTTTATTTGTGCATTTGCTTTGAAAGTATTGGTATGATTTTTATTTGGTTTTTGGTGGTCAGACAAGTTACTTCAGATGGAAGTCCGTCGTCCACACCTCAGTTTGAGGACCTTATTTTCTTGTCTTTCAAATGGCCCACTTTTCCAGGACTTTCGACCATTTAATGGCGGTGCTACGCTTCGCGCCGCAGTGGCGGGTGTCCTGGATGGCGGAGTCCATTTGATTGACAATAATGAGGCTATGGGTGACCGGCTCCCGGGACTCATCCGCCTCTCAGGTGTTGATGTTCGATTTGTGAATTTCTAATGTTCAAAGCCATGGCCAGTTTGCGCCAAAATAAATAATAATAGTAATGTCAGATATTTGGCTCGAGTTGTTATATAGATCGCGTAATTACACTCAAGGTGTAGAATATCATAATTGTAAGGTTGCTTTGCCTTGTCGTTCGTTAGAACTGTATTCATTACCTTGCTGGCTTTTCACTGGCCATCTAAAATAATTACCATCACTCGATTTTTTCTGCCTCTCACCCCCTTTTTTAAAGTTATACTCAGAAATATTTAATTCAGTTGTATTCTCTATGTTTCATGTTTTCACACAAGACCGTTTAACACATTCCTAAAATATCAGGTAGGGGTAACCTAACGTAGGCGTATCTTCAAATTTCAAACAAAACCGGGATTTCTGACGTTGAATTTTTGCCCAGTACTATTAACTCATTACTAGATGGTAAAATTGCAGACTGGTCAAAATTCAAAAGAGCTGCAGACGACAATTTACAGTTGATGAAGTTTTAGATTTTTATCAAATTTCTGGTTAGAAAGCATAGTGAAAAATGAAGAAATTTCTTGTTCTTCATTTTGCACAATGTTTTGCCAATTGTTTTCTTGAGGGGTGTCAAAGAGCGTCATTATGTTTGAATTGGTTATCATATTCATCATATCTATTTTCGATAATCTAGCTTCTCTGTTACATTTGTATGTCAAACACTTGCATTTTGGATATCGCCTAAGGTATGTGTACGAATGAAGTTTTTTTTTTCATTTCGACATGAAAATAAAATTCACACTAAACTTCAGATCCATGCAGGGTAGGTAGGTTTTTAGTTTCACACCCCGATCAGTTATTAGCAACACTCTATACCAGGAGAATAATAACACTGAGGCGAAATCAAGAAAATACGAGGATCAAAGGAATTTGTTTGTTTTGTTTGAATGGGGTTTTACGCCGCTTTCAACAATCTTTCAGTTATATCGCGGCGGCTGGAGCACCTAACAATGGAAGCCTGGTATTTCTCACACCAGTATTCCATTATATCCTTTCCTAGCCCCAGCTGCTATCCCACATAGGTCTACGATTATCGATCCATTGTCGAGAGACAAGTAGACGGAAAGGATGAGTGCCGCCGTCGGGGATCGAACCCGGGACCTCTAGATTGACTGTCCGACGCGCTACCAACTGCGCCATGACACCGGCTGAGTTTATAAGCAAAGGATACTAGGTAAAAGTCGTCACCAGGTGTGCGTAGGTTTCACACACTTGCTGTTTAACCCGTTCCAACACAGTAACGGTTTTTGACGCACCCACATGAAAAACAATTAGAGAAACATTTTGGAAATTGAAGAAATTGCTTGTAACAAGCAATCTCTTCTTTTTCCAAAATGTTTACTTCCCGGAAAGTTTAAAAATCTAGAATTTCATAATCTTTAAATTGTTGTCTGCAACTCCTTTCAATTTAGAACGGTCTAAAATTTTGTCACCTGGTAATGGGTTAATGCACGGAGAGTAGACATGTAACTAACCGTCAGCTGCGCTATCTATGTCGGCGATAGAAAATTACCAATCAGTTGCGCTATGTCGGCGACAGAAAATTACCAATCAATTGCGTTATGACGGCGACAGAAAATTATCAATCAGTTGCGCTATGTCAACGACAGAAAATTACCAATCATTTGCGTTATGTCGGCGACAGAAAATTACCAATCAGTTGCGCTATGGCGGCGACAGAAAAATTACAAATCAGTTGCGCTATGTCGGCGACAGAAAATTACCAATCTGTTGTGCTACGTCGGCGACAGAAAGTTACGAATCAGTTGCGCTATGGCGGCGACAGAAAGTTACCAATCAGTTGCGCTATGTCGGCGACAGAAAAATTACAAATCAGTTGCGCTATGTCGGCGACAGAAAAATTACAAATCAGTTGCGCTATGGCGGCGACAGAAAGTTACCAATCAGTTGCGCTATGGCGGCGACAGAAAGTTACCAACCAGTTGCGCTATGTCGGCGATAGAAATTTACAAGTTCATATTTTAAGGTGGACCTATTTCCTTAACCATTTCCCCCCCTTTTTTTTAAATTTTAGACTAGTCCAAATTGAAAGGGTTTGCAGACAACAATGGAAATTGAATGCTATTAGAAATGTAATGATCCTATCTGGTAGAAAACATTGTAGGAAATGAGAATTGCTTTTTACAAGCAATTTCTTCTTTTTCCACAATGTTTTCTCAAGTATAAAATCACAGCAACGGGTTTGTACAGGAAATGATTAACAGACTAGAATAGAAACATACCTATTTAGCTAGCCGGGCTAGGCGAGGAGTCCACCATCAGTACTTCCAGTGCTTTGATTATTGAGAGCCAAGATCTGTCAATTATTTATAAAAAGGTACACCCCCCCCCAAAAAAAAAACAAAAACAAAAGACAAAAAAAACCCACAAAACAAACAAACAAACAAAACGTTTGAATAACCGCTGGCCTCGCCCACTGACTCCTTTGGCAACGCTCACTCCAACAGGAAGTCCCGCTGCGTTATAAACGGCGTTATTTTGCAAAAACTATAGCCAATAGCTTGTAACCTAACGATAGATTGATTTTGCGACTCAAACGTCGTTGAATAAGCTGTAACTACGACGTTTTATGTCGCCAAACCAACAAAAATGTTTCACACAAATGGCGGTAAATGGTGGGATACAGATCTCAATTTAGGGCTGAATGAATGATTTGATTGGTCGAATGTTCCTTGAATGAAAACTGCGATTGGTCAGCTATTGTCTGTTCCATTGTATTCGTCGTGTGTGTGTGTGTGCGTGTGTGTGTGTGTGTGTGTGTGTGTGTGAGAGAGAGAGAGAGAGAGAGAGAGAGAGAGAGAGAGAGAGAGAGAGAGAGAGAGAGAGAGAGAGAGAGAGAGAGAGAGAGAGAGAGAGAGAGAGAGAGAGAGAGAGAGAGAGAGAGAGAGAGAGAGAGAGAGAGAGAGAGAGAGAGAATATCGTCTGATTGTGGGTAATTGAACTTTTCTGAAATAATTGAATTTCAATAACAGGGACAGATAATAAGTATTTTATAAAAAACAAAAATATTCCTTGTTATGCTGAATTATAAATCCTCTACAGAATTACATTAAAATCAAAGAAAATTTAACCTAAAAAAAACTCTGGCTCAAAAGGGACAAGTGGTGTACTTGACCAGACTTCGTAAATGTGCAGGCTGATCTTTGTTTATATCTTTAGTCAAGACACAAAAATTGCGGTTCTGTTTAACAAGGAACCCGGAATACGCCTGGTTCGACAGAAAACGTAGAAAATATCAGACTGCGAATAAGTCCAGGCTTATATTAGTTTGCACCAACTTTTGTCCTATTAAAGTCAGAGTTATTAATTTCGGAAAGAAAAATCGACTAAAATCGGTGATTCTAATGCTTTTAGACCTTTGAATTTAATACAATTCCGAAAAAATATTATCAACAAGTTAACGATTTTTAAGCACAAGCCCTTGCTTTTATATTCCAGTGATTTTATAATCGGGAAAACATCGTGGGAAGAGACGAAATTGCTTGTAACAAGCAATTCATTCTTTTTCAACAATATTTTCTACCCTGTTAGTTGGTTACTTTTCGAATTGCACTCACTTTGATTGTTGTCTGCAACTTTTTTTCAATTGGACAAGACTAACATTTAAAAAGGAAAGGTTTAATTCAAATAACGGTAAAATACAATTCAACCAATAATTGCCGACTGTCCGCCGTACTGTCCATCTTGAAGTAGGAAACCTGCAAACGAGCTGTGACCTTGACCGTAGACACCTTCACCTTGGTAGCCATTCTTTACCGTCACCTTGTCTCCTTCATACAGATCAAGGACTGCCATGCGGGAAGCAGATGCTGCAAACGAAACTGATCCATGGATGTAAAGATCTCCCACATTGTAATCGTTTTTGGCCATAAAATAGTGCTCGTTGTGTCCGGATGTGCATTTTAATGTCATAGAAAAAACGTACAGGCCTCGAACAGGTGCACGAAATATACCGGTGTTGGGGTCGTAAGCATTGCCGGTGTTTGTGTAAATTCTGTCAAATCGTATGATTTGGTTTGCAGCAAGGTTGTTAAGATGGTGATCGACGTGGGCATAGAATGCAATATTTATGTACTCGCTTTGACGCCTTCTCTTCTGAAGACCTATATTTGATAAGAATATGAGTTAAATATCTCTTCAAAGCAGTCTCATTAAAATGAATCGAATTAAAGTTTAGGGGAGTAATAAAGATAAATACAGATTTGAGTTTTGGTAGGACAGGATTTGACTTAGCTTTCAACATCACCTTTACGTGTGCTTGCGCAGCTTCATGAAAAGGAAATTTAAAACATTTCTTGAAGGTGCTATTTTTTTCGGACAAATAACATCGAAATGAACTTTATCTGCTTAGAGGCGAATTCGTTTTACTGACTAAGTCGAGTGTGGGAAGTGCAGAAAACTCGGAAGTTTTTCCTAGGAAGAAATACTGTTTCGAATTTCAATATTAATTTATCCTGAAGAGCGGACGTTGTACACTTAATTTATATTGCTGTTTATGGAAATAAATAAAAAAAAAAAAAAAAAAAAAAAAAAGATTGGGATAGCGACAAACAAACAACAACCACTCCCATAAAACAACAACAACATAATGAAAAATAACCCCTTGTAATTATAACAATCTTAAAGATGGAACATTAGACATTTACAAATACGAACGGTATGCATCTATTAAAACGCTAATCAGTTTAACCCATTCCAACACAAGAAAATTTTAGACTGATCCAAATTGAAAGAAGCTGCAGATGACAATTTTAAGTTGATGGAATTTTATTTTTTTTTTTCGTCTTTTGGGATAGAAAACATTGTGGATAATGAAGAAATTCCTTGTTACAAGCAATTTCTTCATTGTCCACAATGTTTTCCAAAGCTTTTTTCTTGTGGGGCGTACAAAGGAGGGCTTGAGTTGGAATGCGTTAATTCATATAGCTTATCTGAGCACTCATTTGAACAAGAAAGCTATTTACAAATCAAAGGCTTGAACGGCCTCAAATACAACCAGGACTATTTTTTAACAATTAATATGATAATTTAAGCCATTATCTGATTTGTCTGAGAAGTTTACTCATTAGGAAAGCCGCCGTCATAGCGCAGTCGGTATTGTGTCAGACTCCTAATCCTTAATCAAAGGATGTCATGGGTTCGATTCCCGGCGGCGCCACATATCCTTTCCGACATTTGTTTCTCACCAATGGGTGGATAATCGTAAACCCAAGTGGGGTAGCAGCTGGAGGCTAGGAAAGGATGTAGTGGTAGTACTGGTGTGAGAAATACCAGGAATTCATTGTTAGGTGCCCCAGCCGCCGCGATATGACTGAAATACCGTTAAAAGTGTCGTTAAACTCCATTCAATCATTCAATTCCTTATTATAAAATCACATCTGAAGACTTCTATCTTTTCCTCCAAAATGTTTTAAATGCCACTGGATATTTTGACAATTTGCTTAAAACAATTTAGCTGTGAAATCTTTACATGCCTTTACGTCTAGAAATAGAATTATTGTTGATAAGTTCTAGAAACCATCAGCCTGTAGGTCAGCAGGAGCGTCAAATATACAACCTCGAAGGTAAAAGTTGAGTGTTCTAACCGGCATTTTAGCTAAAAGAACTTACTCGAATCGGGATCCAATTTTATGACCAAATATGAAAGAATAATTGTAAATGAATTATGTTACCAAGATTGAGTTGAACATTTTTAATAATTAATAGGGGTATTAGCAAGGGTGACTAAGGCAATTCCTGTGAAATATGTAAAATATAACAAGACATGACTATATCTTAATAGCTGAAGAAATACTTATAAAATTCTTGAATTTTGATTGACCTCATTATCCGGTTAATAGAGCTCATGATGTCAGCTTAGACCATTATCCAAAGAAACATAGGATAAATTGCATTACAAGTAAAAATCCTCCTACAAGTAAAAATGAAGTACCTGCATCGAGCGTTCTCAGTCATTTATTTTTTAAAGAAGCAACTTTGACTTAAGTTCCTACCATTATTGAAGAAATTGACGTTTAAAACTGCTTGATTGTAGCCAGTTGATGCTTGATTGTAGCCAGTTGACGACCCCTCGCCAGCATATATATTCTTTCTTTCTTCTGTCCACAAATACAACATTTCAATAATTTGACGTATTTTCCTGTGCCAACGATATGAAGCCACGGAAATCGTATTTTCCATCTACCAACCGTCTTTACGAAAATACGGGAACAAGACAAATCCCCACCATTTTCCTCGCCAATAACTAGCTTGATCAATTGCGTAATTGTCAGTTTCGGACAAAATACGAGAATGATAGTTTTTGGAGCATCACCTTCCGATCTTTCGAAAGATTTAGAACGCATGGAGGTTTCTGAGTAGATATTTCGCTTCGGAATTCGAGCAAGTTTGGAAGCCATTACTTTCTAAATATTTTGTTACCCGGTCTATACATAAATTGATTGTTGGAATATGAAAGACCGGGAACTAATGCTTGTGTCGGGTTCGCGACTTTTTCGAAATGGGAATGGTAGCGACGCATTGAAAATATTTGAAATTCTGATCGGGGATTTTACATGCGTTTTTATCCAATGATTATTTTCAAAATGAGTTTTTAGTGATTTGCAAAACGTCTTTACGTAAAACGCATCTTATCTGTAGCTCTGTGTCACTTGTGACCTTCGACCGGTCAGAATCTAGTAGGCATAGCGATACAAGTCTAGGAAAATAAAAGAACCAGTCGAGGTCGTGACCTCAATCACAGCGCACATCAGTGATTCGACTTTTCATTTTTCATGAATGGGCTTACATTTTTATATAGTATTACAAGAAATCATGGATCATTTCACGGACAAGGATAAGTTTTTCGCGTCGTCGTCAGGTTCTTTAAAGCAAAGAACGAATTCGGCCGATTCCCAGATTAGAGTCAGTATCCTGACTGCAATTATAATTCGCGAAAAGCAGTTTAGAAACGCGTTGGCTAGATGTCGTGCCTCTTCTCAAAATTTAAACAAAGAACGCGATCGCCGATTTAACATAACCTAATGAATGATTATGAACCAATTGTAACTCTGCACAAGTCGAGGATGAATAACACTTTCTATTAATCAACACGAAGTTTAAGAAACTTAAGAAATATATATTTAAAGAAATAATATTACAATTGTCATTCAAAGCAGAAAATTATTAATTTTACATGTTAAAGTTCTGATAAAATAATTTTCGATTTAGAAAAAGTATAACTATTTTGCAAATAAATTAAGATCATTGAAACGGACCAGCTGATAATTAAACCATGGGTATAATCAACATATGTAGAACAAATAAATGCACAGATTAACAAAATACATGCTGGTTTCATCCAAATGACTCTCTATTCACAATGTTTTCGAAAGCCTTTCATTACATAGATAATAAAATTATCATCGAAGTAATCGCTTGAATGCGATTGATACTAAAACGAATACATGTTTCTAAACGATTGATATCCTTGTTTCTCAATTTGCAACATAATATCTTGTGCTCTTCAGATATATACACACATGTATATGATATAAAGGATTAGTAAAGCCACACTAACTTGAAACATTTGATATCTGTTCAAAAAGTTCTCCTCCCATACGTCGAATCTTGGCTTCATTCTTCCTTTCTTTCGATTCAAGTTGTTCGAGGCGATTACTAAGTTTGTCTACAAGACTTCTCAATTCAGCAACCGAAGCGTCTCCGACTGTAGAAGTACCTTTTTCATTTGCTGTACCATATATGACGTTTGCCGTACTAATTGCAAGGAAGATTAAACAATGTGTCACTGTCATTTCTAACAGAACTACGTTTGGCGTTCTTGAAAGCTGAATGGCGTAAATTTAGAATAACTATTCATTTAAATTTTAGATTTGACTATCTAACTTGACCTTTTATTGTCAATCGTTATATGATAAGGACAGTAGAACCGAAAAGTAAAAGGATGTCCCATATGAAAACCCTATGTAGAATCAAAGTACTGAAAGTACTGTAAGCTAGCAAAGCATAGTTTTGTTATGTAATCTTCTTTGCCATTTGTAAGGTAGGAAACGTTGTGGACACTGAAGAAATTGCTTGTTACAAGCAATCTCTTCACTGTCCACAATGTTTTTCAAAGCCTTTTGGGGGATTCTAAAAAGTGGGATTGAATGATAAAGGGCTGTATAACGCTCTTTTGAAGCTGTTCTCTACATTTGAATAAAGTTAATTCATGCGGCCAGTCATTTTGAACATAATATAGTCGAGTATACACATGAACTACTTTTTTGGCGTAGACATTCAGTGGATTTAGTGGTTAAGCCTCCAAAACAGTTTGCACTCGTTTGAATGCAATGCCCTTTTCCTGTAAACGGTCTTTCCGTCAATAAACTTTAAAGTTGATAGCTACTTTATTGTAAGAGATATACTCCAGAAAAGATTATATCTTGAAAATAACAAAGGGAGATTACTCAATAATAAAACGGAGGAAATAACTAAGAAATTAAGCGAACCAGAGTGTGCGCCCTGCATTTCCCGTCATGTTATTTCCCATTTCAAAGCTTCAAATTGATATCTAATATACTTGAAGAGATATATGCAGGACAAATTTTAAGTCTTAAAAATAACAAAGGAAATAACCACAAAATCATGCAAGCCAGGAATATGTTCCTTTTTTTTCAGGATAAAAACTAAGTCTGGTAACAATAAAAAGGTATATCCGAAAACTTCAGCATGCGTTAAACAGATCAAAAAACAAATTCTTGTGTGCTCGGCACAAACTAAGGACTAATACTTCTTCGTGACAGTTGCGAACACCTTTTTCAAAAAGTGAACGACAAAAACAACAACGGGTAGAAAACGTCATCATCATCTTCCTTCTTATCATCTACAACAACTGAACCCCCAACAACACTAAAAGCTCGCAAAGAGGACCAAGGTGAGTCTTAACGCTATGTACAGGATTAAAACCCCGTATTAAATTCTTTAATCAAATAAATTAAAGAATAATAAGTTTTAACCATTGGTTATGGAAAATTTAACCACTCTTCTGAATTACAAGGCTCAACAAATAATATACAGGTGCGTTATCTCGATTGGGTTATTCATTTGGCCTTATAACTTAAAAAAGTGGTAAATTATTACTTAACCAACGGGAAGAAATTTGTTATCATTCATGGGGAACAAACGCCGACGTACTAAAGCAATATGAAGTACGGATTAGTTTCCCCTGATTTCGCACCGGCTTTCGTCGAAACGTCTCACTACGAATCCGGCTATTGCGATCGGTTTAGGGGTTCATGTATTTTAACTACTTATTCAGAGCTGGATGCTTGTCATGCTGAATAAAATGCTTTTTGAAACTGCATTAAATCAAAGCACTAGAGGAACTGGAATCACCGGTTGTTGGTCAATGTTTTACGTTAAAAATTAATCTCATAATGTAGCTCAAGTTTGAAAGAGACAAACAGGTGGTGTAGATTAAATGTGCAAGCTAGTCTTTGTCTTCTACAAAAATTTGAATATCCTGGGTTGAGCATGAGAAGACTTTTGACCAGAAGATCAATATTAATGCCGTGTTTCCCGTCTGTGTGTCCGTCTTTGTGTCCGTCCGTACCCCTATCTTTTCTAAACGTGATGAGAACCTGATTTTGACGGGTTAGTACGGACTCACTGGCTGGTCTGAGTGTTTTATTTTGTGCATATGAGATTTTTCGGACATCTGCTCATTGGCTCAATCAGTAGTTTAAGATTATTATTCAATGATAAATTCTATCAAATGAGAAAAGTCTACGTAGTGTAATCAGAGTAATACTCTTTGCACGCCTGAGATGATTTGTGTTCGCCATGGCATGACGGATCACGTATTTGAGATTTTTGAAACAAAGACGTATGCATTCCTTTTCCTTTTGGTTCCTGATGAGTTATATCATGGTCGCTGCTATCTTGGAGGTTTATAGATATTTTTTTCTATATTAATAGAATATACATTAACTCGTGAATAATTTAATTGTTAGTTTCGTCTATCAAAAACGAGCGATCTGATTGGTCGAAAAATTTAATTCATACCTCCATGAACAAAATTTTGAGCATGCAGTGATTTTGTATGCTTCCGCACAAAATAGTTCCATATAAAAAGGTATCGAAATGTGTTTAGTTGTTGCATTTTCGCTCGATGCTATTAAATTATAAGAAATGAAGAGAATATTTTTTGTTTTCATGGAGGTATGAACCGAAAAACCTAATCACACAATGTATGAATCCGCTTCGCGTATTCATACAGTGTGATTAGGTTTTTCGGTTCATACCTCCATGAAAACAAAAAATATTCTCTTCATCTCTTAATTATTCAAAGATAAGACGCATATATATGACCCGTTATCCAAGAAAAACTGCTAAAATGACGAAAATACTGATACATGTATTTTAATGTTTTTCAAATCTAAGAATGTCTTTAACAATAAGTCAATACTTTAAAAATTGAAAACGTTACAATTGTTTCGTACATTAACCCATTACCAGACGACAAAGTCTTAAAGAAGTTGCAAATAACAACACTTAGTGTATGAAATTTTATTATCTGTATTGTTGGGGTAGAACACCCCCCCCCCTAAAAAAACCCCAAACCCAAACAACAACAACAACAACAAAACAACAACAACAACAACAACACTAAAAAATAACCCCCAAGTAATTTCTTCATTATCATAAGTGTTTTTCAAGACTTTTTTCGGAGGGGGGGGGGCAGAGAAGCATATTCCAACGTCATGAAATAACACAGTTTAGGCAGGTTTTCTTGGATAGCTTTTATGAACAATGCAAGATATCACCAATGATCGTGTTTGAATTATTTATTATCGGATGGCGCATGTGACAAAAGTCCGTTGGCGACCAAAATATCGTAAATACAGCATCTTTAACCCTGCACTTTTTTTGAAAAGTTTTAGACCTGTCCAAATTTAAAGGTTAAGCAATGGATTTAATTTGAAAAAATCAGTAGAGTAGAAAGGATTGTGGGATAAGAAGAAATTGCTTCTTACAATCAATTTCTTCTTTTTCTACTTTTTTCTCAATTATTAAACCATAGGGACGTAAGAACTAGGGATTGAACAAGAAAGAGTTAAAGAAAACCGTATTTACGGCATTTTTTTTTAGTCCACTTACGTTTAGCTTACATCAAGTGCGCGAATGATTTTTGGCCGAGTCGGATAATCTTACCCAATATCCAAATAGTTGTCAGCGTCGGTAAGTTACAAACTTGGTTAGTGTCGAGAGAGATGGTTAATATTAACCGATTCCCACACCATGACGTTTTTTGACGCCCCTTAAAGAAACAATTGGGAAATCATTGTCAACATGAAGAAATTGCTTAGTTCAAGCGATTTCTTCATTTTCCACAATGTTTTCAAGGCAGAAAAGTTTCAAGAATCTAAAATTCATAAACTTTAAATTATCTTCTGCAACTCCTTGTAATTTGGACCGGTCTAAAATTTCAGCATCTGGTAATGGAGCCATCTCTCATCAGTAATGGGACGGAATCAATATATTGAAACGTTTTATTTTAAGAATGAGTTGCTTCCCTTTAGACGATGAACATTGTTTCGGTATAAATTTGATCATCCCCACGAGTGAAGGAATATCGAGATAATCTTTTTCTCTAATAATAGATATGTTAGATAAGTAGAACGTTCGCCGCCCTTGGTACGACAAGATGAAATTTGATATGACGGTCATAATATAAGAGTTTGAAATGATAAGGATGATAACGATAATGATAATACATGTGACTGACAGATCGCTGTCAACTCGAATTGAACTCCAACAGGAAGTTGGTCAAGATATCATACGTGGATATTTTACATAATGTTTATTACATAATGTATGTTCAGTAACTTGTAGCAAAAAGTAAAAAAGGTTGTTGGCGACCTAATCGTCGTTACTTCAGCTTAAAGAGGTTGTAGTATCGACGTTTTGGCGATCCGTTTATTATCAATTAGCGATCCGTTAATTGACCAATCGCTAGGCCCGCTCAATTACTACCTAGGCCCCGCCCATTAACTCCAACAGGAAGTACCGCTTCGATTTTTAACAGCGTTATTCTTAACAATTTATGGCCCAGTAGCATACTATAAAAGTAAAATTGTGGGTTGGCGACCTAAACATGGTAACTACAGTTTGAATAAGATGTAGTTACGACGTTTAAGTCGCCAAACCAACAACAAAGGTTAACAAACTTTAAGGTTAACGAAAATGGCGACCAATGTCGGGGTTGAAAATTCGATTCCGGACTGAATGAATAATTCGATGGTCGATTGATCCCTGTATTTACAGCCTTGATTTGTCAATTATTATACCATAACGTGTACGTCGACTTTGATTGATTAGAAATCGTCTTATTTTATTTGAAGTTTTGGCGAACATATTGCTCAGATAAGGGCAAACACCGTATGTTTTTTACTCTAAAAAAATGAATATGACTTAATCACACTATTTTCAACCGAGAGAAGCGTGTCTGCACAGAAGTGAATTTTTTTCTTTCTATTTTCACACCCCTATGAACAAATACCCCTTCTTTTCTTGCAATCTAATACCAACAAGATAAACGGTCGAAAATGTCAGATAAGCGAATTCTTAGCAAGTGTGAATTTCTATATATAAACGAATAACTCTGTGTGCAAGCACATGGATTTCTATGGTGTTCTGTAAAACAATTACTAAAAAAGAGAATAATCCAGCAGAGATCAACCAGAGGTCGCATTCCAAAATGATTATACAGTAAGATAGAATGGTTATTCTACATTCCAGAAAGTTGTCGAAAAAGCAGATCGCACAGTCTGAGCAGGGTCGATACTTTTCGAACTTCCCAGCAGGATGTTTTTCTCCTTATCGGTTACAAATATTTAGAAAATAGGTTGATTTTGTCGATCGTTATGCAATGTTAAATGTTCTGAAATAAATAAAAGAATGTTCGAACAACAATATTCTATCGTTAATATGTACATTATATTACGATGGCGACACAAAGACTCATATTTGCTTTAAATTGCGGATGAAAATTTTGATATTCAACGAGACCGAAGGTCGAATGGAATATCAAATTTTCCCCCACAGCGAAAAGCAAATGCAAGAATTTATATTGCTATCGTACTATAATATTCCATTTATTATAAACATATTTTTTTCATAAATTAAATCGACGAAGTAGTAAACAACCTGCATGAATTTGAAGATGTATTTCCATTCTCCTTTACCAACTGATTACGTTTATTCGCATAATGACGTCATCTACAGACTGAAAATGACGTCATCTTAGACTACCTAAAATGGAGCCGTATTTGACACTGTCAGATATGCATTTTTTCTGATTAGTACGTGTTATTTGTCTGGAAGGTATATATTTTACTATTAATATTAATAGGTTTGATAAATAAACAAATAAGTTAGGCACTTTAATTAATAATAAGTTTTCGTAACAAAAATGCCTCAGATAAATATCGCCTATTGTCGAGGTTCTAAGTTCACTTACGGTCTAAATGGATTATGTGATTGGTTTAAGATAATTTTTGAAAGACTAGATCCTTCGATTACCCAATGAGAAGTTCTAAATTTGTTTCATTTCGATGATGACCAATTCAATACTTTCCTATTTCGGAGACGGTTAATTTTTTCGCGACGGGCCGCCTTTGCTTTATGTCCACGCTTCGAGGGTTGTCTCCCATGATCTTGTGATCACAATAATTATCAAAAATGATTATTACCCGAAATCAAAGGAACAAAACGAGTCTATTAAAATACCTTTTGTTATAGTGTTAGAGAGTGTGACTTGAATTAACCCGTTCCCACTCAACTCAACGTTTTCCCCATTTTTACCCCCCTCCCTTCTAGAAAATAAACTTTGTGGAAAATGAAGAAACGGCTTGTAACAGTAAAGAAAATAATATAGATACATAACTGAAAAAAAGGAGCAGTGAAAAAAGCTCGAAGTGCCCGCCTTTTTTTTGTAAATGGATATACATGATTTTGTGAACTGGTTTGTTTATATCCGAAGAAATATGGATAAAAAATTTACCACGGCTTTATTTACTTTAAGCTTGGATGACTTAACATATGAACGGAATCTACTTTACTTCCGAAATTTATATAGCAATGAACTTGTCCAATTTCATACGGTCGTATTTTGGTTAATTACTTGATGCTTAGGACAATGAGAAAAACAGTGAAACTCGTCTGCGATTGCAATAGACAAGTTGCAAAGTTGTTATTCTATCTTAACCCATTCTAAAACGACAAAAATCATGCTAATCCAAATTGAAAGAAATTGCAGACAACATATCCAAATGACCTTAAATTCGAAAGTAAGGATGAAAAAATTGTGAGAAAAGGAGAAATTGCTTGTTACAAGCAACTTCTCCTTTTCCCACAAACTTTTCCAGGATTATATTTCTTCGGAGCGGCATTTTGTCTCCCTTCAAGAGAATGATGAAA
The DNA here is from genome assembly GCA_946902895.1 of Fragum fragum. Taxonomy (NCBI): domain Eukaryota; kingdom Metazoa; phylum Mollusca; class Bivalvia; order Cardiida; family Cardiidae; genus Fragum; species Fragum fragum. Next base: position 13,094,717 of record OX336378.1, read on the forward strand.
TATTATGGAACCAGGCTTAGGGGAAATCGTGATAGTGTTGGTGGGCGAGCATAAGATCGTATACAGCTGTATTTACGACATTTTGCTAGCCCACCGACGCTATTTTTTTCCGGGTACACTCTACTTACATGCTTATTGGGATGAAATTGTGCCGTCGAAAGCAGAGCCAATGGGTAACTTTGTCTAATTGAAATGAGAAGCAGTATTTCACTCTTTGTATAGGAGAAGCATAAAATAAATTTAAAGGAAATGAATTTATAATCAACTTGTAATATTCCTTGTAGATAAAATATGATGTCAATATCTTTGGCAAAAATTTTATCCGTATCGAATCAATTTATAAAATAGCAACCAAAATCTAAGTGTCTTAAAAAGGTTGTTGCATTCTTTTTTATCATTTCTATAAATAATGAGAATAAGGTAATAAGGTAGTTAATCTTCGAGGCTAGGGCTTAAAAGCATCGGTCACCAAGTTTGTTCTTCAACAAAATGAATGCTACGTTTTTTTGTCGAAACAACAGCACCAAACAAACAAACAAACTAACAAACAAACTAACAAACATGACAAAAAAAAAAAAAAAAAAAAAAAAAAAAAAAACCTACATACGCAACCTAGTTTGAATAATTTTTGCAGATCTATTAAAACATTTAGATTTTTTTTTCATTTTTCCTAATATAAATAATTAGGTTATCAATATGATACTTCAAAATGACGGTCACAAGGTTTGTTCTTATAGAAAATAACTTGGTTGGCCTCTCTATTAACGAATAAAATAAAGTTTTACAAACCAACTTTCAAACGGAAAAATAAACGTCTTGAATCCTTAAAAGTGCCACAAAAATCCTAAAAATACAAATATACTTGTTATAATAAACGGTTTTTTTAGCCCTTTCCTGTTTTAAGACTTTTAGACCTGTCAAAATTCAAAGGTTTTTCAGAAGATAATTTTAAAGTGGATTTGATTTGAAAAGTAACCATTTAGTGGGGTAGGAAATATTGTTGAAAAAACAAGAAATTGCTTGTTACAAGCAATTTCTTCTTTTTCTACAATGTTTTCTCAATCATTAAAACCACGTGGATGTAAAAACCAGGGATTTAAAGGGAAATGGTTAACAACACATAAATGATATCAATTACTCACTAGAGAACCACAGTTTCCCTTTGTCAATTCATCGAAATAAACTGTGGCGTTTTTAAAGAGTATCGTCTGCGCAAGTCATGTAATATTCATTAAAAACATGTTTCTGGAATTTTATCTACACGTACTTAGATCAGGGACAAATGATCGGAAACAAACCTAACCTTTTTGTCCTGGTCTCACCCATCTTCGCTAGTCAAAGGTGACGCCCACTGCTTGAATAGACACGTAGTGGGCATCACTCTTAGCTGTGACCGTAATTCCTTTATTATTTTTATCAGAATGGTTGATTGATTGATTGATTGATTGATTGAATGGAGTTTGACGCCTCCACTTTTAACATTAGTTAAGTAATATTGCGGCGGCTGTAGCACCTAACCATGGATTCCTGGTATTTCTCACACCTGTGTACTACACTTTTTCCGGCCCTCCAGTTGTTTATCCAACTTGGGTTTACGGCTATCCGCCTGTTGATGAAGAGAGTATTCGCCTAGGCAGTGATCGATCCCGCGACCCCATGATTAGGAGTCCTACGCGCTTCCTCTGCACTATGACAGCGGCACCAGAATTGTCAAAATATGATTGGCTGAAAAGTTATATCATATCTTCATGCCAATGGGAATTCTACGATGTACGACGTGGTCTTTTTTCACGCTCGACAACTATCAAGTCATTTGAAGTGATGTCCCTTTGCAAAGTGCAACTAGAATCCTTTCCGTTGTTATTATAATAATGTCATTTTCTGTAAATTTTAGAGAGTATACCAGATTGTTTTTTACGCTTAGACTATTACCACACGACACAATTTTAAAGTCGCCCATATTGAAAAGAGTTGCACACAACAATTTAAAGTTTATGAATTTTTTTTAACTTTCCAGGTAGAAAAAAATGTGCAAGATGAATAAATTGCTTGTTACAAGTAATTTCTTCACTTAACCCAATATTTCCCAATTGCCTTTCTTGAGGGGTGTCAAAACCGTCATTGTTTTGGAATGAGTTAAATACCCGGCAATCCGGTAATGTCATTTTTCTTCGGAAATTATTTCGATGATGTACATCCCAGAATCTGATGACCATTATGGTCGAGTCTGATTAGTTCCCCCTGACCTCCGTGAAAGTAATTTTAATCAAAGAACTATTTCTTTTTCTCAAACAATTAGTAATTCGATGTAAAATGATTCCCAAAGTAATAATCCTCGATATCTAAGTTGGTAAGAGTTCATTTTTAGCTAGCAAAGCGTCAGCTTTGATAGCTTAAGTTAACAGACAGATTTTGAGTTCTTCTCAAAGTTCAACGAGTGCAAACCGCCACTGGAGGCTTAACCACCAAATCTTTGAAATGCCTACGCCATAAAAAAATTCTTTTATATTACAGGAATATTGCAAACTCTATTCAAATTGTAGAGAACTCTGTCAAAAGCATGCTATTTAACCCATTCCCACCTGATTCCGCTTTTTAAGCATCTAAAGAAACAAGCTTGGAAAACATTGTGGGCAATGAAGAAATAGCAAGCAATTTCTTCAATGTCCACAATGTTTTCTACCCAACATGGGAAATATTTTCTAAATCCAACCATGCTTTGCTAGCTTATAGTACTTTCAGTACTTTGATTCTATTCCTGTATTCATTTTGCGGATCATCCGAGGGGGTCCCTTTCCGTTTGACGATGACATTTGTTCATGAAATTCCAGAATTTTAATTCCCTTTTCACTTTTTAGAGATTGTTTGATTCTAGAATTATAGACCCTTTATTTTTTGGTTAGAACTGCGACCTCTTTATGACCGCAACGCTAACTTGACTCCAACAGGAAGTTCCACTTTGAACTTAAACGGCGTTATTATGCAATAAATATGGTCATTATCATTTAACAACGGAATAAAATGGATGGTTGGCGATCTAAACGCAGTAACTACAACTTGAATAAGCTCTGGTTAGAAAGTTTAAGTCGTCAAACCAACAGAAATTTATGAATGTCGGCCAATGTTGGAGTTCAAAGTTTACTTCTTGTCTAAATGAATGATTTGATTGGTGCTTGATTCTCTGATTGACAACGCGACCAACCAGCGTTGATCACTACAGAAACACTAGCCTGCTGTATTATCCTGATATATTACTGTTATGAAAATTACAGAAGAAAAAGAGATTTTTCACTTCTTTTCTTAAATTCTCTTCATAGGATAACTTTCTTTTCAATGATTTGCCTTTTGAAATGTACATTCGAGTAAGCCATAGAACTTTCTTGACCCACTGTTTGTAGCGACATTAAGGTCGAGAAAAGTTAGATAAGGGCATTATATATGTGAAATACGGAAGTACGAAAATACATAAGTTATTTTCGTATATGTTATGAAACAGGTACAGAATTGGCTGTAAAGCGAAATAGCTTTAGTTCAACTGTCGTAATCAGAAATAAGAATCTGTATTTAGATTTAAAGTAATTATATATCTGTCGCTCTCGTGTGTTTCTGATTTTAAACGTAGACAGGTGGTGTAGACTAAGATCAGTCTGCACATGCATGCAGCCTGATCTTAGTCTACCCCACCTGTCAAAGCAGAAATACTCCGGATTCAGCATGACAAAGGATAAGAAAAATCTCTTGTCATCCAAAGAATCTTTGAGTAGGAAGGTTTACAGGGGTCACAGTGTACACTCATATCAGCCTGTGTGAGTAGAAAGGCTGATCTGAATCTTTACTTTGTACACACGCGAAATTGTTTGAAATATCTTATGCAGGTTCAATGGTCGTCGGCGAAAGCTTTACGTTTTAATTGCATCTGCATTGAGCAAGTCACGTATACGATGTACTTTTTAAAGTAAAATTGATTCAAACTCAAACCAGAGTAATAAATAACGTCCAAATAGAGAAAACATTGACCGATTTGCATCTTTAAGGCTCATTTGCTACAAAAATCAAGATTTTTGATAAGGTGTCCAAACTGGTCAAATAATGAACATTTCTCTCTTTTGATATGATTATGATTAATTTCTTTCGAGGAACGAACGCAAAAAAAGCCCAAGTGGCTGTCAAATATTTAGGCTCTTACTGTATTTTGGTATCATACTCATCAAGTTTGTTAAGGAGTCTTACGCCTGTTTATCGTGGAGTGACGCCTTAATTGAGACATTTTATTCAATGGTGAGTGACCATGGTAATTGACCACTGAAGTTTAAGTTTCAATTGCAATACACAATTACTAGTTTTACATATGATGTCCTTATTTGAAAAAAAGAAAATGTCAACAAGTTATTTTATCATCTTTAATATAAATACAAAAATTGAGTATTACAAATCTATTCCACGACAATGCAGACGGACTCGATTGCTTCGGTTGGACATTGATAACATGCTTTTTAATGTTTACTCATTTATTGTTAGCTAGCACATATAAATTATAGCCCATTTTCTTATTCTAGAAAATCAAATAAAAGAGAAAATACAAACTTGTCTTCATACGAGGAACTCTTCACAGATTATGCGACTCACGGGGTCCACGTGCGCTCTACGTTGCGTATTTTCAACGTGTAATATTATACACTATAGTAAAATATGGGGTTCAATCTCTGAACAGGGGGTATTCATTAAGATTCGAGCACAGCTCGGGATTCCGCCAAAAGAAATTCATGCTGATTTGCAAAAGGTTTATGGGAATGTTGAGTTTGTTTGCAAGCGGATACATCGTTTTAATGATGGTCGGTAGTCAATCAAGATTTTTATTTCATGAAAGGTATGAAACGACAAACCTTATCACACAGTGTGATTAGATTTTTCGTTTCATACATCCATGAGAACAATAATCAGTCTCTTTATTTCTTATAATTAACGATACCACCAAGCAAAAAAGCAAATATTTTACTATGTTTTGATACTATTTTGATGGAACTATTTTGTGGTAAAGCCTACAAAATAGCTTGCGTTGAGTTCCCTATGACAAATAAATCACAGAATCTACACGGAGTCACTAACCAAGACCTTTCATATCACTAGGAATTTAAATCCAATGAATCGTAACACTTAAATCCATATTGTCACATGTATTTATTTTTGTAAACGAAATTGACACGATTATAATCATTACAAGTCACGCTATCAGAGTTGCACCCCACTCTAGTCTGTTTCATTCTTTCAGATAAATTCTATTATAGAATAGTTCATTCTGATGAGGCAGGCCTGAATATATTTACCTATTGAAGGCGGGTGTATTTAAGTGTACTTTATCAGATTAAGGCTTATCTCATTAAAATAATTATACACCAATTGACCAAGTAAATAAGAATCGTAGACCTATGTGGGATAGCAGCTGGAGGCTAGGAAAGGATGTGATGGCGGTACTGGTGTGAGAAATACCAGGAATCCATTGTTAGGTGCTCCAGCCGCCGCGATATAACTGAAAGATTGTTGAAAGCGGCGTAAAACCCCATTCAAACAAACAAAACCAAGTAAATAAGTGTCTACCCTCAGTTAGAAATCCTCTTGTCAAGACCTAATTGTTAATTTGTATGTTAAATTATATGAAAACTATCTTCATGTATTTACAATTTGTGAATTTGAACATTAAAAGATTTGTCTGTCTGCCTGTCTGTCCTATTTGCTCACTAACGAGCAGAAACAGAGTCCGGTTAGACTTGCACCACAAGTTATAGAAAAAACATAATTAATGTTAATTGCGTAGTTTGTAATAGATGGTTACAGGTGATGAAACCCGGATCTAGCATATTCAATCTGATTCTAACGCTAAAAAGGAGGTTTGCGTTTCATCTGAAAGATAGAGAAATGAAGTGTTTCGAAGGTCTTACGTGAACGCCTTGATCTACGCAAAATCACGTGCTGGGTGCCCTATTTGCTCATTGACGAGTAGAAGCAAAGTCGGGCAAGTTCCATAAAAAAAGTGAATGTTTGGAAAAGACAGTTACAGGTCATGTGACCTAAGTCCACCATTTTGGCCCTGATTCAAGGACTAAAAATAAGGTTTTGGCTTCATCTGAGTGCGACACAAATGTCATTGTGCGCCGTTGCCAAGCATCCAATCACATGTTGTATGCGATATTCGATGATTTGAAAGGTCCATCCTTTCAAATTCTAGTCCCGAAAGGTAGTTGTGTCAAGGGAAGGTTTTACAGAGAAAAAACTCAACGTGTTGATTTCTATAAAAAATGTGCGAATCTGTCCTGAAAATTACTTCTACATCTATGTATGGATTTCAAAATAACTTGGCACAATTATTCTCCATCACGAGTAGACGTGCCTTTTGAAAGAATTTTTAGGATAGTTCTCATGTCAAGTTCATAGCTCAAGGTCAAACACTAAAAATTGTGTTTGTCCTGACAAATACTCCTACAGTTATGGATGGATTTCAAAATAACTTGGCACAATTATTCTCTATCATGAGTAGATGTGCCATTTGAAAGAATTTTTGGGATAGTTCTAATGTCAAGGTCACAGCTCACGGCCAAACACTAAAATTGTGTTTGTCAAGAGCATTCCGCCTACAGTTATGGATGGAATTTCAAAAATTAATTGGCACAATTATTCTCCATCACGAGTAGATGTGCCATTTGAAAGAATTTTTTGGATAGCTTCAATCAAGGTCAAAGCTCAAGGTCAATCCCTAACATTGTGCTTGTCCTGACCATGATGCCTACAAAACTTTGCGGGTTCGACAGCAGTTGTCCTGGAACAACTATCTAGTTATATAATATGTTATTCCTTGTCTTTTATACTCTTAATCGTGTCTTGTCCCTTCCACCTTAAAAAAGCCGAAAACAAATAATCTGAAGTAAAAAGGTTTCAAATCATCAACTGATAAACCTGTCATTAATACGTTTGAAAATCGCTTAATCATGAGATATATCCATTTACAAGTTATAAGTTAAAGCTATAAATAAGTAATAAAATAAGCCGCCGTCATAGCGCAGTTGGTAGCGCGTCGGACTCTCAATCTAGAGGTCCCGGGTTCGATCCCCGACGGCGGCACTCATCCTTTCCGACTATTTGTCTCTCACCAATGGGTCGAAAATCGTAGACCTATGTGGGATAGCAGCTGGAGGCTAGGAAAGGATGTAATGGTAGTACTGGTGTGAGAAATACCAGGATTCCATTGTTAGGTGCTCCAGCCGCCGCGATATAACTGAAAGATTGTTGAAAGCGGCGTAAAACCCCATTCAAACAAACAAACAAAGTAATAAAATAAAACGAAATCAATTTGATATACGGATGTTCCCCAATTGACACTTACTAAATTGATAACCGATTAACTATCGATTTCCCTCTCTAACCCTATAAACACGAAAGAAAACTATCTTAAAACAAGAAGACAATAATACATCCTGCTAAAATGAAGGAATGAATAATTGAATAAACAAATTTTAGAAAACACCTAATCTATCTTTCTAGTTCACAGGAATGAGAGAAAAAAATCAACATTTGTAAAACCGACAAAGTTAAGGTTGTCCATTTACCCACTCCAAGACTAAAAATTTTTAGACTAGTCCAAATACGTTGCTGAAGGTTAGTTTTTTTCTTAAAATATGCATTTTTGGCTAAAAAATCTCGGTGAATAATAAAGAGAAGGCATATAACGAAAATGTTTTCCATTTCAAAAGTTTTTTTGTTGAGAGGCGTAGTAAAAGTCAGACAATTGTGACGTCATAAAAAACATTCGAATTTTGAAACGTCATAAAGTAACGTCATTAAGGTTGGTTTTCCTAGAAAGCGAATTGTATGTATGGTGAAAAGACATGACACCGCAACGGCAATGTTTCGTATTTAATGTTGGTTACAGGGGAATACTGCAAAAAAGGGAAAATTGATTCCTTGCCTGTACACCCATGTTTTTTTCGTCCGTGTGATTTCAAACTTATGAAAAATATTGTGAAATAAAGAAGAAGTAACAAGCATTTTCTTCTTTTCTCAAACTACCTTCTAAAACATAGGATGGTTTCATTTTAAATTGTACACAATTTCCATGTCCTCTCCAGTGTCGTTAAAATTAGACCAGTCTAAAATTTAGACACACGGGAAAGAGTTAATGTAAAGTATAAGAGTCTTATGTATATTAAAAGTTATCGCGAATTGAGAGATTTTTACCACACACTTGATCTTAATTGTTACATTGACCTTAAGTGATGACCTTGAACTTGATATATATTAAAATGACTTACCAAGACTGAAACATATTCACCAAGGCTTTGCCTCTTTCAGCTCCACAAATAGTAAAGATTTAATTTTACAATAATCCGACCCTCATGGATCACTGTGAAAATATTGTAATTTTGCCATTCAAAAAAATCAATGCAATTGTTAAAGCTTTTAAAGGGACAAGGAAAGTTGACCTTTGCCATGAGAGATATTAAAAACCTGAACGACCCCAAAATATGAAAATAATACCACTTTGACTTACAACTCAAAAGTTGCATGACCATTGTTTAGTTTAAGTGCACGATGATTCGACTATCAAAAGTGAAATTGCCATGAAAAGATAAAGCTGAACCTGAAAATACCCTTATCGGTTATCCACAAAGAACCAATATGTGAAATCGGCGTTATGGCATACCATTAAAAAGTTTTTGTCAGTAGTAAAGATATTTGCTGACAAACGGGCGGACGGTGTAACAATCAAGTAAGTCCTCAGCCAAACATTGGGGCAAACAGAAATAGGCAAAAACATGTATTCTCCTCGAATGATCGATTTATAACACAGCAAAACAACAGCAGCAACAGCAAAAAACAAATACAAAACACACACACACACACACACACACACACACACACACACACACACACACACACAGATTCTCGTTCAAAATTACAGAAAAATCCTTAGCCACGTCGCTGTGTTCGCCTACCGACGAAATAGTTTTATAGAAATGTAAAGGAAAAAAAAATCAAAGCCCAGTGTCACGATATTTCGGTTGTCTACCAACGAAATAGTGTACGAGATCAATTTCAATTGTCCAGTATTCAATTAATGGTTTTGATGGTTGTTTGTCTAATCGATAGCTGTACTCCAACAAGGCCCCTTGTCTGAGATACCATTCGAAATTGTTTTTCAGTATGCTTGGTTGGGGGACGTAAACAATAAGACAATTAGCGATTCGCCATTGTCTATCAAATAACCAATCGATCAGTCAATCCATTCATATAGAGCGGATGTGAACTCCGACATTGATTATGCACATTGTTTTGGCTTCGCCAATTGAACGTCGTAACTACAGCTCATTCGGGCTTAGTAACGACATTTAGGCCGGTAACCAACCACTTTTTGTTTTGTTCTGTAGACTTTAAATGTCCTTTAATTTGTTTTTTTTTTTTCAAAATAATGCCGCCCAATAAAGTCGACCATGGACAAAGCCCGCGATCCGTCGATTGTGAGTGAGCGATCCTAACATCATAACTACAGATTGAATAGCAAACTGTTATTGAATGAAAGCAGCGATCCCTATGGTACATATATTACTGTATTTCCTTTTTAAAATTAAATTACAATTACAAAGCTTTAATACAATTATCTTTAAAATCGTCTTTTTTATGTAAAAGAAAATGTAGGACTACATGAATCACTGCGATGTTAATGCAATGACAGTTCATAAAAGCCTAAAACGTTTTCGATGGTAAAGATGGTTTCATACAGTGACAGCTCTGTCATGCTTGGGAATATCTTACATAGTGGCACAAAAGTCTACATTTATTATCATAAATGTGATCAAAATCAGCCATATAAAGCTGTTAACCTATCCCCAGATGACAACATTTTAGACTGGTTGAAATTGACAGAAGTTGCCGACGACAATTTAAAGATTTATGATTTTATTTTAGTTTTTAAACTTTCTTGGTTGAAACAATTATAGAAAATGAAGAAATTGCTTGTTGCAAGCAATTTTTTCATTTACACAATATTTCCCCCCCACTCCTTTTCTTGGGGAAGCATTATTGCGTGGGAATGGGTAAGATAAAATTTATACGATGCAGGTATACAACACAGACATAGAATTTAATTATTGATATTTACTACAAAAACACGTATCATTTTTTATATATATTTACAATAGTCAGTTTTCAGAAGATACTTAACGTCGCTTATCGTTTTTAGATACTAAATCAAAGTCACAAAAAAAAAAAAAAAAAAAAAAAAAAAAAAAAGACACACACACACAAAAAAACCCAACAAAACAACAACAACAACAAAAAACCCCCCCGAAAACACACAAACGTTCAAATGAAAGAAGTTCCCATTCTGAGTAACGTCATGTATGTAAGGCGCAAAAACAATGGATGCGCAAGACATTCGTTCTTGAACTATTTTATGTACAATAATGCAAAATTAGTTATTCAAGCTTTTATAATGCCCCCCCTCCCCACCACGTCTTGGTTATTGTACACGCCAAATACAATTTTAATGTATCAGATAGCCAGAAATTCATTCAGGTCATTTATAGGTGACGTTTTTGAACAAATTGTGGAAAATGAAAAATTGCTTGATACAAGTAATTTCCTCATTATCCACAGTATTTCCTATCCCAAAAGACAAAGATTCTTTGAATTTCACTAACTAAAATTGTCGTCTGCAACTTCTTTGAATTTGGACTAGTCTAAATTTTTTTCACCTGGTAATGGTTTAAAAATGGATAAAAACGCCTTCTCATCCGACCGTGGTGAATCAGTCCAGCTGTATTTTCTTGCATCTATTTTTTTCAACTGTTAGAGGCCCGCTTACTCGCTTTGTTTAAGTTAATTGCTGACGAATTATTTCAGTTTCACCTCAGATAACGTGAAAATGAGACAAAAATATGTGATCATAATATATGTCACGTAAAAAGAAGCCAGTGAGTCAGAAACACAAACAAACAGGAATTAGGCGACTGTCTTAAATCATTGCCAAAGAAAAAAGTTTTTACCTCCGCCTTAACGTCAGGAAGACCAGAGGCCACATGACTGTACCGGAAATGTAAAATTTATATCTGGTTAATGACACCATGACGTAATCAAATAGTGTTGATAGTGTTGACGTCATATGTGGCGTCATTTGTTTGGTTAATGTCCCTATGACGTAATCAAATAGTGTTGATAGTGTTGATGTCATATGTGGCGTCATTTGTTTGTATTTGAGCTGTCTTCTATGTCGGGTTTGGTCTTTATTTTGCCTCTTTTTAAAACATAAAAGTATTGCAATAATTTGCGTGAAATGTTTGAACTCGTTATGATGAATATTTCTTTTAATTCTTTCGCAAAGATGTATGGATAGTCCAAACATTTCCCTTTGTTTGATTTTGTTTTGTTTACATAAGAAAACCATAAATATGAGCATTTTGCGCTTACGTATAAAAAGAAAAACAAGAGTAAGATACTTAACGGATAACGATTAATAAAAAATAAAATAAAAGATAAGAAATAATTTGATATTTTAATAGATGGGGACAGGAGTTACTTGAGTGTGTGTGTGTGTTCAATTTGATTCTTATTTTTTTATTCAGAAAAGAAGCAAAATACTTGATTAAGTGTAAACAATTTTTTAGGAAGACATCTAACACTTAAGCATAATGATTTGAAACTTCCGTTGGAAAAAATAAAGATAGGTCGAAAAAAAAAAAAAAAAAAAAAAAAAAAATCCACAACGAAAACAACAAGAACAACAACAAAAACAGCACATAATACCTCTTCGAATATTTTTCGATTTTTTTTCACATGTCACCTCTATGCCACCGTAGATTCTTTTTCAACTCAGAAATAAGCTTTCGGAAATTCAATCATTTTGTTGCAATATTCAGCTTTTACATATCATAGTTTGAATGTGTATAAAACCCCGTTTAAATCGCAACAACTTGTGTGAAAATGAGTCTAGACTAAAACAAGCATCATCTTTAAAAACAATTTTCACGGATAAACGTCGAAAATAATGTAAAGCCAAAATACACTTAAAGTAGAGTTTACCAGCCAAGGCAGATAACTCTGACAGAAAAACAAACGTGGAAAAAATTATCTTCAAATCTACGATATGTTATTCTGCAACGTGTATTGAAAAGAGAAAAAAAATATAGGGTAGAAAAACAGGCCTATGATGCACCAATGACCTTTATTTGGGGGAAATATTTAAGAAGAAGGTCAGACAAAATTGACGAACGGACAGCTATTTTTTCATGTATGATGCCTAAACCAATTAACGAACAACAAAGTTTAGACTGGTCCTAATCTAAAGAGGTTTTAGATGCCATTCTAATAAAATTTAAACTGACAAAAAAGTTCCATGTAGGGTGGTAAAAGGAAGAATCGCTGTAAAATGGGGGATACTGTCGTGATGAATGAAAGCCAAGTTCAAAGCAAGAGCAAACATACGACTGCAACACGTTGTATACCTTATTTATACTAATTTATATGAGTTCGATTGCGACAAAAGCTTTAAGCTTATAGAGTTACTCTCTAACAGGAAAATTCAAGATGTCTTCACGTCCCTGTGAGAGAGAGAGACAGTAGATTAAACCATAAGCTATCCATCATCACAGCTTGGTAGACTATATGGCACGCTATCAAACGTCTAAGCAAAATATTCATACAGTGACAGTGGGGCTAGAACACGTTGACTCCAGATCACTCACTTACCGAAGCAGTAAAAAAATTTCGATGATTACACTGAAAATAAGTCACCACAGGATTGTTTCAAGAATGTATCTGCCCTTAAAAATGAATAATGTAATAAATGTCGCAAATGCTCATAGCGAAACATTTGCTTAAATAAAGTTTTAAAAGAATAACGTATGACATTTTTTCGTATCATCTTCTAAAATACCAGAGCACCTTTTTTTCCTTTTTTACCTTACACGAAACACTGTTGTCCCCTTTTAGAATGCAGAATAATGATTATATCATCACATTAAACTCGAGACAAAACGAATTTCGGAGATACTTATTTATGCGATTTTAATGACAAAATCGGGCTCATTTATGCTCGTAAATGATCATTTCGGGGGTTGTCATTATTTCAATTTTATGTGCTCTAACTCGAAGATATACGTACGTGGAGTCAGAACCGTCAGACGAAAAAGGGACATACCGAATTTTACGTGGGACAAAAACTTGAAAAATAAAAGAGATTTGACTCAACACAGGTCAACCAGAGATCGCATATCTATGGTGATTGTAACAGTAAGGTAGAATGACTATGGATGAATCCTTAACTAAATGTAACGGAAAAGGCCTACTTAAAGTGACCGATCACTGGGTACACCTTCTGACCCCGGCATGAAGTTCGACTTACGTATTGAATAAAGTTATTTTGCAAAATTTATGAGCAGTGACATATTAAAAAAAAGGGGGGGGGGGGTAGAATGGTTGGTTTGAGACCTAAACGTCGTAACTACAGCTTGAATAAGCTGTAGTAACGACGTTTAAGTCTCAAAACCAACAAAAATGCTCTATGTTAAATGTTGGCCAATGTCGGAGCTTAAAGTTCACAATCGGTCTAAATGCATGATTTGATTGGTCAATCGAGTTTTTGATTGATAGTCGCAATCCGTCACCACCAACACCGCCAACAACAAGCAACAACAACAACAGCACCAGTTTTGAAAAAAACGAAATAAAACAAACTAGAAAAAACAAACAAACAAAACAAACGATAAGAACGACCCGATGGCTTTACCATATGCTAAATGCATTTCATTTGTTTTTGCTAAATGGGTTTGTAATAATTTCCATTAAAACGGAGACAACTGCGAATTTAAGGATAATATTTATAGATTTTAAATAACGAAAACAGTACAATTTACGATAAACAGATATCCTAACCTCTTAATAACGACAATACTATCTAAATGCTACTGGCAATTTAGGGATAAAGAAGGAGATTTTTGTCTAATTTTGTTTTAAACTTAAAGTATATATTAGAAAATAGCAAAGGATTACATAAATACTCTTTTCAAATAAATTTATGTTTGACCCCCCCCCCCTCCCAAAAGAACGTTTACCTATTGCCAAATGTTTCAAGCAAAACATCTGTAGACCAATCAAATGATAGATTTAGGCAAGAAGTGACCTTTCAACTCTAACACTGGTAGACATTTATTTTAAGCTTTTTTTGTTGAGCTATTATTCAAGCTGTAGTTACTATATATACTTTTAGGTTGCCAAGTCACCTTTTTTACTATTAAGTTACAGTTTACTATCCATGACTTGAATTTTGTAAAAAATCTAACTCGAACTTTCTGTCGGAGTAGAGAGGGCGTGGCCAGATATCCGTCAACAGATAAAACATATCCATTCTAAATGATTTGTTTTAACCCATTCCCACTCAAACCCTCCTTTTTACGCCCCTCAACGAAAAAGCTTTAGAAAACATTGTGGAAAATGAAGAAATTGATTGGATCAAGCAATTTCTTCATTATCCACAATGTTTTCTATCCAAAAAGATGAAAAAATTTAAAATTCCATCAACTTGAAGTTGTCGTCTGCAGCTCCTTTCAATTTGGACCGGTCTAAAATTCCACTGTGTTGGAATGGGTTAAATGTAATTCTACGTTTTCATCTACTTATACTTATTGTCAACGTCCGGTCGTCTCTTTTGTTTTGGGGTAGTGTTTTGCCTTCGAGACAAAACTGCAAATATCAGTTTAATTTTCCCTTTTTCCTGTCAAACAAAAATATACTTTTCAATTTTTTGCAGATAAAACGTGCGCTAAAATACTTTTATTTGAACCGCCTCTTTTATAATCTATCAATTTAAATACAATTTAAAATCCCAAGTTGCAAATGTTTTACAATATTGTACTTCTTCATTAAGATTTTAGGTTTTAGGACAATACAACACAAAGAATAGATTCGCTGGGCGAGTAAAAATGTCGTAAATACAGCTTTACACAAGCTGTATTTACGACACTTTTTCTCTCCCACCGACGATACGGTTCCATCGGAATGTCTGACTGTAGACGGATTGGTCTGTCGAGATCTGTTAATCAATTTAATTGAATCGTCTTTACTAAACGCCATGCATCTAACGTGGAGTGACTCGAACAGAGAAACCAAATCAGTCTTGTTCGTTCGCCCATAAAATTTTGTAT